>JARYHS010011408.1:139340955-139554382 GCA_031002005.1 Vandiemenella viatica
TGATTTCTAAATTGCCTGTACTGCTCTCTTCCTGCTTCATCCTGAGCATTTTTGTACCTTCTCCTCTGAACACATAAATGAGCATAATTTTGATCCTCTGAAACAACAGAAGATTCTGTTTTGTAGTCCACTGAGAAGAATATAAATACCATTTTAAAATGATCTTTGGTTATTAATTTATTAAAATAAAGTATGCCTTTCTGTTAGGAGCAATAGCTCATAAAACATTTATTTATCATAAAAACAACAGTAAAAGGTCTTCACATCCACAAAGAATCATTAAAAAACTGGAAAACTTTATTGGAATTAATACTACTGTGTACAAATTTCAGTTAATCTCATGAAGTTGGAAATGTGTAGATTTCTGTTTCCTTTCGGATCTATAAACTCAGTGAACCACTGTAGCAATAATTTGTCAGCCGCATCCTTAAAAATATCTCATGCACAAATTTGTGACAACATAGCCAGGAAGTCAGGCTTACCGCAATTATAAAATATGACAAGGCTGATGAAAATGAACCCATCATTCATTGAAATTTAAAGGGGAGTATTCCAAAATATGGTGTCCAAATATATATAAAACTAAGGAAGGATAGGTAAATGTGACCCAACACTTATCACAAAAGAAGATTTACCACAGAGACCGCCATCTGGTTCATCAGATGGCGGTATCTGTGTACACATTTTACTCTGCCTGGTGTCTCACGTCTGCACGAATAAGGCTGTATGCCAAAATATTGGCTTCTTTTGATTTGTTTTTATGTGTTCGTCATCCCAGCCGCCTTCATCTGTGGTAAGGGTTGGGTCATATTTCCCTATCCTTCCTTAGTTTTATAGCCTTAAAGCATTTTCCTGCTGATTGTTAATATATATGCAGCAGTCCACTTTCTCTATCCTTGTCCCAGTTAAATTGGCATTCTGCATAATTTCCAAGACCATTATTATTTTCTATTATTGTCAGATATTACATTAACAAATTTAAAACACCTTGTATTTGTAAAATATTACT
Organism: Vandiemenella viatica; assembly: GCA_031002005.1. NCBI lineage: Eukaryota > Metazoa > Arthropoda > Insecta > Orthoptera > Morabidae > Vandiemenella > Vandiemenella viatica. The sequence goes on from JARYHS010011408.1 coordinate 139,341,965, forward strand.
AGCCTGATCTAAAACATTTTTCATGATGTATCAACTGCTGATTTCATAAAACAAAATTCAGTAAAATTTATTCAAACTTGAAATGCAGGTACAAAACTCCTCTGTCAAGAGAAAGGGATTTTAACAGTAATGATCTTAAATAGTTTATCATCAAATAAATAGTAATCATTAATTTATACATTTGTAACAAAGAAATCAAAACATCCATTAAATGACAGTAGAGGAATAAATCAAAATATTAAACTTAATTTTATGCTTAAAGGAATGAATTATTACTTTTTCATTACCTAATGCCATAAAAGAGAAAAAGCATATAATGGCATTTAAAATATTCAGAGAAGACCCATTAAGTCATACATATAAATAAAGAAATTAAAGAAAATTCACTGTGCACCATACTGCTGTTTCATGTTCAGTTTCTCTTCATCTTCAAAGACACTGGCTGGGTATGGTTCCCTTGACAAAGAAAAAATTCCATAAATATGCATGAAAACACTCCACATTTAACAACTAATACTAATGATTCTGCTACTGCAATCGACAAATTCACCAAACACACTTTGACAATAAATTTGACCGCCGCTGAATAATTCTATCACTCCTATTTTGCACAATCTGACATCAATGTCATTCTAAGCAATAGTAACGTAATACTGGCTTGCCAGTATTACATTACTGTTTCTTGGGATGATATTGATTTCAGATTTTGCAAAATAAGAGTGATAGAATTTTTCAGATACTTTGTACAAAGTGTGTACAAAGCATCTGGATACAACTGCAGACATATATATTAAACTACCAAACTTTTTTTTTTTTTGTAGGAACATTTCAAGCGTCACTGTAACATTACATATGAAAATCGGATACAAAAATGGAATATTTCAATTTTCTACACTGAAATTCTGAAGTTTACATTATACATAAAGTCCACAACAACATTATCAATTTTATAATTATCTACCAATCATGTCAAAAAAATTAATAAATAGCAAAACATTTCATTCAGCATGATGAGAATAACTAGCTTATTCAGAAATAAAAAATTCTTCTTACCGTGTACAGTTTGCAAACTTCTCCAAGTAAGTTCTTTAGAATGGCAGCTTGATTACCCTGGTTCTGAAACAAAACTAACACTGTCACAACAGATAGAAATAAAACTTCTTTCATTTTAAACACACTACCATTTGCTTGAATGTAGAAGGGAATAAAACTAACACAGAAAACAAAAATTATCCAGTGGTCATAAAAACTTAAAATGGCAAAAAAGTATTATGTAAACATCACTTAAGTCAGAAACAGAACATCATATTTTAATCATATTTCTGCTTTAAGCAATGACACTGAGCTCAAAACACTTAAGATCAGATACCAATTACATAATAAATACAAACTCATATTGAGGACACAGAAAGAATCTGATTCTCCATTACTTATGATGGAACAATGGCGAGATATAAGTTCAAGATCCCAGAGCCCCAAAACCTACGCCATTTTAGCAAAACTGAAATTTTGAAAATGAGCAGAGTAATGTCTAGTTAAGAATGTATGCATACTTGCTAGCATGAAAGCGGGGCCCTTTCACAGCTAGCAGGTACCAAAGGTACATAAAAATCTTGCTCACCTACATTAAAGTATGAAAGCTGATTTTTATATATGTTTTACAGAATGTTGTTAAAAACCAACATTCATTATTGCCAGACACTCTCTGTGGGCCATAACTGCCACAAGATGCTTTAAAGGTCATATGTGGTAAACTAGGTCATAGTAGCAAACCTAAATTTTATATTTCAAGACTTTTTGTAAGCAGCCATACCAAGCCGATGGGCCTGCATTAGAAAGGACACTGGTTCAAATTGCCATCCAGCCATTTAGATTTTAGTTTTCCATTGTTTCTTGGAATTATTCCATGGAAATGCCAGTGTGGTTGCCTCAAAAAGGTCACAGGTGAATTTTCCCTTTCCTAGCCCACTACCCCTTTATCCCTGGCACTAATGACCTTGATATCAATTATCCCCACAGGGGGAGGGGGGGGGGGATAACAGCTTGTTGTACTTTATGTATGCACATGACTAGTTAGTTTCCTTATACACTGGTAGTATGTATCTTATTCCATTTTCTTAATTTGTAAACATAAAACCTTAATAAATGCCTGAACATGAATTTTAAATAATGAAGGCAAGAAAAATTAACTCACCACACACCACAGTGGATGGCTGCGATGAGAGGGAACACTTATGCTGACAAACAAATAAATACACAATATTTCGGCATCTGCCTTCTTCGGTAGTAGATAAACGGGCCATTAGGCTCCGTACGTGTGCACACGCAGATCATCATCCTATGACTAGCTGGGTAGTGAGGGGAGGGTAGGGGAATGGCTAAGGAGTAGACTATCGATATATCGGCAATGTCTGCAATAATATATTGCACATGATGGTAAAATGAACATTTGTAGCAAGGGTACCTAGTACTGACGCATAAAGTTATATCTAGTAAAAAATAATAATAATAATTTGATGGGTTAAGTGATTGGATTTTAACGGTGGTTAAGGCCAAGTGAGTGTCTGATATCCAGGAAATTCTGGTACGCTGATTCCCATCTCCGGAGTTCTGCTGCAGTGGTGCTGTCAGGGAAAACTGACTGATCTCACACTAAAACAGTCGTTGAGATTGTTGAATCATGGCTAATGGTATCGGAAGGTACAAGTTGCAGGTGTGGACTGTTTGTCTGTCCACACTGACAACTTGTACCTTCCAATACCAGACACCCACCTGGCCTTAACCACCATTAAAATCCAACCACTTAACCCATAATTAATTTTTTTTACTAGATATAACTTTTTGCATCAGTATTAGGTATCTTTGATACTATTTCATTTATCATTGCCTGCAATATATTATCACAGACAATGCCGATATGTTGATAGTCTACTCCGTAGCCATTCCCCCACCCTTCCCCTACTACCCAGCTAACCAATGGACGACGTTCTGTGTGTGCACACGTACGGAACCTAATGGCCCGTTTATCTACTACTGAAGAAGACAGATGCTGAAATATTGTGTATTTATTTGTTTGTCAGCATAAGTGTACTCTCATCGCAGTCGTCCACTGTGGTGTGTGGTGGGTTAATTTCTCTTTCCTTCATTGTTTATATCACCTAGAAGCCACTCCCATTTTTCATAATTTCATCATTGAACATGAATTTTATTAAAGATAAGACTCTGAATGATTTGTATGCCAAAAAAAAATTCTATTAGACAATTTTCCTGCTTTCTAGAGTGTTAGTACTTTGGGGAAATAAACCACCACTTATGATGGATGCCTACACACAAAAATTACCAGTAAATTACAGTAAATCTGAAAATTGTAACTAAAACATCACACTTTGTGAGCAGTAGTTCAAGTTAGGTGAAAGAATGAGGGAGGAGGGGACAGAAACAGAAGAAAGTAATTGGAAAAAATGGAATATTTAATCACTGGATATTAACTTGATACTAAATGGTTGCCTGGTGCCCAATTTGTACTGAAAGGCTATTTCTAATCAAAGTTGAGAGAGGTTACTGCTGATTAAGAGGACTAATAGTGCAGATAATGAAGCAGGACTAGAAATTATTGGTATCATAAGAGATGGTATGAGCAGCTACTGCATTGTCTGACCTTTGAGTGAAAACCATTTGTCTGTGGTCGTTCATTCTTACTAACATTTAATTAGTGGTTAGACCTACAGAGGAAGCCAGACAGTGGAAGCAAGCAAACTGATAAATATGACATTTGTGGTTTCACAATGTGTGCCACAATGGTAATTAAGGAAAAATAATCAAGTATCATTTACATGAGGGTAGTGAGGAAAGATGTGATTGGGAACCAACTTGGAGGACATGATCAAAGAATATTACACAGCACTGAGTCCATAACAGTGAGGAATGTTGGTACATGAAGATGTAGCATCAATGGTCACCACATGATAGTGCATTCCATGTGTGAAAACTACCATGTCATATACCAATTAACTTGCAACCACTTCCTGGCTTCTTGCATATGTCTGACCACTGATCATCTATCTATATGGATGAATGGCCACATACAAATGGTTTTCACTCAGAATCTAGACCACCTATCAGCTGCCACCTCTCATGACACTAATATTTTTTTATTACTGCTTCACTACCCATACTATCAGTGTCCTCCCAATCGGGCCCTCTGATCTCATAAGGTAGGATTTGAACCACCTATACAAACTGAGCAGAGACAATACTCAGCAGTAGCTTTAAATTTCACTTTTTTACCAATGCCTTTCTTCCATTTCAATCCTACCATCCTTTATTATTTCACCTAACACTGCTCACCAGACATTATGTTTTAATCTTTTTTTTTTTAATTATTGGTACTTTTTTCATTATTTACATATTTACTAGATTTTATATTTTCAAGCAAATATTTATAATGATATCTTTTTACTCTTTACAGGGGGACAACTCACAAGCGAGATTACTGACAATTTTTTAAAGTGCATACCAATAACCACCTTATAAAGCAGCTGCTAATCATAAAAGTATTTATTTAAAGAGGCCCTCCACCACTCCATCAAATGAGGACATTTTTAGCCAAATAGGTTACAACTTCAGTTTTTAGTTTAAGGTTTTGAAATGATATACATAACTTTTCTACATAATAAAAATCCTGCTCTGGCCTTCATTTATTTTTTGCTGTGCAGTTATTTCCACAACAGGCAATGGTGTAACTTTGCAGCAAGAAAATGAATGCCACATCTCTGCCTCACGTTATAATTTCTTTTTACATCTCTGTCTTTATTTGTTTTGTCACTTGCAATTACTTCCACAAAGCCCAACAAAAATGATCTATTACTTCATTGTTCAAAAAGAAATTATGCTTTAATAAACTTCTTTGTTCCTCTTTCAGGATTTTCTGTGACCTGGTTCTATTAGCCACTACAGAGAAGAGAGTGTAAACATTGGATGATCTTTTCTGTGCATAAATTTCTGCATCCAATTATCATAAACGAAAAGCATCATGTAGATTTAAATGAAATACACTATCTACCTAAAGGTAATTGGACACCTGTCCATAATGTTTACTCAGTAGTTGGTACCCAGTTATAAAGCTGTAGGGCCAAATTTTACAGCTATAAAAGCAACTAACCTATCTGACATGATATCTACAAATGTTAGCACGACATCCACTGGGATTTGTTGCCATTCCTCTTGTAACCATTTCACAAGTTGAGCAATGGAATTTAGTCATTCCTAGTAAGCCCTCATCTGGCGATACAATTCATCTCAAAGATTTTCTATAGTGCTGAGGTGAACATTATTGAACTGCATTGTAGCCACAGATACATGAAACCTGACATGTCACCCTGGAAGTAGCATAAGCCCATTCCACAATGTTGGGAACATTTCGCTATCTAGAATATTACAATAGGGTTCTATGTTCATGATCCCAGTCAACTGCCAGCGGCACTATGCCAAAGGCCATGAAACAGCCCAAAACCATCACTCCACTACCATAAAAAATTTTAGTTGGCACTATACACTAACAGAAGTTGTTCTGGTAATCGCCACACCCATAAATGTCCATCGGACCAAAATAATGTAATCTTCAACTCATCGCACCACAAAATCGATTTTCACTACACCAGTGTCCAATTGCGACCACCTGAGTCATCAAGCTTTACTACTAGTCGTCACGTGGAATTTACATGCTGCTGCTCTGCCAAAATAACCAAGTCATTGGGTAGCTGTGTGCAATGTTCGAATGGTAACCAATACTCCTGTTGTTACAAAATAATGCAAAATCTCAACAAACTGTATGCATCTTCCACCCAGATTCTACTGAATGTTAGTCTGTTGTGATACTTGCTTAATTCTTATCATAGGAATATAAACGGTACTACACTATACACTTACTCCATTTAATGTAATAGTAGGGATGAATGTCACACTTGGATTTAAAGCAGATGTTGCATCACCATTTTCTTTCAGAAGGTTGACACCTTCTGTAGTCTTTGAACATGCTTGAATACGCTCCCAAGCAATACCAAGTTGATTAGCACACTGAAACAAAAATGGAAAAACATACAATAAACCATTCAAAAAAAAAAAATCATAATTTGAAAGCAATTATTAAATATGAGGCTTGGATTGGAAACAAAAAGTGTTTTTTTGGTGCACATTTATGTTGTTCAGCTAACAATGGGTTTATTTTGATATTATGTGAATCTTCATTTCTACATTAACTTGCCCCACTTATGATAAGCAATAGTTTCTTTCCTGTCCTTCTTTAAAACCAACAAACAAAATAAAACACACAGTTTAAGTTTTATTTGAAGATTTTGAAAGTAACTTATGCACTGTATTGTGTATATCATTCGTGTCATACAGGGAGCATCCATATACTACATTGCTTGGTCAAGGTGTGGGGGGAGGAGGGGAGTTGGTACAAAGCTATTCTGGGCAATGTGGAAGAGGAGAGGTGTTTCCAAGAGAAGCTAAGTAGCTTTACAATTATTTTATTTGTCGCAGTTAAAATAAGGTACAGAATACACACCAGTATATGGATATTTATTTTTGTCATTTAATTATCTCTGTATATATTTTAGCAACTAAATAAAGGAAAAAGGAAATGGCTTTAAGTAATATAAATTACAAGGAAAGGGAAAAAGACTCATCACTCACCAAAGCTGAAGGCTGTGACGGATGAAGAACATATACATGATATTTCAGTTTTTAGAGTCATGTGTTAAACTTTGGCATGTGTACACTTCGCTCACCACACGACTCATTTCAGCATATATATATTTTAGACATCCTATATACTGACAGTGCCGCACATGCATAGTGTTAGGTCGCATGTGGCCGGCGCATTTGAACTGACACACGACAGCACATTAAAGGCCGAAAAACAGGCATGCAGTACATAAACTCAAATTCGCTTAAAGATGTCACATGGAATTTTCCACATCGGTGACAGTTCTTATTTTTAAAATAAAGTTGTTTTGTTTCAGATCACTGATGTGTGACCACACCATTTGTTGATAAAATAATTATAATTTTGTTCAAAGTATGGTGTGAAGTGGCATGGCACAATAAACTTTACGAGACTTATTGGAAATATTTTTCGAGTGAGTTTCCATTATTCAAAATAGCATTTATGAACTATGAACACATCATGCCATCTGAGTGGGCCATTCACCAGACAGATGTTAGTGTACACACATCTGACCCTGCCAAGTGTCTCACCTGCTTGCAAGAATAAGGCTTAATACCGAAATATTGTGTTACTTGTGTTAGATTTTTTTACACACACACAGAGAGAGAGAGATGTTTCAGAATAAATTCTCTGTCCCCATTATCAAGTAAAAATTTATGTTATTTTATTAATTAGAAAAGTAATTGTATAATGTATAAGCAAGAAGTACAAACCACTTGCGCAAATCAGCAGAGACAGAAGATTACCTTTTCACCGATGTAATCAGGGTCAGAATTATTACTGATCATGCATGCTACGTATTTGACTTGAAGCTCCTTACTGGGCACAAGAGCCGCTGCACATGCATGTATTGTATTCCCATGACACTCGACTGGTCCATGCTGACATCTAAATTGATATCCTTCTCGTGTCAATCTTGTCTGTAAAGCAAAACAATCAATAAAGTAACTATCATCAACTTCCTCTCCCCTCATTTATTTGCAATGTACAAATTAATATACAAATTACAACAATCACATAAGAAAAATTAAAGTCAAACAAGGTTGCAGCAGAACAATATAGTTTAAGAATCTGAAGTATGGTGATTTGTATGGCGGCAGCACAAGAAAGTGATTACCAGGTTTACTTAGTGGAAATAGCAGATTATTTACTCAGCTAACTGCATTATCTCTTGTACTTCCTCCTCTACTAATTGTGCACTATGTGTATATATCATCTGCAAAAATTGAGGCTTAAATTTTAAATTTTCCAAGCCTCTGATCTAATATTGCTATTTAACCAGTCACTACTACAAATACAAGGTCTATACCAAAAGTAGTAGGACTGATATTTTAAAAAAAAAAATATTGAAGATATGTTTACAATTCCTTAATCCTCTTCGAAATAGCACCCTTGGGCAGCTACACACTTAGAATTACGCTGTTGAGAGAGCCCTCGTCAATGCTGCTTGAACGTCCTGAATCGAGTCAAACCGCTGTCCCTTCAGCTGCCTTTTCATCCGTGTGAGTAAAAAGTGAGATGGAACCAGATCAGGACTGGAGGCGGGTTGCAGCAAGGTGGCAATGTTGAATCGGGCCAACAGTTGCCTCATGAGGCGCGCCTTGGTACGGCGCATTGTCGTGATACAGAGTCCAGTTGGTGGAGGTGACTGGTCGGACGCGATTCACTCGGTCTCGCAGGCGGGGTGGCACTTGCACATAAAAGTTCAAATTGACAGGTTCTCCATGGGAAATGAACTCCTTATGCATCACCCTGCAATGGTCAAAAAACACGATCAGCATTGTCTTGATCTTTGATTTGCTCATGCGAGCCTTCGTTGGACGGGAGGACATGAAAGGCAACTGTTGGCCCGATTCGGCGTTGCCACATTGCTGTACCCCGCCTACAGTCCCAATCTGGCTCCAACTGACTTTTTTTTATTCCCATGAAAAGGCAGCTGAAGGGACAGCGGTTTGACTCGATTCAGGACGTTCAAGCAGAATCGACGAGGGCTCTCAACAGCGTCCCCGAATCTGACTTCCACAAGGTGTACGGCCAATGGCAGCAGCGTAATTCTAAGTGTGTAGCTGTCCAAGGGTGCTATTTCGAAGAGGATTAAGGAATTGTTTTACAGCATTTCTAAACCATTCTTTACACCAATACATTGTTTTGCACATGAATGACTTCTTTCTCAAGTTATCTCATCCCACTGTTTCCATTCTTCTCCCATAAGGATCTCTCAATAGTGATATTTTACCAGGACCTCTTACAGATTTATGCAGATTCACAATTTGTAAAACAATGTGAAAACATGTCAGCCTGCATGACATTGACACACTGTCATCCCTTTCTGGCTTGACCCAGGTTCTACCACTTGCACTACCCACTTGACCGTACCCCTCCAGTTGATATTTGATTGCATAAACAAATATGTGTTTTTATCATATATCATAATTCGTAAGTTTAATAGATTCACTTTTATGTACTCAAATGAACTCCTTTTTTGCATGCATTGCTACAATTTAAATGATGTTGCCTATTTAGTATGATTTTATAACTATTTCCGAAGATTGTAGTAGACGGAATAATTAGACTCTTCAATTTCTAACATTATCATAAATAAATTCTAAAATTTTTGAATCAATCAATACGCTAATTTCTTAAAATTATTTAGTATATATTTAGAGGGCGATATTTTAAAATTAATACCATTTTATTGGTAAAATATTTTAACAGTTGACTTTTGTCATTTAATGTTAAAGTTGCTCTATTCATTTATTACATTTATATTTTTAGTTTGATTTTAAAAACTTATACTGGGTCCTGCAGGATTAACACCAATCCAGCAAATGTCCTGCGTATTTGCAATACTTGCAGTACAACTTTCAAGATGGAATAAACCATTTGTCAGCAGCAATAATTTCCCACAATCATTTGTCTTACTCATACTGCATTACACTTATACCGTGAACACTATTCTCTACACTGAGAGATGAGAAAAAATTACATTGCCTGTTAAATCTTCTTCTTCCTCCTCCCCCCCCTTTTTTACCCAGTGATAGATAACATTCTCTGCCTTCAGCATAATAAAGTGACTTACCAAGTGAATTCTTTCATATCAACAGGTAAAGCTAACAATCAACATATTCCTTCAGGAAAGATTGTTAGAACAGTTTTGAAACATCCCTAGTGAAAAAAAAATAAGTTTCAAATGTGTAATTTTTCTATAAATGGTGTGTTATGATTTTATATACATAGTGCCAATTAACGATTTAAGAAAAATCAAGAACATGTAAAACAAAGTACATACAAAACAAAAACACATTTTTATCCACACAAATTGTTACAGTATTTTCTAGCATAATATGTGACAAACTTTGCAAATGTAAAAGAGGCATTGAAATGGGCCATAGAGTTTAAAGCATGTAACCATGTTCCAAGCAGGCTTTCAGATCTTGGACTTAATAGTCTAGCAAATCTTAACTCAAGATGTAAATGATTTATTCCAGGAGCACCTTTATTTGCAGGTACAGCAGATAGGAAAAAATTATAAGAAAGCAGTTGCTATAGTAAAATAATGTGCACCTATGGATACCTTTATTTTGTTACAAATGATTGCACATCTAAAAAAAGTAAACTTTTAATGAGTGAGGAAATTTTTATGCATTTGAATCCTACCTCAGCTTTCCCGTATGGTACTAAGACAGGATTAATTAATTCTGGTGCTTTCAAATATGCTGGAAGTAACTGCTTGGTAACAAAACTACGTGAATCAGGGCAAAGTGCTTCATAGTAAACAGCAACTTCCACTGGAGCAGCTGCTGCTCTTAAGCTATCTGCAACTTCGTCAGCTGAAGAATATTCCTAAACAGAGAATCATTTAACCATATTAATATTTATAACCATCTGTGTGAATAAAATAAATGCAAGATACTCCAAATGAAACAAAAATAATAAGCTTCATTTGGAATTTTAAAATTTTAATTCATCATTTCTAAACCATTCACACAAATAAAAAAATAACTGTTTAACTAGTAAGAAACATAGGATGTGATGGAGAAAAGGAGCTGATTAGCAAGTATTAAGGTGAATGAGGAAAGAGAGCAACCATTTCTTACAAACTGGTGATGGCAGGACAGAACAAAAATGTATAAAAATATATACACTGAACAGCAATGTTATTTTTAGCCAGAAAACATGAAACATACAAGCCGAGAGTCAAAAAGCAACTAAAAGCCAGTTCTGTATGAAATCTGAAAGTCTTAGGGGCAGTTAAAATCAGGACAGCAACAAAAAAGAAAGAAAGGTAATAAAGTAATTATTGAAAGGAGTAAACCAAAAAAATAGACACCAAAGTAATAAATGCAGAGGGGAGGGGAATACATGTAAAAACAATTAAAAAAGTTTAAAATTCAAAACAAACTCCACTTATGATATTCTATATTTCTGACTAAACTTATAGTTTATTAAAAACTATATTCCAAGAATTTTGATTGAAATAGAACTATCTATTAACATTTTGTGTATATTGTTGTTCCGGCAGATCAGGAAAGGATATATTGGAAATAGTAGGTGGGGGAGGGGGGGGGAAGAGGAGGCTGCAAAGTAAAGAATACAGCACTATTGCAGATTATAGTCATATGGGTGACTAGTTCCCAGGATGTACCGCTAGACAAGTTCGCATCAACTAAGTTGAAAGGAGCTGTTAGTATGTTAACATGGACTTTGAGAAACAAAATTATTTCTATTATGTGTGGTTGCATGTGGCAACTGGATGGTCAAGATTGCAGATGAATACTAATTACCCGTTTTCAGCTCCTTCCCCCCCCCCTTTCCAATTATTACTATTATTGGTACATATCTTGTGCATATGTTAATACAGATTATCCTCCAATGTTAACTTTCATTTTGACAACTCTCACTGATTAATGTGACATATTAGCAGTAATGGTATAGAGAATACTGAGCTATGCTTCAAACATTTCTTTCGTTCTAGTTATCTTAGACAAAAGTTGCATTTATAACACCACATTACAGGAAACTTCAGAGATTACAGACACTACAAAGATTGCACCATTTATTGGTTTAGTGATCACATTAAACTATAGTTTATTTGACTATATAGTGCAGATTTTTGTGTGATGTGAATGTATTTATGCAACTAAAAGAATTAAACAAAAACAAACGGAAAATATTTTCAATCTATTATGTCATCACATTTGCAGAAGCTATGCTGCAGGTATTGTCAACCTCAAGATACTGAAGAGGGTATACAAATAGAGAAATAGCTTCATTAAGGACAGTTTGGAGGGAGGAAGAAGTTACTTGTAAGACTTCAGACTCTGAATTACATCAGTAACATGGCAACAATTAAAGAAATATAAATCGACAATAATTACTGAAGTCCTGACACCTTATGCTGTATTGTATAACGTTAGTCAACAGACTGGTGGCTACATAAGTCATAATACAATTGGAACTATAGTCACTGGCATTAAGTAACAATTTCAGGAACACGGCACTCATGAATGTAACCCCCCCCCTCCCCAAACGGCTCTTTATGGAGAGGAGAGCAGCTCTAGTGGCTGAGTTTTGATTGCTTGTGTCTCCCGGCTCCACCTCAGGGCTCTACTCACTGAGGAGCTGAAGTTTTGCTATCTGTTTATGAAACCTGTAATGAATGAAATGTGTAGCATTTGAGGCAATTATTGCTAACCATCCGAGCTGTTTTATAAATCATGGTTTCCCAATGTGGCGTCCGCAGACCGCTGGTGGTCTGTGGACAAAAAAATAATAATTACAAAAGCTTAAATGGAGCAGTGAGAACATGTGAACTAAGGCTACAACATGAGAGATGCGAGTCGAGCTATCAAATGACAATTCCAGTGTAGCCAGTTTCAAATTGTTATTTGTGGTGATCATAGTCTACTTTCTAAGACATCTGCTGTTGGAAAAGGATGATCTAAATGGTTACAGCAACCTATGTAAAAACCATAATCAGATAGCCAGCACACAAGACCTGGGATTTGAACCTTGGCCCATTGTACCTCCTAATTAAAGTGTTAATACTTTCATTGAAAAATAAAAACCTCTACCACCTTCAGAAAACATTATCATGACCAGGAGTAGAACCACATTTATCTTACGTATATGCAGGATGATGCCACTTCACAGAAAGCCGAAGGGACTATGCATTTTCAGGTCTAAAGGTGTATAAAAAAAACCCTGCAGAGCTCTATTATGCTGTGCAAGATAATGATTCAACCATGAGACATTTTATATTTAAGCAGTAATTAGGTTGTGATTTTCAATATAACTACTAGAACTACTTTCTGAAGGTGTTCTAGTGGTGATATCCTGATACAGTCTGTATTCTAACTATGGATGTAATGGAGCTCCACTTCTGCTTCAGCAAGTGTGGAAGTTCTGCAAGAATTGGGACTTCTGTTTCAGCTTCTGCATCTCCTGAAATGGAAGTTTACCAGAAGCTAATAGTACCGTCAGTGCTGTGACGGTTTCTTGTTTTATGATTGTTTCACATAATGTGTAGTGTATCTGTAATTATTTTATTATACACTATTGTGTACAGTAGTTCGTCTAAAAATAAAATAAACAAGGCAATCTGGAGATTTTTCGTAGAAAAAATGAATCTGTGGCAAAGTGTACAATAGGTGAAAAAGAATATCCTTGTAAAGGGTGTACTACTACTGCTTCAAAAAGTTATTAGAAATCAATGAATCCAGAAGAGTTTAAAGAATTTGAAAAACCTAAATGCAGATCTTAAGCTGCAGCCAGAATAATATATATATATACACTAGTCCATTAGTTGAACCAAAAAAGCAAATAACTATACAAACAGACCTTTACTATAAAAAAGAAGAGAGTTTTGTGACTCACTAAATCAAATAAGTAAAGAAATGGATCATTTGATTGGTGAAATGATAGCCTGGCATGACTTATGTGGAATAGGATTTCGTCGAGTAATTAGTGCTGCTTTTCCTCAATATAAATTGAGAGGATGACAGTTTGTCATACACTTGTAAGGTGATTTGTACAATCAAGCAGCAAATAAAATTGAACAATTAATATGAGACTTCAAAACAATTTCCTTTACAAGTGATAACCGGGGATGACGAGATGAGTTCTGGTGTTTCTTGTCTCATGGAGCCAACACTGATTTTTGGAAAATGTCAATCAACTTGAAATGTAAATTTTTGGAAGGATGACATACAGAAGAAGCTATTTAATCTAAATTCCATTTTTTTTTCTAAAAATGGGGCATAAAAACTAATGTAGTTCATTGCGTAGTACATGATCGAGATTCTAATATGGTTAAAGCAATACCGTTGTTAGGCATTCAAGATTTTGATTGAAGCATCTGCCAATTGTAGCACAGCGTCAAAACTGTTTCATAGAGGAAAGGTTAGAGCAACTGACATTGAAAATAAACAGAATTGCAGCCAATTACAATCGTTTTTTAATAGCCCAAGAAAAATTACAAAAGTAAAAATGGAAACAGAAGATCAACCTGCAGTATATGAAATACAAGCCTGTATAACTAGGTGAGTAAACCAGTGCATGTCTTTCATTAAGTAACATTTAATTTTTTTATCGTTTATCCCACCAAGGAGCATGTGGAATCATTAATTTGTATTGTCCTTTTTATTCTTATCTTCCCAAAACATCCACATTTATATAATGTTATTTTTTTCAGGTGGAACAGTACAGTTTATATGATGGAGCATTTTACGAAATTTCAAATTGTATTGTACCTATGCCAAGAAAAAAATTGCGAAAACCACAACAGGTGATTGGGTAAAAGTTGAAAAGTATGCAAAAATATTCATTCCTTTTGAGGAAGTCACTAGGGAGTTCAGCAGTTCTCAAGGAATGATTTCATCCGTTATGCCATTTTTTTTTTTTTTTTTTTTTAATCTGCTTAACGCCTCTTAACAGCGAGGTCCTTAGAGATGGGAAAGGATGGGGGACAAGGAATGGGAAGGAATTAGGCCATTGCCTTCTGAAGCATCCCGGCATTTGCCTGGAATGATTTGGGAAACCATGGAAAACCCAAATCTGGATGCCCGGACATGGATTCGAACCGCCGTCCTCCCAAATGCGAGGCCAGAACACTAGCCGCTACACCACCACGCTCGGTGCCACTTTTGCAAGCAGAGGACACTTCAATTAACTTCAAAAGAGTAACCAAAAATTACAGATGACCTAAATTTTAGACACTGATTTTAACAAAAGAAATATGTACTATTTCTACATATTTGGATCTCCAATATAGGATGAAATTTTTGAAGAGACTATCAAACAGGAGGTGGAAATCCAATAATTCGAATTATGACAACAATAAAAGTTGATCAATCTAGATGAATTCTGTCCTTCTAAGAAAAAGAAAATAAATCTCAGCCTTCGACAAGTAACATATTTCCACAATAAACTCAACATTCATTGGTGATATAAGAATCTACTTTAAAACCAAATGATACTGAAGACAATCATCCATTTCCAAGGCAAAACTAGTGTTGCACGACCATAACCAAGAAAAAAAGACTTCTATTAAAAGAAGATCCTCTTAAGTCATGACAAATGAACATTCACAAATATTCCGTGTCATTACCATTAGTCCACAAGGTTTTGTCAGCTCTATCTAGCAATGTTGCCTGTGAACTATTGTTCAGCAGAGCAGCCTTAATTTATGATTAAAAAAGAAGCAATTTAAAAGGAGACAAGGCCACTAAGCTTTTGGTTTTAAAATATAACTTGGCACTTTTAACTTTCGAATATTAAGTATGGTAATAAGAAAAGTATTATTATTATTATTGATCAAGTTTTATTATTAAAATAAACACCACAATTTCACTTGACACTTATTAAATACAAGTAACAATACACTAAATGAAGATTCTGTTACAGTAAATAATATCTTCAAATACTTCCACTACTGTTTCTGCTAAAAAAAAACATAACACCTGCTTCTATTTCTGCTTCCGTAACATCTCTAATTCTAACCAAGTTACAGCTCGGAAATGAAACTTCTTATGATTGACTGCAACAATATTATGATGTCATTACCTCATGTTTGCATAAATTGGTTCTGCCGGTATCTTATTGCTGGGGACATGAATTTTCATGTACAAATGAAAGGTAAATTGAGAATTTGAGTGAACCCAAGGAGAAGTACCTGCGAATTTGGGAACTTATTTTGTTAGCAATAGAAAGCAGTTATCACACTATGAAACTTTTTTTATTATTATTATTTTTCAGCCTACCATCCATAAATGGAAGCAGAAAAGTAATTTTTGTTGGTACTACTTAGCAGAGCACAGTCTCATACATAGGTAATGGCCAGTTGTGACTGGATGTAGCATATCAGAGCCAGTCACTTATTCACCGCACATTAATCATTCAGTTGTTAATACAAATTGATAGAGATCTTACATTAAATGTTGAAATACATTTATTCTATTGATCCAGGGTTGATAACAATACTTACATGCTGGTGTTGTTAATTTTGCACTAATAGTCTTAGTCTTACTTGGGAACCATCAGACCTGTTCAGAACGGATTTCGATCCCCCGAGTATATGTTGAAGGGTATTTATTCCATATGTCTGTATTACAATTATTTCTTCAAAATGAGCCCTAAGTATCGAGAAATTAACGCGGAAACATATGTGAATATCATTTAAATACTATAATTTTAGTACACACTTCAACAGCTTCAGCGTGGTGTATGAGGTAAGGCGCTTACTTCCCATTTTGCGAACCCGGGTTCAAATCCCCATACTGCCGAATATTTTTATTTCTTTTTTTATATGCAGTAATCATTGAGCATTGATCTTATTTCATTTAAAATTCATTTACGAATTTTTATTATGCGAAATAACAGACATTATGTTATTTTCAAACATTTACATGTTACCACCACTGCACGGAAATAAGTATAAGTGTGGTAAGGGGGGAAAAAACCCGACCTTCTGGCTGTAATACATTTACTTTATGATGTTAAATGTTGAGATACAAATATAGAAACGATGAACATGAAATATACCTGTTTCATTAAAAAAAAATATACCACACATAAATAGTAAACTTATCAACAATAAACAATGAAATAATGATTATCTAAAAAAAAAAAAAAAAAATTGGAACTGTATATTCTGTAATATTTTGTTTTAAAAGTTATTTCGCATAATAAAAATTTTTAATGAAATAAAATCAATGCTCAATTATTACACCACATAAAAAAAGAGATAAAATTTTTTGGCAGTATGGGGATTTGAACCCGGGTTCGCAAAATGGAAAGTAAGCGTCTTACCGCATACACCACATTGAAGCTCTTGAAGTGTGTACTAAAATTATAGTATTTAAATGATATTCACATATGTTTCCGCGTTAATTTCGCGATACCCAGGGCTCATTTTGAAGAAATAATTGTAACACAGACATGAGTAGTAAATACCCTTCAACATATACTCGGGGGATCGAAATCCGTTCTGAACAGGTCTGATGGTCTCCAAGTTAGTATTGAGAATGATACACAACCTGAACCACAGTAAAATGTGTGGTGTAACCAAGCTTGAATAAGTGAGCACTGCACCTGGTAGTAATATAAAAATTAAAGGATATTACACGAGATAAGTAACTTACTTTGAGACACCTTGACACAAGAAAATGAGCCTTTTCGACAGAGAACACAGATTCTGTAGACCCAGCAATGACAAGAGATGCCTTTAACACAGTACTGAATGTAAAGTTGGCAGGAAAGGTAACAAAGGCAGCTTCCGTTCATAGTGCAGGAATCACAGCACCAAACATTATGTTAAAAAAATATTAAAATCATAATTTTGAGATACTGTTTTACAGTGAAAAGGAGTGTGTGGGCTAGATCTTGGTTGACACTGTGCATGGACAACCACCCTCAATTGCTTTTGTTCCCATTGTCTGTTGCATATGAGCAGGTATTTAAGCAATTTCTTCAATGACTGCTCAAGCCCTTCTTCAAGGACTACCTAAAATGTATGATAGCATTTAGGGATGATGCAACAAAAGGTCATACTCAGCTCATCTGTTGGCACTGCAACCCGATTTCTCAATGTTGCACAAAGAGGGCAATCCAGCCTGACATAGCCCACCACTGAGATCATTTTACGAAAAAACATCCTGTGGGACAGCGTTGATACTGTGGTCCACACCAGCTAACAACAAAATAATATTCACTACTAAAAGTCTGTTCCAAACAAGACTGTTACACATCCATTGATTGGCAATGATGCCACAAGTAAATTTTATTCCTGTGCCCCACAAACAGTAATTCATGACTACCAAAGAAAGAATTGTTATTGAAAGTCAATAATTGATTATTTGAATGGTAAAAAATTTAAGTTATATAAAAACCTGAATTATTGTTTGTGTATTACATTGTGTTTACCCCAGAACAATTAGGCTTTCAGATAATTTTCATATTAATATACAGTACATGTATGTTTATTTGGGCCAACATTAAGCCTTCGTTTGGCTTAGGGCATCTACAGTTTAAAATTAAATCCGAACAATGGAAGTATTTTGGCATACTTCACACAGCAAGCTGGTGCCAGCAGTGAAGCTCAAGCTAATGAAAATTCATGCCAAGACAGAGATTTAAACTGGCCACCTATTGATCTCTTATCATACGCCTTAGCCACTGAGTTACCAGGCTGCTTTTAAAATTAGTAATAATTAAATTAAGAAGGAACTCTTTGATTAATATTAATTACCTGCGCTAAGCCATTTTCCCACCAACAGAGAATGTAAATGTTTCAATATTCCGAACGCCATATTTTATTGTTATTGTCCAGGATACATTACAACCTTAGTGGAAACAAATCATGTTTAGGTTACTGTCCTGTGACTTAGTTACAAGGTCCCCATTACAATGTAACCACAGAAGCCTTTAGTAGGAAGTTAGATTATATACATATATTTTTCTACAAACATCATGTTAATAGCAATTCCTGCTTCATGAGTAAATTAAAGACACCAAATATAAATCAATGGATAGGGGACTAACAAACTATTACAAGAACAATTTCTGTGACTTTTTCTGATTAAATCCCAGCCAATTTAATTACTCGGCAAACAATAACTACAGCATGCGGATTAATAAATATATAAAACTCACAGCCGACAAGTGACTCACTCTAATGAGTCACAGCCAATCAAAGCAGCCATTATTCACTATTAGGGCTGTGCACTGCTAAACAATGCCAACAAAAATCACTACTGCTTCTTCTGGTAATGGAGAATTCGCCCACAGTGAAAGAAATTTCTTGGCATGTTTGATTTCCATTTCTAGCAAAATAAATTCTTAATTCATGATACTTTAATTTTTTTCTGAGACTGCACAATAAATCATTCTGTTGGTAAAAGGCTTTATTTCATACAAGATTAAACACTTATTCATAGTGTAGTTTTTTTGGGTAATATCAAGATGGGGATACCGCTGCGGCCTCGTGTAGTAAACACACAGATTGTGTGGTATATATTACATCATTGTGACGTATTCAGTCTGCACGTACCAACACAGTAAGAGCTATAGATATGATCTTTAAATTGGATATCTGCAATATCGTGAGTTATGGTTACGTTTCACTTTGGTCCAGGCTGCATTACAACCGAAACGCATATTTATAAAATATGATTTCGTCAATCATCATTTGAGTTTATGTTGTAATGCAGCCTGGACCAAACTTCACGATGATGTCATATATACCACGTAATCTGTGTTTTTACCATGTAATCTGTGTGTTTACTATGCGAGGCCGCAGCGGTATCCCCATCTTGATATTACCCGTTCTTTTCTGAATATTATTTGAAAATCAACTATTTTTAATGTCGTATGTGAATTATTTTGATACATGAAATAATAAGGAATTGCTCCAACTAAAAGGCACATTGCTAATGTAAGATTGTATTATGGGCGATTTCTGTCAGTCTGAAAGCAAGAGTTATTTCATTACATAGCTGAATGACATTACACAGCTTGGCACCAATTGTGGTCATAAACATTTTATATACATTAATTTTCTATCAGTTAAGATTTTTGTGTCAACATTTGATGGTGTTACAGTGAATATGCACATGCAGTAGAACATTTATGTTTTGGGCAACAATATTAGCAGAGTTTATGGCTAGAATAAATGCAGCCTGGACCATACAAGGCACGACGAACTTAATTTTCATTTAAAATTTAAGTTGGTTTCATGAACACCATAGTTACTGGTAGGCCTATCATAATTTCAGGTGGATGGAAATAGCAACTTATGGACCAGAATTATAATTTTCATGATGAGAAAGGATTTTAATACTTATTTTCTGGCTTTCATTGGACCCTTATTATTGGCATAATTAATGAAGCCACATTTACGTAATACCTACTGAATCCGATGTAATGTACTAACAGATCTTTTACTTAAATCTGACTTACAATGAAAACAGAAAAAAAAGACTTCTCTAATGGTTCCTAGGCGCAGTAAATTCAGAGATCTCTATTCGAAACCTGCAACACATTCATGACATATCGTTTCAAAACATTGGTCTTGAAAATTTTATTAAAACGAGTAGGTGTCCAGACACTCCAAAACCAACGGTGCACTATAGATTTGAACAATCTTTAGGAATAATTTGTTTATATATTCTTTATGCAATTCTCGTAAATCCGTTGATTTATTCAGACACTTGTCAAACTAACCTTCAGCCGTGAACCGAATGCATCTAACGATTCCTTGACGCTGCTAATGTAACTTCAGTCACTGAAACACGTAAGAAATTACTATAAGTAGATATTTCACCACGAGCATAATCACTTACGGCATTTGACAATGATGAGAAACTTGGTACTGTCCTCAATGCTTCCCATAAAATAAAACAAATCACAGCAAACAACAAAAGTTTAATTCTCATAACCCCTGAAAGCATAGACATTTTCCCTACTTGTACGTAACATCAAACAGGAGCAATACGACAGTGGTGCACTAATCTCGTAACCATCTCGCGTAATTATTATTTCAGCACTTTTTATTAGCAGTCATAAGGCAGTACGGTGTTATCATAAGCGTTTTAAGGCACCTGTTCCTCCAATCGCTCCCCAGTCTCCACTTTCAACTGAAGTGCAGTACAGACAAAGTTCGTCTGCTAGAATAGCCTAACAGAGTAACAGCTGTTCCGTTATTGCAAGGAAACTACTTGCTAGTAGCGATATTTCATGGATGCGATATTTCTGTCCTTTCCTTTTACCGTTGTTGTTGTATTTTTTTTAACTAATTAGAATAACGCTTAGCTTACATAAACATTAAACGGGTGTTAAGATAAAAAGATTTTTAATGTGGCTCATTAAAAATAGAGATTTTCTTGTAACTAAAATGAACCGCCT
Source organism: Vandiemenella viatica (assembly GCA_031002005.1). NCBI lineage: Eukaryota > Metazoa > Arthropoda > Insecta > Orthoptera > Morabidae > Vandiemenella > Vandiemenella viatica. Next base: position 139,363,095 of record JARYHS010011408.1, read on the forward strand.
AATAACAGGGTTAGGAATCTTAAAAAATTATATACAAACTTTACTCAGATCTAAAAGTGGTGCTTTGGACGATTTGTACTGTAATTTCCTGCTTGATATGCTGTCTACTGGTATCAGTTCCTTAATTTATGTATGGTTTATTACAAAATTATGATGTGAGAATTTTTATTTAACAAAATTTTTTTTTTCAAATCCCGAATTTAGGCAAAAATAATTATTAGATAAATGTTTCGAGTAGAATGAAAAAAAGTTACATTCCACGCTGGATAATTAATCTGAAAGAAGAGAAAATTCACTTCATAGCAATACTAGACTGATTTATTTATATTTTAAAAGGAAGTATATGAATGACTCATATAAAACTGAGATTATATTACTGCAAAAATTTAGCTGAGATGACCTTTCGCGTTCTGTATTATAAATTTAATATTTTTTATGAGTTAAGTTATAATTGAGTTTCTTTGGCGAGTGCAGAATAACTAAATAATTGTCATTTGTTTGTAAATTCAATTTTGCAACGAAGAGGAAATACACTACATGGAGGAAGGAATATTCCTTCCTCCATGATACACTACAATATAGTCATTATTCTTAGATCACAATATAAAAGATTGACTCTCCAGAGTGTGGAAACGGAAAAAGCTATAACAAAATCATTAACATGACAGAGAAACCAAATAATACATTATCGCAGAATAATATAGAAATTGGTTGTAACAATCGCATTTCTACACGGTACCTGTACTGACAACTAATTTTTGGAGACCCATGGAAAAAGATTTTTCTATGGAGTAAAAGAAAATGTAAAAATTCTTTCAAATTTTTTTCTGATTTTAATCGTATCCTGCCAAATATTTAAGATGTGTTGGTGGATGTCGAGGATATGTATCCCTAAATATATGACTCTATATTTAATTTAATTTAAATTTAATTAATTGCAATGGAGCACACGCTCCGGTGGCACTTCAGTTTACTGCTTCATATATTCTAATCTTTGTTACCTCTACAGCTCTTACCTTTGACTGTTCCCTTCAGTAATATGCAGTGGCGGCTATAGACGTAGTGCCACAGTGACATGTCACTACCTCTAATCATGAATAAATAAATTAAAAAAATAAATGCAGTGAAAGAAAAATAAATATTTATAAATGCGGCATTCTCTACTCTACAGCTAGGGAAAGTAATGAACTCCATCTGTTGGCCACATCAGTGAACTGTTTCGCTGTCGTGGAGACAAATCTTGGTTGGCACAGATCGCGCATGCGCTCTAGCGTTTTCGTGGAAATATTCAAGGTCGGGGGTTCGCTTTGTTAATAGGGAATGGAGACAACTTCGTTCTGTCACACGCTGCAGCTCGATAAAGTTAGTAATACTGCCGGCAGAGTGTAGCAGCTGCCATTTTTGTAGCATTCAACTAACTATCCACTGGAACAGTGCTTCTGCCTGTTCGCTGATTACTGGTGGTCCGCGAACATAGTTGAGGAGTTCAACAGGCATCCTATTATATAAAACGCTAACGTGGCGTCTGCGTGCGTCGTCTATAGCTGCTTCACCTATTGGCTAAAGAATGGCCAATCATCAACCACCATATTACATTCGTACCACCATCTTGCTTTTCGTTTATTTACAGCTAGACGCAGAAATTTATATAAGGAGAAGAAGATTCAATATTTACGCTATTTTATCAGTTAGACGCAGAAATTCATGTAAGGAGAAGGGGATTCAATATTGACGCTATCTGTATCAGTTATCAAAACTAGATTAAACCATAACCTAAGAATTTTTTTGGCAGACGATAAGACACAATGAAGTTTATTAAAAACTAAGAGAAACGTACGTAATCGCGCAATGTATCAGTCAAATAAATAACAGTTATCCGTTTTCAAAATTATAAAAATGCATTTATTTAAATAAAATATAACGAAATATTCTGATAATCTAACCAAAATAAGGTACTCATATCACGAAAGATATAATTAAAAATGATTTCAATTTATAATTCGCAATTCAACAAAGATATTCTTGCAGCCAAATAGCGGCGAGCAGAGATAGAAAATTAATGCGAGGCAATCATACGTTACTAAGCTCTGTTACTAAGTTACAGTTGGTATGTTCGTTTAAATTTACATGTTGCTTTTTGTTTATTTATGACAACTAGATGCAAAAATTAATGCAAGGAGAAGAGTATTCCATGTTTGCGTTATTTTATCTGTACCAGTTATAAGAACGAGGTTAAAACATAACCTAAGAATGTTTTTGGCAGATGATAAACAATGAAGTTAATTAAAAACTCGAAAAAAGTTTACACCATATTTACGAATCATGAAATGTATCACCGAGATAAATGACCGTTATCCGTTTTTGACATTATACTTTCCGTCATTAAAGTAAAATGTATTTATTTAAATAAATCATAGTCAAATACTCCGATAATCTAACCACAGTATGGTACTCACATCACGATGATTTAATTAAAAATGGTCGATATTCGCTTATTCATGCAATCTTTTCCAGAATAAATTCAGACTACCACCATAGGTGCTGCCTGTCGTTATTCATATGAGGGTAATAAAAGCTATGATTTTCGAATGCAATGTTAATGTAGATTGGGGCTAAGTTGACCAGAATCGCAACTGACACATTTTGTTACAGCATAATTCGCTCTGAAATGAGTTTTACAAACCATTTAAACTGTTTTCATAAGCGCCATGTTACTGGAAGTATTATTTATTACGGGGGAAAGAAGTTTCATATTTATCGTGCTGAATTGTGCCTGGACCAGGAATAAAACTGATATTACATTGACAGCAAAGGTTTTTGTGGGATTCCTAATTTGTTTTCAATTTTATTGGTTCTATACTTCCATCGTCAATAAGTCAGTAGAAGTTACTACTGTATCGCTATGTGAACTGCAAATGAAATATATAGAACATTACAAAATCCAGGCCATTAGCATTATGTAATAGCAATTCCATATAATTAACCAACTAAAAAAAATGAACTGCCAGGATATTGCATTCAAACCGTCATTTTTGACGGGCTCGAAGCTAGTAATATCATAAATTCTGGTACCATATTCGTACTGTATAAGGCTGTATGCCCAACATTTAAAAGCCTTGAATATTTTAATGACCCGGCAAAAATGTGGCATTTCCAGGATGAGATACAACAGCATTGTTTCTACAACAGTCTATTCATTTCCATGTGGCGTCTAGAGATTAAGTAAATGACGGTTTACTAAGGGTTTTAAATGGGTATGAGGAACCGCGGTAGTTGATAAGATTGGTACCACGAGTGGTGAAGTAAATAAAAATAAAAGGCATACGGTCTAGCGTCTTTTATTTTGGTTTATGTATGTAGGCCGGTGGTATAGTGTAGCGCCCATCCTGTAGTAACATTATTATTTATCTGGTTTGGTCTGATTAACATGTAATTAACTTTTAATAGTTCACATCCAGTTTTATATCTGCGTTTTCATAGGATTAAAACGTGGTTTTAGATTTATTATGTTATAATGGTACATTTTAATAACAACAAAATAAAATTAGGCTTAGGGTGGAAGACATTAAAAAAGGACAGACGAAAAATTGCGGAGGTGACTGGCGACGGAGGAAGGAAACACAGAAGAGGAAAATGAAGTTGCGCAATCGTCGTCCATAGTCAGCGGGAAAAAAAATTAGGCCTGTGTGAGTTAGTGGCCCCACAGCATTATTTTTGAAAATTTACTGGTCCTCGGGTTGAAAAAGGTTTGGATACGCTGCCCTAGAAGCTTTGTCAATGCGAGCAGGCAATATTGTTTTTTTTTCTTAGATTCTCTGAAGGAGAATTACATAAGTTTATGAATGCAAGTAACAGGAAACGATTCTCAAGAGAAATGTGTTCCACTGCCGTCGTGGTCATCGAAGACAGTGCTTGATAAGAAAGTACTCTCAAAAATTTCGATTCCCTCTGTTTTTGAAATTAATTATATGTATTTTATAAGTTCAAAGAAAAGGTTTTGTAGATGACTAATAGAATTTATCATATTTTTATTCAATTAACAAACGAATTTTACAATTTATCATATTTTGAAAAACACTTTTATTTATCGTACACTACTATGAAACAAAAAAATTAATTTCCATGCTTTTCATATAATTTTGATTGTTTTATTCTGGATGATTTTATTTTTTATTATTTTTATTTAGTGAAAAAATTGAACTTCCAGGGAGCCTTCAAAAATCAGGGGCTCCAGGCTACTGCCTAGACGTGCCTAGTCCTACCTTTTGGGTAATCCAACACTGCTTGTAGATCAACTTGTCGGTTTTTGGTTAATCACTAAATGTTTACCATTTGGTCAATTTTAAAACATTTATAATTGATTAATTTCAAAATCATTTAATTAATCCTGCAGTAATTGCAGGTAATGAGACTTTCACACGTTACAAATCTTTATATAGCGAAATTCTTACTCTGAGCTGTTTTTCACCTTTCACTTCAATGATGATCAGTAAGCCGAGGAAACATTCAGTGGCGGATCCAAGGAAGGAGATGGCTAGGGGGCTTAGGCGCCCCTAACCCCCAAAAGCACCAAGCGACATGGATTTTGGGAACCTTTTTTTTTTGCTGTTCTTATAAGGGCGGCATTCTGGAGTAATGAGCCCCCCAAACCAAATCCTAGCCCCCCCCCCTCCCCACCAATCAAACCAAAATCCAGGATCCACCACTAGAAACATTTTGTTGTTGTCACTACCTGAGGAAATCACTTCGACCGCCACTGGTAATATGTCTTAAAATGTGATCCACCATCCTGTCTCTCCTTTCTTGAAGAGTATTCCACAAGTTTCTTTCCTCGCCCATTATTTCAGAAACATGTTCATTTCGTACTTTATCCGTCCATTTAATTTTCAGCACCCTTCTATAGCACCACATTTCAAATGCTTCAATTTTTTTTCTTTTTGGTATTCCTGATGTCCATGCTTAGTTACCATAAAATACTGTGCTCCACACACAAAGTTGTTTTAAAAATTTCTTTCTCAGTCTTAGATTAATATTTAAAACTAAAAGATTTCTCTTCTTCATTAAAGTTCTTTTCGCTAGTGCTATTCTGCTTTTAACATCATTCCTTCCACAGTTTCCTAAATAGCTGAATTCATTTACTTCTCCTGTTGCATCCAATCCTACTTTTATATTTGATGTATTATTTATTACTGCTATTTTTTCAACTAAATTTCATCAATTTTGTATAGTTGTGGTTTATATTTAGTCAAAAATCTTCCTTCCGCATTTTATTAATGACCTTCAGTAACTTCTCTATATCCTCAGTCTATTCCGCTAACAGGACAATATCATCAGCAAATTTTTTCTCCTTGAACACTTATATCATATTCAAATCTTTTTTTCGCTTCCTTTATTGCTTCTTCTTAATACAAATGGAGATAGACTACAACCCTGTCTCACATCCTTTTTAACTGATGCATGTCTTTAATGATTCTCTACTTTTATTATACCCTCCTGATTCTTATACAGTATAATCTCCACGTATGAGATTAAAGGGGATATATTCCAACGTTTCAAAAAAAGGAAATAGGTCTTTCAATTCGGACTGATATTCAACTGTGGCATTAACAATTTGTCTTTTAAAAACAAGACTTCTTCCATATACGGATTAAGTTTCATGAAGAAATCACAAAGCTCATTTGCCATCCATAGAAATTCACTGAGGTATTTTAAATTAAGTGTCACCAATTCAATGCTAGTTGAAGCCTCTTCTTCAATAGTTTGGGAATTTAACATTTCCTCCAAGTCGATTTCAGTCAAATCTTCATCTTGCTATTCAAGCAACTCTTGATTCTATCTGTTCAAAACCATCTCGTCCTATTCCATTCGCAACTTGAGAAATGTTTGCAGTTAAAGTGTGAATTTGCACGGATTCTCCATTATTTGTCAATCCTACGAAATCCCTCAAGAAGCTCAGGCTACAGTTTTTTTTCCAGCATGATTTCAAAGTGTATGGCTTCAGTCCTTGCAAAGATTCTTTTATTTTAACAATGATTTTTACTATGTCAAAATTTTTCCAGCATTGCATAATATTCATATCAGGATTGCATTCCATGGTGTCCAGTATGATTTTTGAAGGTTTGGCTGATGTAATAGAGCTTAAAGGCCTGGATTATTCGTTGGTCCATAGGTTGAAGTAAAGCTGTCGTGTTAGGATTCACAGTTTCAAGCTTACGAGGGTAACCTGTTGCATTGTGCAAAAGTAAAATGGCCTTAAGGTATCTTAAATAAGTTTCAACTTCACGAAAAAAACAATTCCGGAACCAGTCAGAAAACATAACACTTGTAACCCACGCTTCCTTATTTGCACGCCAAAACACCGGCAGCTTGTCCTAGTTTTGATTTTAGCAGCACGGGGTTTAAATATCTGTAAAGTATTAGTGGCGTTAGAACACAGCAGCGGTGTAACTCTATCTTTTGCTGACTTGAAACCAGAGGCGCAATTTTCACTTTAGGATATGAAAGTTTTGTTTGGCATTCTTTTCCAAAACAGGGCAGTTTCGTCTGCATAAAAAACACTTGTTGAGGTTTGTATCCATCATCATCAATTATGTTTTAAAAATCTTCTGGATATCTTTCCGCTGAGGCAGTATCTGCAGATGCAGTTTCTCCAACAATTTTGATGCTATGCAATGATTGTCGCACCTTGACTTTATTGAGACAACCTTCTGATGCTTGAAATCCTCCACTTGTACATTCATCACCAGATTGTTTGAAATGCGCGTAGAAACGCTTTGCCTTCTCGCGTGTCATAGAGCCGTTTAAGGACACTCTTTTCTGGTTATGTTCTTCAATCCACAATGATAACGCAGCTTCCACTTTTTCAATTGCTGGTTCACGAACAAATTTTCCCTAGGATAAAGCTATAGATATCTCTATTTTGTCTTCGGATTTCTTGATGAATCGTACAGTTGATTCGTTAATATTGAAAGAACGTGATATCGATGCAAACGACTCGCCAAGGAGTAAACGGTCAAGCATTCTATTTTTACTCTAAGCAGCAACACAACTTTTTTTCGCGTAGAACTAATCTTTCTTTGCTTTTGTTGGACAATATAAATTGCGAACAAAGCAGAGGAGACAGGTGTTATCAACTCAGAAGTAATAATAGATTCAGAGCCCATCGTGGCGGAGTGGCTTTTATCAAAGGTCATAGCAAACGTATAAACCAGCGGCAGCGATGGCTTTTGACGATGAACTTTAGGTTTAGTGGCAATAAGATTCGTTTTTTAGTCGTTTCGGGTAGATAGAATGACTCTCGGCTCGTGCCAGCAATACTCAAACGATGCCGACACGTTAGTAAAGGATACCGAATCCACTGAATGTACCGAATGAATCCGCGAATAATAAAAACTAGTGATCGCCCAGGGGTCGAAATTCGACCATAATTCATTAAGTCATTGAGTTTCTTTCGTAATCATGGCATGTGTGTATATATATATATTGATATAGTTTTTTTATGTTTACTGCAAGGATAGATGTATTAAATATTGTATACACTGGTGTCGTTGACTGCGGTCGTGTACCAATATGTCATCAGCTTGTGTTGATTGCCTTAATTCTCTGCAATACCTATAAAATTGAAATGATACACTCCACGCCTGACTGTATCCAATATTTCAGCTTCTGAACTAACCATAGAAAATGATGAATTGTGATTTACGAATGTTTTCTTAGTAATTTTTTGACTTTTTATCGATGGTTCATTTGAATTTAGTCCATCAAACAATGATTGTTTTAAAATATTCATCTCGACTTAAGGCCTGTAATAATGCTTTATCCTTATGACAATATGAAATGAATGCAGTCTTTTCAACTGAAGAGACTTCTCATTCGATTTCGAAGTGTTTTGCATTGCACAACCTGCATTTTAAATACATTAATCCATAATCGAAACTATTAAAATTTCTTGGAATGACATTTAGTACGCATTTAAATGTATTCATCAAAATAATTTCATCATTTTGTACACTATTTTCACTATTTAAATTTGGTCTATTATCATTTTGAATTACACGGAAATAGGTATTCCTTCTTCTTTGTCTCTCACTCCGACCTGTCAGTGTTCTAAGTCGAGGCATAATGGAAGTAGGTGAGAATATCTAAATAAAAAAAAAAAACTAATGAAATTACTTAATTCAAAAATCAAAAGGCCTTAACCAAAGTTTAACCTTTTAAGTAATAAAATGTAATAACTTTTTTTAACTACAAATCCAATTTAATTTTTTCTTTTTGGCAGAAACCTTAGGCGAGACTAAAGTTGATTCAAATTATCCGTTCGGACATCGAATTATCTGAAATATAGAAAATATTCTTTTCCGAAATATTTTTTTTATAACTTCAAAGATTAATCTCTGCTGTATGCTATTGTTTTATTTGACCAAAGACCGCAGACTAATTTAATGTTGGGAATACATGTCAGATAGATGGTGCCAATCCGATTTCACGCACACACACGGGCGCGAATTGATTTTTTATTTAATAATTTATTTGTAACGCATATATTAACTATGCTTATTATATTTTTTCTTTACTGTTTGACCAAAGATCACAGAAATTGGTAGAATCGCTAAGTGTCGTTGCCATTAAAAAAAATTGAACTTAAACAATGAATGTTTTATTCTATTTAATTTCATATATTTAACATATATATCAATTTTAGCTTTCTGCGCTTCTAATACGTATAAACGTTAACTGTGCCAAATCTCCCATTTCTCCGTGCGCGCAATATTCTTAAAAATGGATCAGAAGTCTTCGCTTCACGTATTAATATATTAGCTCTCTGCATTCGTTCTACATATTTTATATCTTTAAACGAGCAATTCTTGTGTGTATATATATATATATATATATTTCGGATCTCGGAAACGGCTATGACGATTTGATATTTAGATAATGTTTTGACTTTTAAGAATACCGAAATAGTTGTCTTCCCTACAAAAAAGCGAGTTTACAAAATGTGAACAATTTATTCTCTCGCAACAGCACACGCCTTCACTGCCTTATTGTAACAGGCAGGGTATGATGGAGGTTTTGCTGGTTGACATTTACTCCTATATGTGGTAGATGTTGCATGTCTTCTCGTATGGTATGTCTTCATATAGGCGTTATTTATTGAAAAATCTTCAGTGGTCGGTTATGTGGTCCAACATCCATCGGATAATTGCCAAGCTCGTTAACCAATGGATTTTTAGATATATAACATTGATTGTAGAACTTTTTCGCAAGCTCGCGGAACCGATCTTTCAACATTGGTAAATTTGCAGCTTCATGCAGGGCAGAGGTAGGAAACCTTGTGTCAAGATGTAAGGCTCTCTTCAGAGCTCTGTTTTGTATTGTTTGCAGGCGGCGATGATGTGTCGCGGCCGCGTATCCTACACTGGACAGGCGTACTCGAGTATCGGTCTGACCAATGAGCAGTAAAGACGCACACCCATAGATGCTGCGAGATTGCTGTCCCTGTTCAAAATAGGATACAGGGCTTGTAGTCTGGCACTAGCTCTTTTCCGAACATCTTCAACGTGTGCACGCCACGTCAGTCTACTGTCGAGTGTCACACCGAGATAGCGGGCTGTTCTGGCCCATGGTATGCTTTTCCCATTTAACTGAAGCTTAAGGTCAGGTTGAATTCGCTGACGAGGTCCCAATCTTCTGGTGAGCATAATTGCTTGAGTTTTGGCGGGGTTGATTTCAATCCGCCACCGCCTCGCCCAAGCTACTGTCTTCTGCAGGACTTCCTGCAAGCGGAGGGTGGTTACTGTCCTGCTGTGGCTGCTGGTAAAGAACGCCGTATCATCAGCGTAGGTGGCAGTATGGACTGTTTGCTGAGTTGGCACGTCAGCAGTATAGAGTGAGTATAAGGTCGGTTCTAACACCGAGCCTTGAGGAACACCTGCCATGATTAGTCGTCGAGATGAAAGTTCTGCGCCAACTCGTACGCAGAAAGTCCGTATTCTCTCGGTATCTCTAAAACAGCACTAGCGCCATCTCGTTAAAATTCAGGTACCAGAAAGCCTACAAATATTTTCCCCTTGATTTCAAAGAATATTTAAATGAACAGTTTATAAAATTGTTCGTGGTTTAATTAATAAGATAATAAAGTAGTCCACAATGTATTTCAGTTTAGACTTGTTTTTATTCTCAAAGAAACTCGACGTGAACGATAGTGTTTACACGCATAGATACAATCCAGAGATTGCAGACAACTCTCCTTCCACAGATAATTTGGTCGATGAAAAACTTTGCGGAAAAACCAACTAACTACTTATCTGTCTTGGAAATTTCTAGAACACTTCAAAGCTTCCGCTAGATAATTCTCGAACATTAACAATACTCAAACAATTGAAACATATTAAAAACAATCAGAATTAATACATAATCATTTAACAACATTATTAAACGGTCAAAATAGAAATTAAAGATACTTAAACACAAAGTTATTCACAGAAATCATTTTAAACTGCAGCAAATTGTCCTTTACACATCGTAACTTGCATGAATACTTGGAATTACCAACATTTAAGCAATTCTCTTCCACAATTCAGTTCTTAACATTTTAAATGACATTTAATTAATTTCTTTTCATAAAACAAAGTTTAAATACACTGATTTACAGGAAATTGCAAAACAAACATTACAGATCATATTCAACCAAACTCTAGATTACTACAAATGATTCACAAACTACAATTCCATTTAATTTTAGGTTTGAAGGCTGTTACAAGTTCTTGTATACTGGCTGGCCCGTGAAATATTAGCACTGCAAGTTTAATTGTAAAATATTTACCGAGCGTGGCGGTGTAACGGTTAGCGTTCTCGCCTCGCATTCGGGAGGACGGCGGTCGAATCCCCGTCCGGGCATCCAGATTTGGGTTTACCATGGGTTTCCAAATCACTCCAGGCAAATGCCGGGATGCTTCCTTCAAAAGGCTATGGCCGAATTCCTTCCCATTACTTGCCCTCATCCTGCCCCCCATCCTTTCCCGTCTCTAAAGATCTCGCTGTTGAGAGACGTAAAGCAGTTTAAAAAAAAGTAAAATATTTAAAAAGTAAGTTAATTAAAAATTTGTCATTGGTTTTGTCATAGGTGATACTTTACAGAAACTTCTTCGAAAATAGTATTACCGGTACCAGTTATAAAGTAATCATCGTTTACTTTTGACTGTAAAAAATGGTTGTTCGTTTGTCATTAAATACTACCACGCGAGGTATGAGCATAGTTTATCGGAGTGAATGAATTGAGCACTGATGATGTTCTATCACTACCGCGACGTCACAATCTGATGATAAAATCTTATAGAACTTGACGAAACATATCGAAAATACCGAACAAATGTTTTTATATCTCACTTGGTTTTCGAGATGTGGCAGGTCAAAAATCAGTTATAGGTGTAGTTCCTTTTGCTTTTGGCGACGTTTCATCTGGTCCAGGCCGTATTTCAACCTAACAACAACCATTAGGAACTAAATAAAACATTGAAAATACATTTCCACTGTATAAACAAGGTGGTTTTGGTGGATTTTTTTTTGGTCCAGGTCGGATCTAATACTAACCTCTTGAGATATCAGAAGAATAAATTCTTTATTTTCGATTTGTTTCGACGAGTTTCGTACGAATTCACCATCAAACTTGGCTATGACGAAATTTATCTTCTGGTCCAGGTCACATTTCAACCAACCACGTCAAATTTTGAGATACGATATCTCGAGAACTAAGCGAGATATAAAAAAATTATTTTTGGTCGAATTACATAAGAATCCATGATCAACAGTTATTGCACAATCCCCTAAATTACCACAAATCTTGCACCATTAATTAATCCCTGACTGGCATTAAGATTTTTATTTAACATAATAATAGCATTTTTCTTTGAAAGCAATGAATGAGGCGGTCTCGCAAATGGACCTAGCGATTTGGATGAAATTTCATATGTAGATAACGTTTTGCTTTTCAAGTTTCTTAACACGATTTTTTTAAAGAAAAAAAAAGAGCAATTTATGTATTGATTTTCGCGAAAACGGATCTAGAACCTCATTACATAGAAAGCTAGATACCAGTAAGCCTACTGGTGATAGTAAGCTTCTCTTTGTTAACTGTGCACCTCCAAAACGCCTAGGCAGAGGTCAATGCCTTTTACTTTAATCAACTTTTACTCGAAATCTTGGATACTGACACGAAATCGAAAGATGCCCGAGTGAAAATCGGTCACCCAGGTACTATAAACTTTAAGTATGGTTGTGATACCGTTTGACCAAAGATCACAGAGTATCAAATAAACTTAATATTGCCAGAATCGCTGAGCGACGTTGCATTTAAGAAACAATTGATATGTAAAGAATGAGTTTTTCGGGTGTTATTTAATTTTATTGTATTTTAAATATGTTATATATAAATTTTAGCTTTCTGGATTTTTTTTCCAATGTAAACTTTAACTATGCCAAATCTCACACTCTCCGATTAGCCAATGTTCTTAAAAGGGATCCGAAGTTTTCGCTTAGCGTATTAATATATAGATTTCAAGCGGCTATTATAAAAGTTGTCACAATTATTTTATCCGCGAATACTGAAACCGCGAATACAAGAAGTTGTCACAATTATTATATCCACGAATACTGAAACCGCGAATAAGGAAATCCCAAATAAAGAGCTTTTAGTGTATACAACGTATGAAAAAACTGGAAATTTTTCCCTACACTCAACTAGTAATATATTCACAATTTATCAAAGAATTGTAAATTTTTTATCATACTCAATCATATACAAAATATATGAATTTTTTCCCATCTCAATTAGAATACCAATATAATATACAGCATGTATGGAAAAACTAGATTTTTTTTTTTTTTTTTACCAAGCTCTCCTGGAAAACTAGTATAATTATGCAGCGTATATGAGATTTGGAATAATATAAACTAATGGAAGAAATTGATTTTTTGTTTTCAACAAACTCAACTATAGACTATTACAATGTTTACAATGTTTGGAGAGACTGCCATATTTATTTGAAAAATTTGGGTAGGAGACTAGTGTGATAAATACGAGGGCAGTCTGAGAATTCTCGGCCTTGACCATAAATGGCAGCACTACCTATGTGATTTCTTCCGTGCAAGTTGGGCATGTGCCAGACATGCCTGCAAGAAATTTCAATTCATTCTACTTTGTAGTTTGGTCTTTACAGTTGTTTGATGCAGGCGCGGTGCGGAGTTTTACCAGAGATGGAAAAAATCGAGTATCGTGCAGTTATAAAATTCTTTGTAAAAGAAGGTTTAACGCCATCCGAGATCCAAGGAAGATTTTTAAAAGTGTATGGGGACTCTTCTCCTTCATATTCGATAGTTAAGAAATGGGCTGCTGAGTTCAAACGTGGCCGTAGCAGTGTCGAAGATGATGAACGCGAAGGACGTCCGAAAAGTGCAACAACTCTAGAAATCATCCAGAAAGTGAGTGATATGGTTTTGGATGATCGACGAATGAAAGTGCGTGAGATTTCTGAGACCGTAGTGATATCATAAGAACGTTTGGGATACATTTTGCATGAAATATTGCATATGAAGAAGCTTTGTGCAAGATGGGTGCCGCATTTGTTCACTATTGATCAAAAGCGCATCCGCATGAGATATTCAACAGTGTTTGGAGCGTTTCAACAAAAATAAAACTGATTTTGTGCTTCGATTCATAACTATGGATGGGACATGGGTTCACCACTACACGGCAGAATCAAAACTGCAGTCAAAGCAGAGGACAGAAAGCGGTTTTTCAGGACCAAAGAAGGCCAAGTCGGTTCCAACGGCAGAGAAGGTGATGGCATCAGTTTTTGGATGCTAAAGTTGTTTTGTTCATTGATTTCCTTGAAAAGGGTTAAAACAATAACTGGACAATGCTATTCCGATCTTTTAGACATTCTGGATGAAAAAATTCGCGAGAAAAGGCCCATTTTGAGGAAGAAGAAAATCATCTTTCATCAGGACAATGCACCTGTCCACAAGAGTCTTTTGGCAATGGGAAAATTAAGAGATCTGCACTATGACGTGTTGCAGCATCCACCTTATTCCCCAATTTGGCTCCCTCCGACTTCTATCTAATCCCAAAACTCAAAAACTTTCTTGCTGGTCAGCTTTTTTCTTCAAATGAAGAGGTGATTGAAGCTATAGATGAATATTTTGCAGGCCTTTCAGAAAGCCACTTCAGGGATGATATAATGAACTTGGAACATCGTTGGACTAAGTGTATCAGTGTTCAGGGAGACTATATTGACCAATAAAAATGATTTGGTAGATGTAAAATTGGTTTTATATTTTTAGGCTTAGAATTTTTCAGACCACCCTCGTACAGGGTATGAAAAAATCGAAACTATTTTTGCCAAACTTAACTAGAAGACTAGAATGATATATTCAACATATGGATGAAGAGTTTTTTTTTTATCAACTCGACTAGAAGACTAGTGTACAACGTATGTATACAACGTATAGAAAACCTTGAATTTATTTTTGTCTTACTCAACCAAATGAATTTTATAATATATACAACTTACTGAAGATCTGGATTTTTTTTTTGCAAACTCAACTAGAGATTAGTATGATATATACCATGAATAGAAACATCAGATTTTTTATTTTTTTTGTTTGAAAAACTAAACTTAAAGACTATTTTAATATATAAAATGTATGTAAAAACTGTAAATTTTGATTCCACATTCAAATAGAAGATTAGCCTTGTATGAAATAGAAATATAATGCCGAATGTAATTAGGAAAATAGTATTATATATAAAACTAGACGACCCGTGCGAAAATTTCGCGAATTAAATACGATGAATAGTGAGATTGAATGCATGTAATATAATGAAAAGTAGAACCGCACTTTTGAAGCAAATATTTATTTTGTTTAGTGTAATAGGTACGCATCAAAATACTTCCAACATATTACGAAACAAAAAATTTAAAACACACTATATGTCCCACAAACTGTCACTGACCATAACAAAATACAACCAACATAAACAAAATGCACACAGCATATCAACATCTCTGTGATACGTGTTGCTGTGCGAATAAAATGTTTACATTGGAATTGTATAGCAAAACAAAAATGTTTCCATAACAGAAAAAAAACTGATAAGCTACTTATTATATAAAAAACAGTTTATTGACATCTCTGTGAAATCTGCTGCTGCAGCCTAGGGACTTGGCTCTGAACAATCTCACACGCGCAACCACTTTATGCATCAAATTCTGAAAAATTCTTTCTTAATTTATGATTTTACCTAACTGGAAACCTTAATTTTTAAAACGATATGTCATTTATCGATTTCGGTTAGGTATCGAAAGAGATAAATGTCTCGTAATAATCAAAATAACACGTTGTAGGAATAATATTAATTCTTTTGCCCTTTAAGGGTCGAATTCCAAAAAATTACTTTTAGAAAATATGGTGTGACGAAACCGGACACCTTGGTCATTACAATGATACCTCATTTAATGATTTCGGTTAGGTATCAAGGGAGATAATTGGCTCGAGACTGAAAAATGCGTTATAGAAATATTAATACTTTTGCCCTTTAAACGACGAATTGCGAAAAATTCCTTTCTTAAAATATGGTGTAATGGAACCGGAAACCTTATGAAGGCCTCAGACTTTTAAATGATACCTCGTTTATCAATTTTGTTTAATTATCAAGGGTGATAAGTGACTCGAGAAACAAAAAACGAAATTTAGAAATACTGATATTTTTTCCCTCTAAGGGTTCAATTCAGAAAATTCCTTTCTTAAAATATAATGTGACCACAGTGGTGACCTTAATCTTTAGAATGATACCTCATTTATCTATTTCGGTTATATATTAATGGAGATAAGGGGGTCGTGACACAAAAATGGGTTGAAGAACCATTGATACTTTTTCCCTTTAAGGGTTGAATATCAAAAAATTTCTTTCTTAATGCCTGATTTCACCTAAGTGGGACATTGCTCTTCATAATTCTACTCCATTTATCGATTTCGGTTTGATATGCAAAGAGATAAATGGCTCGAAACACAAAAAACGCATTTTACAAATATTAACATTTTTGTCCTTTGAGGGTTGAATTACTAAAAATTCTTTTCTACAAATATAATGTGTGTAATATGATACTTCAGTTATCTATATCGGTTAGATATGAAGGGAGATAAATGGCTTGTGATACATAAATGCGTTGAACAACCATTAATAATTTTCCCCTTAAGGGTCGAGTTCCAAAAAAAAAAAAAAGAAAATCTTCTTTATGTATGATATCACCAAAGCTGAGACATTACTCTTCATAATTCTACTTTAATTATCGGTTAGATATCCAGGGAGATAAATGGCTCAAGACACAAAAAACGCATTTTAAAAAATATTGAGATTTTTGCCCTTTATGGGTCAAATTACTAAAAATTCCTTTCTTAAAATATAATGTGACCACGGCGAAGATCCTAATCTTTATTATGATACCTCGTTTATCTTTATCGGTTAGTTATGAACGGAGATAAATGTCTCGTGACACAAAAACGCGTTGCAGAAATATTAACACTTTTCCCCTTTAAAGGTCGAAAAAATTCCTGTCTTAATATATGATGACACCAAAGAGGAGATCTTAATCTTTAAATTGATACTTCATTAAACAATTTCAGATATGTATCCAGGGAGATAAATGACTCGTAACACAAAATCAGCATTTAGAAATTCCCTTTAATGGTCGAAATCCGAAAAATTACTTTCATAAAATATGATGTGACCAAACTGGAGACCATAAGCTTTAATATGATACCTTATTCATTCATTTCGGTTAAGTACGAAGGGAGATAATGGCTTGCGACAAAAAAAAAAAAATAACTTATACAAATAATATACAAGATGTATGAAGAAACATACACTCCTGGAAACTGAAATAAGAACACCGTGAATTCATTGTCCCAGGAATGGGAAACTTTATATACACATTCCTGGGGTCAGATACAACACATGATCACACAGACAGAACCATAGGCACATAGACACAGGCAACAGAGCATGCACAATGTCGGCACTAGTACCGTGTATATCCTCCTTTCGCAGCAATGCAGGCTGCAATTCTCCCATGGAGACGATTGTAGAGGTGCTGGATGTAGTCCTGTGGAACGGCATGCCAAGCCATTTCCACCTGGCGCCTCAGCTGGACCAGCGTTCGTGCTGGACGTGCAGTCCCAAACATGCTCAATGGGGGACAGATCCGGAGATCTCGCTGGCCAGGGTAGTTGACTTACACCTTCTAGAGCACGTTGGGTGGCACGGGATACATGTGGACGTGCATTGTCCTGTTGGAACAGCATGTTCCCTTGCCGGTCTAGGAATGGTAGAACGATGGGTTCGATGATGGTTTGAATGTACCGTGCACTGTTCAGTGTCCCCTCGACGATCACCAGAGGAGATCGCTCCCCACACCATGATGCCGGGTGTTGGCCCTGTGTGCCTCGGTCGTATGCAGTCCTGATTGTGGCGCTCACCTGCACGGCGCCAAACACGCATTCGACCATCATTGGCACCAACGCAGAAGCGAATGGTCCTCTCTGATACCCCAGGAGCAACAGTGTCCCTAATTTTCCGGGAAGTGGTGGTGCGGTCCCCTACGGCACTGCGTAGGATGCGACGGTCTTGGCGTGCGTCCGTGCGTCGCTGCTGTCCGGACCCAGGTCGACGGGCACGTGCACCTTCCACCGACCACTGGCGACAACATCGATGTACTGTGGAGACCTCGTGCCTCACATGTTGAGCAATTCGGCGGTACGTCCACCCGGCCTCCCGCATGCCCACCATATGCCCTCTCTCAAAGTCCGTCAACTGCACATACGGTTCACGTACACGCTGTCGCGGCATGCTACCAGTGTTAAAGACTGAGATGGAGCTCCGTATACCACGGCAAACTGGCTGACACTGACTGCGGCGGTGCCCAACCGCTGCGCAGCTAGCGCCCTTCGACGGCCAACACTGCTGTTCCTGGTGTGTCCGCTGTGCCATGTGTTTGATCATTGCTTGTACAGCCCTCTCGTAGTGTCCGGAGCAAGTATGGTGGGTCTTACACACCGGCGTCAATGTGTTCTTATTTCAATTTCCAGGAGTGTAGTATTTTTTTTTTGCCAAACTCAACGAGACGACTATATATTGTGATATATACAACGTACGGCAGAATCTGCACGTTTTTTCCAAAACTGTATTTGAAGATTAGTACGATATATACAATGCATATTAGAACTGGATTTTTTTCTTGCTATCTGAAGAAAAGAATAATATTAAGCATACAACATATATAATATTTTGGAAATTTATTTGCTAAATGCAACTTGGAGAATAGTGTAATATATAAAACATGTGGAAAACTGGAATTTTTAGCGAAACTCAACTTGAGGACGAGTGTGATATATACAACATATGAAAAAACTGGAAATTTTTGTGCTAAGCTCAACTAGAAATTCTAATACGATATACAGGGTGTTGCAAAAAGAATATACGTATTTCGAATGCATATATTTATTAAACTGTAAGACATACGAATATGAAACTTTACACACATATTTACGAACCTCTTAAGTTCAGATTACAGATGTTCAATATGTCCTCCATCAGCCACACGAACAATATCACATCGATACTCAAATTCCTCCCATACTCGGGCAAGCATGTCCTTCGTCACTGAAGTTACGGCAGTACGGATCCGGTTCCTCAAGTCCTCAGGGTTCTGTGGGAGTGGTGGTACATAAACGTTGTCTTTAATGAAACCCCACAGGAAGAAGTCACAAGGTGTCAAATCCGGTGACCGTGGAGCCCAGCTGATGCATGCTAAGTCGCCAGCTCCTTGACGACCAATCCAACGGTTCGGTAGAGTTTCATTCAGATATTCATGCACTTGGCGACTCTTGCGGCCTATCACCCGCCGGGGGCAACGATCTCCACCGCCGACTTGGCCGCCCTTAGCAACATACCCGGGAACTTCATCATTGGAGGTGATCTAAATGCGAAGAACCGCGAATGGTATAGCTGGGTGACCAACGCAAGCGGCAATGTGCTGCAGAGGGAGGCACAGCGGAGAGGGCTGGCGGTCTGTGCGCCGGAGAAGCCTACGTACTTCCCCTCGCAAGAAGGATACAGAGCTGACGGTCTAGACGTATACATCACGCGCGGCATACCCGCAAGGCCACTGCTGCTGTCCGTCCCGCAGCTATCCTCAGACCATAACCCGGTGTTAGCGGACTGGGATATGGGACAGGAAAGCGAAGAGACGAGCGGCCGGAACTACTGGAGAACAAACTAGACCCAATTCCAGGAGGAACTCCAACCGGTGATGGAGCAACAGCTGCAGCGCGGTAACGAAAATGGAAACATCGACCAACATTTGCAAAGCTGGACGGAAGCCACCCTGAGGGCAGCAGAGAGATCAGCCCCAATGAGGAAGAGAAAACCTGGAAACCAGCTTCCCCAAGAGCTACTCGACCTCATCAGGGACAAGAATAGGGCAAGGAAGAGCTGGCAGCAGACGCGGGACTGAGTGTACAAGGCGCTGCTAAATCGCTTGCAACGCGAGGTCAAGGTCCAACTGGAAAGGTACAGGAACGACCAGTGGGACAGCCGGGTGGCTCAGCTTCGGACGGAGGACGGTACCGCGTGGCAGCAGACGAGGAGATTTATAAGGGCGAGAAGGCGTACTTCTGTTCTCCACGTACCGCAAGGATTGGTCTACACCTCTGAGGAGAAAGCAAATGTCCTTGCTGACGTTTTCGAGGAAAACGTCCGTCCTGTGGCTGAGCCATACGACGACGAACACATCAGGAGAGTCAACCGCGAACTGCGCCAATATCTGGCCAGCGACGAAGAGGACGACGAGCAGATAGGCGAGGTTGACGCCAGGGAGATAATAGAGGTGGTGAGGAGGTCGCAGCCCAACAAAGATCCGGGAAATGACGAAATCAGCAACCTCATCCTGCAGCACCTGCCTCCAGCTGCAGTCCAGAGCCTAGCACACCTCTTCAACAAAATTCTCCCGTGGAAGAAGTACCCAGACGGCTGGAAGGAGGCAGAAGTTGTGGTGATACCCAAGGCTGGGAAGGACCACACCTTCCCACAACACTACAGGCCCGTGTTGCTGCTGCCAGCTGTCTCCAAGGTATTCGAGCGGCTACTCCTGAGGAGACTGATGGTCCATGTAGATAGGCTGCAACTAATCCCCGCAGAGCAGTTCGGCTTCCTCCCAGAACACTCAACAACGCACCAGCTGATGCGAGTGGTGGAAGAAGCGACCGACGCCTTTAACAAACGCCGGTACTGCGGCTTGGTACTACTCGACGTGGCTAAAGCCATTGATACCTTGTGGCATGTAGGTTTGCTACACTAACTGAAAACAGCCGGCATACCAAAACCCTTCGTGCTGCTCATAAGAAGTTACCTGTCTAACAGGAAATTTAGAGTCAAGGTCGAACGCTATTTGTCCACGTTGAGGAAAATCCGAGCAGATGTGCCACAGGGATCGGTACTGGGGCCGGTGCTATTTATCATATTCACATCGGATATCCCCAGACCGATATACATCATGTCAGCCTTCTACGCGGACGACACTGCATACTTCACATCATCATGGAGCATACAGGTCATCTGGCAACGCCTACAGGCAGCGCTGGACGAGCTGGAGGAGTGGGCGACCCTGTGGCGGGTGAAGATTAACACCACCAAATCCCAAGCGGTGGTCTTCTGCAGAAGAGGCTTACCACCACGGCTGGGCCTACAACTGTTCGGGGAGCAGATCCCCCAAAAGAATGCCGTACGCTACCTTGGCGTCACCCTGGACCAGCGACTGACGTGGCGCCACCACATCGAGGACGTCAGGAGCAGGGTCAACCAAAGGATGGGGGTCCTGTACCCAATTCTCAACCACAATTCATCGTTGCCTCCACGCTGCGGTGTCCGAGTCTACCAGGCTCTCGTTCGCCCAGTAATCGAGTACGCCAGCCCAGTGTGGGCCTAAGCCGCCAAGTCCCACATGCGGAAGCTGCAGGTGCTCCAGAACAGAGCTCTGAAGAGAGCACTGCATCTCCCACTTAGATTTCCAACGGCGGACCTGCACCAGCTGGCGCAGGTACCTACACTCCCTGCGAGGATGGCAGCCACGGCGGAGAAATTCTTCACCAAAGCAGCGTCATGCAGGAACCACCTGATCAACGAGTTGGGCGAGTACGACACCGAGGAGCTGAGGCACAAGAGACCAAAATCGATCTTCGATCCAGGTTAGTGCTCAACACAGCGACGAAGAAGTGCACCCCCCCCTTCGTGGCAGAAATCCGTGTGAAACTATTTAGTGCAGTGAGTCAAAGAGTGGAAACCCACGATCCTTGACTACAATCTGTTCCACAACTGTGGACCTAGTATATAAGAATTTTAAAGTACTAATAACAATAAGATAATTTTGCAAACATATAACTCTGACAATGTGTTAATCAATTGCACGAAAGCATAGCCAATGCCTAAAAATGTAATGGTAATTATAACCAATTTGTAAAAGCAGGGGAAGATGTCATCAACAGAATGACAGGCACCCCTACTCTAGTCCCGTCAACTCCAGTGGAGTTGACAGTAATTTCGTGTGCTGCTGCCAGTGAGGGGGTGCCCCATCTTTTTGAAAAATGAAGTTGTCTTCGTGCAGCCTCGGAAACAAGCAGTTTTGTAACATAGCGAGATACTGCTGACCGTTAACCGTGTTTCCATCAAAGAAGAATGGGCCGTAAACAGATGATCGGGATATCGCACAAAACACATTGACTTTAGGCGAATCTCGTACATGTTCAATGACAGCATGTGGGTTCTGTAGACCCCAAATTGGAACACTGTGTTTGTTTACCTGACCACTAACATGGAAAGTCGCTTCATCACTGAAAACGATGCGTTGTGCGAAAGTGTTATCATTGTCAATAGCATCATTAATCTCGTTACAAAATGCCACACGTTTCCGTTTGTCATCAGGACGCAGAGCTTGTAACAACTGTAACTTGTACGGCTTCATAACCAACCGACGCGACGTCTCAAAACACGCCAAATTGTTGTTGTAGGTAGTTGTAACTCCCGACTGGCACGACGAATTGATTTTGAAGGACTACGTTGGAAAGCAGTTTGAATTCGTGCAACATGTGCCTCAGAAACACGAGGGCGGCCAGGACTCTTTCATTTACATACACATCCGGTATCTACAAACTGTCGATACCATCTACGAATGTTATGCCCATTCGGAGGATGCATTTGGTGCCTCAACCTGAAACGTCTTTGCACTGTAATCACGGAATTGCACTTCGCAAACTCGATAACACAAAATGATTTCTGCTGTGGAGTAGCCATTTTAAAAATATGACGGTTACCAAGAATAACACAAGACGACTGACATCCAGCGGTTATTAAATAAACTAGACTATGTATTCGTTTCTCCAATAGCCGAGCCGGGGCGCAGCGATCGATAGTTTGGACAAAAGAATACTTTGTAATACGTATATTATTTTTGAAACACCCTGTATTTCCCTCAGTCAATTATCTCTGTATGTAATTTACAATAGTCTGACATGAGACATGAGAGAAAAAAAAGCACAAAATGTCTTCCGGAATCAAAAGGGAAAAAAGCTACGTGCTACCTGGAGGGGGGGGGGTAGAGGCAAAAGCCACGTAGGGCTACGTGTGGGGGAGGGGAGCTACGTAGTTTATGCACGCTCCATTACTAGTTCGTACAATCAGTGAAGATGCGGACTCTCTCCTAACATCTCAGATCTAGAAATAATATTGTGATTTGATAAAGTGATTCATTTTTAAAATTTTGCTCCGCTTAGAAATTCCCTTTTTATCTACCCACGGTATATTGGCATTTTTGCCGGTCCCGGTAGTGTAGGGGCTAGAGTACTGGCTCTGCGTACCGGAGGTCACCGGCTCGAGTCCGGCTGAGGGTGTTTAAGTGTGTTGTGTCCGTCCTGTGTTGTATATACTAACTGAAAACAATGTACTGGAGAAACACTGAAGAGACAAAATCACTCTTGAGCTGGCTGTAAGGCCTAAGCAGCCGAATGCGAATGGGAAAAAAAACCATTTTCGCTTTAAATTTTTTCACTTTTTGAGATACATTGCTCAGCGCTCCATTAATTGCTTACTCCAGCCTCTAACTCCAAACCTACAAATGAAAGGTTTTTCATTCACTCAATTACTATCCTCAAAAGATTTGCAATCGCTGAAATATTTTATTTTCAGATGTTGCTGATCTTCATTTTCTGGTATCTCCGAAACCGTCTTGACTTTTTTCGTTTTGGTGTCTGTCTTCCTATTAGTAGTGACTGGTAATAACACATACGAAATCTCATATTTAGCTTTGCAGCTATGCGGTTTTGAATACGTATTAATATTAGACGCTTTTCTTCCGATTGGGTTACCAAGGACGACGTAAACCATGAGGGGGGAGGGGAGAGAACTAAGTTTCTTCACCCCGACGTACATAGAGTGTCTTGTGTTGCCATCTGTCTGCGAAACATGTAACTTTGAGTGTTCTGTATGGGACCAACACGTATACACAGACCTGACATTAGGAGTATCAAAGAAGAAGGAACAAAATACTGAGATCATAAAGCAGCTGTCTCTGCAAACTTTAAATACAAGGTGGGAAGGTTGGAAACAAATATATACGGACGGATCAAGAAAGAACGAGGAATCCAGCACAGCAGCGTACATCGACATGGTGCAAGAAGTGCATCGGGCGTATAGATTACCAATCCCAATGTCCATATTTTCAGCAGACATAATAGCGATACTGAAAGCAATCGAATACATAAAGAAAGTGGGTATAGTTAAGGCAGTTATCTGCTCGGATGCTAAAAGCGCTCTGCAGGCCATAAAAGTAATCTCCAAAGGAACATGCAAAAATTACCTAGCGCTTGAGGCAGCCAGGCAACTAATCAAGGCAACAACGGAGGGAAGAAGCATCAAACTACAATGGATCTCAGGACACGTCGGCGTAAGAGGAAATGAAGCGACGGATGCCATAGCACGGGGACAATTAAATGCAGCAGATATAGAGGAGATACCCATCTCCTACACCGACTGCAATTACACAATCACACAAATAGTGAAGAAGGAGTGGAACAGAAGATGGATAGAAGAAGAACCGAGCAAGAACCTCTTGTGCAGAACAATAACAGGGAAACTAGACTACAACCTGTGGTACGCGCCCTTTAAAATAAACAGAAGCCAGATAACAACAATAAGCAGACTGAGAACAGGGCACGCACTCCTACGAGATAGAATGTACACCATGAAGATCGTGGACAGCCCGAAATGCGAACAATGCGATGACGTGGAAGATATATACCACTTTCTACTAAGATGCAAACAATACAGAAACATAAGGAAAGAGATTCTAGAAGGTGAATTCGGACTCAAGGACATAACAGACCTAATACAAACCTTATCCATACCAACGCTGAAAGCAATAAAAGCAATTCACAAATATGTAACACAGACTAAAAATAGAATATAAAAACAAAAAGGTATTTAATATATTATGGTGGTTGAAATGAAAAAAAAAAATAATTTGTCGGGGTGACGGGAAATGAAGCAGCAGACAGAACAACACGACGTCACCTTATTGTGGTACAAACAGAAAAAATTTTCGTTCCCTGCACGGAATGTATGAAGTTATTGGCTGTATTAGCCTTTGGCTAAAGCCATATTTTTTTTTTTATTTTTTTTTAATATATTTTTTTGTGAAATGTGTATGCTATGAGGTGGGGATTGGAAACCGTACCATTATTTGCCCATAGGATCGGATGAAACCGCTTAAAATCGCAATGTAACTGCATGAACAGGGGAGACTCGTGCCCGGTCCCGTTGTACCTCCCCAGCCCAGTGTCCGGCGCTTCAGCGCACTGAGCTACACTTGCGGGATGTATTAGATGCTTTATTATATAAATGCTTCTAAGTAAAATCTAATATCTTTGACTTTTGTATGTATGTATGGCCAACCAGGCTTGAATTTGCTTTGGATGTGTACACATCCGTGATACAGCTAGCTTTGTTAGACCTAGAGGTTATCTACACTTTAAAGTGTGTTGGCGTACTTCACATTACACAGCAACCTGTGCCAGAGGTGAAGGTAATAGTCCAAGATCTGGCTGCATGGTTTCTGTTTCCATCTGTTATTTGATTGAAATGCAGCTTTTTATTGGTAGGAGAATACGATTCTGTCTGGTTGGCTATCCAAAAATGGCCGCAAGTATTTTTAATTAAATTTTGAAAAAGAAATTAAAAAAATTTCGTTCACTTGTTTTTCAAATAAATTGTAATTCATTTCAAAGAGACATGTAGAGAACATAAAAATTTGGGTTGCCTATGTAAAAGTGGCCGGGAGTAGGAGTCTGACAGACGGTGTGATGCGCTAACTCTCTCTCTCTCTCTCTCGCTTTTACATATCTTTAATAGCTGGCAATCTATACTTGTGGCCGCTTTTACAAAGGCAACCCAAACTTTTTATGTTCTTTACCTGTCTCTCTTTGAAACGAATTATAATTCATTTTTTTTAAAAAAAGCAAGTTAACTTTTTTTTTAAATTTAATTAAAAATACTTGCGGCCACATTTGGATAGGCAACCAGGCAGAATTGTAATCTGCTACTAAAAATTATACATAAAAATTGATTTCAGTCAAATAAGAGATGGACGTAGAAATCATGCAGTCGAATCTTAGGATATTGGGTTAAGGGCTTATAAAAATCCCTGCCAGGGCAGGGACTCGAGCCAGTCGCATTAATCACTGAGTTACCAAGCCGCTTCTGTTTAACTTTTATTTTATTATTATTATTTTTTGAATAAGCTATCTACTGATTTTGAGAACATCCAGTTTAAATTGTTTATTTGGAGACTGTTAACTTGAACCAGTTTTATAACGTGTTTAGTTTTGTTTAGTTTGTTTTTTATTTTTCAAAACTTTTGAGTTAAGCTTTCATCTAGTATCGAGTTTAATGATATGCCCACAGTTCCAACATCAAACCATATATCACTAAGAAATTTACACACGGACACCTATAACTTCGAATTATATCAGAAGGTTATTGTTTTTAAATTTGCCTCAGTTTTATCAGTTGAAACAAATTTAACATTGGAAGAATGCCTTTATGGACGTTGCACTTGGAAGGGAATGTGGTGATTTTGTAATAACTCCTTGAAATAACTGTGTCAATATCTGCTAAACTAGCGAACAAAACTCTTTCATGCCTTCTATTTAAACTAAAGGAATGTGAACAACTACAGAAGAATGTTGACAGCGTGTCCAGTTGAGAAGGCCTGCATTGAATGAAGATAAACGTGTTCTGCCGGAAGTAATTATCTGGGAACACCAGTTGGTAAATCTAGCTAAGCATGGCACGTTGGAGAGGTACTGAAGAAAAGTCTCTAAGTATTGTATTTATTAGACAGGTTAAGCTAACTGCGTGACAGATCCTTAGTTAGGGACGTGTTTGAGAACGATGGTATATTATATCTACATTACGGGTATTAAATATAGGAGGAATGAGTATAATGAAGGTAGTTAGATTTGTCTATTGATACAAGCAAAGAAAATACAGGATAATAATAATAAAAAAGGGGAACCCAGAAATCCCGTAACTCAAAGCCAACCATTAATTTCATCCACCAACTATGAAATAAGGTATTAGGTATTTGAAAAGACCGGTGTCGTAATTCTCATCAATGTTTGCGAAGTGAGAACTTAATTTTGTAGCGTTGTTGATTCGTGGTAACCAGTTCGGTAGGTGACGTGCCGGTTTGGAACGTAAAGATAACGGTACCAAATGTTTGCGAATACTTGCGGGACATCGCAAAGAACTGCTGGTATAAAGCTGACTGGAATTACATTTCATCACGATGACTTATAAGAAATCTCCGAATTCACAATATATTGTTGCACAGTGACTCATTCTCAACTTGCTAGTGTTTCGGGAGACATTTATTTATTTTGCTTTTCTTCTTTCTGTAATCTCATAAAAAATAGTATGTACCATCAAATCACAGGAGTACATGTAAATTAAGTGAGGGGGGGGGGGACTGTAGCATGTATTGTAAAAAACAGTTCAAACAGTTATTAAATAAACAACTGATATTGAATACATGTAATAATTAATATTTACCATTTTTAAATAAGTAATAAGAAAGTATGGTTAGGACCTAAAGCCATTTTTCTCAAGAAGTTCAAGTAAATAAAATTAACAAAAAATTAAGTATTCGGATATACATGTTTTCAACAATCTTTAGCCGCATCAAGTTAAATGACTTTTCACTTCATATCTCATTTATGCCGTATACTTTTATTGAAAATCACTGCTTTAAAATAAATTCTATGTATACTGTATTAACTAATACTAATATGAATATTAGAGAGATTTCTTTCCCGTAAATACTAAATCTGATATAGACAAACTCTGGAGACTAATACATACAATATATCTATGGAATAACACGTACCTGTGCATTCACCGCAACAAGCATACATCCCAAAACAAGTGCGTATGTCTTCATGCTGACGGCCTGGCGAGGAACTGCAGGCAGGAGGCGCGAAGCTTGTAGTGTTACCTTCAACCAGCACCACAAAGAGAAAATCACGACGCTAACTTGTTGAGCCAGCTGACAGATAACTAGGTCGTGCTTGGCTTTCCCTCTCTTCTCCCTGATTCTGCGCACGCACACAATTTCAAATACCTCTCTTGATCAATTAATTGCACATTTATCTGTTTCTATTTTCAACCGTTTTAAGTAGCTGCACCATTAAGTTTGATAACCGCGCATTAATTTCTGAACAATTGAGATAACTTTCCTGTGTAAAGAACAATTACATCATATGTTATTTTTCCTATTGATGCACAGTTTAACCCCGACATTTATCTCTTCATTGAAATTAAATAAAATGCACTGGACTTACAAGTTTTAGTGCCATCCCGAAGCCGTTTAAACTATATTAGATGTGATTTCTGGCTTCCTATCTTTATATCTTAATGAAAATAATTGTTTGTAACCATGGTAACTCAAGAAATTATTATTTCATAATTTATAATAATGTATAGTTTAACTCTAGATCGCGATACCGCTATAACGACTTAACTGTTGGTAGACTTCAACCTAAGCTGTGGTATTCTCTTCCCAGCAATTGTGTTTAGATTGAAATGCGGCCTGAACCTGAAGAAAAGTTTCGTAAATGCCGTACGGAATACATTGACAGCAGCATTTTTTTCATGTAACAGAAATAGGTTGTAGTGGTATCGAGCTCTAGAATTAAACCAAAATTATAACCCAATCGGTTTGAATTTATTGTTATATATCTCGATCTAAATTTATTGTGTAGGCCTATATTTCTGATCAATTTCTTTACTATTGCTTTGGATATTTACTAATTACAACATACCAAAATATGAGAAACTTCCACATTGATTAACTACGTAAATAATAATTGGATTCGCTTGTTTACTTAATATTCAAGTTTATTAGAGATGTTTTAATTTAATAATCTAATCGTAACTGTTACTCTGGCTTACTAGGTTACTTTACTTACAATAGTAACATTTTTTTAAATTTCATTCCTAACAAATGAAGCCCAGGAGGCGGGCTGCTGTAAGGTTTCAGGGATCCTTTTCAGCTGTCCTAAACTAAAGGTATAAGGAAAGAGAAGAAGACGGGCCATCGACTTGTATAGGAACCGCACCGGAGCGATTTCGGGGAACCATGTAAAAACAAAATCAGAATGGCCGAAAGATTAGAACCGTCATCCTATCGAGTGCCGGGCAGAAACGATCAACAAACAACTATCAGAATCAGGGGATGAAGCCTCATTATCCACCCATCCGAAACCGATAACAACCTTTTGAAATTTGAATTAACTGTTTTGTTGTAATGTTCCATTCACGTTTTGCACTCTCCTTTTTCGGAAAATTCGCCACAAATTAAATTAAAAATGCCGAAATATGAGAAGATGCACAACCGCGAAATGCTAACAACACTGCAAAAATGTCAGAAAAACTAGCGATACAGGGATCATATCAACTTCAACAGTTTCGTTTGGTCATAGAGGCGGTGGTTAGGTTGAAATGCTACCCGGACCAAGGGAAAAAAGTTTACGAAAATTTCGTTCTGCAGCATCCATCTCGGAAATGACCCATTAGTTTACGACAGAAGCAAACGTCTGTCCCCGATCACTTGAATCCATTTAAGACGGCAAGTGTTGTAGTACTACACCTCCGGCAAATATTTCTGTTTGTTAATTTAGTGTGATTTTTTACAAAGGAGGGAACCTGAAACGGCAAGTAAACATTACAACAAAGAATTGAACCAACATTTCAAGAGACTGTCATTGATTCCGCAGGGCCGGCTGCATCTGATGGCTTGCGCGTCATACTCATACTTCGGCATCGCGTGGAACCAGTTAAAACAAATTTCAGATGGTCCGTACCAGTTTCGGATGGGTAGAGAAATGGGCACCTTTTTCCTGAAACAATAATAGCCGGGAGTTATTTGGTTTTCTCTAGTGTCACGGTGTAAACATTTAAATGCGAGAAGTAACCTAAGTTCCGTTTCTGCGATTCTTTCTGTCTGGACGAACGGGTTTCACGGAAAGACCACAGCTCGGATTTTGATGTTGTTTCGAATAATATACAGTACATAAGATAACATATGTTTTATTTTGATATGACATCGAAAAGCTAAAAATGTTCACACTTTTTTTTTTTTTTTTTTTTTTAAATACGATTAGCTATATCCACACTTGTTCAACATTTGATCGTCAGTGGATGCCTCATGTCGCAGGAGGAGAGGCACGTAGGGCATGCATCAGGAGCGTGCTCTAGATCCTCGATTCGTTCAACAAATCAGGACGCAGCATGTGTTGCCAACGTTCCCACATGAATCGCTAACTGCTGAAAGGCAACAAGACCATGTTTTTTTTTGGAAAATAGCTGTTTTCATTAAAACTGTTCCCAGATACAGGATTCATCGTTTACTGTAGAAAGACACTTGTCAGGACAATAAAATTGGCATGGCAACGGCTTTAATTTTCTGTTTACTGCAGATAGGGAACAAGGAGGGGAGCGGGGTGAGGAGGCAAATGAAGTCTATACTACGCTAAATAAGTACACAAAAAATAAGTTCACATAGATGTAAGAACGTCACTTATTTTTGGAGATAATTGTTGCATGGAGGAAGGAAGGTAGAGGAGACGAAATAACGATAAATCTGTGTAACCTCATATGAAAACTCTTCTCCTACTGCGCATTCGCGACGGCCGTAGGAAACACATTGAACTGTTTGCACTCATGGAGGAAGGAATATATGGAGACGAAATAACGCCAAATCAGTGAAACCTCATATAAAAACTCTTCTCCTATTGCGCATGCACAGCGACCACTGTGCCATAGGAATCACCCCAAAACATTGGGCTGTTTGCGCTGTGAACATTTCATTTTCTAATATTTCAAAGTTTTTTATAACGCCAAGTTGTGTTGCACACGGTTGCACAATCAGACAAGATAGGAAACAACCTGGAATAACGTTTCGTAACTAAATCACATTGTAATTATTGTTCTTGAAGTGTCTGATAGATAACTGCAAGATTAGAGATTACCGCAATAAATTTATTCATTGTTCTCAATAGGATGATATCATATTTTTAATTTTTTTTTATCTGCTTAACGACTCTCTAACAGCGAGGTCTTTAGAGACGGGAAAGGATGGGGGGCAAGGAATGGGAAAGAATTTGGCCATGGCCTTTTGAAGGAAGCATCCCGGCATTTGCCTGGAGTGATTTGGGAAACCATGGAAAACCCAAATCTGGATGCCCAGACGGGGATTCTAACGGATGATATCGTTCTTAAAAGTTTGCTGGTGTAGTGTATACAATCAGCATATGTTACTGCTTTACACCCAAAAGGCTAGCCTTATTGTAAACAAGTATTGAAAGTTTAATTTAAGCGGGTCAAGTTTACATCGCGATACAGTGAATGTGCATACTTTAGTCCAGTTTCAGATATCTTTGAAAGTGTACGATGAAATTAATTGTAATAATTTGTGCTGTGTGAACTACTAAACTTGATGAAGCAAACGTTGTTGTTACCCGAAATGTAGCTCCAGTGCGTGGTGAAGGTCTCTGCGTCGTCTACATATATTCCTTCCTCCATATTTGCACTGTGCTGCTGAGAATATTTCATTTTCTAATATTCTTAAGTTTTCTTTAATACCAAGTTGTGTTGCATACGGTTGCACAAACACCAAGATAGTAAACAACGTGGAATAACGTTTCATAATTAAGTCACATTATAATTATTGTTCTTGAAGTGTCTGATAGGTAACTTCAACATTAGGGCCTATCGTTATAAATTTATTCATTGCTTTCAATAGGATAATGTCGTTCTCAAATATATGTTGATTTAGTGTAGACAATCAGCATATGTCACTACTTTGCACATTAAAGGCTAGCCTTATTGAAAACAAGTGTTGGAAGTTTAATTTAAGCAGGTCAAGTTTATATCGCGATACAATGAATATGATATTCTGCATGCTTTAGTCCAGTTCAGTTTACACTGGAAGTGTACGATGAAATTAATTGTGATAATTTGTGCCGTGCGAACTACGAAACGTGATGAAGCAAACGATGTTGTTACCCGAAATTTAGTTCGCGATGCATTTCATGTGTTTAGGTTTGTCTACATAGTTTGATTTTGTAGCGACAATATTAATGGAAATGTGGGTAGGTTGAAATGCAGCCTGTACAAGAAAGGCAAACAATTAATTATTAGTTGTTTGTAATTTCATAAGCACCATGTTAGTGACACAACGTGTATCGCAATGTATACAACTACCATTTAAGGTTCTGATTTTGGAGACAGTATATCTAGGGAACTAAACGAGACATCAAATATTTTTTTGTTCACTTTCAATTTCTATCGTCGTGTTACATAAGAATCTATTATAAAATTTGACCTTGGGGAAATGTTTCTTCCGAATTTCAACCCAAAACACCTCACTTTTGAGACAGTATATCTCAAGAACTAAGCAAGATATCAAAAAAATTTATTCTTGATTTTTGGTCTATCTCGTCAAGTTACATAATAATCCATCATCAAATTGTGGTGCCACGGTTGTCGTATGATTCCCTTGAGGTTTTTGTGCCTATTCCCCGTGTTTCTACGGCCGACCAATATGGCACCTCCTCATCCCACTTCTCTATACCTGGTTTCACTTCAGTGCGTGGTGAAGGTCCCTTGCGTCGTCTCCATATATTTCCTTCCTCCGTGGCTCACTGGCCTGTTTATCCATAATACTTTGGAATGGTTCGATTTGGATATGAACTTTTGTCGAGGTCAAAGATATGACAATACATCAGGAGGAAACAAAGGTGTCCAAAACAGAATTCTGAACGAAAATCTTACAGCATTTTTTTCTCCATGTAGCTGTCACTAAATTTGGTGATAGCAGGTGCCGCCAAAACATCAGTTAAATCAGTTTCCTTGTCAGAATTTGTTTAAACAATATTTTTTCTATTCTCTCAATAACCAAAGCGATGGGAAGTGGTATCCAAGCACTTACATCGTTTTCGGTAAGTTATTCATCATTCCCCTCGGTAACTCATTCCAATCCCTGACACCCTTACCTAAAAAAGAAAATCTTCCCACACCCTTGTGCCTGAATTCGAGTGCCAGCTTGTGGTCATGGTCATCTTTTCCCTTACATGAACTACTTTTCATACCTACTGCAATATCTTTACATGCCTCATCGCCAGTATACGCCCTGTACACTCCCATGACCCTCCTCATCCTCCTCCTGTCTTGCAACGAATCCCATTCCAGCTCCTTTATCATATCCGTCACTGATTGCATTCTGCGATAATTTCCAGAAACAAATCTAGCAGCCCTTCTTTGCACCTTTTCCAACTCCTGTATTTGATACTCAAAATGTGGGTCCCATACTAAACTACCATATTCGAGCAATGGTCTGACCAAAGTTTTGTAACCCAATTCCTTTACTTCTCTCGTGCATCCCCTCATCACTCTCTCCAACAAGTGCAGGATTTTGAAACCTTTTCCTACCACCTGTCCAATGTCGAAATGTCGCCAAAAAATTTGCAAATCTCGTTTGGAGAATAGAGTTTCTAGTCTCACTGGAGTTCGCTATCACCAATCATCAGTTCGTGACGCCATTCTGGAAACGAATAATTCAGTTGTTTCAAGTAAATATTGTAAGCAAGGCTATGTAGATTGTAGACTGAAAAAGGATTTATGAAACGCTTCACAATTGCTGGGAAACAGCTCGGAATTTGAGAAAGAGTACCGGGGTTATTCGTCTGATCTGATAAATGCTTTTCAGACTGGGACATATACTATTATTAAGCCAGTCAGAGCCAGAAAGTAGAAATTTTTTTAGTAGGAAGCCATAGATGAGATAGCAGTAGATCTACAAGAATTTTCCCATATGAGTTGGTCATTCTTTACAGAACTATCCAAATTTAATGATACATACTATCAAAAAAAAAAAAAAAAAAATTCTGAAAAGTCTGAATTGGAATAATCCTGTACAGATTTGGAAATAAGTTTTACTGATGGAGAAAAATGTGACATATCTGGTTGTGAATTGATTAGAAACTTTCTAACTGAAACTGTTATTGATGGTGCTTGAATCAGCAGAACCAATGAAAGTTCAACTAATGAAACAAAATGGTGGGCAGGATATATTTCCGAATGTGTGGACAGCACTTCGAATTTTGTTAACCATACATGTCATCACCATCATCAAGGGTTTTCTGCTATTCAGCTGGTCCACGCACAGTGACAGCCCTCCACGTCTCTCTCTGTTCCGCCATTTGTTAGTGTCTATATATTTCCCGTTCACCATGATGTCATCAATCATTTTCTTCCTTCGCCGACCTCTTCCTTTCCCTCGTTTACAATTCCCTCCAGAGCAGTTTTAAACAGGCACTCATTCCTCAGCACATGACCAATCCAGTCCCTTTTTCTGTTATTTATTGTTTTTATGAGTGACCTTTGCTCTCCTATTCATTCCAGCACTTCATCATTCCTAACCGTACATGTAACTGTCGCTAAAGGAGAACGAAGTTTCAGTAAATTACAACTTATCGAAACTTATTTACGGTGTACACAGACTCTAGATTGTCATATCTTGCAGTTTTATCTGTATTGCCAAGGACAAAACCAAGCAAAAAGGAAATCTAGGCCTTTTGTTATGATTTTATTTCCTATTTGGTTTGTTTTAAAAAAATTTCTCCACTCTGATCCTTTTTCTGAATTCTGCGGATCCGCGCTGCAGGTTCGTTTCTTCTAGTAGGTAGCGTACTACGTTTACTTAAAGGCCGTGGCGGATGTGGTAGTTTACTGTTGCCTTAACAGCTTCCAAGTCCATTGGCTAGCACCTGCAACGCTTCATTGGATACAGTACGACACGCCCGTGTCATCATTAGTGTGTATGACCTTTGCATTCTCAGTAGTCTTCTCTTGAAGTGTATTTGGCCAACCTTGTGACCCCATACTGATGCGCAATACATCAGGATGGGGATGCAAATCGCCTTGTACATTGTTATGACAGTTCTTTTCTTCAGGTCCCAGTCTCGTCCGGTTACCTTTAGCATGTTGGACGCCGCTGTCCGGAGTTTTTCTTGTGCATATTCAAGGTGTCGAGTGAAGGACCACTTGCTGTCAAGTTTGACTCCTAGGTACACCACATTGTCGACATGGTTGCCATTCAGCATAATCCTTGCAGGTCTCCCTCTATCCAGTTTTCACTTTAGAAACATGGCCTGAGATTTGGGTGTGGAGATCGCCATCTTTCTCATTTCTTCAGCCAGGCGCTAATCTCATTTTGTGCTGCTGTAGCGTCTTCTTCTATTTCTTGCCTGGATGCCGCTCCTATCACTACCACCACGTCATCAGCGTATGCCAGTACCTCCCATCTTCTGTCTTGTTGCTCTTCGAGCATTTCGTCCATTACGATATCCCATAGAGGAGGGTCACTCTTGGAGCCCTGTGGAACCCCCTTAGTGACTCCCCGCTCCATTGAGACCGCGTTCTCTTCTACTTGTATTGTTCTCTCCTCATAGTAGCTTTTGACCAGCTGGTATAGATAATTTCTACAATTCGCTAATCTGAGGCGGCGCATTATGCTAGGCCACCAGATCTCGTCAAAAGCCCCAGCTATGTCAATGAATATTCCTACACAGTAGTTGTGATTTCCGTGGGCTAGGACATAGAGTTTACGAACGGCGTCCTCAGTCGCTAAGTTTTTCTTAAAGCCATATTGGTTTGGATGGGCCATCCCAGCGACATTATATTCGTTCAGGATTCTGCTGATCTGTTCCATTATCTTCCCCATTGCTGGGAGGAGACAAATGGGTCGATACGATTTTTGGTGGTCTTTAGGTTTCTCCGGAGATTTAAGCATTATTATTGTACTAATTATTGCAGGATCTTTCCGCCATATTCTCTTAATTGTTTCCACATTGATGAAATCTGGCCCTGGGGCCTTGCCCGACTTACTAGTTTTGACGGCTTGGTGTATCTCCGAATCTGACACGTCGTGCGGGGTGGCGGGGCCTATGTAAGCCTGATTTTCCCGTATGATCTCAGTTTGTTCGGGAGTGTTGGAGGTGGGACTTCTTGTGGCATTAGTTGATCCAGGATTCTTTCAATCGACTCCTCCCAGGTAGAGGAGTGTGTGCCGTCTTCATTTCTGATCGTATGGAATACACTACCATCGCTGAGTTTAGACGACTCGTTCCCGATCGCCTGGCCTCGTTACCGATCTCACTTTCCTCCCGTCGATAGCGTGTTGCATTTAAACGACCCATCGGCCGGCCCGATCTGGTTGATACCGCACTAGCATCCTACCACCACGTTACGTTACATTTAATAGTAATACTAGTTATAATTAGTTGGTTACAAATTTTCTAAATGTTCTAATCTTTAAATTAAATATATATGGCCTCATATTTAACAAAACCACTGATTCTTGGTGTAACCCTGACTGCTTGACACTGTGGGAAAAGACTAGGAAAAAAGAAAAAGTCTTGTGCCAAACAATTATATTTACAAAAGGCATATGTTCAGTCACAGTTTTAGTTATTGTTCGATGGTGAAG
Source organism: Vandiemenella viatica (assembly GCA_031002005.1). Classification (NCBI taxonomy): domain Eukaryota; kingdom Metazoa; phylum Arthropoda; class Insecta; order Orthoptera; family Morabidae; genus Vandiemenella; species Vandiemenella viatica. Next base: position 139,399,304 of record JARYHS010011408.1, read on the forward strand.
ATTTACGGAATTTCTAGCGGATGACAAACGAAATGCCTCATTTCTCGCACCTTTGTTATCATAGGGGGCATGTGAGGTTAAGGTTGCCAACCATACTTTATAAAATATACAATACATGTAACTGAACGTCGTTCTGCTAGTTTCACAACATCCTGCAAGAAAAAGTGCCTATCGGCCAGAGATATTTTTTTCTCTCGCATCCTTTAATCGCAGTCGAGGCAATAATAGCGGATTATTCATATTGTTGTACCCCAGTCGAATCGTGTCCGCTCGCCGTTATTTCTGAACGGAACGGTGGATTGATAAGTTCAGAATTTGTCGTTTTTTTTTCTGTTTCTCGTCGTTTTGAGGTTGGAGGTTTTCAGCTGAATTCTTTTACATTTTTTAAAATGGCAAGTAATTCACATTCTGTTTGCGATAGTGATAATTGATACACCAGTAACTCCAAAGGAACTTAAAAACCTAAACAATTTCAAAAACATAAAGATTTGTGGGAGATAACATATAAACGGATAAAAAGGGATCCTCAAAATAAATTCTTTGTGAATTGAATTATCTGCACTGTGGGTTTTACTATTGCGTCACCTGGTACTAGACAGTTAAGTCAGTCAATATCGATTTGCAGTAATTTTCAGAATATTGTGAGTATGATACTTTATTTTTGGCCGGTATACTTTATCCTAACCGTAAAGAATGCGGAAATAATTTATTTTTGGTAAACTATACAATTCAATTAATTGCCAACCGACATGTTAGTGTTTATGATCGAACGAAATAAATGCAAGATGGTGGGAAGGGAGAAACAGAGCGACCTTAAATTTAAAAATGAGTTTTCATTTATTTATAATACTAAATTTAGAATTTGGCCTAAGCTGTATCACTTTGAAATGAAACCAAATTAATAGCTAGTCCCGTAAGCCCGAAAATATGTATATGTATTTAAAACAATAAATAACTACATTTAAAAATACTTTTTTCCTATCATATACTTTTTATTTTTCTCTTCAAAAGACAAAAATACTTTATTTTTTCTAAATTAGTTGATAACCCTATATGAGATGTCCCATAAAACTTTGTGGGTCTTGTACACCTCCAGCAACTCTATCAATACTTCTTTTTCTTGATTATCGGATGCATCTGTCTCAAAATAATAGAAAACTTGGAACGAGGCAGTGTGAGCTCAATCAGGCGAGTCTTTACACGGTCAGTTTTCAGGGCATAGTGGTGGGGGCCAGGGGCGTAGCTACTATGGGGCTAGGCGGTGCAGTGCACCGGGGCCCTCACGCTCAGGGGGCCCCCAAGCATACCTCAAGGGGCCCCTAAGCGCACCTCTAGGGGCCCTCAAGCGCAGTTTAGAGAACCCACGAGCCTTCACGGCAAACTGGCGACTTTTTTTTTTTTTTTTTTTTTTTTTAGCTCTACCGTCGTCTAAGGGGCCCCTGAGAACACAGTAGCCCCTCACTAAGGGCCCTCGCTGCTCAGGGGGGCCCCAACCACTGCTCAGGGGCCCCTAAAGAACAATTCAAGGGCCCCCATCCTCAGTTCAAGGGGCCCCTACCAGCACACAAAGCAAAAAAAAAAAAAAGGTCGCCCGTCTAGCCTGAGGGCCCAAAATAAATTTTGCACCGGGCCCTTGTTGACCTAGCTACGCCACTGGTGGGGGCCCGACTTAACCCCACCTTTTTGCCCTAAATCGGTTGGAATTTCCACCCGACCTCCCTACCTGGTCTCGTCACAAAAAACGTGACCAGGAGCTCACTTTAGACTACCCGATTTCAGGGCCGAAGGAGCGTGGCCATGCTTTAGGGAGACCAGGTCGGGTCGTCTAAAGGACTTTATGAACAATGCCCCAAGAGTCCTCATTTCCATTGGTCCGAACAAAGTTCTTCCATGAGGAATCCTTCTTTAACTCAATATGCCTTGTATATCGATTTCGCGCAGCGACATATTCAATCCTGTTTGCCGCCCCGAGTATCGCCGTCGCCCGATTATCGCCCATCGTCGCCCCCCCCCCCCACCCCTAATTTCAGTAGTGGAGCAAAAACAAAAAGGATCGCCGTGACATAAATTTGCCGCCCTTCAAACACGATTTTGCCACCCCCCTCAAGTTGCCCCCCGGGACAATTTTTTTTTTTTTAATTATCGCTTTACTCTTCGTCGATGTCGAGGTCATTAGAGGCGGGATGGGACTGTGGATGAGGAACGGGAAGGAATGCGGCCATGGCATTTTGAAGTAAGCATCTCGGCATTCGCCTGGAGTGATTTGCCGAAACCCAATCTGGATGCCGGACAGGGATTCGAATAGGCGTCCTCCCGAATGCGAGGCAAGAGCGTTAACCGCTCACCCACCACGCTTGGTACCTGGGACAAGCGCCCCGGTTTGCCCCCCACCCCTCCCCTCTCCAAGATGCGGCAATGGGTGTGGATTTAAATTTTTGAATTTATCAAATCTCAAATAAGAAAGAAGTAAGATTTCTAGCACAAAGGAACAGAAATTTGCAAATACTGTATTTTAATAAGGGAAGGAAGCTTCGCACAACTGGTAGATCAGAGAACAAGGAATTCAACACGTTGGATGCATTCATAATAAAGCCTCATGGTAACACTGTGTGGTCTCAAAGAAATAAAGTAATAAGTGATCATGATGCAGTTCTAATGGATATTAGATGGTTCAGCAAACGAAAATTGAAGAGGGTAATAGGTACGGTTATAAAAATGCAAATATTTCAGAACTGAAGATATATTTCAGGGGAAGATTCAGTATATGGAAAAAAAGGCACAAGGTAAACCTATTACAGTGTAGTCGAAGTGGGAACAGTTCAAGGAGATAATACAGGAAGGAGAAATATGTTTATTTCAAAACAAAAAATAAATAATAGTATGTAACGTACCTATAATAATACGGAAGTTAGGAGGTTAAATAGGCTGGCAGGAAGAGAAAAGGACAGATTTAAGAGACCGCAAGGCAGCAGGGAACACTTGAAATAACTAAATAAAGTTTAATAGCAGCAAATTGAGAAGCTGAATTTAGGTTTATAAAGAAAATTAAGGGTGCAGGGGGTGCACTGAATGATGTATCTTAGAAAACAAAGGTGAAGGGAAGGTATTCAGACAACTGAAGGTTAGGTCGAAGAAGAAGTTAACGAGGATTTTAAAAAAATCAAAGAAATTAATTAACTGTTTTAACGAGTTGATTACGGAATATCATTCAGCACTGGCAGGATGTTGTCTAAATCGGGGGAGGAATTTATCCATGTAAGTAGAAATGAGCAGATTAAAAAATTTGAGATTTATTCTGTTGATATTATAAAGGAAAAAAAGAAAGATGAAATAGCGTTAAGGGACCGGTGTAGTATGGATGAACGAAGACTTTCCCGGCGTAATGACTGCAATGTAGTCTTCACGGGTCTACCGCCGGATTGTGTTGTGGAAACATCGTGTCGAAATATCGTGTTTCCACAGCACAATCCGTGAAGACTACATTGCGGACCGGTGTAGATTTTCTGCTTATCAGAGGGCTAGGGATGTGATACAGTAATATTGGAGGAAGTGAGACAAATAGTGCTTAAAACTATATGCTTATTACTTTGACATCAGTAACTGGTATATTGACGCAACCACATTAGAAATGTATTTGAGGAAACAAACTTGTTTTAAAGCAAAGGTTTAGGCTGGATATTCATGCGAATCTCAGTTAGTGGGCTACATTCAAGATATTTCAAAAGAAATGGACCAGGAAGGACAAGTCGATGTTGTAGCACTGAATCTTTCCAAAGGATTTGACAAAGTTACACATATAAAATGGTAGTAAATAAGGTAAAAAGGTGGACGAAAATGCGACTTGTTGGGCAAAGGAATTCTTAAAGCTAGAAAGCAAACCGGTTGCTTAAGACATTATCGCGTGACTTGTTATAACTATAAATAACTCAGTTCTTTTGCTTTCAAAATATATTGTTTATTATTCACAACTCATATTCCTCTAGGAACTACATCGGACTTATGGTATTCGAAGAATGCAAGGTTCTTCAGCAATGAAATGGTTTCAAAGCAACCGTTCGGTCTTTATGTCGCTAACCTCTAGCTATCTCTTGATTTCTTATCGCCATGGCAACTTACATTTCTTTTTCTTTTTTATAGGAGTAAATATATAGATTTTTGTTTAATCTCATGGCACAAAATATGGTTTTCTTATTAAATGTTTCTGTTCTGTCATAACATGCAGTATTAAAAGAGCCAAAAGTGAAATAGTGAGTGCTACAGGGTAGTGTATTGGGACAATTGCTGTATCGTACCTTATTCTAATAAATGATTGTGTTGGTTTACAGTTTGATTGTTAGCTGATGTCATAATGTTAATCAAACGATAAAAATGGAAGAGGGCTCGTCGACGTCGAAGCTCTTAGAGCTGGAGAGGAGGGGGAGAGTGGGACGGTGGAGGGGTTCGGTTATGGCCTTGTGGAAAAGACCACTAGCTGGGTTGGTCACCTTGGAATAAAGAACATTAAGCTGATTAGACATACAGATGAATTAATAAAAATTATTCTCTGAGATTATATTATGGGAGAGGAACTGCTTGTTGAAGTGTAAATATCTGGAGATGACATTTGATACTAAACATAACTGGTCACATTCTACAGGTGCTTAAGAAAAGGTTCAAAATCCTTCATTTATTGGAGTGGATAGTGATTGAATGTACCAGGGAGATATTGGAATTTGGTTACAAAACCTGGGTCAGAATTTTGGAACCCACATTTTGGGTATCAAATCGAGGAGTTGGAGAGGTGTACGGAAGGGTAGACAGTTATGTTTGAGGAAATTATTCACAACGCAATTGGTAACTGATTTGATACAGGAGCTGAGATGGGTTTCACTGGAAGAGAGAAGATAAGTGTTGGGAATGTATACAAGGCATATAATAGTAATGAGGCGTGGATGTGCATTTGTAGAACAATAATGAAGGGAAGAGATGACCATAAACTTGGATATGATTTCATGCATAAGAAAGTGCGAAAATTTTGAAGAAACCATCCGGTAATTCGCCAGGAGAGATTTGGGAAAACCATGGAAAAACCAAGTCTGGATGGCCGGAAGGGGATTCGAACCCACGTCCTTCCGAGGGCGAGGCCAGAGCGTTTCCGCTCACCCACTACTCTCGGCAAGTGAAAACCCCAGCTGATGTGCCATTTAAACATACTATTTTTAAGTAACCTTCTCTTTCAAGTCATTGAACTGCCATAATATCTGAAATATTTTCTAAGGTGTTCTTCTGGTACCAGATAGAACCTTTCAAGCATTTAAATATAACGAGTATGATGACTCCATCGAAACATCAATATAAGAAACTTGATGTATTTATTTATTTGAGTATTTAAAGTCTTTTTTATTATATATATTTCAGTCATGCTTGCCATCTTCGCCACAGAAGAGAAGAGTAAGCTTTTCAACAGCATATTGTTGAGATTGAGGGTATCTCATTGAAACTGAAATATCTTTTCTCGGTATTTTTCCACCAGTTCGTCCTCATATCGTATCTGTGCGCTTCGTATTTCCATTTGCAGTCATTAATTTGAGTTGATGTCGGCAAAAGTGTGACTAATGCTCAGTGGCTGAAGCCTCCCCCCCAAAAAAAGCACCAAGGTCACCCCTGACAACAAGAATTTTGGGAACCATTTTTTTTTTTTTTTTTTTTTTTTTGCTCTAGCCCCCCCCAAAAAAAAACAAAATCCTGGATCCGCCACTGCTAATGCTCTTACTTCACATTGCACAAACGCGCAGACTTGCGGCTACAACGTCGCATTCCCACAATTACTACGATTTTTCCTGGTTCGCTGGTTGCACGCTGATTTCATAACTGGCCGGATCCGGCAGTGTAGATGTTGGCTTCGAATTGGAAGGGTCGCCGGTTCGATTATGGTCTCCGGCATAGGACGGCCTTAATTAAAAATTAGACCCTGTGAAGTAATATCTGCAGTTAGACTTTAGAGAACTATTTTGACTGTACTAATAATTATCATTATTAAGAGAAAATTTTCTCCCTACAGTGGTTTCATTCAAACATAACAATAAAAACTCGGGACGCAGATCACGATTCATCTTCTCAAAATATTTCTCCAGATATTTCGGTTTTGTGTTCTTTCCTCTTCTGCATCAAATCTTTTCATAGCTGTTTGTACACTTTGGAGCCAGGTAAACAGTACCGTCCTCTTTTCCTCCTTCAACTTCCCATTACTGTACATGTTTTGGTATCCTAGTACCTTCCATCCTTCTCACATGGCCATGTCATTCCAATCTTTTTCGTTCTATAACTTCATACATTTATTCCTTCACTTCCATTAGCCTTTCGGTTTTTTTTTTTAGCATTCGGGCTGTGTTGATAATATGGAAGAATTAAACATTAACTTCTGACATTTTTGCATATGACTTTACGCTTCGTCGACGTCAGTAGAGGCGGGAAAGGACTAAGGACAACAAACTGGAAGTAATTCAGCCATGGCCTCTTTTTTAGGAATCATTTCAGCATTATCCTGGAGTGATTTCGGGAAATCTGGATGGCCGGGCATGGATTCGAAACCACGTCATCCAGTTTTGAAAAAAAAATCTGAATAGTTAATTTCATAGACTCCAATTGCTTTTTTGAGACCTTCTTATTCGAAAAGTTGGTGAGCTTACAAATTTTAAAATATACTCTAATCGATAGTTGATCGTGAAATCAGCTGCCGGCCCAGTTATCCACCGTCAAAGGCTCTGTGCTGTCGCCCGTAAGTAGTTGCTATCAAGTTTCCGTTGCTCGTGACAGTACGTGTTCTTTGTGTCCGGCCATTCTCTCTCAACACGTCACAGTTGATAAGAGTGTGTCGGCCAAGAAAGTGACCTCGCTTGATTTCCAAACTACGTATTCAGCTGACTTGACTCTAAAAGGCTTCTTATTGTTCTCTATGGCTGGCCGTCCAGTGGACGCGTATTCGTGCGAAAAATGCTCGCGCGAGTACGCCTGTATATGCGCGAACAGATCGCTTCAATCCAAACGCAGAGAATATGTGACTCCGACAATTGTAAGCGCTTGAGTGTCGCAAACATACGCGAGTGCGATGAGATCCGAAGTTGTTTGGATTTGATCGCGCGGACACGCGCTTCACGCGATGGATATTGAGAATGTAAAGGCGCCGACAGACCTTTTTTGAGCTCCAGCAATCACGGAAACAATAGCAATCGAACAAAACCAACTGAAACTTACACAAAATTACTTTAAATCATTAGGAAAAGTTTTAAAATGAAAATAGAAACTATATACAAACACATAACAGCATATTTACGAAATGAAACACTTCTAAACTTTCAATATCTCATTCAAAACATTATGGTCCACATAAAATGTTTAATTACGTTCCTCTAATATTACATACACTCTCTTGTTTTTAATAAATTCACAACAGTGATTCAGTTCATTAGTCCATCAAAACACAACACGTTCATGGAATAATTATAAAATTTGCAATCAATTTTTTCGCTTCTCTTTCAAACACAGATTCAATTTATTATGCGGATTGTAATTAGTGCCGATTAATCTTTAATACGTAACAGTGCGTATAGTATCATATATTAAGGTTATGTTTGCTGTCGTATCCATAAAATTACAAAGGTACTTAACATGTTGCATAATATTGCGAACAAAATACGAAAAGTCTCCATTCTTACAAAATACCATCAATTTAAAAGATTATTTACGGCAAAGTTCATTTCACCTAGTTTATATAAGGCCACCAGTTTACCCGAATTTAGCAGGAAATTGTTTCGTCTGCCCTTTCGAATTACCTTTTTTGTGTCATATTTTCAAGCAATTATTCTTCCCTTAACATAAAACTATTTTAATTGTACCAGTATATTTTCAAGATTAAGTTAAATAGCTAATGCGGTATAAGATTAAAATGAATTAAAAAAGTAGACCATGTCGCGAATGATAGGATGTGAGAATAGAAGCTTTGCCTGTTTAGGGCTAAAGCAAAGAAATTTACGTTTATTTTCTTAATTAAAACGTAAATAAATACGTATTAAGTAATTATTGTTCTATTTTCTTTTGTTATATTCACTGATATCAAGAAGAAATGGAATAGGTTGCGGGGTACAACGGAGAACTGGCGACAGAGTCGCGCGAATCTGCTTTCAGTGGTCGCGGTGTCTTCACGCCATCACAGTTCGCGCGAATTCAGGCGTATTCGCGCGAACAATTGTCGCGCGAATACGTATCCACTGGACGGCCAGCCTGAGCTAATAAGCGTTCTGAGCTTATGTTTTCAGCCCACTGTCGCTATGCCTCAGCATATCTGCACAGCATTTAGAATGAGGCATTGGAAATATTTTATTTCGTGATAGATATTTGGATTCAGTGGAATAGACTATTTCGATGGCGGCAGCATTAAGTGGCTTCCAAGTGAGGACAAAAAATTCCAATAATTTTTCTGTTTTTGTTTATGCTGTCAATGTCGAGGTCATTAGAGGAGGGAAAGGACAGGGGCAAGGAATTGCCTTCTCCAGGAAGCATCCCTGCATTCGCCTGGAGTGATTTCGGGAAACCATACAAACTAAAATCTGGATCGCCGGATCCTACCGATTGTGAGACAAGAAATTTTCCACTCACGCTCCACTGACAGATTTCATATACATACGCATCCTTTGATCGATAAAATGAAAACAGCGCCAGGTGCCTTATTTACCTCCAGATCAAAGGATTACAGTTCTGGACGCCGCTTCCAACACCAGGGATTGCTCTTTAAAGCTGTTTAGTCAAGCCATCATTAACATTTATTACGTACATGTCACTTCTCCATTTAATTAGCATCTGTCAGTATTTAGAAGTACATTAAAGAAATTACGTAAATAGAAGGGATTAAATAGTTTTAAAACGAAAGCACAAGCATCAAATATATATATTAGATGTCCCAAAAAACTCATACGTGCTTAATTTATTTATACAATGTCAACAATTGTAAATAAAATTTTATAATCTTAGGACCTCGACAATCCTTGCCGACTTGTATCGAAACATGTCAGTATTTTCTAATTAAGGCGAACGCTAGTTAACGCGTCGATGTGCTTATAATCACTTGCTATTTTGTTAGTAAATTTATTGTTTTCAGTCAACATATCAGTGAAATTATGTAGTTCTAAAAAGTATTTAGTAGGAGACGTAAAACATTAAATACAACGTTCAAAACAAGCCTTCTAACGGACAAGTTCATGCACTTTTATTTTATAATATCTGTGAATTTAACCGTCAATGAAAGTGAAAATCTCAATGTATCATAGTTTTGAAAAAGGCGCCTGTACATATCAGATTTCTGCCTCATGGCCTGAAGAAACTAGTGAAGCTGTATCTAGTTTCGATGGAGTTACAAAAATTGCACAAAAAAACGCAAAACGTACTTGACCAGCGCCGACAAGTGTTTGTCAACAACTTAGATAACTTGTTTGGAATCGCAAACGCCGATGCGCTTCAATTAATTAAAATAAATGAAGATAGAATCTCCTTACAGCAACATAGAGAGCCAGGTCGGCCTGGTCACTTAGTTGGAATAGACAAAAAACTGGCTAAAAGAGAGGAAACGACACGCCTCAGAACTATAAAGGAAGTAATCCAAATGCTTTATATATTTCTACCCGTCAATTCATTCGATATCATCTTATGAACCGTTACAGAATGATACATCTTCTGAGACTAATGAAAACGATATGAATTAACAAGAAGATTTCCCAATACCGATCGAGAACATACAACTCAGAACCAGCAAGACAACTATGCGGAAAGATTTCATTACTCCAAAATTAGTAGCAGCACCAGATAGGTATCAGTTAAGAATGAGAGATACAGTGTTTATTCTTGAAGTTACCACAGAGACACTTGGATAAAACCCTGATTAATTTCCTATAAGTAAGTCATCGATTCATATGTAAATAAAGAACAACTTATTGCTGCGCCCAGGTTGGAAATCACTTCAGTTAACAAATAAGAGCAGTCTGTTTGGTACGCGAATGTATACTATAATATCGAAGATAAAGTGCAGATTCTTTGTTATGTTACTACCGCTTAAAATACAGGTCGGATCAATGGTACCTTTGTGTTTCTTTAACAAAAATTTAATAGTGATATGCTTATTTTTTTTTACTTATGGCTTTACGCCTCGTCGACGTCGAGGTCATTAGAGGAGGGATGGGACTGGGGACAAGGAACGGGAAGGAATTCGGCCATGGCCCTTTCAAGGAAGCATCCTGGAATTCGCCTGAAGTGATTTGGGGAAACCATGGAAAACCCAAATCTGGATGCCCGGACGGGGATTTGAACCGCCGTCTCCCGAATGCGAGGCCAAAGCGTTAACCGCTCACCCACCACGCTCGGTTATTAATTATTCTTTAAAAGCGTGTTTGAAAGCAAAAATCAGTCAAATGACTACAAATCCTGATATTACACTCTTAAGAAATTTCGGAGACAACTGGAAATATGTAGATCCAGACAAAATACAGTGCTATGAAGAAAAGCTCTCATTGCATCAGACTGTTTCCGGAATTGATAATCTGCTTGAGATTTTCCGAACTGAACTGTCAAAAAAAAATTCAGAAATAACTGTCGAGAGTTTATAGAGCTTTCTGTGATATTTTTAGGCGGAGATACACAGAAAAAGTTAAAAAGCTCTATGGATGGTAAAAGCAATTTATCCTTAAAAATTTCATTGCTAAGTCCTCAATTCAAAATTACGAGCAAGGATAAGGCAGTGGTGTTAGACGTCTGCCTGTTCATCTTGACATCCTACATCAAGCCATGGCTCCAATGTACTTTGGAAGCAAAAGCATCTTACCGAAATTTGTGCCTTTTGAAGTAAATGAAAGCTTACGAAGAAATTGATAAAATCATATCAAGGGCAGCTCTACAGAAGATAAGCCAGCATTTACGGTATTTGACTGATGAAATTTCTGTCTTGTTACTGTTTCACGATGATGTAAAGTAAAAAAACTCAGGGTAGAGTAGACATTACATCCCATCGAAGAAAGTTAATTTTCTGTTTAGATCACAGTTTTGTTAACTGACTTTTTTTTTATTTCAGAGAAAAATATCTACTACTTCATTTCAGTCAGAAGCAAGCTGTTCGATCGTATTAAAATTGATAACTTTTCTCAACGAATCTTCTACTATGTGGTCAAATAATGTATCGTTTCAAAAAGCCGGAAAGAAGATTTCAACTCTGAGGGTAATGAACGATACAGCTGAAATAGTGATCAGGTTGATGCAAAACTTACATGGTTTAATCACGGTTGAGGAGGAACAATAGCAATTTTTGTTACGTTGCGTACAAGAACATAGGAAGATTTATCCTGACTGCAAAAAAAACAGCTTTTGAAAAAAAAATTAAGAATAATGTTTTTAGATGGTAAGCAGTAAACAAACTGGATTTGGCCATATTTGTATTTATTTACCAAATAAACTATAAGTTCTAGAATCCTTCCATTCTAACTCAGTACAAATTTTCATGTCTCATGTTAGTCATCGAGTTGACGCGGGTTAACATAATTCAATTGCAATAATATTTGCTATGTGTTTTATTAAAGTGAAACAGAATAAAAATATAGGGTATGCATATTTGATTCGCCAAAAAAAACTCTCTTATTACACTATCCCGCGCCTTTTATAAAGTCCCATCCCGTAGTACTGAACAATAGTAAAACAGCCCCACACATCATTCACAAATACCGTTCATAAAGCTCGAGAAGTGTGTCTGTGGTGTCAGATACAATCCATGTTGTGTTACGTAGGTATACTAGACTGTACTCTTCGAATACCGACATTTCCGTTTTTCAAATGTATGTTGTCTTGTCATGATTATTATTGAAACATGATGACTGTTAAAAAACGTAAGTCATTATCTTTAGCGGATAAAATTGTAGTTTTACATAAGTTTGATGAAAATACAGTGGTCTGGCGCAATCTCTTGATACACTAAGATTTACATAAAAACGTTACAGAAGATATTGATACAATGATTTAATGAAGCCCGCGCACGGAAAATTCCTGTCAACGGACCAGTGTTGTAACGTAAACGAATATGTCAGTGAACATGACAAGTATGTCAGATGGATCTGCATTTGATAATAATCACTTTCATCTATTGAGACTAGCTGTTACCCGCGACTTCGTACGCGTGGTCTTAGAATTTCATTGCAAAAATTGGATATATATATATATATATATATTTAAATGGGTTTCGGCAGCTGAGGCCACACAGCCAGCTCAGTGTGATTATTATAGCTTCAAGTGAATCAGTCGTCATCCAGAGTTTATATATTGTATCTTCTAAGTATGAACTCCACAGGACGGACAGGATATTCACACAGACACACACAACACTTAATATCCATGCCCGCGGCCGGATTCGAACCGGCGACCTTCGGCACGAGGAAAATTGGATATAGAAAGTTGTTAGTAACACAAGATTTGTCACAAACAAAACCGGATCGACATAATATGACAGGAAAGCCATCACTATATCACTCCACCGTCGAACCTGTCTCGTGAAGATAATCAATTTCCAACAAATTTAAAAATCCATCGAAGGTGCGGGGATGTGGGGGAGGGGGGAGGTTTAACTGAGGGCACACTTTTCGAGAGTTATGAACGGTATCTGGTCTTTTCTTCTTTCTTGAGCACAGGCAACAGATTCTTGGGTACTAACAACTTTAGCTGCTCGTTTTCTTCTAGAGCTACACCTTAAGTCAGGTTTACTCCCACAAGGCATGTCAAAGAAGAAGACAAAATAAACTGGTGCCAGAAACTTCTGGGCAGACACAAAGTAATAGTACAGTGCAGAACAAATCGACATCTATACTAAATAGTAAGTTTTCTCTCTAAACGAAAATTACTAACAAATCATCCTCTAACAGACTGCGTGAGAAACACAGGTTGAGCAATCGACGTAACAGTACAGACTAAAACACGCATCCGTCTGTCTGTCACCATTCGATAAGTTCTCAAAATTTCGTGACTATAACTGATATTCATGCCGAAAAAAATGTCCTGTGTCTTTCCTACAGGACAAAGTATTTCCTTCTCAAATTCCATCAGTATCGGCATAGCCATTCAGTCGACAAAACGTAAGAAAAAGAAAGAGACCAACTTCCGCATTTATAATATTATTAGTGCAGATCACACACACACACACTCACTGCGAGAGTAACAACGCCTGAGTGATCAATATTGCGTAAAATAGTGTACACCTACATCATTGTTAGACGGCATACGATTTACCACGCATTTCACCCTTAAATATGTCGTGAGTTTAACTTGAAATCCGAGCAACTGACCCTGCAGGCGTGACTCATACGATCAAAAAAAATTCTTAAAAAATTTTGCTTCCACCGGGATTTGAGTCGTAAACCACGACCCAAACAATAATAATCAAGCACATTGAGCACTGAGTTACCAGACCACTATACTGCAAGGTATGACAGCGACTTACACATCTAATGCGTCTGTCTATCGCCGTTTCTGTAATTTTTCAAAATTGCCTGACAATATGTATTATTTATACAGAAAGAAGAATCCTACGTCCATTCTAATGCCAAATAGTATCTTCTTGTCAAATTTCATCACCATCGGATCAGCTGTTTAGCCCAAGAAACATAACAAACAAACAGACAGAGTTACTTGCGCATTTATAATATTAATATAGATAGATAATACACGAAAAATTCAAGAAACTCGGTTATGTCGTAAACATAAGCACATAAGGCGTGGAATAGACTGTAGCATAAATAAATTGAAACACAACGCCATCTACTGGATGGTTATCCATCTAGACAACCAAGTGTTGTGTCGATAAATTAACACCCCGCCAACTGTTAGAAACTTATGGAACTTACAAATATAATAATAATTCCGTGTGGTCGTAATGACCTGGTGATAGGGTATCAAAGGGCTGCGCATTCTGTCCCTGTCGTAGCCACCTTAACCTAACCCGGCAATCCTACCGGGAACAGGGGAACTACAGTTTAGCGTGGAACCCGAACCACGGAAGCTTTATGGCGTACTTCACATTACACAGCAACCTATGCCAGAGGCGAAGATCGGGTTGGGACCTTTGAAAAATCCCCGCCGAGACCTTTCGATCGCCATTCAGACGGCTTAACCACTAAGCCACCAGATCGCTTAACTTACAAATAATTATAAACCATTGTCCTATGACAAACCTGTAATAAACATTTAATTCGCAATAATATATATTGTAACGAGCCGCGCTGTCGCCACGTTACAAGGTGCATTTTTTATTATATATGTAATAATATAAGAGTAATTTACATAAATCTTGGGCGACCACGTGAATAGATTTTTGTTGTAATTTTATAAAGTACGCAAGATTCCAAGTGAGGACTGTAATGAAATGGTGAACTTATACAGTGTATCGTAGCAAAGCGAATATTAAAAGAGTTATTGAGCTATGTAGGCTAGAAGCTAATCTTGGTCTTTCCGGATCATGGCGACGGGACGTCGCGGATTTGGGTTTTTGCCGGACCACACACACTGCTCCCTGGGGATGGGTCACTCACCGAGCGGGAAAAGCCTGCCGTCCGAAACCCGAATGTTCTCTCGCCCCGGCGAACTTAGCCGAATATGTCCGACCTCTGTTGGATTCTTTGGCCAAATCACATATCGAGGATATCACGTGACATTAGGTGCCGACCTGAAGGTCCAATCAAAATGAGCGTATAACTCAAAATCCTGGGAATTTTTGTTGTATGTGAGCTTCGAGACTACAAATGGGCGGAGCGAGAAGTTTCCTCGTGGACCGAAGAGCGAGGAGCTGGACATTCTAGATTCTAACTTCGATCGCACCAGTCTGAGGTTGACTTGGAAAGTTGACTTCTTTCGCTAACTGCAGCTTGCCTTGCTGGAGCGAGCGTATCACCGCAACACAGCCGGTAATGCGATGATGCGCATTGCCAGACCAGAGATGCCTATAGCCGACTTGTGAGACTAATCTCACATATCGTGGGTCCGCTACACTCATCACAGACATCAGACGCAGAACTACAATGGTAATTGATTACGACCAAGCCATGTGATTGTGCATTCCGTGAAACAGAACCCGTAAGCGACTTTGAGAGGATAGGTCCATGTTCTCACTTTGTAATTGTAAAAGCCCCTGAGCTAGCGGCATAATTTGCCAGAACTAGTTATTTTCGAATGATATATTGTTCATTCGTGGCGCCCATGATTTTCTTTTTTAACTGTAAAGTCACAGTATTATGATACCTTTGTCTGAGGTAGTCATAACTTGTATTTTTCATTGTTTCCAGTTGTCATTATTTCTTGCATTTTGATTCTGAGATATTTAAAAGTAAATATATAATTGTTTGCTTGCCCATGACGGCTAATTGTAACTCTGAGCGTTGCTTTTATGATTTTGCCAATTTGTGTTAATGTTAACGGTAAATTCGCTCAGACTTGTAATCGCCAGTGATAAGAAAATAAATGTCATATTGTGACAATTTTCCTGAATTCCAACTAACGTCGAGATTCTTGCAAAATTAATAAATTTTCACTCCTTCATAAAAATTAAAATTAAAAATCCACAATTATTAATCATAAAGGTATGAAATATAATTGTAACGTGGTTTGCCCACCAAGGTACCCACCACATAATGTCGCCCAACGCTGGTGCCAGATGAGACATTACTACTTAATGTCTGCGAACTTGGTGGCACTAATTCAAATTAATACAATTTGGAGCCCAAATTCGGAAAGTTTCATGGAATGTTGCACATGGTTTTTGGCTGTTTTATCATTCTTGTAGTCAATAGATATTCATACAAGATTTTATTTTGATGTTTCACTTATATTTTAATGCATAAAGTTCATTTTGTTTCAATGCATAAAATTTATTTTGTTTCAACGCTTAAAAGAAGTTCATTTGTGTATTTCAATTGAGATGCAATACACTTTGTATTGTAACAATTTGTGATCGGTTTAAAATTTTTAAATGATTAACGTCAGTGTTGATTTGTTAATGCATGGTAGCTTCTAAGAAAATTAAAGACACGCATGTTTTGCCCATGTGTTTGAGAAGTAAGTCTGCTTTCATGGTGTTGTGTTGCATGATTCATCGTTGCTTTTCTTTTGCTGTATTTTGGAGGGGTGTATATGTGTGATTTTTCTTGAAAACCGGAAATTTTTCATTTGCGTTAAAATTGCGTCGTGTTTGATTTTATACACTTAAATGGCGGTTAATACTAAAAACATGGCATATCAAGGGGATTTGACACCTCTATTCCAAATAATGGAGCAATTTCAGAAATCTCAGGCAGATTTGAGCAATAAATTTGATAAGTCACTGGCTGACAACAAAATCTTTCTTGAGAACCGAGTAAATAGTTTATCGAAGAAATTGGACAGCAGTAAAATCCTGATGCGTTTAATTTGTTTGCTGCTTGTAATTTTGTTGATATCTGTTATTTCAATTGATACTGTCAAAGATTATTTTGTACCAGTCGGATCTTGGCGATCGTTGGCTATTTGTTGCGTAACTGTAACGGGGTATGTATACAAAAATGGATTATGGCTGAATAATGTATTAACTACATCTCGCTTTGTTTTAAAGTTAAACTATGGACCTGATATGTTGGAAACGATAGAGAATCGGACAACAGCTAAGCGAGTACTTGAATCGACTGTTAATTCCAGAATCAGTGCAAATAACGAACGTGAACATTTGGAAAGGCGAAATAATAGTACAGGACATGATAAAACCGATTTGGTTGTTCCTGAAAGAAGCATTAATGAGACTGAACATCCACGTAACTTGCAAGTGCCAACACTTGAAATGGTACAAAAGTTAATTGCACAACACCTGGAAGTAATTCAAACACAACTTAACGCTCAGCAAGCAGAAATACACAAACGGAATGCACATATGCTCGAGAAACTGAGTACTTTAAGTAACCAAGTGGAAACTAAGTTTGCTGATTTTCGCGAAGAGGTAAACGAAAAATTTGATGACTTTCAAATAAAAATTCGAAAGGAAATATCTGGTATTCAGAGCACATCAAATCAATTGGATATGAGATGTGAAAGGTTAGAAGATGTTCAATCGAAACACATGACAAGTATTTTAAATACGGAACAGCTGGTTTCAGATTTTCGTAATAAAACACGTCAAACGCTCTCCGCGGTCGTTGAGAGAATGGTTGAAGTTGATAATTCAGTGAAATTACTGCATCAAAATTATCAGGAAGTGCGCGAAATGCAAAATACCTTCCAGGCTGACATTGTTTCAAAATGTAAGGCAACTGAAGCGATGGTTAGAAACGGTATAAATGAGAGAACATTATCCATTATTCCTGAAGGCAGAACGTACACGCAAGACGAATTGGTACTCCCAAAATTCGAAGTGCGAAAGGGAATTCATCCAAAAGAATATATAAATGATTTGGAAAATTACTTTGATCTAAAAGGCACACCTGAAGATCTAAAGACTCGTGTTGCATTTTTATGTCTTGGTCCTGAGGAGAAGCTTTGGTTTAAGTCTTTTTGTAAAGTTGATTTTGCATACCCGGAATTCAAGAATACATTTTTAAGTGCATTCTGGACGCGACTGAACAGAGGCAAACCCGAATTCGGATCTGCCAGGGAAAGTTTGAGGCGAGTAAAGGCGAGTCAATGTTTGTATATGCTTCAAGGTTATCAACTCTGTCGGAATATCTGGACAGACCCATGACAGATACAGAACTAAATGCCGCCCTCACTGAGCATTTCCCTGCAGAGATTCAGGTTAGATTGAGCCACCCCGCATCACTACACAAAAGCAATTCTTGGAAACCTTGAGATATTTGGATAAGATTGGCATAAATCAAATTCAAGATCATCCGTTGAGAACTGAGCAAAATCAGGAGCTCGACAAAAGGGGTCAGGTAACGGATAAACGATGGTATCGAAAGAATAATTACCGACATAATTTCCGGGACCATCAGCCGGACAGAGATCCGAAGGAACGTTGGAATTCGAGTAACAAGAATCACCATCGATTCGAAAATAAAAAGGCGCGTGTACACACTAATGCTGTGAATAGGCAATCAGAGCGAAATACCAAAATTCGTTCGAGTGAACAAATGACGCATTCGAACGCAAGGATAGACACGCACCGAGAAACTGTCCGCTCTACGCCAAGCCCGCAATAAAATTAGAAATGGTAATTTCGGGTGAAGTGTGGAATGTAAATACGAGGTTAAGTAGTTAAGTAAAATTTATTTAATAAGGAAATAACTTGGTGATGAAGAAACTCGCATCATATAAACACTGTGGATAATTTTGAAAATGTTAAACGCGAATACCTTGAATGTATCGACGTGTTTGTAACAACACCGACACAGGTATTCGGAGACCGCTAATCCAGGAGAGGTCATCCATTGTCTGGTGGAAGGTCCAGATCCCCTCAGGTAGACACCGTTGCCACAGCGGGACACTTCCGCTAACAAGCTAAGGCTGATGAACGGAATCGCCAACGGCTTACATAGGAAACATGTTTTGACGTTACAATTGCTCTGATAAAACTTAGAGGCATAAAGATAACGTGGTGATTTGTATAAAATCCTGTGCTGTGAAGAAGTAAAGAAAACAAACACAGTACTATAGAAATTTACTGTGCTATATTTGCGTCCGAGTAACACAAAAGCCTAGGCCTAGGTAATAAAAATGGAAAGGGTAGGTGAAAGTAAAACCTAGCTAAAAGTGTAAGTAAAGGTCATATTTCCACACAGTAGATGGGGAGATAATAAATGACTTAGGCAAATATTGAAGCGCAGATTAAAGAGGAATTACGAAACATATGTTCATGGTGTATTCACCAGCAAAGGGTCTACCATAAAAGGATAGCGTGAAGAATGAAAGAAGCGTTGATACAGTGCAAAAATCACTGCAGATCGCAGTTGTGAGTACGGAATGTGCATTACCAGACGCGCAGTGCCGGAAAATTTGCGTAAAGCGTTTCGGTTTGGATATCCATTGAACAGAAAGGCATGACAGCATATACATCGTCATGATCGAAAAGCAGCGGGAAATTTTTCTGTGCCCGTTCAGGTCGAGAGACAAATATTTTGCTTCAGAAACAAAATTCTGGCGCATCAATGAAATCAGCTGGAGGGGTAGACAGACCAGAATGTTGTGTAACCCAGATACCTGGTTGTCAGCTGAGCCCATTAGCAAGGCTAAGGGATCCGCTAGCACAAAGCGTCTTCCGAGAATTTTGTCAGGGAGCGCAGATGTTGGACTTAGGGTCATCACTGAGTGCCTAACGTTTCACGCCTCGTTCTAGCGGTATTTCGCGTACCCTAACTGTAAATTGTATAGTATTCTATAAATTAGATTAAAACAGTCATTGTTGGACAGCACATGTTTTGCTCAGAATGGTGTGCACTCAACGAAAATAATTGCAAAGTTTATATTTTTGCTTTATATAGATTCATAGTATTCTGCTAGCGTGAAATCTCAAAATTGCTTTGTATTGGCAAACGGAAAACCTGAGATCGGACCGTTCAATGCACAAAGCTTACAACCTTTTTCATACAAGCTAAAGAAGCATGTGTGTACGAAAACGTCTTCTCTCTGAAATGCTTGTTGAATTAACCGTCGGCCATGACGCAAATCACGTCACCCAATCCGGCTAAACTATTCCGTTGTTTTGAGATTAAAACCGCGCAATTTGATGAGATATTTTACGCTCACCTCTAGCATCTTTATGGATGTTTGTTGAAGGCAGAATTATTTTTATGCACATGAGTAAAACATCACGCTAAATTGTAAATACAATGTATAGTTCAACCACTTTCTGCATAAGTGTTCTGATAATGTTTTGTTTTATTAATGTGTTTCATGTTATTAATTTAATGATAAGATTTGATACAAGATATTTTCAAGATTATTATTATTTAAACATGTATGTAAATAATTTATTTTCATGTATATTTTAGTATTGTGTTTAATTTAACATTGTATTTGGGAAGGCTACCTGAATTCACGTGCTTCTGTTTGTAAAGAATTGTAAGACGGCCAAAAGGACATATGCTCCCGTTATAAATTCACCTTACAAGGCAGGAATACCGATGGTTTTTGGAATCACATTTAAAATTTATGTGATTGTAAAAAAAAAATGCTTCAGTTTTTGTTGAGTCACAATGGAGGTAGAATTAGGTAGTTAAAAATAAAATTATTGTACCATAATTTTATTTTCACCAACGGCCGGCCATATTGTAACGAGCCGCGCTGTCGCCACGTTACAAGGTGCATTTTTTATTATATATGTAATAATATAAGAGTAATTTACATAAATCTTGGGCGACCACGTGAATAGATTTTTGTTGTAATTTTATAAAGTACGCAAGATTCCAAGTGAGGACTGTAATGAAATGGTGAACTTATACAGTGTATCGTAGCAAAGCGAATATTAAAAGAGTTATTGAGCTATGTAGGCTAGAAGCTAATCTTGGTCTTTCCGGATCATGGCGACGGGACGTCGCGGATTTGGGATTTTGCCGGACCACACACACTGCTCCCTGGGGATGGGTCACTCACCGAGCGGGAAAAGCCTGCCGTCCGAAACCCGAATGTTCTCTCGCCCCGGCGAACTTAGCCGAATATGTCCGACCTCTGTTGGATTCTTTGGCCAAATCACATATCGAGGATATCACGTGACATTAGGTGCCGACCTGAAGGTCCAATCAAAATGAGCGTATAACTCAAAATCCTGGGAATTTTTGTTGTATGTGAGCTTCGAGACTACAAATGGGCGGAGCGAGAAGTTTCCTCGTGGACCGAAGAGCGAGGAGCTGGACATTCTAGATTCTAACTTCGATCGCACCAGTCTGAGGTTGACTTGGAAAGTTGACTTCTTTCGCTAACTGCAGCTTGCCTAGCTGGAGCGAGCGTATCACCGCAACACAGCCGGTAATGCGATGATGCGCATTGCCAGACCAGAGATGCCTATAGCCGACTTGTGAGACAATCTCACATATCGTGGGTCCGCTACACTCATCACAGACATCAGACGCAGAACTACAATGGTAATTGATTACGACCAAGCCATGTGATTGTGCATTCCGTGAAACAGAACCCGTAAGCGACTTTGAGAGGATAGGTCCATGTTCTCACTTTGTAATTGTAAAGACCCCTGAGCTAGCGGCATAATTTGCCAGAACTAGTTATTTTCGAATGATATATTGTTCATTCTGGCGCCCATGATTTTCTTTTTAAACTGTAAAGTCACAGTATCATGATACCTTTGTCTGAGGTAGTCATAACTTGTATTTTTCATTGTTTCCAGTTGTCATTATTTCTTGCATTTTGATTCTGAGATATTTAAAAGTAAATATATAATTGTTTGCTTGCCCATGACGGCTAATTGTAACTCTGAGCGTTGCTTTTATGATTTTGCCAATTTGTGTTAATGTTAACGGTAAATTCGCTCAGACTTGTAATCGCCAGTGATAAGAAAATAAATGTCATATTGTGACAATTTTTCCTGAATTCCAACTAACGTCGAGATTCTTGCAAAATTAAATAATTTTCACTCCTCCATAAAAATTAAAATTAAAAATCCACAATTATTAATCATAAAGGTATGAAATATAATTGTAACGTGGTTGGCCCACCAAGGTACCCACCACAATATTGAGGTCAATAATCGAGATAACAACTATCCTATCTTTTAAGTTGGCCAAAATAAGACATAGTAAGCCAAATCGGTTAAGTAGTTTCGGAGTCTATCTGGGAAAAACATCGTGATGCGAGAATTTTATATATAGAAGATTGTAAGATGAAATGGGACTCCGAAGTTTCACGCTGTTGACCCCAAGAGATCTGGAAGATTTATTTCAGACGGTTGGAAAACCATTTCAATTTCTCTCATACTGGCAGTCACTGGAGTGTGGTAAATAATTCATCATGAAGATATAAAAACAAAGTATATAAATTCAAACTTTTCACTGTTGACCACATTATAAAAATAATTAAAAATGGAAGAAACAGCTCTCAGTCCGGAGAATACATTTCGTGGAAAGACTTAAATTTAGGTCCGGACAACACGTCCACACGACAGATGTTACAAAAAGTCGCTAGTCCTCCATTCCATATGGGAGATACATTTTTGTCTTCCGGGAGTTGCGAAACACCCAAATAGTTTCCAACGCCTATCGACAGTTGCAAAACTTGGCCCGTAGGCACGAAGTGAAGTGTGGTGTAGTCTTAGGTCTGTGGTGTCAAGAACGCTCCATTTTTTGTGTTGTATACTGAACTGTACTCTTGGAATCCCGATGTTTACGGCGATCGGGTAGTTTTTCACTTGTATGTTGTTTCGTGATATCATTGAAATATGACGGCTGCTAAAAAACGTAAATTATTATCTTTACCAGAGAAAGTTGTAGATTTTCGTAAATGTTATAAAAATACAATATTAAAACAAAATCATCTAATGAAATTTCTAGGCCAACCGATATCAACTTTAAGAAAAATACAATAGATAAATGAAAACTCTCTTTGTGTGGGTGACAAACTCCAAAAAATTCGTTTGATGCGTTACATAAGATACTAATACAATGAATTCACAAATCCCGCGCACTGAATGTTCTTGTCAACAGACAGATGTTGTAACGTAAGGTACAAGAGACTAATATTATACTAGAAATAAATTATTTGGGCGGTTCAAACTGGTGGTTTGATCGATTCCGTAAACGCCATTGTATTGTATATGTAACACATACTTTTATACCTAATTTGCGATGTGTATTTTATATAGCACATTTTTTTTCAATGCTTTCTTTTTGTGCCGCAGAAAGTCGTCATTACTTCTGCACCTGTCTACGAGTAAATTTTTTTTAAATATTTTTTCTAATTTTAAGTAATTTCTTTCAAATGTTGAAAGTGAGTGGTGTCAATCTCAAGTTTTTATCCAAGCCCAGAAAAAAACGTAGATTTTTGCTGGATCAGACGATGATAAATCAAGTAAACCAGCATTGAAATCTTGGGACAGAAATTTTATGATTTTGATGTTTTCTCTGTGTAATCGAAATCAATAAAACCGTACAACAGGCAATACTAATAAAGATAATGCAACTATCTCTCGTAACTAATAAAAGCTGACAATCATTACGAGGCATAAAACAGCGAACCTTACATAATTTTTCCGGAATCATAGACAGAAAAGTAGATACATGTCATTCGACGTTATTATGTAAAATGCTTTTGGTGGATGAGCGAAATATTAGGATTACTGTATTATCCGTTCTGCGGCAACTAGAAAATTAAGTGAGATGGCCTCAAGCAAAGTAACTCACATTGAAAGAAAAGCAATGTCTTGTAGAATAATAATCTTGAAATGTTCATTCCAAATTTTTTTGAACTATGCAAGGGATAGCAATAATCTAGACTAGAAGTAAGCTCCTAAATGAGACTAGTCTTGGGTGAATATAAGTTCCAAAAAATCTTGTTAAATGCTGGATTCACACGTACTTGCCAAAAAATAATACAACACATAATTGCTTTAATACCATAGGGGCCAAATTATTACTAAATAGCTTATTTCTATACGCCTCGTCGACGTCTAGGTCACTAGAGGTGGCGAAAGACAAGGAAATGGAAGAAATTCGCCATGGTCTTTTGAAGGAACAGTTCCGGCATTCACTTGGGATAATTTCGGGAAACCATGGAAAACCGGAATCTTGATATCTGTCCTGGGATTCGATCCCACGTCCTCCTGAAAGCGTAGCGAGAGCCTTACTATGTCAAATTATTCTCTCGATTCAGTTGAATCTGCGAATTCCAAAACAGAAAACTCTTCAACAGAATAACATTGATTCAGAAACAAATCCGTCAAGTTCTAGTAGATGACAATTTTATTTTTGTGTGACAATTTAAAATATGAGCTGTATAAAATTTTATTTTATTTCTAATAATTAGAGCTATACGGTTTGTCGATGTCAGGGTCATTAGAGCTGGAAGGGGATTGTGGCAAGGAACGGGGATAGTAGTTTTGAAGGAAGCATTTAAGTGGGGTAATTTCAGGAAAGTCGGCAGGCCTCGATGACATACGATCAGAACAAATTAAGAACTTCGGATATAAAACCAAAGAATGGGTTCTACAGCTTTTTAACAAATGTATGAGCTCATACCAAATTCCGAAGGTGTGGCGGAAGACGAGAGTCATTGCGCTGCTGAAACCTGGAAAAGAAGGAAACAATCCTAAAGATTTTAGACCTATAGCACTCTTGTGTCATCTCTACAAAATATTTGAACGATTAATTCTGAATCGTATCCAGCCTGTGGTTGATCCAAAACTTATTCCACAACAAGCTGGCTTTCGTCCTGGCAAAAGTTGTACTGGGCAACTACTGAACCTAACACAGTTTATAGAGGATGGATTTGAGACCCGTAAAGCCACGGGCGTGGTCTTTGTGGACCTGTCAGCAGCATACGATACAGTTAACCACCAACTATTACTTGACAAGGTCTACAGTTTGACAAAGGCCACCGGATTAACCAAACTCATCGCTAATCTTCTTCAGAATCGTAGGTTTTTCGTTGATTTTCAAGGACAGCGCAGTCGATGGAGGGTACAAAAGAATGGCCTACCTCAAGGTAGTGTACTGGCCCCAATACTTTTCAACATTTATACAAACGATCAGCCATTACATCCAGCTACCAGGAGCTTCGTGTACGCTGATGACCTAGCTCTAGCCTCACAGAGCACAAAACTTGAAGTTGTAGAAAGAAATTTGTCTGCTGCTCTTGAAGGCCTTTCAAGCTATTATAAGGAAAACCACTTAAGACCTAACCCTTCAAAAACCGAAGTGTGTGCCTTTCACCTAAAAAATAGGAAAGCTCAGCGTAAGTTAAAAGTAATGTGGTCAGGTATCGAACTGCAGACATGTAACACCCCAAAATATCTGGGAGTGACACTCGATAGAACCCTCACATATAAGAAGCACTGCATGAATTGCAAAATGAAGATCTCTAAAAGAAATAACTTACTGCGCAAATTAGTTGGATCACAGTGGGGCAGTCAACCACAAACTATACGTACATCGGCAATGGCCCTTTGTTATTCTGTTGCAGAATATGCATGCCCAGTTTGGTACTCATCATCTCATACCAAACAGGTGGATGTAGCCCTCAATAACACCTGTAGGCTAGTGACAGGTTGCTTAAAGCCTACCCCAGTTGATAGGCTTTACCAGCTTTCGGGCATTGCACCACCCAGTATCCGGAGAGAAGTGGCTGCGAACAAGGAGAGAACCAAAGTAGAACGGGAAAGCGCTCATCCACTGCACGGCCATATACCACCAGCCCAGAGACTCAAATCCAGGAAAAGCTTCCTCAGAACATCACGGGAACTAATTGGGTCACCTGAAAAGGCAAGAGTACAGTTATGGAAAATGAGGGTTCCCAACATCTCGGGACCACTGACAGTTGCAGAGCGCTTGCCACCTGGTCATGAAGAAGACTGGAACGTCTGGCGGTCTTTAAATCGATTGCGAACAGGAGTGGGCAGGTCCAAGGAAAACCTAATGAGATGGGGTTATACTGATACTACCAGTATCAAATGCGAATGCGGAGAAGACCAAACTATGAACCATATGCTCGAGTGCCCTATGTGCCCATCATCCTGCAACAACGAAGACCTGTTTCAAGCAACACACAATGCGATTGAGGTTGCGAAGTACTGGGCCAAGTGTGTTTAAAGTTGTTGATTTACAAAATGTATTTAACTGTGTATTGTGATGTTTTTGACACGAGAATAATAATAATTTCAGGAAATAGTGGAAAATCGAAATCCTGAAGGCCGGAGGGGGGGATCGAATCTCCGTCCAACAGAATACCATGTCTGAGCCTTAAAGAGAGTTCTGTGCCTCTCTGTACAACTGACACAGGCCTGACATAAACAGTATATGGGTGTCATGCTAGTGTTACGACAGTCTGTGTCAGCACCGAGACTAAAGTGTTCAAGGTTGTCTATTACGAAAGACAGTAGATAGTATATCTAACATGCTGGCATTTGAACTGTACCCAAGTTTCTAAACAGTTCTCTGTAAAATATTCGCAAATATTTTTTTTTTTGAGACTAACATATTTTCTGCGCCCGTGAATAATTTCCACAGAAGGAACTACCATCAGAGGACAGCGAATGATAATATGAAAAACATATTAGATAAACTGATTATTATTCCTAATGAAAATGTTACAGAAAGATGTTTAGTGTGTTTGTCCAGTTTTTGCTGAATTTGTTGGTTCAGTATAAGATGAGGCGCAATATTTGTTTTATCATGCAAGTCGCCGTAGCCATTCATGACAAAACAACATTAACTATAATGAAAACTTTGGCCATCTAACTCCTGTTAGAACAAAGCGAAGGTTCAGAAACTGTGAAATATATGTTGTATATCTTCTACAAACCATAGGCCCGTTCAGTCCTGCCGTGTTAACGATTGTTCATTCTTTTGGCGCAGTAACATACAAAGGTCGTCCTGGGTAAGACATATCCGGATTGTGTTATACTGGGCATCATATAAATCGAGCTCAGAAAACATTTAATGGTAACTACTTAAAAAATAATGGCAGCCAGTTCCAGGAACTCTTAGTTCAATATCCAAAACGTACACTGCCTGATTAAAAAAAGTGAAGCACCAAGAAAGGGAGGAAGAAACGAAATGAATCTGCACGGGTTGATAGGGTATTTGATATTATTTCAACTATAACAAAATCGAGTCAAATTTACAAAGAATTTGGCAGTATGAGCCCACTTATGTATGTAGGTTCTGTCGGTCCTATTATTTCGACATTTCTTTCTATTGTTATTTCAAGTAGTTGCTGTCCTCTTCCTTTTTGAAATCCATGTCTCAGGTTTTGCATTAACGTCGCCCCTCTGAGCACCTTGTTGTTGGATGAGAGGATTGCGTGAATGTCTTGGTCTACTAGGTTCTGCTTCGGTGCCAAGTAAGTGGCGACCAGTGCCACTTTACCTTCCCGTGTATTGATTCTAATTGCTGTTGCTTCAGTCGTCATCAGACCAGTGGTGGTAGTTGTATGACTTGGTGAGTTATGGTTTTACGGATCATGAAGGTAGTTCCTTCTCCTTTTCTTAGTGGGCGGTCAGTTCAGTGTATCTCCATACCCAGAGTTGTAATGTTGTATTTTGCTTTGAGGTGTGTTTCCGTTATTAGTAAGACGTCTACTTTATGTTTTCTTATGAATTGTCTCAATTCGCGTTCCAAATGATTATGTTAGTTTCTTGTAGTTTTTTTTCGTTCTCCTGGGGTCCATTATTCTAGTAGTGTAAGTACTCCTTCTGCTGTTGCCATTATTTTTCCTATTGTGCCTTTAGCTCCTTTAACCCTTTTCAAGACTTTTTCAATTTGTCTAATATCTTCCTTATAGTTTCTGCGCAGTCTGATGTCTTTGAATTTCCTTCGGAGTAGCTTTTCGTTTTCTTTCTTTGTACTGGCTTCTTCCCTTTCGCCTTGATCCTTGTGTCGCTTCAGCGTAAGTTCGTCCACTGCGGTTTCTCTGCGGATTGTTCTCGTCCTCGTATTGTGATTCGTTTGGTTTGGTTATAGTTTTGTCTGTTTTTCTCCTTTAATTTTCGATTTTGTGTGTGTGTGTATCTGGGTGACTAGTCCCCAGGGGTCTGCATCCATACACTCGATTTCAATCGAGATGGCCAGGGTCCCAAGCCCCCCAACTTCCTGTTTTATATCCTAAGTGGGTACAAGCTTGGTGTTGGGGGACAGGATGCCTGGATTAGGTTGGGTGCCACAAAAGTCCGCAGACTCCACGAGTACGCCCGCAAATTTCGAGCTTAGTTACCCGATCCCGAGTAGAATCGGACAACGGATGCGTCATTGTTCAAATAGATGTGGAGTAGAGGTTCGGCGAAAACCTCCTCAACCGTGATTCATCCAGGGGAGAAGCAGAACCTTCTCAATATGAGGAAGGGATTGGCTCCTTCTGAACGGGTAAATGGGCAATGACCAGGGGTGCCCCTCCCCCCACCCCCCGGTGATACCCAATCCCGACTAAGGTCGGTTAACGGATGCATGCTTCAGCAAAAGAAGGTGGAGTAGAGGTATCGCGTAAGTGACCTCGACCGTGTTCATCAGGTGGCAAGGGTAGCCTTTCCAACATGGGCTTGCTGCGATAATAGGTCTCCTATATAGGTGGGGACTGGTAGTGCATGGGTTCGCTCGGATGGGAAAGCGACACCCTTAGAACGCTTTGGGGATCTCCGGGCCCCTGCAGTGGTTTCGTGCATTACGGTGGTGCTCTGGGGAGCTTGGACGAGTGAGTGGGAACCCGTACCTGTACTCGACACATGTGGCGGGTAGGTGCGGGGCAAAGCTCACTAGGAGCGCCTCTGTGCAGGAAGCCGTGCTTCGACCTGGTGGAATGGGTAATGGGGCACTCCTGCGTTATGCCTGATCGCTGCGTATGCGGTGCCGGGTCGCGCATGGGAGACACAGAGAAGCTTCGCTATACGTCCAGGTTTTGGAAGGGTCTTAGGCCTGGTTCGTGGCGGGCGCTGGTTCCGCGTACCTCCCCATGAGCACCCTTACTGGGTGGCGAGACGCGCTTTGCCTCGCCACCCCTGCTGTGATGGCAGGTGATTGTGACAGGCCTAATCCCGCGGCGGGGTCTAGTGAAGTGGTAGATATTTGATGCGGTTGGGGCTGCAAGTTTAAGTACGTTTCCAGATAGGTGAGTAAGCCACTCAACGGCCCACAAGTGTATCTGGGTGGCCTGGTAGCTGTTTGGAAGGCTGGGCATCCCCTCCATGAGGCAACGTCTTATCATTTGCAATTAGCACATTTTGATTTTGCTGTGTCTGGTATGTTCAGTCCTTTGTATTATGAAATTGGACGCACTTGACACATCTATATGGCAGTGTTCATTAGTTTGTTGTGTGACCTATACGCTGGCATTTTGTACACTGTGGTAGATTAAGTGGATTCGTATATCTTTCTATCGGCACTCTTGTGTATAGTATTGCTCGTTCATTGTAAATACGTTCAAAGTCGATGTTAGCATCCGATGTTATTTGGCATACTGCTAGTGATATTAACGTTTTTGAGTTTGAGTCTCTTTTTTTAAAATTGATGTACCTGTTGTACTCCAAAACCTTTTTCTCTCAAGTCTATTTCAATATCTCCTGTTGTTATTGTTGGTGGTATACCCTTTATTACCACCTTGAGAGGTGTATCTTTGGGTAGTTGGTACGTGTACGAAGGTATACCGTTCTCCTTGAAAAAGCGGTTTATGAACTCCTAATCTCGGGTGTTATCTACTTGACATTTCAATGAATCTCCTTTATAAACTACTTTCAGGTTTCATTTCCAATCATTATTGGTGATAATACTTCTTTCTACTGTTTTTGCAGAGTAATCTTAGTTGTTCCTTCTTCGTTATCTTTTCTCTGTTCTTCTGGTTCCTCTAACGGGCTAACGCGGTTATTAGTTGTAATATCTGGATTACATCTGGCTTGCTTTACTTTCCATCTGGAGGTCACTCCTTATTTTCTTTTACCCTTCACTTCCACAGATTTAGAGTAATTCGAGTTTCCATCGGTATCTTGTTCGTACAGACGTTTACTTATGTAATTGTTGTTCTCTGTTCCTGATGTATCGCTGTCGTCTTCACTTCTTTTATCCGTTTCAGTTGCAGATGTTTCCATATCCTGATTTCCTTCACTTTATCTTGACCAATCCATTTCCCTATTGTTTGCAATTTC
Source organism: Vandiemenella viatica (assembly GCA_031002005.1). NCBI lineage: Eukaryota > Metazoa > Arthropoda > Insecta > Orthoptera > Morabidae > Vandiemenella > Vandiemenella viatica. Next base: position 139,429,104 of record JARYHS010011408.1, read on the forward strand.
GTGTCCATTATCGGCAGCCATTATCCGCAGCCGTATAACCAGTTGTTTCCGTATACAGTATGCCGGGTCGTTTCCTGTGTCACTGTGCCTTCTTCACTTTCCTATTCGGAACCAAATAAGTTCAGTAGTTTAAAGTTCCAGTCGTCACCACTTATCTTCCCCGAGGTAGCTGCTCGCGCTTCCCCATCGTCACCTTTCTCAGTTCACTAATTATACTACAACTCGCATTAGTATCAGTGCTATTTCTCCCATACCCCACTATCACTACTCTCTCAGTGAAACCCCTATGAAATGATACTATATAATCCCTAATAATGCACTAGTTAAAAAAAACCTGTGCCTAAATAATTTTGCCGGAGAAGGTCTACACCTCTCCAATGGCTACTACAAGGCAGCAGAACCTTTTCCTTCCTTACTTATCCTTCCGCGCGTCTACTCCTACTCTCAGCCGAGCAGAAAACCGTTAAACCGTTAATCCGTTAATCGTTAATCGTTAATTAACGAAGTTAACAAAATTAGAAAAATTTAACTTTTAAGTTAAACGAAAAAATAATTAAGATCTTCTTAACTTCCGTTAAGTTGAACTTACATTAACGATACTCCGTTACATTGGTCGCTGACGTCATTTCGTTTGTTTGAATTGTACGCCACGTCACGCTCGTACTTTCGGCGAGTCAAGGGCAAACGAATTAGCTAATGCGAAGTGTGTGAGCGTGTATTATGCATATATAAATGTTATGCTAGGTATTGTGCGGATGTGAACAGGATCGCTATAGTTATATAGTGATTGTATTTTACGTTTGCTCCTTTCAAATTCGTTCGGCGATTGATTTTAATATTTTTATAACATAACTTTCTTATTACGAGGAAAATAGTCCCACATTTTAGTTTGCGTTGGTTTGGTGTTTGTTCTTGTAATAAATTTGACATTCGATACATAATTACATTATGGAAATTGAAGATCTAGAATCTGTTAGTGAAAGCAGCAATACTAGCAATAGTAACGAGAAGATTAAAAATCCTTTACCACATTTATTCGATTATGCTGCATTTAAATCAAGATTGGGAGAACAGTTGGCTTATGAATGGAAACTGTTTTTGCGAAAACTTTCTACATTCAAGATTTACGTTTCTGGTCCTAATAATATTTAACAACACGTGAAGAGGATACATACATCCAAATATGTACAGTACAGTCTGAAGAAAAGGTAAAATCAGGACAATCTGCAAGGGTGTTCATGAAGAACATTCAGCCTCAGCGAAGACAAGAAAGACAAGACATTCACTTTGTCGTTACGATGGAGCGAGCCCAATTTAACTTTTAAAGTAACGGATTAACGATATCGAAGTTAACTCTTTTCTTCCTGCTCTGAAAGTTTTCTGTCAGGTTCTGAAAGTTTCCTATTCCTAAAACAAAGGGTACAATATTACGGAAAAGTTTAATTTATTTCGCGTGTTATAATTCCACTATTGCAAGATAGGATGAGGAGGGTCATGGGAGTGTACAGGGCGTATACTAGCGATGAGGCATGGAAATATATTGGAGTAGGTATGAAAGTAGTACATGGAAGGGAAAAGATGACCATGACCACAAGCTGGCACTGGATTTCAGGCACAAGGGTGTGGGAAGAGTCTCTATTTTAGGTAAGGGTGTCAGGGATTGGAATGAGTTACCAAGAGAAATGATGAATAATTTACCGAAAACGTTGAAAGAATTTAAAGATAAAATTTGTAGAGGGCAAATATAGGTGGGTGCAGGATAGGGGGAAGATGAGGGTGTAGGGAAATTGCCACCGGAGCCTGTGCTCCATTGCAATTAAATTAAATCCCACTTTTTAAAGTCACTGCAATCCAAACATTCGCCACAAACTTGAGTCAGGTGCAATGCAAAATTTTTACCTCTTGAATGCTAAGACACCACCGAAAAAAATTGCTAACTAGCTTTATAACTCATTTGCTCTAATATAGAATAGTTAAACCAAGACTACACACTCATATCTATCGGTACTGTTTTGCTGATAACTGCGACAAAACACTTGTATGGCCCTGAGTAGTCTATTAGATTGATAAACAAAACCGCTGTACTCTGCAAAATGAGAGATTAATAAAAGATACTCTAATCTCTACCATAGAGCTTAATACAAGAGGATAGTAAACAATACTATTACTCTCTGCTACATCCAGATTAAACCAAAGCTAATCAAACAAAATCCCTATAATCTGATCAAAGCTTACGCACACACAATTTACTGTGAACACCGATTATTGTCTCAGAAATCTATAAAATTATTGTACTGGGCTATTAACAAAACCCTTAACACTTGTTCTGCTACAAAACAATAAAGTAAATCACTACTCACATACTACTTTAGTGTTAAGCAGTAAATATCTGTTTTGTTTTTGTTAAGTAAATAAATTATCACATTGTCCGTTCACTCTCATTACCAGATAAATAATACTATTTCAAACCTAAGCATGTTAATAAATGTTATCTCCTTTGCTGGAAAAACTAATTGCAAAACCTTTTTCGGCAGCTGTTAGTCATTTGTGCTGTTCACTTGATTATTCTGAACGACTTTCTTACAGAATTTGAACCAATACTTTTATTCCACAGTATGTAAACACTTAATCCAAAAAACAACCATCAATATTATGATTATTAGTATTTATTTACCAGTAATTGTTTTTTTTTATTTTATTTATTTTATTTTATTTATTGGCTTTTGGTTTCCTGACCATACAGCCATCCTATGTATACAATTTTACATTATGTATTTGCAGATACTAATACTAAGCAGAGTTAACATGACGTATACATTACATTGTAAAATTTTTTATGTTTTCGTATATTACACTAATACTAAACAGACTTTAATTTACAGTATAGCATATACAATTACATGCTTTCCCAATTTCCCTGTCCCATATTAAAATTAATACAAGAAAGAACAATATACAACATAATCTCAGAAACATATCTATATTGTAATTCCCATCGTTATAAAAAATTCATATATTATTTTATACGTTCTGACGTCCTCAGTGGCCAGAAGTGTGGTGACTCTGGTTGGGCCCCCGTAACCCAGGTCGCGTAGTTTCTTGAGGAGCTTCTCTGTTGCTGCTCTTCTCATCGGGCATCCTAATAACAGATGGTTGGTGTCCTCCACCTCTCCACACTCACAGTAAGGCGTCTCTTGGGCTCCGATGCGGTGTAAGTGTTTTTTAAAGGCAGTAATTGTTTGTAAGTAGATTTAACCGATAACCTAACCGCGTTTCCTGGTTAATCATGTCCAGTTTGACCCAATACTTCCATTTTACAATATTACCACACTTGAATACAACACATGAACATCCAGAGCTACAATTTTAAGCTTACAGAATTATTCATTTAATGGTAGCCCTGTAGGATTTTCCTAAAGATCCTCCATCCCCCCCCCCCACCCAAAAAAAAATCAACAACTACAGTTATTTAGCAGCCAAACTTAATTTTGTGCTGTGGAGAATACTGCCGATAGTGCTGTCAATTCATAACCATTATATGTTTCTCCGCTGACATAAGTTGATGAAGGTTTGATAAGTATTCTGCCCCTAAGGTCAGCCATTAAAGTTGTAAAGGTCATAGTTTACCTGCTAGCCGCTCGTAGATGGGAGACAGTATATGAAACCTTACACATTTGATACTTTCTTCCAGGAGAGAAAGGAGGAAGTACAAGATGAGATGCTAATGACGTCGGAGCGAAATTGCAAATAGAAACCTCAAGAAATGCTGTCCTTAGAAGGGAGCTGGAAAGTAATTAGCGCCTGAATGAAGTTTCCAACCAGGACGTAGGTTGTGAATATTTTGTGATATCTGTGTGGAGCATTGTAAATGAAAGCTTAAAGTTGTCATTATTTATTGATTTTGGCTTTATGTGAATCAATGAAACTGGACACAAAATGTATCACACTTCTGCAATCTCCAATAAAAACTTTAATGTTTTAATTTTGGGACTTCAGCAGAGGTTAATGATAGCCATGGGTTAACAAAGCAATTAAAATTCATGTTTTGGTATCATATGGCTGCAAACTTTATATTAAACAGATGTTCTAAAAGTTAATATAGATTTTCGAAATTTGTTGCCATTACGAAGTTCTAAAACGGAGATTTAACAATTTTAATTCTGCTGTTTCCCTTAGTCTGTTTCTAATAATTTTGAAGTAGTTTAAAAGCAGAAGTTAATCTCTAACATTTTTACCGTAGCATGATGTCATGTCTTGGGGAGTCCATTAATTACGTGAGATGAAATAAAGGGGGTTCCCGGTGAGATCTCACCAAATCTCACCAAATCTCACCAAGGGGGGGGGGGGGTCGACAGAAATTTCACGCCATCTTTTTAATTCCTTGATGAAGAGCAGAGCTAAAAATAAGTCTACAAAAGACGTCGATCCCAATGTTAGGGGGGATTTAACCGCCCTTGAAAACAGGGGAGCTAAAAAATAAGTCTCAAAAAATTACGAGGTCGTAAGCATGGGAGGGGCTGTCCCTCAGGACCTCACCTCACCGTGGGGGAGCGGTCCCACCAGATCTCATATCGGGGAGGGGGAATCCAGAATTCCGGAAAAACACGTCACGTCACGTTAACGGACGCCCCCTTATCCGCCAGCGTGGGTAGGGGAGGCACTGCGGGGTCGACCACGAGCCCATGTCATGCATACTGACAGCGGTTTTTAGGCGTTTTTCCGCACGCATCAAGGCGTAAGCCGGGATGGTTCCGATCTCCGGCTCATGCACTACACATTTCATAAACAAAAAATACACTTAACGTTAGTGTTCGGATCTTTAGGACAAGTAATTTTTTTTCCTGCCTTCTTTATGAGTTATAATGCTGAATTAAACACTAACTGAACGTTTCTGATTGTATTTTAATGTATTTATATAGCATATAAATGGATATTCAGGCCATTTTCCTACTTTTGGTCATATTACGATAACATTTATAGTCATATGATCATATCATGAGGGAAAATATGGTAATTATTAATAATGCCGGGAATTCACTAGAAATTATAGATGAGACGAAATTAATATAATTTTTTGCAGAACTGAATTCCTGTTATACATCGAGGAATAATAAAACTAATTGTCGTTGAACTGGTCAGAATTTACCAGTCAAATACTAAAGTTATATATTCGGTATAATAATGTACAATCAGCTGCTTAGAATTTTAATTTATTGGTCTTGACTGCAGTTTCAACAAACGTAAGCTTGTCTTCTTCAGAAGTACATTTATGGGTTCATAGAAGGATGCAATATAAAACTTCTGTCATTTTAGTGCGAACCTGCACTATGTCGCATTGTTGTGTAGAATTGTTATAAAATAAAGCTTAATGTAATTTCTCGGCCCTTGTGTTGTAGCAAAAGTATCAGTTGTCAACTTGGTCCAGGTTGCATTTCAGCGTAACCACAATTCCCGCTGATATTGCCGATAGAAAATCAAAGCTTCAATCTCACACGAATTAATATATTCCCTGCATCGCATGTCAGTGTCATCATGCATCGCGATGTATATTTGATCCAAGTCTTCACATCTTCTTACATCTTCCTTTCTTATTTAATAATTTTGAATGAGGATATTATGAAGGAAAATACAAATCTAAAAAAGAATGAAGGTTCCGGTGTGGATACCACACTGAAGTGACAAACGTCATCAGACAGGAAACTGTAAATATCCAGATGGCGGTTGTACCACGGATGAAACTTATAAATGTTCCGTGCAGTGTCTGAGGCTTTCATTTGTACTCTCGTGAGTAGTGTGAAAGGTTTCCTGACGTGATTAAGACAACGAGTCATGAATTAACAGACTTTGAACGCGAAATGTTGGTTGATGCTAGACGCATAGGGAACACCATTTCAAAAACTATTCCTGAATTCTACATTCCTCGGTCCACAGCGTCAAGAGAGTGCTGTGAATATGTAATTTACGGCATTACTTCCCGTCATGTACAACTCCAGTGACTGACCACGTCTATTTAATGACCGAGATGTCTACGTCGAAGTGTAATTATTGACAGACATGCGTTAAAGAACAGCAAAACTCAGTGTGCGACGTACCACGTATGTCTCTGTACGGACAGTGCAATGAAATTTAATTTAATTTAATTGCGATGGGGCGCTTGCTCCGGTGGTAATTTCCCCACACACTCATCTTCTATCCCCTTTCCTTTTCCCACTTACTATTTATCTCCACTAATTTCAACAAGATTCTTTTAGCGTTTGTGGTAAATTATCCATCAATTCTATTGGTAATTTATTACAATCACTGACCCCATTATCTACGAAAGAAAATCTTCCCACGCATCGAATGCCAGTTTTTGATCATGGTCATCTTTTCCCTTCGTTGCATTTCTCCTAATTCTTTCACCAATATCTTTCCACGCTTCATCACCAATATACGCCTTGTACACAACCAAGACTCTGTTCCGCCTCCTCCTGTGTTCCAGTGAAACCCATTCCAGCTCCTTTATCACATCGGTTACTGATTTAATTCTGCGGTAATTTCCAAAGACAAATCTAGCAGACCTTCTTTGGACCCCCTCCCTCTCCTGTATTTATATCTAAGATGTGGGTACAGGACTTCACTACCATATTGAAGAAATGATCTTACCAACGTTTTCCCTTACTTCTCTAGTACATCCCCTCATCAATCTTTCCAAGAAGTGAAGGATTTTGAAACCTTAGTCTGATACCTTACCAATGTGTCCCGCCCTAGTTCAATTGATTATCGAATATTATGCCAAGGCATTTACATTTTCAACAAGCAATTCTTTCCACAGTTTTTATCTGTGTACCTAATAAACTGACTCCTCTTTGCATTTATCTTCATCTCATGTTGTCCCACCCACCTAGATATCATGCCGTGATCATTCTGTAGCTGCTCACAGTCTTCTGTCGTTTCGATCCAACACTGGCGGAAATTACATTGCAATAACCAGACGGGGCTGTAATAAATGAATGGAATTTCGCCTCAAGTATCGCCATATAATGAGTATTAAAGTATCAAAAATTGAAAGTTTTGTATATAATAGTATGAGAATTACGGAGCTATTTATTATGCAATATTTCTATGATTTTTAGCGTATAAGTGGTGAACATTTTGGTGTAACATTACACTTTTTTGATCTTGCTGACCAAGTATGCCAATGCGAAGAGTGACGACCCGCTACATCCAAATGCCTAAATGTGAGAGAGGTCGGAGAATTGGCGAGATGAAATCGGTGCATCATATCGGGAAATCTTCCAAAGGATTGACTGTAGTATACGAGATGTCAGTATACATACTTATTACACAGGGTCTAGTACTTCTAGAGCAGGCATTAGTCCATACAAGGCAAAGATCCTCGAATGTATATGTGCTCAAGGTGGATGAACGCCTTACTGACAATTACAGCTAGAGGTAATAAATTTAGCCTCAGCCGTTTCAATGTGTTATCATTTCTTCTGGGTATACCACTGGATACATTTATAAGGTTTTCTAAAATTCCATCATTTCTGCCTAGGTGTTGCTCTTTTAATTTCCGCCAACGTATTATACAGCATTGTATCCTCTGCAAACAACCTAACTTCTGGTAGTAATCTACCAACAGAACTTTTCGTGAAAATGACAAATAGCAAAGGTCCCAATACGCTAACCTATGGCATTCCCACTTTCAGGCCCACTTCTTCTGATACTGCATTTGACGTTGAAGGGATACGGAAACAGAAAACACCATCATAAGCAGTGCCTCTCTTGGGCTCGTGAACATATCGGTTGGACATTACATGAAAAAGGTAGCGTGGTCAGGTCAGACACGATTGCGGTTGGTAAGAGTTGATAATAGGGTTTGAGTGTGCGCAGACCCCATGAGGGCATGAACCCAGGTTGTCAAAAAAGGACTCTACAAGCTGGTCGTGTCTCCATACTAGCCTTGCCTGTGTTTACATGTCATGGACTGGGAACTCTGGTCAAACTGAACCGACCATTGGCAGGAAACGGTTATGTTCAGCTATTTGGAGACGATTTTCAATCTTTCATGTTCTCTATATTCCCACACAACAAGGACGACAATGTGTCATGTCACCGAGCCAAAATCGTTCACGATTGGTTTGACGACTATTCTGGGCAATTGAAAAGAATGATTTGGCCACCCTGATCGCAAGACATGTATCCAATGGAACAGATCTGAGACATGAACGAAAGGTAAGTTCGTACACAACATCCTACAATGGCAAAACTTCGCAATTATAGACAGCTTACCATATACTATGATGTAGATTGAGTCTAGTAATTTGCAATTTACCAAAGAACTGGAAAAGTGGGATAGTAGTTCCGGTACTTAAATTAGGGTCGACAACCGGTTGAAAATTACTGGCCCATGAGATTAACATCAGTCACTAAAGAAGAAATTGATTTGAAATGTCACCAGAAATACCTGTGAGGAAAGAAACTAGTTTGAAATTCGGCAACTTGGCTTTAGGCAAGAATATTTATGTGAGTCTCAGTTAGTAGGCTATTTGAAAGATATTTCAGAGTGGGCTGTTTGCAAAATATTGCAGATGAAATAGAGAAGGGAGGACAAGTTGATAAATAGCTCTATGTCTTACCAAGGCTGTTAAATGAGTGAGCTATAAGATTGTATTGAAATAGATTAGATATGTTCGTTTTGATCCCTTATAAGAACAGGTTTGTGAATTTGGATCAGGACGTAACTATTAATATCGCATCGGTATAACCAAATTTCCAATGTTAAGTACATATATACGGGATCTTTCAAAAAGAATGAACCGGTTTCGAAGTTTTATTTTTCGGTACGCAAACAACTAACCGAAACGACTCGCATGCCGTTATAAATAGAGTAGTACATTTTGAAGTTATGAATATTGCCGATAGAGCACTCAGTCGTGCTCCCTTCCTCCCCAACCCGACCTGCTGCTTAGAGAGGTGTGCTAAAATGCATTTTTGGCGTCTGGCTCAAAATGGTAACACCTCAGCAAAAATCTTCTGTGTTTTTGAGTTCGTGAAGGCCAATTCTGTGGTTGCAGTGCAACGACTTTTCCGAAGGAGATTTAACAACGCCAGTATAAGTTCTCTACTACGAATATCCGCCCTTGGTTCCAACAGATGACGGACAATGGATGTTCCTGTAAGGGGAAAACCCTGGCTGACCGCGAACTCCAGAAAAAAGCGTGGGGAGAATCGAAAAGGCGTTTCGGCGGAGCCCATGCAAGTCCATATCCATAGCTGTGAGCTACATATAAGCGTTCCACTATCTGGCTTGTTCTAAAAAGACGTGTACACATGAAACAGTACAGACTGCAGCTGCTTCAGGCACTGAAACATGGTGACAAGAGGATATAAATGGAATTCTGTGACGTGGAATGCGATGATGACACCGTCATTTGTAGTGACGAAGCCACCTTCCACATCAACGGCTTTGTCAGTTGTCACAATGTTTGGATTTTTGGAACTGAGCATCAACATGAAACAGTTGATCACGAACGATATTCCCATAAGGTGAATGTGTCTTGTGCAGTTAATAACGTCAGAGTTTATGGTCGCTTATTCTTCCAGAGCAACACTATCATGGAACAAAGCTGTTTTGAAATGTTAAGAATCTTGCTCTTCTCTTTGCTGCAAACGCTCCCACGTGACTTCGTTTTCGATTAAGATAGAGCACCACCCCATTGGAGCTTGCCATTGCGGGCATTTTCGAACGATACTGTGCCTTAGGCGTGGACTTGTCACAAGAGCGCTCAAGATAGTGCTCTCTACACCTGGCCGCCGAAGTCCCCTGACCTCACTTCTTGCGACTTCTTCCTGTGGGAATACTTCGAGGTCAATGTTTATGTTCCACCACTACCCACTTAGTGGATACCTTAAAGAGCGGATAATGAGTGTGATCAACTCAGTGGATAGTGAAATGTTGCAAAGCGTTTGGGAGGAAATTTCCTATCGTCTTGATTTAGTTGGTGCTGCGGGTGGTTGTCATATTGAACACTTGTAGGAGAAACTTCTTCTTCCATCAAATACATATGACTCGGTTGCAATTTTGTACTACTTTCTGTTACAAAAAAAATTAGCTTAATTAAATCAGTTAATTCTTCTTGAAAGACAGTGTATAACTTTAAAATAATGTAAAAGTCATTTGAGTGGGTGAAATGAGATATGTTAAAAGACAGAAGGCAAATAGGTTAGCAAGAAGTGAAAATGGTAGTGTCACAGGGTAGTTTATTAAGACCATTGGTATTCATTATTCTAATGAATGATTGCGTTAATGGTAAACAGTCAGAAGATAGGTTGTTTGCAGAAGACCTAATGATAGGATCTAAACGGTAGATGCTTGCTAATAGCTGCAGAAAGTTTTGGGAAAGATACGAGTATAAAACTTTGATAGACGCGGCATTAATATTCTAGAGTTCCACATTACTGATATCTGCCTCAAAAATACATTAATCTCAACAACATAAATCCGGACAGTAATTATAATTTATCTGTATAAGCAATTCATTTAACATTTGATTTGCTTAAGTTAGTCAAGGCTGAATTCCCTTTATTTCTACCAAGACGTTGAGTTCGAGACGAAAATTATCTGAACCTAAAAATTAATTTATTGCATATAACATACTTTCGAGAAGGGAAGTTTGGTTTTGTTTCTCTGTTTCGTTGAAGGTATTTTATTGTTACTATCTTTAAACAGTGTGATGAGTGCAGTTCTAGCATATGAATACTGTTCTATGCCATCTGCGAAGGTAAATGCCATGAAGAGTCAGCTAATAAGTTACACAGGAGAAAAACTGAAGGTTTTTTAAGTTTATAGGATGGGGGATGATTTTCCCTTTCAAGACCTTAATTGTAAATATTTTGGCAGAACATTTGATAGTAAACTCAACCGGGCAGGGGGTAGAAAGATGTTTCAAAGTCCTTTGTTTACAGGAGAGGATTATAAGGGGAAGTACGAGAGAAGCGAAGCAACTGGGTCACAAAACCTTAATCAGACAATCGAGATACAGAATTGATAAAAGAGCTAGACTGGGAGTCATTTTAATATAGGAGGAGGTGAAAAGGGTGCTGAGAGTGTTCATCGCGCATATTGGTGATGAGGTTTGAATGAACGCTGATACAAGAATAAGAAGCAGAACACGTTAGAAAGAAGTTGAGCAAACCAGAAGCCGGCACAAGAGAGTGAAAATGTTTTCTTATGTACATAATGCAGTCGGGGATTGGAATAAATTTCCTAGGGGAACGCTTAACAATTTACCAGAAACACTGAAAGAACGTAATACTGAAATCCGTTTACAGCAAAATTAGGTTGGTGGTAACAACGTGTAAGACAACCTTTTGGTTAGCGTGATAATATGGTGATGTGGGAAACTGTTCTTTACTTACTGTAGACCGAACTTCGTGCTTACTAAAGTTCTTAAATTACTGCCACACAGCACTAGAAGTCGGATAATAGGCTATTTGACTGTATTAAAAAATATTATAGATTGAACTCATTCTCGTAGATTAATGCTTCAGGAAGCTAATTTTTTTCAATTTCGTAAAGAAAATTGGATTATTTTTAATAAAAAAGCGAAATAAAAATTATACCTTTCTTACCTCGGGTCACGTGACAGAAAACGCTCTAAGATTGGCTGTCGCTTGAATGACATCACACGTCTGTAAACACTGCGGCTGGGAATGGAGTGTTTCCTATTATCCAAGTTTTCAACTATTTTTTTGTTTGTTGCTGGTCATTTCTTGTTATTAATGAAATTTCATTTTGAATACAAAATCTAGAACAATACGTAAAAGCCTACAGCGGAAAAATATCTAAAATAGACGCCTTATTTGTGGGGCTGGCTATAGGAAAAAAAAAACTGACATTTATTCTGCTGAGCTATATAGTAAGAGAGCGGTATAATGTGGTATAATGAACTAAAACTCAAAATGAAATTGGCTCAGTAGTTTTTTTTTAATTAAAAATAACGTCGCTCTGTTTTAATTATGCTATTGTATCATGGAAAAATCATGCGTAAACGTACCTTGAAGCTCGCCAAAAGCAATAGCAACACACAAATCACTACTAACATGCAGAAACACAGCGAAATCATCGACCAAGCTCAGTGGAATGGCGCGACCGACTGGAGCGCTTGGTCGGTGGATCAGAGGAAGCCCATTGTTCAAACTATTTTTTCTATTGTTAGGCGTGAATTTATGGAAAATAAACCTTTGTTCCTAGTAATATAGTTTATCTACTTTGAATATAAATAACTATTTTGCCTGTGTAGACTATTATCAAAACTGATTTTTGTCTCTCTAGATTTTGAAAATATCACACTGTACGGCGTCCTCCCGGATGCGAGGCCAGAGCGTTAACCGCTCACTCACCACGCTCGGAACAATTGGATGTTGTGCGCCATTTTTCTTAATTTCAGATCAACGAATATAGATAAATGATATTTTTTGCCAATAAAACTGAATTTGTTTTTTTTATTCATTTACCTACCTCGTTTCACTTCATCTCACACGAAGAAGCTGTGAAGTGTTTACTATTAACATAAAGAGAAGCAATTAAGAAGTAGTGTCCGGATAGCTGCGTGATTTAAGAGCGGTAATGGAATTCAGAACCTAAAACGTTCACACCTTGGTTGGGATAATATTTTTTGCGTGCATTTTTTCCATTTTTGTTTGCTGTTTTTTTGCACTACCATGTTTTTATTCCAAGAATTCATAATAGTTGCTAAGCGTCATGCAAGTGTTTGAAACAAATTGCTACCATACTTGAAAATTTTTAATTTTTAAACTTACCAGAGAGAGAATATCATACAAAAAATACAGGTGCACGGCGGTGAACAATGGAATTTATTTTAGAAGTGAGATCACTTGTAGAAATTGCATGCTAATCTTGCAACAGTTCCGGAACGCTATGTGTCCATTTCGTTGGAATTTTTACGTGACGATACAACTGCAGGTTACCTTCCTGACATAACTGCGTGTATTAGGCGGGATTTACTTTTAATGTGCAAGTTATTTTCATTTTTTTTCTAACTGTTTTTCGGTGTGGAAGTAGCTAACGTCCAATTTCCTTTGTTAAATCTTCTTTGGTTGTTTCAAATGGTTATAATTCGCTTGTTATCCAAAAAGTTGTGAAGCCTTCAGAAAAAAGAAAAGAAAAATTAAATTGATGTTTTGGTGGATTTTCGGCAAAAAATTAATATGCGACAATTATCCAAAGAAAATGACAAAAGAAAACAAACTGAACATATTCCGAAGCGAGGATCGAACCTTAGGACCCCAACCCTAATAAATATCGCCTTAAAGAACGTATTACATTTAACTCTACGAAATTGCTGTGTAAATGAGCTTCAAAGAAAATCGTAAGTGACTTTGTCGCAATATCAAATTGAAGTTGTTACATTTTTAAGCTGCACAGAATAAAACTCAGTGGTTGTTTCTATCATGGTTTCTATAGCTAGTCCTACAAATCAGGAGTCTACTTTCAAAAATTGTTTTCGATTTTATATTCAAAACGGACTTTCATTAATCACAAGAATAGCCAGCTACAAACGATATCCATTCTCAGTGGCAGCGTTTACAGACGTGTGACGTCACGACTGTCGTTGCAAGATCCAGGCAGCAAAGGAGCGTTTTGGCGGGCTTTTAAATTCTTTAAATTTTAACTTTGATTTTTTACGCAAAAAAATGCACATTCGTCAAAAAATCTCTTCACTCGGTGAATAAGGTGTACCAATAAACAATTTAAAACCATTTTCAAGAAGTAGTCAAATACCCCATTGAGTTTTGATGAGTTCGTAGTCACCGTCGGTCGCCAGACAGGGTCCTAAGCCAGTCCGATAAAAGTGGGAGGATAACTAAGAAAAATCTTCAAATATAAAGTAATGAAAATAAGTTCTCCACACATTTATTGAAATAAAGTACACATCGAACCGGTTGGCCACTATCAAAATTTAGATGATAAAGCTATCGAAACCTCGTAAATCGTCGATTGCCAGATTCTTGGATAAAAGGAAAGTTAATAATCCAAATCAATTCACATTAAATTACTTCCGATACCACACTTTACTGTTCTGATATCTCAACACACTGTTCAAATCTATGTAAAACACACGTACAATGGTTAAACCAACTCAGTCTTCTTCTTAATTCTTGCTACACCTCACAGTTCATATAGCGTCTCACATTACGGGACGCGAGCCGTCCGCTACCATACCTCGATAACGACTGACTTTAAACAATGTATTCATGCGCTCATTTCGGCGCTACTTGCGGGTCGGCGGAATGCTACTGTTATGTTACAAACGCCCTTAAAGAATTTAAGATTAAAAAAGAATAAACCAAGAAATAAAAATAAAAAATTGTCTGGATTAATTGCGAAAAGAGCATTTTGTGAGTCACTATTAAATTAAATTAGTGTTAAATTTTTTGTTAATGGTCATTAGTAGACCAAAATGAATTATGATTAACACTGGGCCCAACATGTATTGCATGTCAACTTTTTCAGCCTGCACATTCTTATTCAATCTGTTGTGTAAACAGAGAGCGAAGCTGGTAGAAATCTGTAATAAGATTCATTGTTTCTGTTTTCAGACATGTCACACTCTATAACAATAAACAAACATTTGTTTTTTTACAATGTACCTAATATCATCATTCCACGTAGACCAACCAAGTTAGACATTCTATCCAGGTCATCCTGCATCCATTAACAATGATCTCCCATTTTGATCCTATTATATAGGCCTACTATTATGTTATATACAAATACCTAACTTCTGACTGAGAACCATAAACATAATCATTCATTAGAACAATTAATAACAATGGTCCCATAACATCACATTGTCGCATTCCCATATTCACTTCCACCTTTCCGATACTGCATTTCCTACTCTAAAGCTTTGCTTTCTAAGTTTTTAAGAATTCCTCAACCCAGCAATACACTGTTTCATTAACTCCAATAGTTTTCATTTTATTTAGTAGCATTTTATGGCTCACTCTGTCACTTCCCTTAGAAAAATCTACTGCTACACTGTCAACATAAAGATGAAGATGAAGTTACTGAGGATTTGAAAAAGGCGGAGATTTAAAGTAACTGGCTTAGTGAGAGCATTAGGGACAATGAATTCAGAAACGGGAGGGTCTAAATCAGAGAACGAGGTTATCAAAACAATTAGAAATGAACAGACCAAAAAATTTTAAATTAATTCTGAGGATATCATGATGGAACTACGAAAGTTGAAAAAACATAAACGGGTTTGTGTAGATAATATTACTACAGATGTCTTAAAGATAATAGGATGTGTACCTTATCCTGAATTATTATTTAGATTGAGTCTGGATACTTGTTACTAACCAGAAGATTGAAAAATGCGATAGTAGTGCCGGTACATAAAGGAGGATGAGAATTAGTGTCAGTTTGACATCAATGGTAGGTAAATTAATGGAGAGATTGATATGTAACCACATCACAAATACTGTATATGTGAGAAGCGTGGGCAATACGGCTTTAGGCAGGGATATTCACGCCAATCACAGTTCGTGGGATATATGCAAGATATTTCGGATGAAATGGACAAGGGAGGCCAAATTGATAATGTAGCACTAGATCTTTCAAAAGCTTTCGACAGAGTGAGCCATAAAATGGTTAATTAAGGTAAAAAGTATTGGAGTGAATGAGAAAGTGATCTACTGGGCAGAAGAATTTTTAAAAGGTAGAAAATGAAGGTATACTATCTCCTTTCTTCCTTTGTTTCCTAAACTCTTCAACACTTCTGCGGGTAAATTATCGATTACGCATGCCTTCCGATTCTTCATCTCCTTCAGAGCCTTTTCTACCTCTGTCTCTAGAATCTCATACCCCTTTCCATCTTCTCTTACCTGTGCTTCTTCTTCAATTTTACTTGGTATTTAATCTCCCTTATATAAGCATTCAATATATTCTTGCACCTACTCAGCACCTCATGTGGTTCTTTGAGTAATGTGCCATCTTCTCTTTCTATTTCCATGTTGTTCTTGTTTCTCTTACTTTCAAAGGCTATCTCAGAAGCCATTTTGTGCATTATTTCATATTTTCCCTCTTTCTCCAATTTTTCTATTTCATCGCATTTCTCTTTCATCCATCTTTCTCTTGCTTGTTCAGTTCCTTTTCTTAGTTCATTGTTCAGTTTCCTGTACCTCTTTATTCCTTCTTCATTTCCAAGATTTTTCCACTTCCTCCGTTCTTCCATCTTTTCCAGCATGTTTCCTGTTTCTTTCCTGATGCCTTTGGACTCTAATTCCTAAAGTTTCTTTGGCGGCATCATGAGCGCTTCCTTCATTTTTATCCATTTTTTCATTTTTATATTCTTCAAATTTTCCTCCTTTGTAGTTTTGAAAAAAACCTTTCTTCCAGCTCCAAAGCCTTACCTTCCTCCTTTAATGTTTCTAAGTTCAATCTTTCTCTTGCTTTGCCTCTCTTCACTTTTTCAATTTTATTTGTACTTCTCCTGCTACGAGGTTGTGATCTGAATTTATGTCTGCTCCTGGATAAGCTTTAGCATTCTTCATGAACCTTTTTTGTATGAGAATATAGTCCAGCTGGTACCTTTCTCCATTTAAATTATAAATCCATGTATAAAGTCTCCTTTTGTGATTTTCAAATAGTGAATTTTCTTTACAAAAGTTAATTAGTCTTTCACCTCTCTCGTTTCTTATCCCTAATCCAAATTTTCCTATTTTCTTGTTTTCCTTCACCTACTACAGCATTCCAGTCTCCCATAATGATGATACAAGCATTTCTATTATCTTTCTCAATAATTTCTTCCATCTTCACATAATATTCTTCTACCTCTTCATCTCTATGCCGTCTAGTTGGCATATAGAATTGAAGTAATACCATATATTTTATACTACGCTGCAGTCTTAGCATCATCAATCTTCCATCAATATATTACATTTTCACAACCCTGTTTTTCAGTCTCTTTCCTATCATTATTCCCACTCCATTTTCACCATTCTTCTCTTCTACAGAGTATAAAATCTTATAATCTCCACTTTATACCTCACCGTTTCCTCCCCATCTCACTTCTCACATTCCATGTGCATCTCATGTTTTGGATTTTCTAGTTTTCCTGCCTGGAATAGTGTTCTCACATTCCATGTTCCTTATTGTTTCTACCTTTTTCTTCCCTTCATGTTTTTAAAGGTATTCCCTTCCCGGAGATCCGAGTGAAGGAAAGTTTTACCTCCGAATTCTGCTACATGGAGAGCCATACCATGTACTACTAGGGAAATATCATGTGGTAATATCCTGTTCCTGTCCACATAGGCAGTAGGTTCCCCAGCCTCAAATCAGCCGTTCATTCTGAGTCAGACGCAGTTTGTAGCCGCCCCTATGGGGTACAGTCGCTACATACACACTTTGACAATAAATTTGGCCGCCGCTGAAAAATTCTATTACTCTTATTTTGCACAATCTGACATCAATATCATCCTAAGTCATTGTCAATGTTTGTACATTCTTTATTTTAGCCGCGAATGAACTGGTGCCTCTTCCGCCTTTTTTTTTTTTATTATTATTATCGAGGTGTTACTCCTTCGACTCCTCCTTCCCCTTTCCTTGAGAATGGGGCCCCGGGCTTGTCACCGGCTTAGCGGAGTTTCACTAATGCTAAAGAAATAGATGGACGATGATATTAATACTGGGAAGACGAAAGTTAATGCAGAAAATATCATACAATCAATAACAAGGCTATTACTGGTGAACTGTAGAAGCATTATAAACAATAGATGGACGAGGGTAGTAATACTGGGAAGACGAAATTTAATGCAGAAAATATCATACAATCAATAACAAGGCTATTACTGGTGAACTTTAGAAGCATTATAAACAAAGTAAATATGGAAACTTAATAGAGATACACTTACAAGTAATTATAGGAATAGAGTCTTGGTTAAAAGAGATATTACATAACGAGGTTTTCCTTGATGGTTACAGAGTGTGCTGCAGAGATAGAGGAGCAATTATTGAAGTGGTGTTTGTCTTGGTTAGCAAAAATCAGTACAGTACTGTGGTGTCCATAGATCGTGACAATGAGTTATAAAGGTAGAATTTTTGTGTGATTATAAAAAAAAAAATCGGGGTGTTGCTGCTTACCATAGTGGAATAATTAATGATTAAGATGAGGTTCTTGGGGAGAAATTAAATTCATTTTCGCAGTTCAGAAGTGAGCTTAAAGGCTTCATTACTGAAGGATATTTAAATTTACCTGGCGTCGACTGGGAAGGAAGTAAGATTAATAACACAAGGGAACAGAGAAGGAATAATTGATGGCAATTCAGTTCTGATTGTTATTAGGGGATTCAGTAAACCGGTAACCAAAATTGAAGGGCGGATTAGACACATTTATAAAATGGCAAAAAATTCATAACTGAAGAGACATTTTAGTGAAAGGTTTAGCAAATGGAAGGATGGCACGAGTATATTGGAGGGAAAGTGGGTAGAGTTCAAGGAAATAAAAAAAGGTGAGGAAATATTTTTTCCAAACTAGAAAATATAGAGAAGTACAAAACCTACATACCACAATTGAGAGGTGAGGTAGTTAAAGACGTTAGTGAGAATACTAGAGAATTAAGAGACAGCAAGGCAGTAGGAAATACTTGAAACAAATAATTAAGGATTTTTTAATAGAAAAATGGAAGCTATAGATGAATTTATTGATGCAGATGTCTGCTGAACGATACATCTTTAAATTTCTAAGGCTATGTTGAAACTGGGAAAATTGAATATATTCACACAATTTTAGAAAAGAATGGAGAAGAATTTATTGAGGATATGATAGCAGCAGAAGTGACTGGTTTAATGAGACGATTAGGGATCATCATCCTGGGATTTTGAGGGAATAAATTAGAGGAGCGTCTCTATAAAAGTAGAAATGAGGAAACTACAAAATTAATCGATCCTGAGATAATATTGGGGCAGATGCATTATAAACAGTGGGAACGATATTGTGCCGTACCTTGAAATATTATATGGTTTGAGACAGGAGTCTTGCTGCTTACCAAAGGGCTGGAAAAGAGGGATAGTAGTACGGTTCATAAAGGAGGGGCGACAAATGAGATTGAAAATTACAGGCTTAGTAGTTTCCCATCAGTGATACACCAAATGATGGAGAGAACGTCAGAAATGTCTATAAATAAAGAAACTGGTTTACAAATTAACTACCTGACTTTAGGCAAGGATATCTCAGATGGTGGTCGAAATGCAAGATATTTCTGATGAATTGTACTTTGAGAGCCATGTTGATAGTGTAGCACTAGATTTTTCTAAGGGATGTGACAAAGTGAGCCATTTAATCCTACTAAATAATATGAAAACTATTGGAGTTGATGAAATAGTGAGTTGCTGGATTGAGGAATTCCTACATAAAAATTTAAAAATCAAAGCGTTAGAGTATCAAAAAGGTGGAAGTGAATATGGGAATGCGACAATGTAAATGTTATGGGACCATTGTTATGCATTATTCTAATAAATGATTGTGTTAATGGTTCAAAGTCAGAAGTTAGGTTATTTGCATATTACCTAATAGTATATAATAGGACCAAATGGGAGAGCACTGTTAATGGATGCAGGGTGACCTGGATGGAATATCTAACTTGGCTGGTCTACATGGAATTATGATAAATTCCCAGAAGTGTCAGCTTATTCAATAACTGTTCAATAACTAGAGGATGATTATTATTATAGTGTGAGGATAGAATTGCTTGTTGAAGACTTGAAGTGTAGATATCTTAGCTTGACAGGAAACATCACGCAGGTGGTAGGGAAAGATTAAAAATCCTTCATTTACTGGAGAGTGTTATCAGTGGACGAGTCAGAGCAGTGAGGGAATTGGATTACAGAACTGTGGTCAGACCATTACTCGAATAGGGTGGTATGGTTTTGGACCCATATTTTGGGTACCGAATATAGAAGTTGGAGGACATTCAAGGAACTGGAGTTAAAGTAAAAATTATACATAAAATACGATAGCTGGAACAGTATCCTCATTTAATTATGTTTAATTGAAACGCCAGATACTGTATTATTTTTAAAATACGTACAACAGCTATTGTTCATTCACATTATTTTCATACAACATACAAATCAAAACAACTAATACTTGTGAAATAATCTTTATTTACAACTAATTATTTCCTTTCTTTATAAATCAGAAACTTAGATATTCAATGGAATGATAATTAATAGGAAGCAGCTACAGTTACTTTAGGAGGTACAGATCTATCGATAGAAGGTAATATGTAAATGGTGATTAGTTATCTATTGATCATGAAAAACTGCAGGTATAAATGTCCTAAGGAGTAAAAGCTGATATTTTACCTGCTTGAGGTATTAATTCGTGACTCGATACGAATCCTGATGGCTCGAAGAGGTGTAAATGATGATTTTAAAAAATGTAATCAATGCTTAAATATAGCGTGAATACATGTCACATAGTGGAAAACAATTATCTCATCGAACCAGGACGACGGTGTTACGTGGTAGAGGTAGAAAGTCGGAACTTGATAAATCTTAGTGGAATTTTGAGGTTAAAATGATGACTTAGAGAGTCATAGGAACATAGATTAATATTTCTTATCTCACAGAGTACTCTGAAGCAAAAATACCTATTTAAAACTGCCCTAATTTTTGAATTCGTATGTTCATAGTGAAAAGACTGAGATGGCAGGAGGAAGTCTCAACCCACTGTCACCTCAGTTCCGATCACAATCCCTTTCTTCTGTTGGTCACACTTCAGACACCAGAAGAACCACAAACTTGAACATGCTTCCACCAACTGGAAAAACTACAAAGAGTATATCTCGTTCCACCTGGAGTTCAAACACAATAAATCAAACAGATGATGCCTTTGCCAAGCTTGTATCTTTCATCCGTGCCTGTACCAAGAACAATACAATAAAAATTGAAACAACGTTTACCCATGATCAGAAGCCACAACATATCAGAGCCCTGATCAACTACAAGAACCGGATACGGAAGCGATGGCAGCGTTGGCTTGACCCTGCTGATAGAAGAGTGGTCAACCACCTGATGGATGAAATGAGAGAGTATCTGAAACAACATAGAGGGAGAGTCTGGGAAAAGAAACTAGAAGCAGCGCAAAACGATATTCGGAAACTATGGAAGTTAGCTAAATCTCTAACAAAAATTGGAACACTGCAAGGCTTCCAAGGCCTCCTGTTCGATCCATCTGGTAAGGGAGAGGTACTTACGAACTGACCGGTACGATACGGTGTAACAAAAAACTGCAGGAGAGATTATTGACATCATCCATAGGCTACAATTCAAAAAGGCCTCCGGATATGACAATATCTCTCCTATCCAAATAAAAAAACCTGCCTCCATAGCTCGATTAGAAAAATACATGCTGGCGTACCGCAAGGGTGTGTTCTTGTGCCAGTATTATATGGTACAATGTCTACGTAAATGATATATCACACCATATCCTAAGCAACATTTCCCCCCACGCGGACGATACGTCTGTGTATGCCAGTGACAGGAATGTCAAGTACGCAACAGAGAAAGTACAACGACTTATGAAAATTATAACTCACCGGCGCAACCTCTGGCACATTAAAATCAGTAAAAACAAATATCAACCCATTGTTTTCTCTAACAAACCTAACACACCCGATCTACCTCTCAGAATCGATGACGTAGACATTGTTTGGCAGGACTACGTAAAATATCTTGGACTGCTTCTAGACAAGCGGCTGACGTGGAAAAAGTACATTTCGTCAATCTTGTCGGCCCCTACACGATCCTAAGAGGCGATAGCCTACACACGGTTACTAAATGCTCTCGTACCGTGCTGTAATCCAACCGACAGTTCTATACGGTTCGGAAGTATGGAGCATGGCAGCCGATTTTCGAATTAAAAAACTGTAGGCACTCAAAAACAGGGTGCTGCGTGTTAGCTTGGATGCACCGCGTTACCTCCCTAACAGGGAAGTGCGCACAATACTCAGTTGGTAACCCTTAACTGAGCAGATAAAAAGAAAATCAACAGCTTTCTATCAAAAATGTTATCAATCATCCCACCAACTGATATCTGAAATTGGCCAAGAATCAGCAGAAATGCATCGCCGTAAAAGACCAAAACTCACGCTGACTCGAGAATTTAGTTTTTAAGACCCCCACAAAACCTCTAAAAATCCTCCAACCTCCAGTAGTATTAGTGGTAGGCCCCTCATCAGTTATGAGCAGGTCCCCAGAATGATTATTATCTCCTCTAGAATTTTAAGTAGGCTTCTCGCTATACCCATACCCACCAATAATATTAATTATGTACCCTCATTAGTTAGGCCCCATGTAAGTACAATACTAAGTTCTGCACTAGATTTAAATTAAAACTAACAAAATTAGATACCCAACTCAAATCCCGTCATAACATTAAGCCGGTTTTAATATATCTTAATTCAGGCAAGTGTAATAGGAATGTTCTGGCAAACTATTGACAAGGTGGGCGTACGCCCACATAGAAGACGTCTGTCTGAATTGGTGGGAATATTAATTCGGGCCCGGTGGGTGAATGAGAACGTTCAGCTGTTGCATTTGGAATGATGTGACTGCACATATCCGTCCTTTCACCCAGATTAGAAAATGAAACTGTAAATGCGGGAGGCTCTACTTGCAACAACCTTGTTTTTACTTAAACCCGTAGCTAGGTGATAACAGGGAGCGAGGCACCATTTTATTACTCACACTTCGGCTAACTCATAAAGGATTTTTTTGAAAATCTATCCATATAAACAATGATTCTTTAAGCACAATTACGTTTTAAAAATGAAATCCTGTTGGATATACGTGACATGTAACTAGTGATTCTTTCAGGAAACCATTCTATTTTACTGAAATCTAATTGTTATTCTAAGTAACTGAAACCAATAGGTGCATACAAATTTGAGTATTTCTTAACCAAAATTTTATAAAAGTAATAACTGAACCCCTGTCATTTCTTTCCTCCATGACCCCACCCATTCTTAAAACTTGAATTGTGTCTGTTTACAACTCTCAATCAGATGCAATCTCTGATTAATTTTGTAAGTGTGGTATGACTGTCTACTTCAACATAATCTTTGACATATAGTGAAGTTTTAAATTTAAATGATTGACAGCAGGTGTAGAAGTTTTAATTATTGTAGTGGAAGGGGGCGAGTGGTATTTCTGTGTAGGGTTTAAATTGTTTTACTAGGTGCCTTTTAAAAATGTAGTGGCTTCCGAGATAGTTCACTCTTATATATTTCGGACGTGATGTTTAGAATCGATTACAGTCCTGATGTGTAATAAATTTCTACTAAGTTAAAATGGATAATGTAGGCAAAGGAGTTTTGAGGCAACAGATTAATGAGTGTGGAAACAATTATTTTTGTGAAACTGATGTGAGGGGTGCAAAAAACAAGGTAAGTTAGTAATTATATTTTAAACCTTAAATGATATAATTTATAATTTCTTCTCTATTAATATTCATCGTTGTTTTGATATTCTGGTAGGTAAACCGAGCGTGGTGGGTGAGCGGTAACGCTCTGGCCTCTCATTCAGGAGGACGTGGGTGGGTCGTTCCATGTCAAATCAACACAATTTTCGCACAAAATTTACCTCACCATCTCAGAATTTCATGAAATTTATCATAGGTGTACTATTCATATAGACTTGGAAAAATACAAAATTTTATCAAGATATATCAACTGGTTTTTGAATAACAGCTATCTAAAGTTTTAAAAAAATTGTCCAAAAACCGCAAACAGAAATTTTTAAATTTCTCTAAAAGCTTTCCTAATTGAGATAGAGAGCTGGGAGAGATGTCATTTTTCAGCATTTTTCATGTTCTTTCCTGTGATATACAACATACTATAGGCTAACACAATTATTTGTTTTTGTCAAAATCTTATTAAAAAAAATTAAAATTTTCAAATTTTTCAAAAAGTACATATTTTAAAATTTTCAAATTAATTCTATGAATAGTTAATATTGTTGTAAATAACCAGGCAAAATAAAAATTTGGGATGATAATGAGTTCATTGTTAAATAAATTGAAAACTAAAGCTTGATTTTTCATTAATACCCTGTATTTAGTTGTATAACACAAAAATGCCAATTTTTACGCTTCTTTCAAAATAAATATTAGCACTAACCTGAAGAAAGAGTACAGTAATGAGTCTAAAACAGTTAAAACATTCAGACTTGTAATCTGCTGTCAATACTTATTAGCTCCTACTTTAAGAATTTTAACTAACAAAGTTCTCAACTATGCCTTTATTTTTATAAAATTAATATTATTTATATTTTAAAAATTAAAAATGTTACTACAAATAAATATGATGTTTTAAAAATATACATATAATACTAGTACAATAATATTTTACAAAATGTGCATTGGTTTCAGATATTGAGCCTGCTTCTGCAGGTTTTAACCAGTTGAATCTTGTCGTAACAAGTTGAATCCGGTTGTAAAAAGTTAAATCTGCTTGCATCAGACTGTTATTCAGTGGCTAGAGCATCTGTGTGTTCTAAGTTATACTTAATATTGTTTTACTGGTCAGGCTTAATAATAACATTATTATTATTTTAGTATTAAATTATCAAGCCATTAAAATGTGTTAAATGAATAGTTTTATATCAATGAAAATCAGTCATACCTACATATTTAACATCTTTTTAAATTCATGTTTAAATTTGTTTTATGTTTAATAAGTTATTTATAGTTGAACTTTAAATTGAACGAACTTTTATTTTCAATATGGAAACTAATGATTTGTTGTGAGTTCAGTGTTGTAATCCATTAATGAAATCAAATCATTTTATTAGAGACAGAAAAAAGCTCAGAAATGTCATAGCTTGGATGACTGAATTGTACCCACAAATTGCCAATGGCTCAAAGATTTGTGATAATTGTAGGAAAGAAATTACTATGTTAAAAAATGCACAGCGGATCAGTTATAAAATATCTGACAATTCTTCTGGCTCAGAGACATTATCAGACAAAGACCCAGATTTCACGACAAATTCAGTGGTTGTTCAGACACTCAATAGATCTCTTCAAGAGTTAGGTGAATCTCCCATTCAAAAGAGAAAAATAAAATCCAAAAACTATGCCACATCAAAGCTTAAAAAAATTTCTTCATCTATGAAACGTAAACTTTTTATTACTGCTGAAAATTCTTCATCAGAAAACAATAATGATATTGATGAATCAGTTCTCCAAAATCTCAGAAGTAACTTTTTGAGTTCTACAAGTAGGACAAAAAGACTAATGCTTCTAACATGTTTACCTGAAAATTGGAGTGTCAGAAAGATAATGCGAGAATTTAATGCACCCAACTACATGGTTCGGCAGTCAAAAAAAATTTTGAAAGAAAAAGGGTTTTTGGAAGGTCCAAATTCAAAACCAGGAAAAAGTTTGCCAATAGAAACTGTTAGAACTGTACGTTCATTTTATGAAAGCGATGAAGTTAGCAGGGCAATGCCTGGTATTAAAGATTGTGTGACGATTATGGAATCAAATGGAAGTAAATCAAAAATTTCGAAAAGACTAATTTTGTGTAATCTTAAAGAAGCTTACAAACATTTCAAAGATAAGTTTCCTAACATAAAAATAGGTTTCTCTAAATTTGCTGAGTTGAGACCAAAACATTGTATTCTAGCTGGTCAGAGTGGCACACACTCTGTTTGTGTGTGCACAACTCACCAAAACATCAAGTTGATGATAGAAAATGCTAAATTAAATACTGTAACAAATGGCAACATAAAAAATTACAAGCAATGCCTAGCAAAAGTGCTTTTGTAACCCATCATCAATTGATTGCAACATGGGGGACTGTGTTTACTGCCCAGGTGAAACTGAGATACGTACAATTTTAGAACAATCCTTTAATGCAAATTTAATTGAAAAATTTAAATTCCGCCAGTGGGTTTCAGTTGACCGTTGCAATTTAGAGGTCTTAGAGAAATCTTCAGAAGAATTTATTGATTTATTCTGCAGCAAGGTGTCCTCTTTGGTTCGGCATGACTTCATTGCCAAGCAACAAGGAGGGTTCCTGAACTACACAAAAGAAAATCTCAAAGAATCAGAATTTGCTATCATCTGTGATTTTTCAGAAAATTATAGCATTGTGCTGCAAGATGAAGCTCAGAGCTATCATTGGACAAGCCAACAGATCACAATCCATCCTTTTGTAATATATTTCAAACAGGAAAACAAAGTTGAACATGTTAATTACGTAGTTATTTCTGATTGCCTAGAGCACAACACAGTAGCTGTGTACACCTTTCAAAAAAAGCTCATATCCTTTCTGACATCTAAATTTCACAAACTTCCAAACAAGATTTTTTATTTTTCAGATGGGTCTACCGCTCAATACAAAAATAAGAAAAACTTTTTAAACCTCTGCTTTCATGAGGAAGATTTTAAAGTGAAAGCAGAGTGGCACTTTTCGGCCACAGCACATGGAAAAGGACCATGTGACGGAGTAGGGGGTTCAGTAAAGAGACTTGCAGCTCGTGCTAGTCTGCAAAGACCCTATGAAAATCAAATTCAAACCCCACAACAACTTTTTGAATGGGCAGTAGAAAACATTACCAAGGTAGACTTTGCCTACTCAACCCAAGACGAATATGATGAATCAGATCTGTTTTTGAAAAGTTGCTTTGATCGAGCATTGACTATCCAAGGAACACAGCAATACCATGCGTTCATTCCAAAAACTAAATCAAAATTATTGGTAAAAAACTTTTCAGATGATTTGAAGGGTCGGGAAAAGGAAGTGTCAAAATCTCCACATAAACTTAAACTAGAAGACATATCTGGCTATGTCACTGCTGTCTATGAAGGAAAATGGTGGCTCGGGTATGTTTTACAGAAAAAAGAAGAACTTGATGAAGTGAAAATAACTTTTCTTCATCCATCTGGGCCATCTACATCATTCTCATATCCAAGAAATGCTGATGTGCTATGGATGTCAGTGATGGACATTTTGACAAAAGTGAATCCTGTGACTCCCACTGGAAGAAGTTATGTTCTACTTGAAAGTGATGTATGCCAAACAAATGTGGCTTTTTCAAACTTCAAATGATAAACATATCCTACTTCTTAATGAAAAGTTTTACTTTAACTCATTACTGTATTCTTCAGGTTAGTGCTCATGTCTATTTTAAAGGAAGTGTAAAAATTTGTATTTTTGTGTTATTCAGCTAAATACAAGGTATTAATGAAATCGAGCTTTAGTTTTCAATTTATTTAACAATGAACCCATTATCATCCCAAATTTTTATTTTGCCTGGTTATTTACAACAATATTAACTATTCATAGAATTAATTTGAAAATTTTAAAATATGTACTTTTTGAAAAATTTGAAAATTTTAATTTTTTTTAAAAAGATTTTGACAAAAACAAATAATTGTGTTAGCCTATAGTATGTTGTATATCACAGGAAAGAACATGAAAAATGCTGTAAAATGACATCTCTCCCAGCTCTCTATCTCAATTAGGAAAGCTTTTAGAGAAATTTAAAAATTTCTGTTTGCGGTTTTTGGACAATTTTTTTAAAACTTTAGATAGCTGTAATTCAAAAACGAGTTGATATATTTTGATGAAATTTTGTATTTTTCCAAGTCTATATGAATAGTATACCTGTGAAAAATTTCATGAAAATCTGAGATGGTGAGGTTTATAGAGTGTGTTGAGTTGACTTGGAATGACCCGGGTTCCAATCTCCTCCGCTTATCCAGATTTCAGTTTTACATGGTTTCCCGAATCAGTCGAAGGGAATGTCTGGATAATTGCTTCAAAAATCATTCCTGCTCCTTTACTCCAGTTCCTTTCCCGTCTCTAATGACCTGGACGTTGACGATGCTGAAAGCTATAACCCAAAGAGAGAGAGTGAGAGAGAACTTTCGTGCAGTGGCGTAACTAGGTCAACAAGGGCGCCGTTGCAAAATAAAATTATTTTGGGCCCTCAGGCCAGATGGGCGACTTTTTTTTTTTTTTTTTTAGCTCTACCAAGTTGCTGGTAGGGGCTCCCTGAGTGGTGCTTGGGGATCCCCTGAGCAGTAGCCTATAGCTAGGTTCACAAGGCCCTTGGAGATATATATATAAAATCGCCCATTTTCCCTGAAGGCCGGTGGGGAAGTAGTTTACGTCGCGATACATGACGGCACAACATGACATAGTGCTTATGAATGTTGCTTAAATAACTGATAACTAAATTCCTCTTGCCATTGGCTGTGACAAAAAGGTTCAGTTTTCACTATGGTCCAGGCTGAATTTCAACCTAACCACAATCTCCGCTAGTATTGGCGCTTCAAATTCCAAGCCTCAATCACAGGCGCATTGATACAATCATTTTATCCTAAGTTAACAACGTCGAGTATCGCGACATAAACTTGAACAGCCCTCTGAGCTGCACTTGGGGACCCCCTGAGTGTTAGGGCCCCGGTGTACTGCACTGCCTAGTCCTATGGTAGCTACGTCCCTGCTTTCATGTAACCCAGATTTTACTGGACGCGGTTGAGTTTTGGTCCACAATTTTTCTATCATTGTTGTATGTAAATGTTTCTGAGATGAAAATATGTATGATAGCTGAATGCCCGCTCTTTTTATGTGCGTAATAGTTTACCATACAACCCATGTTCTTGTCATTTATTGAATCAGGGGGTCTATTGGAGGTCGCGATTCCACTACAAAAGCATTAAATAATATTGTTGTAGTACTGCTGTAGTCAGTCGCAAGAGGTATTATTTTCAAGCAGTAATTCTGTTGTAATACAGGCCTGGACCAGCACAAAACTGTTAAATGTACTTCGGAGAGAATTTCTAGCGGAGTATTGCGTTTGACCACTGCAGTATTATGATGTCAACTCCAGGTGGGATTGCGATCTCCAGTAATCCCGATTCAGGAGCCACCTGTTTATGGATGGATGGCTACTCTGACAATGCATGGGTTAAACATCAAAATTTTTGCACTCTTATATGTTAGTGTAAGTACAAGGAAAACAAATTTTGAAGCTTGATAGGTTTCCTTAAAAAACTTAGTCCACAACCCGAAAGTTGGTTGGATTCTCCTGAAGGAGGCATACCGAGCCATTGTGGCAGAGGTAGGACAGTTAGTTCCTTTCCTCTGGGACCTATAGTTTGAGGAATCCATCCCACGGAATGACCTAGCATAGCTCATATGATCCAACACAACTGTCAAAAATTCCTGCACTCATCGGGTTTTGAACCCGAAATCAGAGCCCAAACTTTTAAAAACACTGAGCTACCAAATGTTTCAAAAGTTGGTAATTTTCAGCTTTGTAACTTTGAGGCTGAGTAACACTGATGCTGGACCTGATGATGAAAGTGTAATTGTTTGAGAGCCAACTATAGATGCAATTTTAATGTTGACATTTGTGTTTGAATTTTGTTGTAAATTTTCAAAATGTGGGTGTAGAATGCTCATCCATGAATTGATAAATCATGCATGTAGTGTTTTTTAAGAGAACTAATTTAATTAACTTATAAATAATAAAAAAGTAAATTACAGAGTAGTTGAATTTCATATTTTTAAATCAGTCTTCGTAAATAGTTTCAATAATGAGAATTAAAATGCTTCTAGGCAATTAAAATGAGGAAGAGTAGGGAATGTAAACCCTTCATTCAGTACAGTTGAAGGCAGAAGTTTGTTGATTAAAACACAAACACTAATATACTAAAAGACATCTGTATTTCGGTATAGAACCTTATTCTGATACATGGTAAAGTTTTTGTGTTTGTTGTGGCCTTCCCTGCTATTAACAGTAGTGAGTGATGGATTTGCTTCCTCCACTTCTGGTTTTTCTATACAAGTAATTTATCTGCTTGGTTGAAAATATGATTAAATGATTTTTTACTACTGTTTGATTTTTGTACCATGCAGGTTGTCAAGTCCAAGTTATTTAGTAAATTGACGTTTTTTAAAAGTATTTTCGAGTAACTGTTGGTTAAAAATAAAAAATGATAGACCTACACACACACACACACACACACACACATATATATTTATATATATATATGTATAATAA
This sequence comes from Vandiemenella viatica, assembly GCA_031002005.1. NCBI lineage: Eukaryota > Metazoa > Arthropoda > Insecta > Orthoptera > Morabidae > Vandiemenella > Vandiemenella viatica. Next base: position 139,459,198 of record JARYHS010011408.1, read on the forward strand.
TTGTTGAATGCTAAATATACTGCAGTGTTTTGGCCAATATTTTTCCAAGAAATCTCACTTGCCTAAACTCTCTCCCTTTCTCTGGGGCATAGCTACTATGGGTCTAGGCGGAGCAGTGCACCGGGACCCCAAGCATACCTCAGGGGGCCCCTAAGCGCATCTCCGGGGGGCCCCCAAGCACAGTTCAGAGGGCCCATGGCAAACTGGCGACCTTTTTTTTTTTTAGCTCTAATGTGCAGTCGCCTAAGGGGGCTCCTTAAACACAGGGAGCCCCTCACTGCACAACTCAGGGGCCGCCAGCCTCAGCTCGGGGGTCCCCTAACAGCAACACAAAGCAAAAAAAAGTCTCCCATCTGGCCTGAGGGCCCAAAATAAATTTTTTGCACTGGGGCCCTTGTTGATCTGCTCACTCTCTCTCTCTCTGGTAGAATAACATTAGTGTTAAAATGATACAGTTATGATATGAGTTATGTTTTTCTTAAAAAAAATATTTCAAGTACAGTAATAAAACTCATTTTTGACAGGTTTAAATTCTTGATAATAGAGTTGTGAAGAAATACTGAAGGATCTATTCTTTAAGTGCAACATTTTGCAGGGTTGAGCTGCTCCACTTCATGGCCATCTAGGTTTTGATCTAAATTTATTAAGGAGAAACTTCACTTCTATACTTGTTTGTTCTTAAGAAAAAATGCAAACACATTTCATTCACATGATCCAGCAGTAAAATTTTATCAAAATATTCAATAAGAGGTATTGAGTTGGAGCAGGTGTACTCAGTTAATGATCTAGGAGTAATATTTGATAGTAAAATGAGTTTTAATGAACATGTGGATAGAATTATGATCAAATCATTACAACTATCTTTTGTCATAAGGACTTGTCACAAAATCCATTCTACTGAAAGTCAATATTAATGTATCTATAGCTTGGAGCAAGTCACAGATTTTAGCATGAGGACGAAATATGCTCTTAATCCCATGTCAAGCCAGTATCCTGCCTACTTTCCCAGAGATGTTGCCCGAATAAGGGATGAAGGCCAGCGCCTTTGACTCAACTTCTGGCTCCACTGGGCGTTTCTTTAACCTATTCTGAAGTGTCCGCTCTATCAGTCGGTCAGGATATCCATTCCTCTTGAAGGTCAGGTGGAGATGTTAAAGTTCTGCCAGTAGGTTGTTGACATCGGAAATTTCCCCCACTCTGTGTACCAGTGTGTACAGCACAGTGTTCCTCAGTGCTGGATGGTGGAAACTGTAGGCATGTAAGTAGTGGTCAGTGTGTGTTGGTTTCCGGCACACGCTATGCGAAAGGGCTCCGTCTGATTAGAATGCGTAGGATAGGCAGGCTTCCATTCTCCTCTAACAGAGACCCGGGTCTGTGGCTTTGTGATGTCTGAAAGCCACCTTGGTCCCTCCTAAGACAACCTCAGTCAAAATTGGCTGCCCAGCATTGCGGGTGCAATACAGAGCTACGGTTGGCGGGAACATCGGAGTGCAGTGGTGGGGAGGGGTGTTAGCCTTTAAAAGGACGTGCCAGCACCAGAGACTTCAACTGCTTTCAAGATGCCTAAGCAGAAGATGTGACCAGCTGACTTTCCACAGTCTGTCAATATCATTGGAGAGGTCACATATCATTCTGTGTGCTGCAACAAGCTAATTGTCAGAGAAACCATCGTGGAAGACCTATGCATCGAGACATCGGGATGTTGCCTTGCTGGTAGCAACCAATTGAAGTGGACGCTCTACGTCTCCGTCATCCTAGATCACTACAAGTTCACCTGGGTGGTCCCAACAAATAACCTCTCAAAATTTGAGTCTCATGTACACCCCTGAAGGCAGCCATCTAGCAAAGAAGATTCTTCCGGGAGGAATCACAATGTGGCCGGAACCACTGGTCTTCCCTGCACTCCTTTCGGGCAGTTTCAGCTTGGAGCAATACTCTGACCTAATTAAGAGAAGATCCAGAGCCTTTTGCTTTGACCAAGAAGCAGTGACACCAACAAGAAACTTCCACCACCTAGAAGTGAAGACGTCGAGACATCTCCACTTGCTTCCGACGTGACACCTGAAATGATGCTTGCTGACTGTTCAAGAATGCCTACACCACTGCCTGCATCTGTTGGGGCATTTGAAGAGATGGCTGTCAACAACTCAAGGCTGTTTGAAAATGTTGAGATGCCACCACCTGCACCAGACATGACATCTAAAGCGATGACCATCGAAAATTAAAACTATGAAGACCCATTGGAAGTGGGGCCAGTTCTTCCCCTCACTGCACACTTAGAGGACAACTTTGTCGACCTAGCAGTTGCATTCTTCAAGGAGACCAACAACTACCTCCTCTGCCTACCAGTAAAAGAGGGGCTGCGATTCTTTCCGCAGCACCCAACACAACTCTGTCGACTGACACTTTTTGGATGGGTGCGGCATCCAACATGCCCCACAACTTCCGCGGAAGCCAGTGAGACTGGTCGTCCGTGGACTACCGACAACTGTGACTGAGGAGATGGTGGCCGCCAAACTCACCAGCAGCAGCATTGTCGCCTTGGAAGTTCATCAGATGCGTCGACCGGGCACAGAGGAGCGGCTACCACTCTTCATGTTTCAGCCCGTGGAATGTGTTCCATGGCAACAATGGACAAGGCAGCTCCTGGGACACAAGGTCCATCTTAAAGTCGAGAAGAAACCACTGATCGTCCTTGCCCAGTGTTTCCGACGCCAGGGGCATGGTCATCTGGCACGGGACTGCACTGGACAGGAGTGCTGCATCAGGTGCGTGGGGAACCACAGGGTTGCAGACTGCAGCATCCCACGAGACGGGATGCCCACCCACTGCAACTGTAACGGTAGTCACCCTGCCTGTTACGGTGGCTGCCCAATCAAGAACAACCTATGACCCAGCAAGCAGACACCAAGTACTGACAAGCCAGTGCTCCCACAGGGCATGCTGTGTCAAAACGGAGAACCCCTGCAACCGAACTTGAGCACTTCACGGAGACAAATATGCAGTCCACCTACCATCACCAGTGCCATGATGAGAGTGCTAAGGATTGCAACCACTCTGAAGAAATTGTGCAGCTCTTGAAGCTGCAAATTCAGTTACTGACTGCAATCGTAACTACTCAAGCCAGAATTCCGGGTCCGACACGCCCCAATCTGATACACAGATAATGAATACAGTATTGAAGAACTGGAAGGAAATGCACTATGTACAAGAACTACCCCTCACTCTAGGGATAATGTCTCCCTAGAATATTTAGTGGAAAGAGACTGGCATTGCAGCTTTGGTCATCACAATGTGAGCACCAGGCCTGAAGATGGGGGCAGAGTTTGTCACCGATAGCTTGTCTTTCGTCCACACAATCTGGCAGCAAACCCGTGAAGATTATCTTGCAGCGACACACTGGGAAAGCCTTCGGTCACACATCAGAATACGATAGCTCGATATGTAATACTCTACAATATACTTTTCATTTGATGTGGTCTATTGTGTAATGTAATGCTCAGTAGCTGAATAAATATGATTAGATATGACACTTGATTAGCTAAAAATTTACTTTTGTTTTACTCTCAACTTAGAATCTTCATCAGATGCAAATGTTTTCCGTATTTGCCATTTAAATACAGTATATGGTTAAGATGGGAACAAATTTTGGTAATGCAAAGATGTATTCGGAACCAACAGAATTACTTTCTTCCATGAAAATTGTTTTGGATAAAGAAAATTAAGCAATTACGCTTATACATGTCAGCGAATACAGGAGATAAAAATTCACTATAAAAAGGGCATTTCTTGTATCCAAACTCTTATATTATGAACATTATTAGTAAAGGGATCAAATTGTGCTATCCACTTTTCTCTTAAATATTGCCATTTCATGTGATACCACTTCTCTTATTACTTAAGTTGAAGACCAAATCTTAGAAAAACAGCAGATCTTTCATTGTTATCATAACAGCAGTGTGTATAAGCAAACTGCTCTTCCAGTATTGTAAACTGCAGTAAAACCCATATTTTAAGTTCCCAGGTTTTTCCATTTTTCAGATGGTAACAAAAATTGTCTAATTATTTCTGCTCACTATAAATGTAAAAAACAAGAAAATGAAAAATCTTGATTCTCTTAACAAGCACTAAACACAGGTGTTAGATTTTTTCCTTTGTTTTCCTTGAAAGTACATCAAAATTAGTTCAGAAAATATAAAATGTCATATTTGATTTTGGGTCAATGAAACATATTGTGTGCATATTTGAAGTCTCCAACTTACTCCGTCTAAGTGCTAGAGGCCTGTGACTGATGTACAGATAGCAGAGTTTGGCAGTAGAGCTCCATTGCATACATAAACCTTAACAAAAAGATTGAACTTTCTGTTTGAAATTGGCAGTATGCCACTGTCTGCATTTTGATTCTCTGTACTTGTTGATACTTTTCACTTTAAGTTTCTTAATTTTTGTTTGTTTCTTTTAGGCACCAGGAATTGAAGACTTTGAAATTATTAAACCTATTAGTCGTGGTGCTTATGGGTAAGTTCTAAGCTTTTATGGATAGCATACTGCTAATTATGAACCCATATGGTAACATGTTATTGCTTACAATTTTTTGGGCAAGTTCATTTCATGATATAAATTTATTTTATTCCATATACCATAGCTTTGAGAAACTATTGCCCTTACAGAAAATTGTTTCAACAAAATTTTAATGGTTGAGCCTCATATATCTGTAAGACAGAATTTTGTGCCCAATAATTTGATGGTAAGAAGTTCTGAGAAGCTCTAGTGAAGAGTAAGGCAGCACTGTTCATGTAATGCACCACAATAGTTATTAAAACCCTACTTTATCCCACGTTTTCAGTGAAAAAAAAATTCTGGTTCGATACAATTCCGATTTTTTTTTTTTTTTTTTTTTTTTTTTCATAAGCTAATCTTTTAATACCAGCATATGTATTAAAATCTATTTCTTTCCTGGTATGCTTTTTATATTGTCTTCTTCTACATTTCTTACCTTTTAACTGTTCTCTTCATTAACAAACTAAGCAATTCCACATAACTTAAAATATTACTTCTTTACATGAGTCTGTTCTGCAAAATTCTTACATTACCCATCTTTTCCAAAATAAATTAATTCTGTTTTATGTATTCACTTAATTTTCAGCATCGTATTTCAAATGCTTCCCTACATTCCACTTCCAAATGCTGTGTTTCAAAGATACAGATTTAGAAGGTCTTTCAAAGTTGTATGTCAATAATTGAAACTGAAAGCTTTATCTTTCTGAAGACTGTCTTTTTTGCTTGTGCTATTTTGCTTTGGAGATTTTCGCTTCTGCCATTAGTTTTAATTTTTAAATAACCGTATTCTCTTTGTAATGGAACAGTTTCCTAGGTGTGTGGAAAAGATTACAGTGGAATCACATCATAAATAAAAGCCAGCTAAACAGATGTAAATAAATAAAATTTGGAAAAAGTGAAAATAAGATAGTGAAGGCAGAGAACAGAAAGAACTAATACTATTTTTGAAGAAAAGTAAAGAATTTTATAAATGCTAATGATAATGATTTTTCACAGTAATGGTAGAACATAATGGGAAAGAAGCAAGCATTATTTTCTTAAAACCATATGAAATGGAAACAGATAACATTTAAATAAAATGAGGAAGCTCAAAGAATAGCATAAGTAGATTAGATAATGTGAGAAATAAATATTATTTTAATTGAAATTTGGATCAGAAGAGAGAGGAGCAATAAAATAGACCCTTCATTAAAAAAACAAATAACTAGAATAAACCTTTAACTCAACAGAAAATTAGCAAAGTGTTGCAAATTAGAATACAGAATAGGGGAGAAAAAAATTCAACTAACTGATTTTTAAGAAGATAAAACATAGGTTTGTGACTTAAATGGCTTGAGATAGCCTCATGTTAATTGTTTACATTTCATTTGCAATATAATAAGATGGGAAAAGTTGCATGAAACAAAGTGTACATAAAAGTACTAACCATAATTGGGAAAGAAATTCTAAAGGAAAAGCCCATGGCATGTGCTGACTTCAGGGTCCGATTACAGCAAAAGTATGGGTTATTGAGGATAAAACATTAAGGAAGAAAATTTTATAAAATTTATATTATTTGGTTCTTAAAGTTATAAAGCCATTGATAAAAGTTAAAATTTCATAGTGTATCTTAATTGGTTACCTTAGGGTAAAGACAAAATAAAAGAAGCAAGAATTAAATACTCATGTGAAGAAGTTATAAGTGTTAAAATACCTAAAATAATTTATAAGGCAACTTATTCAAGTTATTAAGTTTAAACCATTTGCTTAAAAGGAAGACTAGGAAATACAGATACACATTTGGACTTGTTTCAAGGAAATCAACAAAAGTGATTGCATCATGCTGTTCTCGGCCAGTATATTTTTTTATTTGGAGATGATAAGTGGTCTCTGCGTGGTCAAGTGAGTTAACGTGGAGGAATACAAGGTGGCTAGGCCGAGTATACTGCTGTGGTGCAGTGAGGCAGTAGTCACAATAAAAGTGTAAATAATTATAATTAGGTAATAAGAAGTTTAATTAAGGATCTTAAATTTGGCATAGCAGGAGTGAGGCATGTCTAATATTTTATTCTGGAATTTAAGCATGCTGTTGTAGATCAGCCATTATGGCAGGAAGGCCACGCTGAAATGTCAGTTTCCTTCTCCCCGCCATCCATTTTGGCGAGGAGAGAAGGTACCCCCATCACCAACCCTTGGACGCAAAAGTCAACTCTCGAGAGAGAGGTATTATCTGTGTAAGCTTGTATATTCCTTCATAAACAGAGAGGTTGGAAACTGCTGTAGGGATACCAGAGGTCAATGTTTGTGCCCCTCCCCCGGATGACACATGACGATCCCATTTACATTTAGCTGGAGAGTATTTAAGTCTTACTGAACACAATAGGGCTCTCAGTCTTATCCATAGTGGTACTGCCTGCATCAGCTGCCCGCTAATATGCAAGCCCATTAATTTTCCTCTCTCGTCTCTGCCGTAGAACTCTCATGATACAGGTTATTCCATTTAGATCTGTTTAATTGCTTGCATGTGATTCTTATGTTCAGACAAACTAATGATAATTGTAACTGTTGGTTACTAGACAGTTCCTATGAACTTGTTTAATTGAATATGTGTTCCAATTTCTGGTGTTCAGCGTTGTATCCAATTTGAATGAATAGAACAGACTATAATTTGAATTAGTGTGGTTCATCATATGTACAAGTTTTATTTAATTGTAACTGTTCCTTCCTTTCATCTTTTGACTAATGAGTGGTTTTCTTATAAATTGAATGCAGTTAATCTTTAGTAAGAAGTTCGATTGATAATAAATTAACCAGAATTATTAAAGGTGGGGGCAGGAAGGTTACAAAATGTTTTGTAACCTTCCCACACAAGTTTGCCCATAGCTGTGTCCCCTTAAAAATTAGGTCAACCTGATATTGCTCATTTATCATACGGCACAACTCGTGCATTAAACTGAGGCTCACAATATCGGCCTTTTCTGAATCGGGACATTGAAGGTTTGTTTGAATTTATTTATGAATATGCGGATACCTCCTTTTCCTTTACAAATGTGATGTAATACTTTGTCCACCAACCTGTTTCCCTCATGCTATTTGGAATTAGAATGAACAGAGTAAAGATTAATTTTTTGCACTTTCTGCCAACCACATTTTTGAATTACAGAGTGTGAATGTAGATGTAGAAACATGTAATTTAGTACACTGAATAGTTTTAACTACTGTTTCTCAGTTAGAGCAATCATATGTACAAGTTTTATTTAATTGTAACTGTTCCTTCCTTTCATCTTTTGATTGAGTGGTTTTCTTATAAATTGAATGCAGTTAATCTTTAGTAAGAAGACAACACAACCTCCTCTTAACTACTTAGATGGGAACTAGCCTATCAGAATATCCTGGACACCAGACATCCTCCAGACCTCAATCTCCAATAAATCCCACCCACCAGACCCAGCACTTATCATAACTATTTATAATTTTTAAGTTTTTCAAAATAGGATTTATGTGTGTATTGTCATTCAGTTATTATGTTGCTCTACCACCTTCAATGATAATATACCTTCAACAGTATTGATTATCGAACCAGTATTTGCACTCTCACCCCCCCCCCCCCCCCCCCCCCCCCCCCCCGTCCCTCCTACACCACCATCTTTGCTGGCCATGCCATTCACCAGACGGCCATCGTCGTATACATGTCTGGCCCCGCCTGATGTCTCACTTCTGCAAGAATAAGGCTATACGCTGAAATATTGTGCGTTTCTTGTGTTTGTTCTTTTTTGTGTTTGTCGTTCCCAGCCGCCTTCATCTGCAGTAAGTGTTGGGTCAATTTCCCTATCCTTCCTTAGTTTTATTGCTTTATAGCCATTTCCTGCTCATTGTTATTATTATTATTAATATATATTTTTTTTATTAAAAATTAAGCCACAGAGAGAGACCAAAGAGTGGGAGACCGTCTCACAAAATGACAAAATTTTGTGAGACCCTCCCTCCATAATGTTCTGTTGACAAAGGGCCAAGTCCCATAGAGGAGGATTCCTGCGGCATTGAGACATGGAAAAAAAAAACATGTACGCACATAGAGTAAAGTTTTTGTGCCTATAGCCCTTCTTCAGTAGAATGAGATAGCTGCATATTGGAGGCTATATATATGGTCTACAAACTTTTTCAAATGCCACAGCCCACATGTTTTCACCATTTTGGCACCTCGGTTAAACACTGTTCCATATCTAAATCCACTTGAGTGTATCTGACTGGTTTGGATTTCCTTCTTGGTCATCCTTATATGTATATTCTTAGCCACTGTTTCCCCACTTCAGACCAAGTAGCCAGTCAAACAACCTCTTTTCTCTTCTAATTTTTTACTGTATTTTATTTATTGATTTTAAATTAGCATGAAGATGCCACTGCTCTCACTATTATTTTTTTAATCACCCGAATCTGAATGTTACTACTAAAAGATGATAATCCCTTTGAGGCAAAGCCCTTATTTAAAATTAATTACTGATGTCGTTATTTTTTTTCTATCATTCCTGTGTTTCTGATATACAATCAAATTTTATAACTCATTGTATAACATCATCAAAATCTTTACTTTTAGCCCTTTAAACTTAAACTGTGACGAAACTTCAATAAAGTCTTGTAGAGTCCTATATTACTACTGTAAGATTACATAAAATACCCCGTAAATAAGTAAATGCCTTTAAATCATTCTTTCTCTTTATATGTGTTAAATGAAAATGCTCATAAATTTAACATTGTATCATTATGAATCTCCAAAAAAGAGGAAAAAAATGCCTCAAAACCAATTCTTGTAAAAATGGTGCCGCGTCTCGTGGCTCTTTATTGATAAAAAGTTTTTAGGTCTTGTTCTGAGCCAAGTATACACTCTACAGTGTGTGTTCATTTTACTTTCTGAAACTGAATGGTTTCTCTCTGTGTAACGGATTATCGAGTTAAAAAATATTATATAAAAAATAGTTATTTGTTCTTTTATGTATGGCGTGTTTAGTAAACTAGATAGTAAAACTTCTACTTTTATAAATATCTTGATTATGTTGCTTTATTGGTCTGACAAATTTGTAAAAGACATGACTTTCCTCGCACCTCTTTTGGTTTTACAAGTCGTGGAGTAAATTATGCCTTTCATATTAGTAAAAACTATGATGTCCATAATAGCTAGATCACCTGATTTTTAATGAAGAATCTATGACGCTAAGGGAAACCGATCTGTTTCAGAATGTGAATGCACATGGTTGTATGTAGACTTGGCTCAGAAATATCTCAACTTTTTATCAACAAAACAGCCAAGAAACTTGTTCCTATTTTCACAAGATTTTTTTTGGTGAGATTAAAAAGTTACAGGTAGCTCAAAGTTTGAGTAAATTACTTTTTTCAATACACAACATAATCCCCAGGCACAAAGCCTTTGAATCACATGGTAGCTATTAATATACTGAAATTTTCTTTACCATGACATTTTAAAATTTGTTTTCTAAAGTTATAGGTCCTTAGGAAGTAAGTAGTACAGTAGAACTCCAATTATCCGAATCAATTGGGAACGGACCCGTTCAGCTAATCAAAATTTTTGGATAATTGGATTTTTTTTCCGAAAAAGAGTCTATTTTAATTAATTACTGTATGTATGTTGAAATGGGAGAAAAGACTATTTTTGAAGAAAAAGAGCTTTTAATTAATTAAATTAAAAGGCAAGACTTTTACATGTTAAGCACACTTACAAGTGTAGTACATTAGTATAGTATGAATGTACCGTACTGTAACGAAAATTCATTGCTTGCTGAACATCTCTGTCAAAGTAAGTTGTTTGACTGTATTAATCCATTTTCGTGCAGCATGTGGTCACACTCGGGCTTACGCTCCATCCACTTCAATCCAGTTTTAAGGCCGGCAAATCTTCGACTGTCTTATGGTCCCGTGTTTACTTCAACTTCGACATAAGGTCATCTTCTTCCTCAACACTTTCTGTTTACACTTCAATAAATTCATCATTTAGAATTTCATACCCAGGGTCTGACGAATCGCACACCACCCACTCTCCTATATCTTCACCATTAACTTCTCAACATCCACGAATTAAAAAAAAAAAAACATGTTTCTGAATTCCTCAAGTGACACGTCATACCTATCTTCTCCTGTCTCTTTCCATTTCTTGAGCTTATTTTTTCCTTTTTCTCCTTTTCCTTCTCTTCTCCAGTTGATATGCCTTTCAACTTGTTCCACGCACGTCTTAATGAGACTACCTTAAGTGATTCGGATAGTCGGAATTCGGATAATTGGAGTTCTACTGTATCAGTACCTGTTAGTGTTTTTGCTGTAAGAGTTACAGTCTGTGAAATCAAATACTGGTATATTTGTATACTTTACTTAACTATTTAAGGAAACTGTAGAATGGAGGTACATATGCAGGTCTATGAGATACAGGTATATGGCAATAATAAGCCCCGGATGAATTAAGGATTATATATGCAAGGGAAGAGGTCCATGAAAATAAATTAGAACTTTATTTCAGGCTTAAGGGGGTATTTACTTGTAGGAAATTAAATTGGAATAGGTTATTGAGGCAGAGTAAGAACAATTTACCTCAAACATTAACTGGATTTAAGGTAAAAATGTTCTTTACAGTAATTAGGCCCATTTACATGTACGTGCCAAACTGGTGGTTTGGAACTATGCTCCGGACTGCCGCGCTGGAGCATGAGGTTTGAGTGTATGCTCCTGGAGTGTGCGATGAAAAATGGTCAACAATCCAGTCCACAAATATCAAAACAAGACACAGTCATGAGGAAGAGTATAAGTGTAGAGGAATGTTTGGCTGCTTCTCTTCGTTTTTTGGCAACTGGAAGATCCCTTTAAATTACTTAAATCTTTTTAATGACGAAGTCTTTACCCTGCTAAATTCTACCAACTAATCATATGCCTGATTTTTTAAATTTTTTTTGTGTTGTCATCTTATTTAATGTTCCACAAACATGGAAAATGCGTATAAAATTCTATAAATCCTTCCAGATTAGCTCTTGACCACATGTTTCAAGATTTAAATTTTTATCTGTTAAAGCAGGCTAAAGTTAAAAATAGTCGCCCAGAAATTCGAACCAACAATGAACAGAAAGTGATGCCTCAAGACTGCAGACTAACAATACATGTGTAAACATTAGGCACTGTTAGACCTGCGCGCCAGATGTGCGCATTAGAAGTGCGCACCAGGCCTCTCTGACCACCGAGCATTCACACGTGAAGAATTGATGCGTGTGCCTGGAGCATACGCTCCAAAACTGCCAGGAAAACCGTGCTTGTAAACATGCCTATTAGGTGCATTGGAAAATCGCTGATGGGTTGCAAATTACATGACAATAATAGTGCTGAAACTGCCACAATACAGAATGTTCCCCTATAGAAGGGGAAGTATGTTGCAGCTCGTTCTACCCCTGCCAATCCAAATTTTGTAATGTGTTGGAAAAAGAATATTCGAACGAAGTTATAAGGACAGAATTTGAAAGATTAAATCTCCAACAAGGAATTTCTTTTTAGAGCTGCTCTTTTGTGAGAGGAAGAAATTAAAAATTATTCAAACTGATTTTGTGAAGCTAAAAGAGTATATGCTACCAAACACTGCGGTATATGCTACCAAACACTGCGGTAGTTGATGATTTTGAAAAGTCATATTATTAGCTTGATGACACATGTTTAAAAAATGGTAACAACCACCACAGTTCATCTGCCTTGGCATGACGCTTATTAATTTTTACTAATTATATCTTGTTGCAAGTTTTTGAATGATTTGTGTCAAATTGCTGCAGCGTTATGAAGGGAAGGTTATAAAACAGAAGAGACTAAAGTTTTTTATTCGGATACAAAAGAAATCTCGTGATCTTTAATTCTAATCTCGCAATAGGGTATCACGTTTCAATTATCAAAAATCCATTTCAGGTAAAATTAAATTCTGAAAGTAATGAAATTGGCTTAAGGGGATACAGATAAGTTGGCAGGTTTTGAACAATAGTGGTACAAGTTACATTGTGAACCAAGTCTGGCAAAACACAGACCCCATGTTTATCTTTAGCCTGCAAAACCAATACAGGCTATTTTATACACCATGACATCTATTCTTTGGTTGGGGTAACAGCATGTCTTAATAATGGCTCTATTTTGTTCCGACAAAATGGCGATGTGATGCGCAAACAGAATGTTAAAAATTATCAAGAAATAATTAATTTCATGGAAGACAGTGATTACTCTGTGGAAGCTACATTTTGTCTGATGTTAATAGCATAGTATTTTCATAAGACATTGGCTGAAAAGTCATTAGTTTATGATAAATGCGTAACCCTACTTTTCATACTATTTGTAGGGAATTTTGGTGTTGACTTTTTGTATGTGCCAAAAATGATTTCTTGTAGATATATATACATATATTTTAGCTTTATAATGATGTATTTCAAAATAAACTAATCATTACTTGCACACAATTTTTATAAAATGCTTTATTTGATCTGATATTGTATATGTCACCTATACCACTTTCCTCAAATAATTTATTTTGACACCTGTATCACTATGGTATCACTTGCTAAATATAGTAATAATTTTTTTGCATTTGCAAAATGTTTCCTATACACTCTGGTCATATGCACTATGACTAGTGATAAATTAGTACACGAGTAAGGTGTAAAACCGAAATATTGTATATGTTTTTCACTCGTCGCAGCCTTCAACTTTGGTGAGTGATGAGTCGTTTTCCCTTCCTTTTGTCATCTGTACACTATGATGTATGACAAGTCACTGTGAATGAATGTGAAACATGGCCTACATCAATTGAATAAGCAGCTGGTTAGCCTTATCCCTTCTGAGTAAACCAATAGCAGATAACTGCTCTTCATCTCCACACATCACAGCAACACGAGGAAAAATTCCACCATAAGTGCAGACTACTAGTTGCTACCTTGGAGTCTGAATGCACCATGATACAAAATTTTAAAAGTGGGTTAAATGAGGCTCAGTTTTGAGCATTTCCAATAGAGTTTTTGAAACTTTGTACTTTCATGTACCTCAGTTTTATGGTGGTTTAGAGTTAAAACAAACCCATAAATGCTGAAAGTTGAAGGGAAGTGTGGTTTCCCTTCCATAGCAGAGACCATTTAAAATGCTACTGCTGTTGGAAAATGGTTTACAAACAGAAGAACACACACATTGAATTGTTTGAAAAGTTTTTGGTTAGTTTTGAGTGAGAAGATTTACGACATTGTCACCAACGTAAAACCTTTATCAGTTCTACCTGGAGTCTAAACTTCGGTTGGCAGTGTGGCTCTTTCCTGATGACAATCTTCCAACTGTGTGTTGACGACTATTTTTTATTAAAAAATTCAGGCCACAGAGTGATTTAATGTAAAATAGTTTGGCCGCATCTCAAAACTTTTTTGTAGTGACCCTCATAAAGAGATACTCATTACCATGTTTGGGAATAACATGAATATGCCATTAAATTTTGATGATTAATACATTGTTAACTTCTTGATTGCCAGATCTAAATCAGGAATTGTAATACCTTCAGTCAGTAATGTATTGTTAATCTGACTGTAATTAAGGCTGTTACATTTAGTTGTTTCAAATTATCTGCAATTTTAGTTTCTGCTATCAGTTGATGGATTTTTAAAACTGCTTTATAGTCTCATAACTAACTGAAATGTTTTCTTTTCTTTTGGGATCTTGCAATATTTCCACATAACTGTACATAATGTGAAAGGTATGAGAGTAACAATTGTTTCAGGAAAGTATTTCTGGGTTGCAAGAAGACTGATCCCAATAAAGTGTATGCAATTAAAGTGGTTAACAAAATGGACATTGTAAATAAAAATATGATGTGCCAAGGTAAGTACAAAAAAAAACTTATTTCCTTGAGTGAAAGTTTATCATTTGTTCTCATCTTATTTAAGTGTGCGTTCTAAAGATTTTTTGGTTATGGCAAACTGTAGAAGCTTCCTTTCAGTTCTAAATTTTGTTCTATACCTAATTTTCTTATGTGTATTATTGTTTTTTGTTACTTGTTAGCATGTTTTATTAATCTCAATTTTCAGTTGTTAGTGAGAGGAATGCTTTGGCCCTATCCCGCAGTCCTTTTTGTGTTCATCTTTATTATTCGTTGCAGTCATCATCAAACATCTATCTGGTAAGTATTATTGGCTTCCTAGGGTTGACAAACTTTTTTCTTTTAGGTTAAATGTGTGTGTGTGTGTGTGTGTGTTTTTTTTCTTTTCCTCCCCCTTTCCTCCCATCCCTCACCTCTCTCTCTCTCTCTCTCTCTCTCTCCCTCCCTCCCTCCCTCCCTCCCTCCCTCCCTCCCTCCCTCCCTCCCTCCTCCGTTTGTCGTAAGTGATGGAAATAATTCCATATCCTTCCTTATTTTCGTTGGCTAAAAGCATTCTCATAATTATTGGGCATGTGTGATTTTATATATATCTAATATATAAGCAACATGAAATAATTGGATGCAAAGTAGTGAAAAGAATTGCAAATTAGAATAGAGAAATGAACTACCACTTACCTTAGATGATGGTTGTGTGGCGAGAAAACACAAAGGAGGACAAGGACAACATGAATGATAGGAATTTTCTGGCCTTAGCCCTTTATGAACAAGAAAATATGATGGAGGATGGTTGTTGTAGGAGAATGCCTCACAGAGTGACTGTTAGCCAGGAATGTGATGGGAGTAAATTCAAACAGAGGGCAGGGAGCTAATACCAGAGCATTACAAAATATGGCAAAAAGAACAGAAAAGATAGTAAAATCTTACCAACATAAACATGAGCAAACAAAACTAAATAATTAAAGAAAGGAAAATTTAAAAAAGGAGTTTTAAACCAAAAAATCTTTGAAGTTAATCATCTCTGGCTATTGCTCATTCAGTTTAGATAATGGAGATGGAGGAAAGGAGAGGTCAGGGGGAAAGAAAAGTAATGACTGGATATTATGCTAAATTGAGACCTCAATGTTCCCTTGTGCCCACTTTGTACTGGTAGGCAAGTTTCCACCTTCCACCTTCTGAGTTCAAAGGAGCTGCTGCTGTTTGGGAGGACTGATAGCAAAGGCCATGAGATAAGAATTAAAATTTCTGGTGTCATAAGAGTTGGCATGTACAGCTACTAGATATTTTGGATTGCAAGTGAATACCATTTGTTGGTCATTCATTCTTATGGCTGATGGATTGGTGGTCAAACCTCTATAGAAATTCTGGCGGTGTTTACAGGTTAGCTGGTATATTACATGGGAGGTTTCACAGGTGGTATGTCCTATGATGGGAAAGGGACAGGGTTGATGAAAGTGGAGGCATCGTGTTTGTTGTACATCTTGCACTGTGGTCTGTTGCATGGGAAAGAGCCTTTGAGCTGTCTGATGGGAAGACTGTTTGTGAACTAGCAGTTGGCTGAGGATGGTAGGCCTGCTAAAACAAGTTCTGGGAGGTGCAGGGAGGATTTTGGGAAGAATGGGTCTCATTTCTGGGCAGGCTGACAGGAAATCATAACCCTGTTGAGGGATTATATTGATGGATTTGAGACTTGGGAAGTATTATGTGATCAAGACTGGTCTAGGGTTAGTTTTGGAGGGTTTATAGTTAAATAGGTTGCAGTGTGGCCTGAGAAATTTGTTTGTGAACCAAAGCCAGGGAGTAGTTCTGAGATATCAATGTGTGTGAGATGTTTAAATACTGCATAAGGGTTTGTTGGTTGGAGCATATACAACTGCCCTGAATGCCAAGACTGTGGGAGAGGGAACGTTTGGTATGATATGGATGGCAGCTGTCAAAATGGTTAAATTGCAATAGGTTGGTGGGTTTGGCGTGGGCTGAGGAGTTGAGATAGCCATTGGAGAGGGAGAGATCCACATTCAAGAATGTGGCCTCTGTGTGGCAGTTGGTCCATGTGAAATCTGGTAAAGGTGGTGAGATTGTTTGAGAGGAACTTTCTCCGAAAATGTCTGTTACAGGCTGCCCACGAAAAGGTTAGCATAAGAGGGAGCCATGCGAGTGCCTAACGTAGAGCCACAGGTTTGGTGGTAGATTTTGCCTTTGACTTGTGGTGAGGAAAGATGTGCTGGGACAGCTATTTGGAGGGCGCTGATCTAGAAAATGTTCCATGGCAATGTGTGTTTACAGGAATGTGACATCAATTGTTACCAGGATGGAGTTGGAAGTGGTTTGGGCACAGTAGAAAGACGAAAGTGGAAGTGTTGTGTGTTCATGGTATGGGAGGGGAGCTGAGAGACTACAGATAGATGGTATTGGTCCACCAATGCAGAGATATTTTCAGTCAGAGATTAATAAGCTGCAGTAATAGGACATCTCGGATTGCCAGGCTTATGAATTTTGGGAAGGAGGTTCATGAATTTTGAGGAGTAAGAAGTGAAGTTGACTGTGGCAAAAGACCTTGGAGGGATTCATTGCACTATACATATTTGTCTATTTTCTTGTTGACAGAAGGTGTAGGATCTCCAGTGAGACAACGAAACTTACTACCATCTGATAACTGATGAAGGGCATCAGCCACATAGTCACTGTGATTCATTGCTACTGTTGTTGAGCCCTTGTCGATAGGAAGGATAAGAGCTGGAATGTTTGAAAGTTGTTTCCTGGTGTGGGTTGCATCTGGGATAAGACTGCTGGTGTTTGCCAAGGATTTCAGGAAACTAGCCGAAGCCAAATTTGGATGGGATAGTTCTGGGGAAGAGATGGTGGGTCAAGTGTGGATAATGGTTTGAATTTCTGGAGACTGGGTTCCTGGTATTCCTGAGACCCAGGTTCACTTACATGAGTGGCAAAGTGGTACCGCTAGCATTGTGCTCAACAGAATGGACCAGAGTAATGGACTAGGTTGGCATAATCAAATGTAGAAGTAGGTAGAAGGTGAGGTTTTAGGAGAGTATGGTGAGCTGGGGTTCAAATAGTGGTGAAGAGGATAGTTTCGCAACTGACAGTTTAGGCTTTGAAGTAAGGCTAGAATACAGAGAACAAGGCGTGAATTTTAAAGAGGAAGGTTGGGGTGTGCTGAAGAGTGAGTGGACAATGAATGGTTTTGACAAAATCATGGGAGGCTGCAGTTTTGATTAATGAATGAGTAGCTGGTAGGGAAGAAACTGCACTACTGAAAGATGGGCATCCAACAGTGTGGACAATCTCATTAAACTTTGACATTTTATGACATATCTGACGTATACCTATCGTGCGACATCCAATACTCCGACTTTCAAGACTTCCAAAATTCTAAAGTCTCTCAATCTTTCTCAAAGTTTATACCGGACAGCCATGATCATTCTAAGATTTTTTTTGGTAACAAAAATTCCCGAATATGCCTTTATTTAATGATCCACATCGTATTTTTATTTTACATATCAACGTGCCACTGCAGCATGGAAAGCCTCTTCTGACATGCAATTGTACTATCTCCATATGTTCTTCAGCCATGAATTCCTTCTCCTTCCTACAGATCTTTTCCCTTGTATTTTTCCTTCAATGTTGAGTTGCAATAGCTGGTACCTCTCGCCTCTCATAATGTGTCATGGATAGTTTTTTTTGGTTTATAGAGAGAAGCCATTTTTTGTTTCTCCATCTGATGAAGTACTTCTTTGTTAGATATTTTCAAAACTCAAGGTATGCGCAAGAGACAATGATACAGATAATATTGATTTATGTTTTCCTCGAAATTATTTCATGACTTTTACGAGGGGAAACTCAAAAATTAATCGGACTTTCATAACAAAACGACTTTTCATTAGTCGTACTGCTTTCTGCAAATGCATGTTTACAGTTTATACTACTATGGTGATGTGTACCTAACTTACCTGGTTGAGCCTGCATTGAAGGCATAAGCAGTACCGAGCGGGGCGGTGTAACGGTTAGCGTTCTCGCCTCGCATTCGGGAGGACGGCGGTTCGAATCCCCGTCCGGGCCTCCAGATTTGGGTTTTCCGTGGTTTCCCCAAATCACTCCAGGCAAATGCCGGGATGCTTCCTTCAAAAGGCCATGGCCGAATTCCTTCCCATTCCTTGCCCCCATCCTTGCCCCCCATCCTTTCCCGTCTCTAAAGACCTCGATGTTAAAAAGAGACGTAAAGCAGTTACAAAAAAAAAAAAGCATAAGCAGTTTACTCAAAGGAGGAACAAAGGGCAGTGATACGAGTCAAACGGGCTAAAATTCATCGTAGACTTTTAGCATAGTACGGGGAAAGTACGTTGTCATGGAAAAGTGTTTTTTGAGTGGATTGAAAAGTTCAAAAGTGGCAGGAAAACTGACACAAGAAGAGGCAGCAGGGCGTCCGTCAATATCCACCACGGCTGAAAAAATTGAGCAAGCTCTATTGATGGTTTCTACTAATAGGTGAGTTACTATTAATAACATAGTATCTACTTTGAACATCAGTCATGGTTCTGCCTATATCATTATCCGGCTTCCGTAAAATTTGTTTGTGATAGCTACCAAGACAACACACGGAAGAACACAAGCTCAATGTCTTGAGGTCTGCCAACGCTTACTCTGCTGTTCAAAAAAGAAGGGGGTTCATTTTTGGAAAGAATAGTAATCTGTGATGAAATGAGGGCATATCAATATGAGGCAGAGTCAAAACACCAGAGTATGGAGTGAAAACACCGTGAATAACGGGTGAAGAAAAAGTTAGACTCCGCCATCGGTGGGAAAGGTTATTCTAACAGTCTTTTGGGATGAAAGAGGGCCTATACTGAAAGATTACATGGAAATGGGAAAATCAGCAAAGAATATTTCTGTGTGGTGTTGTCTAATGAACTTAAACCAGTAATTCGCAACAAATGACAAGGTCTTTTGTCAAAGTGTTGCTGTTGCACTATAACGCCCACCCTTGCATGGCTCGACTCACTTTTTAAACCATTAAAAAATGGAGGTGCTGGAACATCCACCTTACAGTCCAGAAATTGCTCTATTGGTCTTTCATTTGTTTGGGCTTTGCGAGGTTGTCGATTTTCCTTAGAACAAAAGGTGCAGGAAATGATGCATCATTTGCTTTTGCAACCAACCAAGAACCTTCTTTTTGGCAGGAATACACGAGCTTGTGGACTGCTGGACCAAAGGAGGGAGACTATATTGAAAAATAATGAAAAAGTCGGATTGTATTTCCGGATATTTTTTCAGTCGCCCTCACATACCCGAAAGTAATTACTTTCCACCATTTTGTTAATATGAAACTTCCATTTATCAACCTCTTTTTAAGCTCTATGATCTTTCTAAAAACTTTTCATTTTGATTAATTGGCTTAAACTACCATTTTTATTGTTACCTACAATAAATACTTGCCTTATTTGCTATGAGAACTGATGAAACTTTACTTCATTCTGTCCAACTGTGTTTCTTTCACATAAATTTCTGTTATACTAATATCCCTATGAATTTTTAGCTTTTTTTGGCAGTACTCTTTTCATTTAACTTTTTTAATGACTGAGATATTTACACTTTTGCAAAACCATCTCCTGATGTTGAAATGTGTAATTATTAAAAATCCTTTGAAGTCAACTGCTTTATATCATAAAACACTTGAATTGAATTATATTTTTACCTTTCAAATACCAACATGATGTTGAAATGCCATCTCACAACTTTTGTCATTCCACCCATTTGTTGAACGTGGAAGTCTTGGATAAATCCCCCCAAAATCTTCTAAACTCAAAATATGTCTTTCAATACTTCATTCCCAAAACATGTTAAGAACATTTTCTATAAAACATCACACCGTTTACATTGCCCTGAAAAGTCAGTGGTCTTGAACTTTGTTAAAGCAAAATTCCCCCTACACGTTTGTCACTTTCCAGTTATGGATGGCTGTAGAGGTATCATAGCTGAAGATTTCTTCAGGAGACTTTTAATGACTTATTGAGTCAAAGCCACATTTTGCTGCACTTTTCTGGGCACATGATTTTCGCCTCTTTAATGTATTAGCTTTCACCAGCAACCTATCCATCAGGATTAATGGTCACAAGTAGATTGTTTATTCCCAAAACCTAATACATCTGTTTACCACCCAAGACCGTTCCCACAACTACAGTCTTTCCAATAACATCAATAGTTAATTCACTGTTAGGGCCTTTATAGTTATCCACAACACTGGCAACTTGATGTTGCAGGTTGGATTTAGACAGCAGACATCATACTGGCCATTGATAATACATTTACTCTTTAATTACCCTCCACTGGTAAGTTTGTGACTAACAAGTTGCCTGTTTATTATTTTGCTCTAAGATTTTCATAAATGTGAATATTTAAATTCTTTCCACTAATTTTTCCTGAATGGTCTACCACATCCCCCTGCCATCTTTTGCTTGGTTTGCTTGAGCAACAATTATATTTTCTTACCATGAAGTGAAATAACTTGCCAGTTCCTGATTTCCAACAGTTTTTCCATCAATCTTTTCACTGGCTTGATGCAATCCTCCATCTCTTCCTATCTTGTACTTTCATCATCTCAACATATCCATTACAACCTACGTCCTTGCTTATTTGCTTCATATATTCTAAGCTTTCTCTAAATCTAAAGATCTTACCTTCAATTGTTCCCTCCGCTAACAAATTAACTAATCCTGCATGAGGGCTGCATTTAGGTTTTGTTGGCCCCTAGGCTATAAATGTGATGCAGGACCCCATCGGGCAGTGGCCCCTCTGACTGATGATCATCTGGGGCTGCCTCCATCTGTGGATGGTTCAATGCTTAAATTCGAAATTCGGCTATAACAATTTATGGGCGACCTTTTTTTTTCTCTCTTCTACTGGGCCAGGTGGGGGCCCGGGGCTGCCGTGTCGGCTCCCCCTTTGTGGTGTGGGCCCCTAGGTTACAGCCTAGGTAGCCTATGCTTAAATGTAGCCCACCATCCTGTCTCTTTATTTTTTCTGTGAGGCTCATCCACAAACTTCTTTTCTCATCCATCATTTCCAAAACACTTTGTACTTTGTCTGTCCACTTAATAGTCAGCATACCTCCATAGCATCACATTTCAAATGCTTCAATTTTCCTTCTTTCTGGCATTTCTAAAGTCCATACTTCGCTATCGTAAAGTGTTGTGACCAACACAATTTTTTAAATAGTTCTTTCTGAGATCTAGATCAACATTTGAAACTAAAAGATTTCACTTTTCCAAGAAGGCTCTTTTCACTTTTGTTACTATGCTTTTAAAATCATTCCTACTACAACCATCAGTTTTAATTTTACTTCCTAAGTAACTGAATTCACTCAGTTCTCCTATTGCAAACAATAATGCTTTTACATTTAATCTACTGTTATTGCTATCATTTCTGCTACATTTCATCCACATTTAGTCAAAAATCTTCTTTCATTATTGCTTCATGCCATTCAGTAACTTCTTATTAATTATCCTGTCTGCTCTAACAGGACAATGTCATCAGAAATCATAGCATGCTGATTTTTTTTTTCCTCTCTCTCTCCTTGAACACCTATGCCACATTCAAATTTTTCTTTTACTTTCTTTAATGCTTCCTCTCCATACAAGTTGAATATTAACATGGATAGCCTACAATCTTGTCTCACGCCCTTTTTAACTGATACATGTCTCTCAAGATTTTCTACTCTTGCTATAGCCACATGATTCTTATATAGATTAAAAAGTATTCTTCTATCTCGATATTTTAGAGCTAACTTCTTTAAAATTTTGATCATCTTGTCCCATCTAACATGTCAAACTTATTCTAAGTCAACAAACACCAGAAAAGTATCTTTGTTTTTCTTGATCCGTCCTTCAAGTATTAATCTTAAAGACAGAATTGTTCTCTTGTACCTCAGTTTTTCTCAAAGCCAGACTGATTTTCACCTACTATCTCTTCCATTATACTTCCTATTTTTAACCGACTTCAAAAAAGGAGGAGGTTCTCAATTCGTCTGAAATTTTTTTTTTTTTTTTAATGTATGTTCAGCGATATTTTCGCCAACTTTGAACCAATTTAAATGAAATTTTTATAGTGGATAGAGCGTACCTCCAAAGTGGTCCCATATGCATTTCATTGAGAAACCACCCCTTTACACCCCTTAACTTTTATACAAACCCACACTTTTTATCCGATTTTGATGGAACTTTTGAATGTATAGTAAAAAATAAACAGAGAAATACTGCCAACTTTTGGTTTGCAAAAACCGAACCTCTCTCCTCCTATCCACCCCTTAATTTTTGCCAATGTTCTTTATACAAA
This sequence comes from Vandiemenella viatica, assembly GCA_031002005.1. Taxonomy (NCBI): domain Eukaryota; kingdom Metazoa; phylum Arthropoda; class Insecta; order Orthoptera; family Morabidae; genus Vandiemenella; species Vandiemenella viatica. Next base: position 139,481,957 of record JARYHS010011408.1, read on the forward strand.
GCTAAAGTTGACACCATTTAACTGATCTCCATTAAAGTTGGCATATACATGTAATTTTTCATGGAAAAGGTTTCTGACCCAAAAAAATAAAAAAAACACCCCTCTCTCCCTTTACACCCCTTAATTTTTATACAAACCGACACTTTTTATCCGATTTCAATGGAACTTTGCACATGTATAGTCAAAAATAAATAGAATAATGCTGTCAACATTTGGTTTGAAAAAACTGAATCCCTCTCACCCTATCCACCCCTTAATTTTTGCCAATGTTATTTATACAAAACTGTAGTCATCATTTAACTGATATCCATTAAAGTTTTCATATTCATGTAATTTTTCATGGACTAGGTTTATGACCAAAAATTAAAAAAAGCCACCCCATTTCCCCTGTACAGTGTACACACCTTAATTTTATAGAAACCTATATTTCATATCTGATTTTTATTGAACTTTGCCAATGTATACTTTCAAACAAACAGAAAAATCTTGTCAACATTTGGTCTGCCAAAGCTCAACCCCTCTCACTCCTACCAACCGCTTACTTTTTGTCATGTTTTTTTATGTATAAAAAGCTACAGTTGCCACCATTTCACCTATTACCATGAAAGTTGGCTCTTATATGTATTTTTTCACGAGGGAGGTTTCTGACCAAAAAATCAAAAAACCACCCCCACTCCCCATTAAACCGTTTAATTTTTATTCAAACCCAGTTTTCATTCAGTTTAGATAGAACTTAGCAAACTTTTACTGTAAATCAAAGAGAAAAATAATGTCAGCTTTTGGTTTGCAAAAACTGAACCCTTTTCCCCGTTTCTGCCCCTTGACTTTTGTCAATTTTCTTTTTTAAAAGCTACAGTTGACATCATTTGACCGATCTGTATGAAAGTTGGCACATATATGTATTTTTTATGGAGAAGATTTATGACCAAAAAATAAAAAAAACTACCCTAGCTCCCCTTTTACATCCCTTAACGTTTGTACAAACCCACATTTTAATCCGATTTCGGTGGAACTTCGCATGTGTATACTTTAAAGCAAATAGAAAAAGAAACATACTACTCACATTACTTTGAAAAAAAAAACAAAAAAAAAAAACCACAAACCCTATTCCCCTCTCTACCCCTTTAATTACTGTCAATGTTTATTATATAAAGTTACCGTTTATATCTGATTTTGAAGGAAGTATGCACATGTATACTTCAAAACAAACAGAAAAATACTGTCTGCATTTGGTTTAGAGAAGCCAAACCTCTCTCCCCCTTTCCACCCCTTTAATCTCCACAAAGCACAGTTTCTATCTGATTCTGAAGAAAATTTGCACACGTATACTTTAAAAAATACATAACAATAATGTTTAAATTAGGTTGCAGACGACAAACCCCTCTTCCATTCTACCCCTACCCCTCCTAATTTCCAATGTTCTTTATAGATACCTACCGTTTTCATCAGATTTCGATGGAACCCTGCAAATGTATACTTAAGAACAAGGAGAAACATTCTGTTTACAAAACCCAACCGCTCACTCCGGTTACCCCATTTAATTTTTGTAAATGTTCTTTACACAAAGCTACAGTTTTTATCTGGTTTCGATGGAACTTTGCACATATATACTTTAAAACAAAGAGAAAAATACTGTCCACACTACCTTAACAAAAACCAAACTACTCTTCACCTCCACATATCTTATTTATTTTTTTATACAAATCAAAATTTTTTATATGATATCAATAGAACTTTGCACATGTATACTTTAAAACAAAGAGAAAAATACTGTCCACACTACCTTAACAAAAACCAAACTACTCTTCACCTCCACACATCTTATTTATTTTTTTATACAAATCAAATTTTTTTATATGATATCAATAGAAATTTACAAATGTATACTTTAAATCAATCAGAAAAGAGAGTCTACATTTGGTATACAAAAGCCCAATCCCTCTTCTCCTTTACCCCCCATCGTTTATAATTTCCAATATTCTTTACAAAATCCACAGTTTTAAGTACCGTCAAAATCAATTAAGCTATTTTTAAGTCATTGCAGAGTATATATAAAATTTGTCCTAATGTCTCAACATGTACTTCAGATTTCAACTTGGACCCAGAGCTTTTACGTTGTGAAAACGAATTAAATATCTATATTTTCTGTGTGATGCCGGAACGAACAGACAGACAGATTTGTGTATGTGGTATGTATTAATGTCCAGATGTTACATGTTTTGATTATTGAGCAGCAGCTTAAACGGATGTTATGATTAGATCGAAACACAGCCTGGATCAAAATGTAAACTGACATTCCTTAATACAGCACCCAATTCACCCCATTCTGAAAGTAGTTGTAACGACAGATTTTTTTAAAAAACTTTCGCTTTAACCACTGAGCTACCAGGAAGTTCGCAAAATGAGAACTGCTGCGGCATATTTAAATACAAATTAACTATAATACCACTAAAAATTTAAAAATAAAATAATTGTTTAAAAAACATAAAAACCGCCTTCAAAAAAGGGCACTAAAAATTTTAAAATAACTTAATACCTTGTTTAGAAGAAATTAAATTTAAATGGACAGTATTTTAAATTACTGTTATTGAAATTTTTACATTAATTAGTTATTTTTGGAGTCGGTGCCAGCCAAAGCAAGAAAAACAAAAAGATAAAAACAATAATAAATAACAATAACACATAAAAAAATCATGTTACTACTTACCTACAATTAATTCTAGAAACATTTTTCAACAAAACTGAAACATATAGATGATACACCGATATTATACTAACTATAAAGTATTTACTGCATGATGAAGCCTACCAACTGACACTGTAGCACCAGAGATATGCCTGGATAACCAATAAGGCCGAGCCACAGATAAAATACTGTTAATTTGTTTCCCTAAGCTGTCTCCCGCAATAACACTATCTGCCTCACGACATGCTGTAAAATATTGGGAATTTTTGTTCGTACTCCCCGTTTCGCCTCTTAACACCAAAAGAAGTTCAGTAATTCGATCTTCATGATGTGAAAGCTGGCACCGACTCCAAAAATAACTAATTAATGTAAAAATTTCAATCACGGTAATGTAAAATATTCTCTATTTAGATTTACTTTTTCCTAAGCAAGGTATAATGTTATTTTAAAATTTTTAGTGCTTTGTCTTTTTTGTTTACAGCGGTTTTTATGTTTTTTAAACAATTATTTTATTCTGTATATTTTCCTAGTCTTTAATTTTTGAAGCATGCGATGTTACACTTATGGTGCAGTAATTATCATATTTGTCAGCTTATGCTTTCTTCGGAAGTGTGAAGATGATACTTTTATTAAAATCGGTTGGAATCCCTCCAGTTACAAAACTGTCACATTAGTTGAAATAATCTTTGGATTTGTCTTCCCTAGAGATTTCAGAAGTGCTACTAGAATCCCATCAATTCTAATTGCCTTATTTGATTTTGAAATTTTCTAAGCTCTGTTAAATTCTGTCCTTAAAACAGGATCTCTTAAGTCAGTACACTGTGAATCATACATTTTCTAAAAGTTGCAGTGTTCTTTTCAGTTGGACACTATACTTTGTTATTGGTAGCCGTGTTGTACTTTTTTTACTCGGTTGCAAAGATTACCCAAAATTTTGTATAATTCTCTTTGTGTATGTGTGTGTGTGTGTGTGTGTGTGTGTGTGTGTGTGTGTGTGTGTGTGTGTGTGTGTGGTGGAGGAGGATGGATATTATCAGTATATACTTATAAATAACGGGACTATGGAATATCACAGGTCATGGTGCTGAAACAAGGAAGAGACAAGGAACAATAAAAAACGTTTTGGATTTAATTCATTGTAAAATAAATCATCTGTGGTTTCTGGCATTTATAATTTTCCTTATTTAGCTTTAAATATGTGTACGACAGGCAGTCACTGCTTGATAACGTGTTAGAAATTCTTCCATGATTTGTTTCTATGGTAAGTAATAACAGCATCTGGAAGGAACAAGATCAAGAGCAAATCATTTTGCAAGAGTTGGAAGCGATTGGTGAGAAACATTTTGAGTATCAAATACAGGAGTTGGAGAGGGTGCAGAAAAGGGCTGTTAGATTTGATAAGCGCTGGAATTTTAATCATTGCAAGACAGGAGGAGGGTGAAGAGGGTCATGGGAGTGTACAGGATGTATACTGGTGATGAGGCATGGAAAGATATTGGTGTAGGTATGAAAAGTAGTGCATGGAAGGGAAAAGATTACCATGACCACAAGCTGGCACTCTATTTCAGACATAAGGGTGTGGAGAGATTCTCTTTTTTAGGTAAGGGTGTCGGGGATTGGAATAAGTTACCAAGGGAAATGATTAATAATTTACCAAAAACGTTGAAAGAATTAAAAGTTAAAATTTGTAGAGGGCAAATGTAGGTGGGTGCAGGAAAAGGGAAAGATGGGTGTTTAGGGAAATTACCACCAGAGCGTGTGCTCCATTACAATTTTAACTAAATTATTAAATTAAACATCAATAACATGATAAAATTATGCAATTGTTTGGATCTCACTCAGAATATATTTTTATATCAGAAATTTGCTGAACTTGCTGAAATAGGCTTGTGAGAATAGGAATGGAGCAGCCTAATTCAAGTGTAAAATTGAAATTATTAAAAACCTTGATGCAAGATGTTTGATGACCTAATAATTTAGTTTAAGCATTAAATTCTGTGGTATGTTTTGCATTTATTAAAAGAATTGATAACTTAGTTTTCTGTACAACTGTGTTTTTGATATGATGTGCACAATTCTATTTTGCAAAGGTGGTAATAAATTAATCCTGTACTTGTTATTTTTTGTGTGACTAAATGTTTGCTTCATGTCCATGTTATTTAGGTAAATAATTGCAGATTACATTTTGTTGTGTAATACTTATCTTATTGTGTAAGCTAGACAGCTTTTTCCACAAATGTTGCTTTAAATTCACAGGTAATGGAATACATGGTTGGAGGGGATTTGAAGTCTCTGTTAAGTGTTTATGGATATTTTGATGAATCGATGGCCATTTTCTATGCTGCTGAAATTGCTCTTGCATTGGAATATTTACACAGTCATAAAATAGTGCATAGAGATTTGAAGCCTGACAATGTGTTACTGTGTAGTAGGGGTCATGTTAAACTAACTGATTTTGGCTTGAGCAGAGTTTCACTGCAAAGAGGTAGGGTTAAATACCATTTTATGATCGTATTTGTTCTTGGTTTCTTTGGTAGTTAGTGTACAAATCTGACTTTGCTAGATTACTGTGTTGCACATTTTAGATAGGTTCAGAAATTTTTTTCTTGAAAACCATTTAAATTGTAACACTACTGCTATTTTGCAAACATAAATAAGATAAAGGTACCAGTACTTTTATATCGGTTCCACTGTCCGCACATGTGGCCAAATTTGTTTTGTTATTTGTTTCAGTGACAGAACACATGCATGCTTTATTTTTAAAATAAAGTTTCTGTAACTTCAGAGTTTGCTGTTTTTTACAGATTTGGAGATAACAGATTTAATAAATCACACACCAGAAGGATTTGATATTTTGGCAAGCTGCCATAGAACTCCTGGACAGATACTTTCGTTAACATCACGCTTATCTTTTGTAAGTAATTAAAGCTAATGCTTTCTTCTCTGTTTGGTGCTAACTAGTGAATAATCTTAAGATGTGAAAGTGTATTTCCTAGCAGTTTAGTACAAAACAAATCTTTTGTTGAAGACCAATCCATTCACGAGAGTGAGTTTCAACTCTGAACATTTCAAAATATTTGTTAAAATGATGTTCAAAAACTGGCAATCTCTTTTTCTCCTTGTAATACAAACCACAATTGAATCGGTAAATTCCATTTCTTGACAATTTTTTTTTTTATTTTTTTTATTTTTTGGAAAAGGCATCTCAAAACTCGGAACTTAGCCCTTTGGTTCTTTGCAGAAATCCATGTAAAAACATTTAAATAATATGCTTCTCATCTGAAATAACAACAAAATGTAATACTAAGTAGTCTACCGTACGGACGTAATATAGTTTTTTTGTGATGTCCCTAAAACTTATCAAACTGGACATGTTCCCTTTCTGCATTTAACGATTCAATTAAGGTGGTTGACTCAACATTAGTGCTAGTTTTTATTTTCATTGTGATTTTGCAGACAAAAATTACTTTTTGTTTTCATGGAACTATTTATTGATATCTGTGCAGATTCTTATAACTAACAATGTCATTTTAACTTCCCTATTAATTCCCTAAATGTTTTATATCTTTCTATTGTCCACTGCACAGTTTGTAATTAACTTCATATATATGAATACAGTGAATAAGAAAGGATAATAAAATAAACCCAGTCATAGAAATGAAGGCATGATGGCAGCAATAAATATATAAACAAAAAAAAAAAAATGAATCACATTTTACAATATTTTGTTATGAAACCCTACTATGCGAGGAGTTGAGACATTGCAACGTGATCTGAAAGGCATAGACATTCTCACCTGTCGTGAAACTTGCTACAGTGAACATCTTAAACATCAGATTGTCTAATACTACATTAGGCATCTCTTTTATGTTGGTATCTGTTTCATCTTCAAGGGTTGTATGATCATGTTTAAATTCAAATGCCTATTTCTTCATTGAAAATAAAGTAGCAGACCCCTTTGTCATCTTTAGATGAATATCCATTCGGAGTAAACCATCCGAAACCAAGAATTTTATGACTGCACAGTATGCACAGATAAAGCTACTTTAATAAGCTGTATAAAGAAAACTATTTTGCAGGTATAGTTGAAACTTTGTGACAAAAAAAAAAAAAAAAAGTACATCAGTACCCATGCCATTGCTTTATTAGGCTGAGAACTTTTCTCCTTACTCTCACTAAACCTGAAATTTTTGCCAGCAGAAGTAGCAATCCAGTAGCTAAGTTGTTAAAATGCTTGCTTTCAAAAGTTTCGGTCCTGTTTCGGTTTAAAATCTTGGTGAGGCCAGGAATTTTTAATAGTTGTTTGATCATTTGAGTTTCACCATTATGCTCAGTGGTTCAAATTCCACTGTAGATCCAGCCATGACAGAGGCAAATCAAAACTGTCACCAGGTCATAAGACCACATGAACTTACTGCCATAAAGTGGGATAAATGAAACATTTAGATAGGAGTATAGCTGCCACTTGCCAAAGTTAAAGGCTGTAGCTGCGTTGAAACATGGATAGCGTGCAGCCATTGACTATTGAAAATTTGAGGTTCATATACATTCTTCAGTAATAGAGCGAGGTAGCTGCCTGTTTGAGACTGTCAGCTAACTGTTAGTTGCCAACTGCTGTCAGGCCTGAGGGGTGGTCTGGATTTTGGGTGAACACTATGTCTATGGCCGTTCATTCTTGCCGACAATTGACTTGTATATTGAAAGAAGGAGACAGTTGTTGTAAGTTAGCTTGTGGTTACATGCCTGATGTATAAATTGTTTCACTTGGTAGCTTGAATAAGTTAAAAACACTAACAGCCCTCCTCCTCCTGTCTTGAATAGCAGGGCTTTAGTGGCACGTTCAGTGCACTTTCTGGTAGCCTAATTGTAATGTCATATCCAGTTCCAAAACTTTGAATTTTTTTTCCAAGATATATTATGTTCTAGGCTTTAAGTTCAGAATATACCTTGACTGATGGCAGTGCAATTTTAGTTCCCAGTAGAGAAGTGGCAATAATTTCTCTGCAATTTTATGTTGCCTTAATCATGGTACTGTTAGGCAGCTGTAATTGCCTTGACAAAAACTACTTGCTTGAATACTACTATCATATATCTGGCAGCGTTTCTAGTGCTTCAACCAGGAGGCAATTTGTGAGTGAAAATGCCGATACACAGACATTTTATCCGGATGTTGGATCAGCCTTTCTATTGTGAATCATAGCACAGATAATTATAATCAATGTGGATGAATTAACATTCAGTTCAAAAACATCCAATTTATGGTGTGTTCACCATCCTCATTTATATTTTATCACAATAATAGCCGTCTCAAATTTTGCAATAACATAGTTTTTATGTTTTGGTCAGGTTAGTTTGGAGTCTATTGTTGGTCCTAGATATTTTATACTCTTTTGTATGGCTTTCAGTATGAAGCTACATTGACTAAGGTTATTTTTTTGTATTTTGTGTCTTGTATAAATAAAATCTACTTAGTTTTATAGTGTGAATCCTTGAGGTTTACCACAGTTTTGGAAAGGGCATTATTACCGCCTGTTTAATAGAGTGTTGCTCCACCTTTGGAATGAAATACAGCAACATTTTGGCATGGTATGGATTTGACAACTCCTTGGAAGGTTTCTAGAAGTGTTTGGCACCAGATGTCTACACACAGGCCACTAATCTCCCTTAGCTACAGGTCCCTGTGGTTTGTGGGCAAGAAGCTGGCACCTGATAGTGTCCCAGACATGTTCTATTGAGTTGAGATCAGGCGAATTTGTTGGCCAAGACCTGAATGTGAATTTACTATTATGCACCTCAAACCACTGTACCATGATTCTGAATTTGTGACAGTACTGTTATCCTGCTGGAAAATGCCATCACAGTCATGTGAGACATGAAGCATGTAGTGATACAGGTGGCCCTCAATAATTTTCACGTACTCCATAGCTCTCATGATTCCTTCTATTTCTACCACAGATCCCATGGAAGTCCAGGTGAATGTCTCCATAACATAACAATGCCCCCCCCCCCTCCCCTTGGCATGCATCCATGGCATGGTGCACGTTTTGAGCAATGGTTCATCTGGAATCTGGCATAACTGGACATGACTATCGACCTTGTGTAACAAGAAACATGATGCATCCGACTAGATGATGTTTTCATTCATTCACTGTTCAATCTCAATGTTGCATTGCATTCGTAATTGATGTCATCTGGTCAACATGAGCACACGTAGGGGCTATGTACTGTGGTGCTCCATATTCAACAATGTGCATTTAACACTTGTGTCTGCAACATCATTGTACTCTTCTGTTAAACCTACCATATATTGCTTCCTATCCTGCATTACAGAGCGGGCAAACCACTGACCTCCACGTTTTGTAATGTAAGTACATCCAACACTTTGCTACCTACTATTGGTTTCTCCATCCTTCAGCCGCTTTCCATCGATGCTCACTACAGCAACGTGAGAACAGCCAACCAGCCTTGCAGTTTCTGAGATGCTAGTTTTAGTATTCTGTGCCATAACAGTCTGCCCTGCATTAAAGGCACTGTCAGGTATCTATTAAATTTTGTAACCGCGTGACAAAATTTTATCAGAACCGTGAGTTGTATTTTATTCCTAAAGTCAGTTTCTATGTTTATTCAAACTAGAAAGCAGATTTTAGCAATTTTCAAGATAGTATTTTGCTTTGCATCAGGTTTGAACATTCCATTCGCCTGGAATAGTATTCAGAAAGTTTGTATCTAAATTATTTATTTTTGGCGAAACTATTAATGTACGAAATTTTTCATAACAGCACTTATATCAGTGGATTTCCCCATTTGCCACATATTGTCACTAGAATAACTTTCCATGCATCTCTGCTCTGCTTATATACTTTCCTTACTGCATGATCTACCTATGTCTCCAGGCAGCATTCAGTCTTACAGTAGGCAGTGGTCTTAAGGTTTGGCTCATCATTGTACATATTGAAAAGTAATGGAAGGATAATGTTTATCTCCCTTCATAGGTATGTGCTTGTTTTTCTCTTGATAGTCACATTTTCTTTTTTGAAGCAGTGTACATGTTTTCTATGATGATGTATAGGTTTCTGGTATATTTTCACTTTTAAACCAATATTTGGGTGCTAAAAGTGTTGTACATGCTTGTCGGCTCAATATGTACAATATAATTACAGGCATCCATAAGTACTCGTATAATTTTGAATGTCAATAGTAAGCCGTGCAAGTGAGTCATTTGTCCTTTTACCTTTAGGAAATACCAGCAAATGCTCTGTTAGCATCTGTATATGTTTTCTTCCTCGCCATTTACTATTTAACATTGTAAGAACAGATTTTCTGTAGTAAGGGAGATGTTTCAGCATTGGGTACAAAATCTTATCTGGTCTAGGAACTGCATTAATTGATATTAACTGGGTACTTTCCAACCTAGTTACATAAAATGGGCTTAATAGAAGGTGTTTCTGTTTCGATTTTGATCGCAGTTTAATGAAGTTGTGAGCAGGAGGGAGGAGGAGGAGGGACCAGCCTGGTGAACATAGTTTGAAAATTTGGATTGAAAAACAATTTCGAATTATCAGGTTCTCTTGTTGTCTTGATGAGGATTTTGGCCATTTGATATATTTTGCCATTTCCCCAAGTAGTGGTAATTGAAATAGCCCATTATGAGGCATGACTACAACAGTTGTCTCAAGAAAAATATCAATTGCTGTTTTGAGATTGCTGTAATAGTAGATGTGTACTGTACAGCTATTGTTATGAGTGTAATCACATTTAATATTTACTCCAAAAGTTAAGTTTCTTCTGTATAGTCTAATCTTTTTTAATAAATAGGACTGCACCACCATATCCACTCATCCTATCATATGTAACTATTCTATCTTTTTTTAAGTCCTTCTATCCATAACACAGTTTCTATCTCTGCCCCAACTTCTTGTTTGACTGCAAAAACCTTGCATTCCCTTGTAGCAAACTATTAACTGGTTTGAAGCCATTTTTGTGTGAGGAATGAATAGATGAAATATCTTAGTTTTTTGAGTATTTTATGATAAGCCCATGTTAAGCTGATAGTATACTAGGTCACAAACTTCGTATATTATAGCATCGCTTGGTAATACCATTGCCTTTAAGAGTTTGGAGATAGCAGGAAATTCTGTGATAGCTGATGGGCATCATACTTCATACCATGCAGTGGAGGGTGATAGGTATGCAGTGTGTGTTGCACTTTATGGTACAGCAGGGTTGACTGATGCAACTGGACCGTATACTGCTATTGGGTCAAACGGTGCAACTGCGCCGAGTGTTGCTGCCTTTTGTTGACTTTCCAGCGTGTTGTAATGTGGTGGCACTGTTATCAGTGCCACACATTGGACCCCATCATGGTGATAACCATGCCATGAGATCAGCATCTGTTATTTCTTTAAGTCTGATGCTGATGGTGTTAAGTTTGGGCAATTTCAACTGTTATGAGCTAGCATAGATGAAATTAGAGGAACTCTGTAAACATGATATTTACCCGAATAGATGACAAAATGTTGTCGAGTTTGTCACAAGAGAACAATTCCATAACCACACTTTTTGACTGATTCCCTTATGAGTTCTCAGATTAAATTTCCCACACTTGTTCACTGGTTAAACGGAGATGCACCATATTGTACTTACACATCTGTTTGTTGTACTCTGTGCATGATTTTCCAGTTTTGCACCGATTATTGCTACAATCATATTATATATATTATTTCTAAAAGAAGTTTTTTGTTTTGTTACAAGCCATTATCTCCCTGGATACCTAACTGAAATCGATAAATGAATTATCACTTTAAAGATTAAAATCTCCACTTTGGTATATTAAGAAAAGAAATTTTTCAAATTCGACCCTTAAAGGGCAAAAGTATCATTATTTCTGTAACTTTTTTTGTTTTGTTATGTGCCATTTATCTCCCTTGATATAGATAAATGAGATATCATTTAAAAGATTGCGGTTTCCACTCAGGCAAATTAAGAATTAAATTTTTCGGAATTTGATCCTTGAAGGACAAAAGTAGTAACTGTGAAAGTCGCGCCTATGAGACAGTTCAGAGCCAAGCTGCTAGATAGCAGCCGCACATATCTTGGAGATATTAATAAACTGCTTCACTGGCGTCAACTTTTGTTACTTTCCTATTACACTAAATAAACAATCGATACGTATAAGGCGGTTATTCTTTCATTATCTATTACAAACAATCAACCATATTATTCATCGTATTTGTGAAATTTTCGCACGTGTCATCTTGTGAATACAATATTGTAGACGTTCATGGTTGCGTAAAGTCAATATAGGGTTTAATCTCTGTACTTGGAACAACAACGCTGACTTCCGCATAGCAAAAAAAAAAAAAGACATACACATTTTATTTTGGCACTGAAATGTGGAAGCCTGTTATTAATCAAAGATGATGCTACAGTTATTGTCAAATCATGTGGGCTTTGGGTTTTGAGGGTGAGGAAAGGTGAGATGATGTGAATGTTAGGAGGATGGCTCACTCTATCAAAGCCTTTGATAAATCTAGTGTGACACTGTCAAAATGCCCTCGCTTGTCCATTTCATCTGAAATAGCTTGCATATAACCTACTGAGATTCACATGAATATACTTGCCTAAGGCCATGCTGTAAACTTAAAAACCATTTACATTCCTCACAGACATTTTTGATATGGTTCTGTATCAGTTTCTACATTAATTTGCCTATCTCTGATGTATAACTGATTGGCCATTAATTTTTTTACCCTACCACCCTCACATACAAATGATATTCACCAAATATTTTGACAATCAATTTGAAGCAGCATGTTCCACTACATAGAGGGATACCAATTAATTTGCTGTTTCACAGTATGTGCTCAGAGTTGCTCTTAGGAACAGTACCTTCAAGACTCTAGCACTGAAGATAGCTTGCCAGCACTTGCCACATGCATACAGGACACCTACAAAATCCCAGTCGAAAACAGCTCTCCACCTCTTTTTATTCCAGTCAATCAACTTACTATGCTCATTGCTTTCCTCTGTTTCAGTGCCATCCTATTGTTGCCTGTGGAGAGCAATGGTTTCTCTTTATATATTGTATTTTCTGATTGGCATAATTTTGTTCCTCACTAAGACAATTGCTTGTATGTCCTCATTGATCTTCTTTTTTAAATTGTAACATTTGATCAGTAACAAGTACCACCATTTTACACTTTTACTTTTTTAAAGGAAGAAGTTCATCTCTGCAAAACCTTTGCAGTTATCCACCTAATGTTAGTTCTGCATTTCTTTCCTCAGTATTTAGTGAGAGTGTTACTTTGCCACTATTGTAATGTTACTGAGCCTGGTGTATGAATGCTAAACTCTGGCCTCCCATTTAGGAGGACAGGGATTCTAATTCCCCCCCCCCCCTTTCCAATCTTGGTTTTCCATGTTTTCCTGAAAACACTAGAGGTGAATGCCCAAATAGTTCCTTTAAATGGCCACAGCTGAATGCCTTCTCATTCATGGCCCTCGGTGCTTTCCTGCCTCTAATGTCGACGAGGTGTAAAGCCATAAGAAAGAAACTATTGTAATGTCACATTCATGAATGTGTTACAGGTAAGAGTAGATTATTAGAAAATTATTGATCTATTGTGTTTTTATAAAGCCCATAATACATTAGTACAAGTTCAAAAGAAATCGAAAGTTCACATAATTTCCAGCATTGTAATTTTTCTCTTCTATTTTAGAAAATCGTATTATCTGCTTGTCAAATATATAACATTTTAACTTTTAACATTAAATTTTCATTTTGACCTTTGTCTATGTGCTTTTGTCTTTAATTTTAAACTTTATATTATTTTTTTTCTTTTTCTATGCTGTATGCTGACTATAAACTGAGGAGTTATATTTAAAAAATAAAAAATATACTGAATTCCAAAAATACTGCACTAATTTTGAAGGAAGCACTGTGATAGCTTTCAGAACATTATTTTGAAATGCTGTTTCCTCCAAAGCTTTCAAATTCTTAAATATGTTGCTTCATAAAAGAATACAATAATTATTTACCTGCAGTGAATGTCCTTTTTTGATGAAACACAAGAGTTTTATTGTTTCATACCATCCTTTGATGTTCATTTTACACTAGATTAATAAAAGGTTTCTACTCAATCTGTAATTCCCTGAACTAGCCTGCAACACTCATAGCATGCTGTTATGTGTTCACCTGAGCAAATATTTGCTAAGGCTGCAAGTTTGACAGAATATTAGTTATTACAACACTCTCTGAAATTCAGTGTAGCTAGAATTGTGTTCCAATTTCACAGTTTGGCACAATCTTTGCTTTTGATACCTGAATTTAATAAAACAATGAGTTGCACTACCATACAAATTTGTTAAAAATTAATTTGCATCCTAATTTTCCAAGAGTTGTATATTAACACTGTTTATTCTGGTCATGTGTAATGCAAAATAATTTATAATTTGAACTGTTATAATTTACTTATTGAAAAGTACAAATCTAAATCCTGTTGGTCTTCATTTTTAATTATCATGTTGTGCTTGCTTTTAGAGAACGGAAATTTTGAAAATCGGAAATTCGGGAAAAACTGAAAGTACTTTTTCTATGGACTGATTTGGCTAATTTTTTTGAATCTTCGTAATAGTCGGAATAAAGTTTTTAGGGAAAGAAAAATTAGAGAATTGGCCTAGAAGATTAGAAAATTTGGGAAAAACTGAAAGTGCTTTCTTCTTTAAACCTATTTTGTTATTTATTTTTTTGTTCATAGTAGTCTGGTTTTTAGGGAAAGAAAAATAGGAAAAGTTGCTGGGAAACTTTATGAAAAACTGAAAGTGTTTTTTTTTTTTCCCCTGTTGGTTTTTTGTACGTACTCAAGTCCATGACTTTTGATTCAACCGATGGATATGTGTAATTTTTGTTCCTTATGCTTCCGGAATGGAAATAACTTGATTAAATGGTTCTATTGAGAAAACTGAAAGATCTGAAGAAAAATTGTGAAAAAACACATTCCAGCATAAATTAAATTAAAATGAAATTACCTTCGTTTTTATTTTTGTCTCTTTTTGTGATCTATCTAACAAAGGTAGTTACTGATATTAATTGAGGACAAGTGCTTGATGATATCGAAAAAGGTATTACTTCAATTAGTAATGACAGCATCCAATAGTCTAATGCACGACATATTCAATCAAGAATTGAAATGTGAAAAATAATAAGGTGGAACTGATTCAAGGCATTACAAACGAATGTTCCACTGCTGAATCGGCAACAAAAATATGCTCATGAAAGTTGTGAACGATGTAAATAGAGGGATTTGTTTTTGGAGACTCCCGGTGGAACTGGAAAAACTTTTTTGATCTAATTGATATTGGCAATGATTTGCTCATAGAATAAAATTGAATTTGCACTTGTTTCATCAGGAATTACAGCTATATTGTTGGAAGGCATTCAAACAGCTCATTCAGTATCAGCTCATTCAGTATTCAAACTGCTGTTGAATATACAAATCAATGAAACACCAACGAAGAACTGTGTGATAGTCAAAGTTCTGTAGCATTGGAAAGTGATCGTTTGATATGAATGTATGATGGCACATAAAAAGTCTTTGAAGGCATTATACCAAATGATACAAGATCTACGAAACAATCAAAACTGGTTTAGTGGTGCGATTATAAAAATGTAAATATCACCTTAAGATTCAAATTTTATGGAAGAAAATAAATCATTTGGCTAACATGAAATTCTGACTTAAATTTTGGAATAAAACCACATAGTTCCAAGTTGTTCACATTCCAGGCACATCACACATTTCCAGCATTTGTGGGGTACTGCCGATAGAATTCATATTTCATGTAAAGTTTCCCATTTTCATACTTCTGAATGTACTCCTCCTCAAATTGAATAACCACGTACACAATTGTTAATAAATACAATGATCACTCAGATATACGTTTTTCTTCTTCTCATTTTTACTTTGTTTACACATTTTCAATAGCTTTTCACAAATTCACAAAACAATCACAACAGGACAATATCTGTTGGGTGATCTGGTTTTGCAATAAAAACTGATTTGAGATCAAAGGAGTTCTTTCCTTCCTCGCCCTGTTTTTAGCGTTCATCTCATCATGTAGTTCTGCAGTCGAGTCATTTTTTGTTTTGTTAAAATGATGCGATATGTGAGAAAGAAATTTCGGTGTTGCCGTCTGTTATAAGTCTTAGCCTCTTAGCATATTAAAGTACACTTGGTAAATCATCTTCGCATTATCTCAATAGAGAAAACTGACCAGAATATATTAGCTGAATGCACTTCACCTATCTTCCTTTTAAGTCCATTGAAGTTTTACTGTAACACTTATCCATTATCAACCAGTTCAATAATTAACCGATGTGGCCTCTAAAAGTCATGAGCTCAGGTAAAAGCTGAGCTGTCTTCTCCATGTCAAACGATCTTGGGCTATACTCTGTCAGTTAATTCCAACAACCCTCCATATGACCTTGTCCCATCAGTCTGGTGGTCTTCCTCTGTCTGTGGTGACCTCTTAGGTTCCACTCTAACATTGTTTTTGACCATCTTCGGTTTTTTCTCTGCCCAATATTGCTGGCCCATTGCCACATCAAGGATGCTGCCTTCTCTAAAATGTCTGTGGCCTTTGTAACTGATCTAATGTAAGTTGCTTTTTATTTCTAGTTAAACCTCACTTTGACCTTTCCATAATTCTTTGACCAGTCCTAAGTTTACCTTTTGTAAATTATTTTAGAATCCAGGTTTCACAGGTGATAACTCATATGGCCTGACTTATGTGATAACATTACAAGTATGAAATTATTATTACTTGCCTTCTCTGTTTCTTGAAAAATATTTCCTTGATTCTGCTCGAGTTTATCAAATAATTTTAAATTTTTGTTATGTTCTTTCAATGCCATTTTTGGTTTCCAGTTCAGCACTTTATTGTATCGAAATGTCCTTAGTTTTGATTATTAGAGCATTATGTTGCAATGGGTTAAAAGTTTTCATTATTCTTAAAGCAGTTGCTTATGATTCCTTAGTTGTGCATGTTCCATCCTTCAATTTTGTTTCGAGTTGTTAGTCTTCTGACTGCTGTCAAGGACTCCTACATAATATGTTAGCTTATATTTTTTGAAGTTTAAATCTTAATTTATTTTAAAGTGAAGATTTATTGGATGCGTTTCATGTTTAGTTGCAGGTGTTTGTAACTTAGATGCTAAGCAGAGTATTTTTGTCTGTTTAGGGTTCAGGAAAGGATATTATTTCTCATAAGCGCGAAGAAGGCACAACCTTCAGCAACCAAGAGAAACATAATCTTGCATTACAAGATTCCTCAAGTAAGATATACATAAATAAGTTTATTTTTTTAAAATAATGTTTCATTTCAGATTGTTTCAGTATGAAGAACCCTATTGCGTTTGTTGGCCTCAGGAAGTTAAAATGTGTGTGTGTGTGTGTGTGTGTGTGTGTGCGTGTGCGTGTATGCGTTTTTTTTTTTTTTAACTGTAAATAGGAGAGAAAGAAAGAGGATACAAGCTGAAAAGTACTCACCATATAACAAATTATTCTGTTGGGGTGAGAGACTAGGTTGTGTATGATGAGAGGAAGCAAGATAGTTCTGGCTTCATATCCAGGGATGCTAAGAACTATGGATCATTATGGAAGGGTCAAAAAAATAAGGGGGTAGGAACGAAGATGGATAGAAGTTGGACTGCTTTTGAGAAAACAGAGCAGAAAAAAACATCAAATCTAGAAAAAATGCAGTAAATTTACTTTTAATTTACTTTTAATTTACTAGTAACTTCTAGTTTGATTCTTCGTCTAAATGTGACTAGGATTGGTATAGAATGTCTCATCCCAATTTTTCTTAATTGTTCTGTAGAGAATTCCTTCCCCTTCCTTGCCCCCACATCCTTTCCCGTCTCTAAAGACCTCGCTGTTAAGAGACGTTAAGCAGATAAGGGGGGGGGGATAATGGGAGAAGATACACAAGAAATATTTTGAAATATAAATCTTTCATATTTTTCAATTTGTAAATTCTAAATAATTTGAAACTTATAGATTTTCCCCCTGCAATTATTTTTTATCTCATTTTGCCATTTCCTTTTTGAATTTCCTTCACCAAAATTCCATGTCTTCAGTTAACAACCATTGAGAAATGATGCTGATAGCTGTCCTGCCTCCCATTCTATTTATTCCATGTTTTGCAGTTGAAGATGGGTTTAACCCTAAAAATTGATGTGTACCGTATAATGTTATATATGACGTCCTTCTGTAGCCTATGGTAAGTGATGGTTCCTACCTCTTTCCTTATTTATATTTGCTAATCATCTCCCTTTTATTTCATGTCATCCATAGTATTAATGTACCATTGGTGAAAGCAGCAATAACTGCTATACCTTTCTACACTTCTCCATTAGTGCTATCTATTTCAAAACTAGTCGGCAGATGTGTAGTACATCATTCCTTTAGAGCAGCGGTTCCCAACCTTTATTGGTACACGACCCACTTTTAAGTAAAAAAAATTTCGCGACCCATCTAATATGAGAGTCTTATCTATTATCAGAATGGGAACTGTTGTATGACGTAAATACACTATCTTATTCTACGAAAAGGCAAATTTCCAAACAAAGGATATACAATCAACAAAAACAAGGATTGATAATACATAAAATAACAAACATATTATAGACCGGGAGGCGGCTGCACAGACCATCACCTCATCGACTGCTGAAATTCCACGATTAGAAGTAACGCGATCAGCATATTAAAATGCAACTGGTCTGCCAATCGCTTTTTGTTGGAAACCACCTGCAGACCTGATTTTAGAAGTTGATTGGTAGCTTTATCATTTTGTTTTATTTCACCCAAATGTATGAAAATATGGAAGACTGGGAGTACGAAAAAAGAATGGTAAAATTACCAGTCACCCACTAAAATGGGTTTTGTAGGCGTTCCCTACCAAGATATGACTTGGCACATCAGGGTCATTTTGATTTGCAAATCGAGTTTTAACTAATCCTGGAATTTCAGCCATCAACTCGATGAGGCGATGCTTTTTGCAGACGCCTCCCGTTTTTTTTTTTTTTTTTTTTTTTTTTTTTTTTTTTTTTTTTTTTTTTTTTTTTTACAAAGATAATGAATAATACGTTTAATTATTATAAAAACACAACTTTACAATCAGTGAGATTTCTGACACTGGTGTTTACTGATGAGGGCACCGTTATCAGTGCTAACACTGGTTAATTTTAACCTTAAGTCACTTTCTACACAAAGTTTATTTCTGTATTTTGTTTTTCAAAAACATTAAGATATATTTTGGTGGCGAAAACCTCAATTTTTCCGCGACCCACCTAAACATACGCCGCGACCCACCAGTGGGTCGCGACCCATAGGTTGGGAACCGCTGCTTTAGAGGATACTTTTCATCACAATGTTACTTTTTATATCTTTGACACTCCACAGTATTTTGTTGGTATGATTAGTTCACAAAGTGTTTACTTTAAGAGAGAAAATACTTTAAAATATCCAAATTTATTTTGCCTATTTTCATTGTTGTGTGTACACCACCGCTGTAGTAATAGTAGACCGGATTATATGCAACACAAAAAGCTAGTACTATGCATGCAAATATGCATGAAAAACGCTTACAAATGCATGAAAAGTGTCAAAATATGCAACATTATTTACTATAAAAATAGTAATTTTCAGATTTTTTTTATTTCAGAATCGGCATGCAGTTAGTAAGTAGTTGAATAACATATTTATGAAGCTGATAATTAATATATTTTTTTACTTCTGTAAACGTAAGCAATCTGGTACCATTCCAAATATTCAATAGAAAGATTGTTTCTTCGATCTCTCAAAATATTTTTAAATTCACTGATGTAACTGGGCAGTATTTGAAATTCTGTATTGTGTTAGCAGTCATGGTTTCTGGAAAAAGTTCACCCGTCCCATTACTAAAGCTATCAATTTTACACAAAGGTTCAAAATATTTTCAAACTTCACTTTATGTATACACAGGAATACCTCTGGCAATGCTTATTTTATTGATTAACTGAATAGATGCAGTTGACGTCAAACCTTGAGTTTCAAGCTTTTTAATACTCACAGGTATGTAGGAAAAATGAGTGCTAATCACAGCTATGGTTTTAATACTACAATTGTTAAATGTTTCCTTGTACTGACAAACTGCCAGAGCCTTTTCACTTCAAAGTCATTTACTATACCTTTAATGGCCTCGAAATGTTCATTGTAAAAAAGTACAGCTTCAACCCATATCACCCGTTGGGTTACCATTGGTTCCAGATGTAAAAACACATTTGGCATTTTTTTTTATTGGCATTATTATGAGAATGAGCCTTGAGAAACGTTTTCTTTGCTGATTAAATCTTTATTTACTTTCCCAAACGTGCGTCGTAGCTCTTCAGCGAGTCATCATAACTATGAGCTGTGCCGCTAATAGGTTTTGCCGGCTACATCATAAAATTTTATTTATTAACTATGTACACTACTGAAATATATTGTAAATATATCGAATATATGCATTTCCACTTGGTTTTAGGTAAAATATGCAATAACTGGTAAAAATGGGCTTAATATGAAATGCATATGCAAACATGCAAATGCATATAATCCAGTCTCTAGTAATAATGATTAGATTTTTACAGAATGTTTTTCTTCTCATTTTTATCGAGTTCTTGATATTATGGTAAAATACATTGTTTAATCATTTATTTAAGTTACGAAACTAACAGTTTTTCCCTTTAAAAATATTTTTTCCAATAATTAAGCTTTGTATTAAAATATAAATTAATTTTATTAATTATTTCCTTATTCCAGATAAAGTTTTCAGACCCAAAAATACAAATGAGATAACAAATGTAAAGAGAAATTGTACAAATTCCATTAATGGAGTTTCTCCTTCAGCAGATCTGAATCGCAATGATGGTCGTTTATCTGGAATTTTTGCATTTTCTCCAATAGAGTATAATTTGGGCTTAGATAGAAAAATGGATGTCTCTGACAGCGGTTCTTATCATACTTGTAACAGTACGTTCGGAAATTCTGTTACTGAATCAGGAGGAAAAACAAAGGAAAATGCTATTGAGCTAGCACACGATATTAATACATCTCCCATAAGTCATACTTCATTTAAACAACCATCTGTCAGAGGACTGAAAAGAAAACGAAATTTACACCATACATTATTCTCTGTTGAAACAATGCCACACACTGGGTTGTCTGAAGAAATCCATCATTTGAATATGTCTGGAAAGGCTGCAAAGAAGATTCATTTAACTGGCACTCCAGAGCAGTCACTTTCATTAAGTCTGAAAAGTCATAGTCCACTGAGAGGGGTCCTTAAAAAAGTTGCAGTTTCAAGTACAGATGATTTAAGGAGCAAACAAAAGAGAGGAAGTATATATTTTTCCACACCAATAGCAACTATCAGCAACCAAAAGATGATTACAAAGACAACAAGATTTGAGCTTCCATTATCTAATGAGAAAGTGGCATCTACTTTCACACCTGAACAGGTAAATTATATATTGATTTCAAAAGTTCTTAAATTTGACCACAGATGAGTGGTTTTGTGATCATGAACTTTTAGAATGTTGTAAGGAGCTTTTAAATGTTATGAATGATGAGTAGTACATTTTTGTGAAATTTCATAATTTGTTAATAGCAGAGGTCTTGGACTATACAAATCACCTCATACAATTTAAATTCAGGCACTTTATTGCACGTTTCATTTTAATTGTTACACATTACCATTTTTCATTTTTAGAATTCTAAAATAAGTCCTGTTACACCAGTTACAACAGGACAAGTGCCATTTAGAACTCCAAAATCTGTTCGCCGAGGTAAAGTTGCTAGTGACCATCGTGTATTGGGTACTCCTGATTATCTTGCTCCCGAGTTGCTGTTAGATGAGCCACATGGTATGTATGATACATATATAAACTATTTAAAAATAATTTTCTATTGTGTGTCAAACCTACCCAAATGTAGGCCAGTAGCACATAAAGTAATCTTAGTAATTGAAATGCATTGCTTTGGGAGCCAGATTCTCCTACGATCAGACTGTAAATATGGGTTGAATACCTTTTGAACTCTTTAGATTTGTTTGATCAGTCTCTCTACTGGATTGATGCAATCATCCATTTGTTTCTTAGCTAATCTCATCTCCACATACCTATTAGGACCTATTTCTTAAACCTTTATCAGTTCTCCTATTCAATTGTTCCCTCACTAACATATTATCCAGAAATCTCACCCTATACTTTCACTGATTATAATAATGAACATAAAAAGAATTTATCATTTAAGCAATTGTGGAAAGAAATGTAAATATGGAAGTCATGAATGATCTTAAACTACTTAAATTTTTTAAATCCAGATTTGGCAAAACATTCATGAGATGATTATTTCATTTTAATTCATGCATTTGTGTTTTTTTTGTTTTTTTTGTTTTGGAGAGTTTATCTGTACCTCCAGCCAAGGTGGGGGGGGGGGGGGAATAAGGTCTGCTAAAAGTAAAATAAATGAATTTTGTCTATTCAAAATATGACTACCGTTCCATGTGCAATTAATATAATAGTACTTGAGAACTGATATTGATCAAACTTTTGGATTTAAGAAATTCTGGTTTTTTCCTCCCCCTCCTCCCCCCTTTACATAATCACACTACATACCAATACCACTTTCCTTGATTCTCTTCTTTCTTTACGCTTAGGTTACCACTAATGGATGACACTATTTTAGATCTATTTTTTGTCATATTTGATGATGTGAATCAGAAATAAAAAGATTAAATTATTTTTCAAGGAATATTTATGAAGACTGAAATGCTGTTTTTTTTTTTTTTTTTTTTTTGGTTTGTCTAGAACGATGCATTTTTACATTGTTCTGTTCATGAGAAAATTAGAAATTTCAAATGGGTTGGTAAATTAAATAAAATTTTTAATGCTTTTGTGGCAGAAGTGAGATGGTTCTATGTGATAACGTAGCTTTGCATGCAGGTGGTTGTGGTTCATTTCTCCAGGCTTCCAGTTATTTGTTTTTTAATTATTTATAAGAACAACATTCCAACCTCGCGTAGATTATGAGGTGAAGGGGGGAAGAGAATGGGGTAATATTGTAGATTCATAGTCGGGCCAAATAAACAATGCTATGTATTTTCTATGGCAATCCTGTGGAAGTAAAATAATGTGCACCATTATTCTTTAGAAATGTACGTCATTGTGAGTCTTGTGATTTGTTTTACTATCAAATTAAGACTTTTTCTAAAAGGCAACAAAATGTATTAATTTTGTAATGAGAGTGGCACCATTATTCATTCGTGTTTCCCAGTTTTTATGTTTTTGCAAAGATGAAGAATGTTATTAAATGCCAGTGGAACAGTATACTGATTTTGTAAATGTGGCAGTACAGAAGCATCATTCATAAGATGTAAATCATACAAGACTGAATTCTGCTGATAAATATCACAAGACGGTCACAGGTAGGGCTTAAAAGAAGCTCTTTTTTTTTTGTGCAGCAATATTAGTGGGGTTTGTGGTTAGATTGAAATGAAGCCTGGGCCAGAATGAGAACTGACATTCCTTATAACAGCATAAGGGATAAGAAAATTACTGAGCGTGGTGGCTCAGCAGTAATGTTCTGGCCTCGCATTTGGGAAGATGCAGGTTCGAATCCCGTCCAGGCATCCAGATTAGGGTTTTCCGTGGTTTCCCGAAATCACTCCAGGCGAATGTCAGGATGCTTCCTTCAAAAGGCCATGACTGAATTCTCTCCCCTTCCTTGCCCCCAGTCCTTCCCTGTCTCTAATGACCTTGATGTGGCGTAAAGCCATAAACAAAAAAGTTTTTAGTAATGATTTTAGTTGCATTCATAAGCACCATATTATTGATGTCATTATATCATGTGGATGGAATAGTCCTATATTTTTCATGCTCAATGTATCTTGGATGAGGATTATTCAAATTACATGCTAGCTTGAAATATTAGGATTTCTCTATTTTTAATTTAATGGTGACATGTTTACTGAAATATTTAATTCAGGGACATGAGAGTAATTGGAACTGAACTGCACTGTAAACTACTACCAAAGATGCAAGTTTCGATTTTTTATCCCTTGTAAATGAATCGTCATTAAAATAAATTGTTTAAGAGTTTCCCCTCAATTCAGATATAAAAAAGGTTAGTCTTGTGCAAAACCATGAAGCTATTATTTTTTAGTAGTAATTCATGGAACAATTCAGTGAGTAGACACTTTGTTGCAACGCTTTTTAACCAGCACTAAAGATATTTAAAGTAAAATATTAAATGCTAATTATATAAAGATTCACAAAAGAAAAATTGGATCTTTTTCTTCTCCAATAGCACCAAAACTTGAACCCTGGCTTTTCTCTTGGAGAGCCAGACTTTACCATGAAGTCATACTGCTACAATGACATAGGGTGCATTTGGATGACTTTTATGACACTAATGTATTCGTAATTCATAATTTTCTCAAGATTGGACCCATGTTAGAATGAGCTGTTTTTAGAAATATAGTAAGCTGTCCCTGACTTACTCGTAAAACATTTTCATTACGATCTGTGTTCCATTCCTTGGGACATCCTGTTGTTGTTCTATATTTGCAATGAATATTAAATATCTAAATGCCATTTTCACAATCTCTTATGATAGGTTTAGTAATTGTCATATTCTGTCGCTCACTAATTTGTCTTACTAGATTTTTCCTGGTAAGAACCAGTTTAGTTTTTACCTTTAGTATTCCAATGAATTGTTTCTGTTTCCTGTATGTAAGAAATTCAACTGAGGTCACAGTTCATTCAATCATTTTCAAGAAGTCTTTCACATTTTAGTTGCAAAATGTCTGAACTTCATCTAGGAGTGTATAACAGACAGATTTATTCAAATGCCCCAAGATATCGTGCTATTGGCAACCTGGAAATATGAGAGCAATTTTTTTAATATATATAAAAGCTAAGTCTGAAGCAATGGCTCTGTAAATGAGTTTCAGTGATTGGAATGAGTTGGGTGATTAAAAGTTCAAATTCAACTGGTTGAAAATCATAAACGTTTCTGGATACAGCTACATGTTTAAGACGTATGTTACACAAAATGTATTTTTATCACACCACTGTTGTTATATCCGGTTACTATCTTATAGGGAACATCGTGAATGGAATCAGAAGTGGCTCGAGATGAACCCTCATTTTATCATTAAATGTAGCTTTCTATGTGGTATGATGCAGGAAAATAATTAAAATGCATGATGTGTGGTCTTGCACTTGGGAGGGCACAGGTTTGGATCCCCATCTGGGCATCCAAATTCTGGTTTCCCATAGTTTCCTGAAATCACTCCAAGCAGATGGTGGGTTGCATGGCCTAATTCATTCCCATTTCTTGCCCCCAGTCATTTTCCATCTCTAATAATATCAATATTGATGAGGCATAAAGCCATGAGAGAGAAAAGATAAATATGAAGAATATATTATAATCTTAGTAATAAAAAAATCAGTGGTACTTAATCTGGATTTATACACCTTTGATTATGTTGGTATTGTTGTCAGAGGCATTACAGATATTAATATGGGTAACTTTACTATTTTGAAGACAACTGCAGTAAGAGAGAGTCATTTTGATTGACTCTCATGTGAGAAAGAAACAAACTTATGGTAAGGTTGATGGTTGCATGACAGTAATCTGTCACATAAATTTACCATTGCATCCATTAATCACGCCATTTAACTTTCACATTTCTGAAGTACCAATTCAAAATATTGTTTGCAGAATTCTGACCCCAGTTTTCATAGTGATAGTTTACTTTAATTTTTCCCTGTGGCATATTGTCATGCTCTGTTAATATATGACACAGAAGATAGTTTCTCACTCATTTGTTTAAGGTGTAATATCTTCCACCTCTTCCATGTAACTGCCTGATATTGTTTGTTGTTAATTGTATAGGTTGTGTGATGTTTTTCTCCTATTCTCTTCAGAAACAAAAATGCTTTTTATTTTTCAATATTTTTCTGTTATCTTCTGGCAATTATCTTTCTCTACTTGCATTTAATGTTTTTTGTTTACCAATATATGATCCAATGTTCAGGTTCTGCTGTTGATTGGTGGTCATTAGGAGTATGCCTGTATGAATTCATGACTGGAATCCCTCCATTCAATGATGATACTCCTGAAGCTGTATTTGACCATATTTTGGCCAGAGGTACGTATTGCTTGAAAAACGAAAAACTAGTTTTTGTTGATCATTTGATTGGTAAATATTGATTAGAAAATTATCACATTTCTGTTTTAATTTGTAAGGGACAAACTTTGATATACCAGGGTTAAGATATACAGTTTATCACCTTATCTCCAACGGTATGGTACTTAAGCCACTGGATTATCGATTGTTTCACATTTATCTTGGTTACCACCTGGCTTGATTTAAAACCCCAAGCAAGGAATGGTTAGGTTAACATCATAATGAAAGTCACTGCTATTGTTTCAAATTCAGAGTTCACTATATTCTTGAAAAAGTTTACAAATGCACAACAATTGAAAGCTATCAGAAATTCTTAAAGTATTTACATTGCAAGTGGTAAAACTCGATCAGACCAGACTATAACCCATTATATAAAAATTTTAAAGCCACATTGAAGTTATAAAAGTTCCACAGCAGTACCGAAAATCTAATATCTCTGCCTCATCACATGGTTTTACCAAACACACTTCCTGCCTTGATTGCAACGCTCTATGCAGACCTACTCGTTACCTCTCCAGTAGTCACCAGCCAACAGACAAATGCGGAAGTGATGCTACCCGTATATATAGTTTCATGTATCCTCGCGTGGGGGGGTGAAGTTCAAATTGCGCAAAAACAGTGTCATCTTCTTCTGACTTTGCAAAATAGTTCTTCTTTTTTGGCTCACACTGCTTCTACAGTTCCAAAACTTTAACTTTAGCTAGATTTTAGGGTAATTAACAATTTTAATCCTTATAAATTTTTCTTTATCTATAATGGATTTGCTATAAAAAATCATTTTGTGTGTTTTACGAAATCTGTTAATAACTCTTACAGTTTTAACGCTACAAGGTTCAAACAAAACCTTTACAGCTTCTAATTAAATTCTCTTTCGTTTGATACCAAACATGACTGGTTTATTCATTTGTAGCCAAAAAGTTATAAACTGTGACGTAAGACGTAATATCAAAATTTTCAACTGCACTAATAGTATCATGATAACTTTAAAACCTATTTTAAAAGATTCTGTGTGTTCTCAAGTGCCTAAAAAGCTCTTTTACTAGTCTCTATCTGCTTTCTCTGATTTATTATTAATTTTTGAAATACTCGTACTTCCTTATTCTACAATAACGTCACAGCCATGATTAAAAAATTCCTACTTTGGCTTATCCTAATCATAATACAGCATATATCTCAAAAGGATTAACTAAATATTGTTTCAAATTTGCGATTGTATATTCTGAAAGTATTTCTCCCCTTGAATTTACATGTATGGCTTGAAATAATTAATTTTCCTGTCGTCCCATTGCTAGCTTTATCATTTAATATTTAAAAACAATCTTTAAACTGTGTGGAACCTTCCAAAATTTTAGTATTTTGAATTAACAATAATTAAGTTACTTTCTTACTAAAAGTTGACTTCTTTTATCCTTTCTAACATATTATTTCTTGAATTTTAGAATGCATATTTGTAATAAATTACTATACCGGCTTTTGAGCTTTTTATTACTTTTAAACCTTTTAGTATGAATTCTTTGTAGCAAGATTCATTGTCTTTAGACTGTTAACTATCATAAATATCCTTCAAAGTGAATAAAAATATCGAGTCTAGTGAAATTATATCGTAACAAAATATTACATATACTAATGATGGATTACATCCTGCTACAGCTGTTTAGGTAAGTTAAGAACTGGGATTTACTTTTTAAAGTTAGTTTATTATCTGTCTTAACTGTATAGTTTACTTTATTGCTTTAGTTAGCTGCTTAAATGGCCCTAAGGCTGCGGTATCGGGTAGTTCACCTATGCCCGTACTAATGTAAACAAACTTTGTTATTAGAATTTACAAAATTCTAAGGTAGCTTACAAATAGTTATTAGGCTAAAATTGAAACTTATTTGTTAAATCATAAAATTATGAGAAATCAACTTGAAGTGACTTGCAGTTCTGGTAAATTAAAATAAATTTTAATGGATTTTAGGTAACAATGAAAGGAAAGAAATGCCGCGAGGCAATATTTACATGGAAAAGAAAGGGAAAATACACCCAACACTCACCAAAGTTGAAGGGAGGAGGGCGGCAGCAACACAGCACAACACACAAACAAAGAAAAACAATATTTCGGGTGAAAATCCCCTTTTTCAAGTTAACAGAGAGGTGGCTGGTCTTGCTCAAGCAAGACTGCGCGTTGGACGCAACCACTCATAGAACCTAACCTCTGTTAACTTGAAAAAGGGGATTTTCACCCGAAATATTGTTTTTTCTTTGTTTGTGTGTTGTGCTGTGTTGCTGCCGCCCTCCTCCCTTCAACTTTGGTGAGTGTTTGGTGTATTTTCCCATTCTTTTCCATTTTAATGGATTTTAGTATATAAACTTTTGAAAAAAACATTGCTATGTATTTTACGAGTTAAATCTTTCTCTTTGTAATGCACTGGATATTTCCCATACAACAGCAAAATAAGAATCATGGCTAAGCACAAGACAAATTTATGATTGCAACTTCCGTATTATTTCATTTCTTACACTTCTTTCGATGAATGTCTAGGCAAAGGAAATATTATTCCAATTATTTCAATCTGAATGAATATTTAAGTAAGAAATACCTTGTATTACTGTAACCTTTTTATGGATATAAATGAAAGATTTTAACATGTTCTAAAGAGAACTGGAAAATGTAGCAATTATTTTAGTGGTAAATGTCAGATGATGAAAATGAAATTATTTATAGTGGCGTGGTAACCCTAAGGGGTAATGTATGTTAGTGCGGAAATTTTAAGATAGTATAAACAACAACTTGTACTTACTAGAATGATGCTATAATATTTTTATTCTTAAATTAACCAATAATAAGAGGAGAATCAGAAATGTGTGTAATCAAGAAGATAAAATTTTGAACACAAGCTCTTGATAATTACAAAATTGCTTATGTGTGGCTCATTTTTACTTTCTTTGGTTTCCTTTTTTTTTGTTAGCATTTGATAACTATCATATTCAATGTAAATACGGGAATATTTAGTTTTAAGCGTTTTAATGATATGAAAGCAGTGAATAAATTTAATATATTTCAAGTGTTAAATTAAAAAAAAAAAAATGGCAGCCTAGAGATTCTGGATTATGGTGTGTTAAATTACTTTAAGTACTATTTCGACAGCTACCATAAATAAGAATGAGATTGTCAACCAAAGTCATGTTCAATGAATAAGTCTTATGAAAAATTAATCTTTAGAAATTATTCTAATAAATGTATTTATTTATCTTTTTCAAAACCTATAAATTATTCCAAAATATCAACTGTAACACAATTTGTTACAGCTTTAACTAGAGAAGCTGAAATTGAGGAAAAAACTACAAGGAAATGAATCCACTTTTAGGGATACAATAAGTGAGCACATTGATAACTAGACCATTGCAATGAATTGTAGATATCAGTGTCTGTTAGTGAAAAAAAAAAATATTAAAATTAAACAGAACTGAAAAACCTTGGAAGTTACTGGCTTCTGGACCACAAGTGTGTTATTACCATTAGTGTTTTTTTTTTCTTTCTTAATTTTATTGTTAGAGCTTCTTAATCATAAGTTTTTTTGATAAAAAGAATCAAACATAAAAGGAATGATAGTTGAAAATTGTGGTGCACACTGCATTTTTCAATATTCACAAACTGGATTACATAAAAATGTTTTTATTCCTCCATTTAAAAGTCAAATTTTGATATGTTTTGCTTTACATTAGCTGTTGAAAAAGATAGTTCTTGAATAACTCTTCCAGGCACACACTGACATAAACCTAAATAATTCTTACATATTTCATAAAACAAAAAGTTTTATGATAAAAATATCATTAATGGGGTAACCACTTTTGGAATGCTAAATTTTCCTTAAATACCTCAATGAAATGAAAATAAATTTTTGGAGGGTATTTTAGTTGGGCAACAAAAATAGTTATGCGTTGAATTTTGTAATAGTTACACATTTGCATTTAAGGGGAAATTCATTCTTGCAATTCTTTTTACTGTGGCTTTGTTTTCAATACTAATTTGTTTGTGAAATTCTGGGCATTTTTACCCTAACAGATATTCCCTAGATATTTGTTGTGTCTCCAGTTGGCATCATTAATAACGTGTGATTGTTGAAGGCCAGTTCTTCTGCAATTGCTCTTTAAAATGATAAATATTATTTAATGAATACATCAATGCAACTGTTGCTGGATTTTATTATTGGACACGTTTTACCTCTCGTTTAGGTGTCTTCAGTGTACACTTTTCTTTCTTTAATAGGTTATCAGTTTTAACTTTGGTTCAGAACAGTTTTTATTTAGATACAATAAAACGAATCTTACTTATATGAATTATACTGTGATTTACATCTACATATGATCGGTTTGTTTCGTGCAGGTTTTATTTACATTTCATAAAACTGGAAAATATTTTGTAATAGGAGCTGAGTAGCGAATGGATTTACAAAAAAAGGATAGTGAAATGAACCGCCACTTACCTGAGATGGTGGTTTCGTGGGGGTGAACACACACACACACGCACGCACACACACACAAGTAAAAAAAATAAAAATAAAAAAACCCCACAAGAACAGGAAAAACAATGAATATTTCGGGACTTGGTCTTTCATCAACAGGAGAACATCACGCAGCATGGGTGGTGCAGGATACGGTCTCACAGAAAGACCGTTAGTCAGGTTCATGGTAGGGGAAAATTCAAACAGAGGACAGTGAATTAGACCAATGCAAAAAGTGCAGAATAATACATTAAAATGTTCATAACATAAATTTGAGAAAGTAAAAGTAAATAAGAAAACAGAATAATCAAAAACATTAACAAATATAAAAGTAATATCTATGGAGATAAACATCACCTCTGGTATGCGGTGGTTCAATATAGACAGTGGGCATGGAGGCAAGGAGCGGATAGAGGGAAGTAAAAGTACTGACTGGGTATTATCTCAAATTGAGACCAGGAGATTGTCTTGTGCCTAGTTTTTATTGGTAGGCAAGCTCCCACCTTCTGAGTTTAGAGGAGCTGCTGTTGTTTGGGAAGATTCTGATAGCACGAACTGTGAAACAAGAATTAAAATTATTGGTGTTGTGGGAGATGGCATGGATGGCTACTGGATGTTTAGGATTCAGAGTGAGAACGGTCTATTGGTGGCCATTCATTCTTATGGCTAATGGATTGCTAGTCAAACCTATATAGGAAGCCAAGTAGTGTTTGCAGGTCAGCTGGTATATTACGTGCGAGGTTTCACAGGTGGCATGTCCTATGATAGGGAAGCTCTTGCCAGTGATAGGGTTGGTGAAAGTGGTGGAGGCATGGTGTATGTCGCGCATCGGTGAAATAAAAGGCGCTAAGTAGCGAAAAGGAATTAAATTAGGATACGGAAATGAGCCACCATTTACCTTTAGATGATGGATGTGGGGCACGAATACACAGGAAAGACAAAAATACAACTGATAAAGAAATTTTCAGGACAAGCCCTTTGTCAACCGGAGAACATTATGGAAGGTGGGTGATGTTGGAGACTGCCTGACAGAAAGACTGTTGGCCAGGAAAATAGTGGGGGTAAATTAGGAAAAGTAGGGGCAGTGATTCAGAGCTAATACCTGAGCATTGATAAATATTCAAACTGATCTCTGGTTGGTGGGAAGAGCAAAATATATATTTATATATATATATATATATATATATATATATATATATATATATATATATATAATAACAATGAAAAAAAGACGCTAAGTAGCGGAAAGGAATCAAATTAGGATAGGGAAATGAGCCACCACTTACCTTTAGATGATGGATGTGGGGCGTGAACACACAGAAAAGACACAAACACAAATAATAAAGAAATTTTCGATAAAAAAACCCTTCGTTTTTCACCAGTCATCCGTCTATGTGTACACATGTGACGCTGCCTGGTGCTTCACCTTCTGCACATTTAAGGCTGCTGTAAGCCGAAATATTGCGCTTCTCTTGTGTTTTTTGTTCGTCGTCCCAGCCGCCTTCATCTGTGGTAAGTGTTGGGTCATATTTCCCTATCCTTCCTTAGTTTTATATATATATATATATAAAAAAGTGTGTCCCTTATAAGAGCAAAAAAAAATTTTTTTTTAAAAAAATTTGAACGCATACCCTCTAATTCTTTTTAAATCACTGTAGCTTATTTACATAAGAAATTTTATCTTCCTGCCATGACATTAACCCGTGCCGAGTTGACCCGAAATTTTGCAAAAAATGCTTATTTTGACATATCGCTTGATATGTGGCTAAATCGTTAAAATTTTGTGTAATTCTTGGTTAACTGTGAAATCCAGACAACAAAAGTAATACTTCATTTTTTAGTAAGACAAAAGTATTATAATTATGAGGGGTATATTCTTTTTAGGGTCTGTTTTTTAGGGTGCGAATACAATTTTCGTTGTTTTTGCATGAATATTGTTTCTGTTCTTCAGTGGCTGTAATTAAACCATGAAACTGATGAATTAATTGTACAGCTTTCTTTTAGCCTGTAAAATTTAGCAGTTTCTTCCTGGAGAACACGGCTTTAAATTTTCATCCGAAAAAACAAATGTTTACTTTTTGCAGACATAAATTCAGTGTTTTTACCTAAAACAACATGTAGGCAAGGATTGATCAAGTTGCAAAAGATACAAAATAATGTATAATGTACATATGAGACATACAAAATAGAGCAGGATATTTCTGCCATCAAAGAAGTGTGCCTTTCTACAAAGTCAAATGTACTCTCCTTTTCTAAATTACGTACCATTTTGCGTTCCTTGCTCAGTTTGGGTTGAAAACTTGGGAAACTATCTTGAGTGAATAAATCTCTCTTGCCAAACATCACACTAGATGCACTGCACAAGGATGCCTGATTTTCAGTTCTTTGCCGCTATCTCCATCCAAAAATATAGCTCATAGCTCAATTAGTTCTCTGTAGTCGTCTCTCACGAAAGATTTTTATTTTAATTTAGCCAAATAGGTATGTACAAATACTCAATTTGTGTGTCATTGAAATATTTTTTCTGAGTACTTATATATATTTTATGCAGTCATACAAAAAAAACTTTCTTTCCAACATTTGCTCCATTGAGACGACCTAAGTTAGATGCAGTTGTGTCACAGCTCATTATCTGCATTTTATCACTTACTCAGAGCATTCAGAACAACTTCACCTTGGTCTTAACCACAAGAAGTAGTTCCCTATTATGAAATGTAATTATGAGATAGATCGGCAGTCATTCTTCTTTAGAACTTCTTACACCCACACCAGGCAACAACTCTTCATTCTACTGAATGGTCACTACTTGGGACACGTCATTTTAAAATCAGTTATTATAGCTTCTGCTCATTCCTTCCTCGTTTTATCCTCATTCATTGAATAGAAGACTTGTTTAAAGAAAAATCATCAATGCTAAGGCTAAGTGCCTCCAAGATAACTTGAACGTAAACAGATTCTCTTGTACTTAACTGACATCTATCCAATGCAGCTATTAATTTAAGAGTAATTGTATCTTTTCTTCTGCACTTTGCAGCAGTTCCTAATTGTATTATTTCGGGTGGGTTTGTTAAATGCTGTTTCAGATGTTTTCCAGAACTAAAAAAATGTGTCGTGGAGTTGTTGAGATAGCATCAACAAATCATAGGACGCTGAAGAGATTGACTATTTGCTGGGCAACATGTATTTTAATATTTTTCTCTTTATTTATTTTCATTTCTCTTAGCCTTTCTCCTTTTTCAGCTTGTTTTCTACACACATCAAGCAACCTGCCTCTTTCTGTTGCTGTAAAAAGATTTTACCCTCCTTTGTTTTCATCCTTTCGAGGGCGTAAGCGTGTGTAATACCATAAACATTATCCAATTCACGTTTGAAATTCTCTTCTCTTCCCATCACTTATAAACATCCAGAAATTTGCTTGCATTCTTTTTGATCTGTCTCTATAATATACCCCAGAATATGATGCACTTCCGTACAGCGACACTATAGCTTTCACTTATAGTCAATTTGCCTTCGCGTATATTAAAAATAAAACTAATAACACTCCTGCAAATTGGTTGTTTGCCTCTCCTAATTAAAAAAAAATGCTCTTTCTGGCTCTTCATGATCTTAAAACCATCTATTAGAACAGATAAATATGTGATACGTATTCAAGAATTGTAGTTACAGTAACAATAACATGGGCATGTGCCACTACTCTTGTGTAACTTATATGAAGATGAATCAGTGCAATTCAGCACAGTTTACAGTTCTCAGAATGGCGTAAATTTTTATTTGTGAGTGTTTTAGGGTAAAATGAAAAAAAAATTAGGACCTATGCATTACAAAATTTTGACTTTTAAAAAAAGGGGCGCCCTTTATATAAAATATAAACAGTAATACAATAATAATAATTTTAAAATTTTTATACCAAAGGCTCTATGAAGTAAACATCACCTTAGGTTAGTGGTTGTTCAATATAGGAAGGGGGGATGGAGGCAAAGAGTAAACATAAGTAATAACAATAATAATAGTCGGGTATTATCTGAAGTTGAGACAAGGTGGTTGCCTTGTGCCCAGTTTGTACTGGTAGGCAAGTTCCCACCTGAGTTCAGAGGTGTTGCTGCTATTAGGGAGGACTCTGATAACACGAAACAAGAGTTGAAATTATTCACGTCATTTGTGATAGCATGGGCAGCAACTGGATGCTTTGGGTTCCATATGAACACAATCTGTCGCTGGCCATTTATCCTTATGGAAAGTGGATTTGTGGTCAGACCTATGTGTGAAGCCAGTCAGTGGTTGCATGTTAACTGGTAAATTACATGGGAGGTTTCACAGGTGGTGTGTCCCATGATAGGGAAGCTTTCCCTGTGATAGGGTTGGTAAAAGTGGAGGAGGCATGGTGTATGTCGCACATCTTGCAGCGGAGTCTATTACATGGGAAAGAGCCTTGGGGCTGACTGTTGGAATGAGGAAGACTGTTTATCGACTAGAAAATCGCTGAGGTTAGGAAGTCTGCTGAAACAAGTTCTAGGAGGGACAGGCAGAATTTTAGGAAGATTGGATCTCATTTCAGGGCCGGTTTGCAGGAAATCAGAGCCCTGCTGGAGGATTCTGTTAATGGATTTGAGGCCTGGGTAGTATTGTGTGACCAAGACTGGATGGTGGTTGGTTTTTGCGGGTTTTGGATGACTGCTGGGCTGATTAGGTTGTGTAAGAAACAAAGTTCTGCTGGGGTTGGTGCAAAACTTTCGGTCTCAGCTTTAATCGTGATTGTGCCTAGGATAGCTTCAGCTCTTGCTTTGTTACATTAATGTGGTCACCACTTAGCTTGATAAAACTCCAAACCAAGAAAGGTTACAAATAATTATAGTCACAAGTCTATTGCTGGTAAATAATCAATATATTCTTCAAGGTTAAGCAAAGTAAAAAACTGAACTGGCATAAGACAATGTTTCCAAAGACAAAATTGCAAATTCAATTAACCGATCGAGCCAGACCAAACCCAAAAGTTCGAAGTCCAACTAACACATGAAAGCAGATAAAAGTTCATTACACACTTCTATAGTTAGACTTGTTTGCCGACGACCAACTCTTAAGTTATACCGACGCACCACATGGCATAAAACGTGGCTTAAAAAATACATATTCGCTCTTCAACTGAACCTGGTAGACTCAATGAGCCTACATCATGACACAATAACATGCCACTGAGCGTGGTTATTCTCAAACTTAAAACTAGCCGACTGAGTTAGTCTACATCGTGCTGAAATTACGCTCATACTATACTTGGCCGACTGAGTGAGAGGAAAAGAAAATTCTGGGCTAATATTTATAGTAATGTCTGTGGGAATGCAAGACTTCCTGGTTACCCACGAGAATATCTGGTAATCTGATCAGGTATTAGATCTCACGCCTGTGAACTTGCATCAGATTGACCTTGTCGACTAAAAATGTTCCTATCACTCTGAAATTTTGAGAATAGCTAGATCTTCTAAAAATAAATTTTTTGTAGGTTTAATAGTGTGGTTGTAAAAAAAATAATTTTCTGTACTTTCCAAAATCTGTTAATAACTTTTACAATTTTGCAGTTATAAAACTGAAATAACTTATTTTACTCCCAATAGACCGTTCTTTCATCTGATATTAAGCAAGGCTTGTTTACTACTTTCAGAAGGGTGAAACAAAATTTGTCAACCAAAAATAGAATATAATGAATTAATATTTCCTAAACTATCGATCTAAAAGTGGCTTTAAATGATTCTACGTATTCAAAAATGACTAAAGTCTTTAACTGCTCTCTCTGATTTAAGATGAATTTTGCTATGAATTTTGTAAACTCCTCCAAGTGAATGCTTGAGAATGATGCAATAGAAAATACAATCAAAAAACTGTAAAAACCCTATTTCTTGCTTGAATAAATTTAGTAACCAACTTTAAAAATGATACTTTTCAATTTAACTCGCAGTTCTGAGATCAAATTTTGTCATGCAGTTACAGAATTTTTAGGTTACTTCACAGTTGTAATGTTGCCCGTGATAGCTGTTTATTCACCATAGCTGGAGGGTAGTTGCGAAAAATCAATGCTTGTGAAATACTGTTTGAATAATCCATGAGGCACTGTTGGTTGGAGCATATGCGACTACCTCAAATGCCAAGATTGGGGAGGGAATGTTTGGTATGGTACAGGTGGCAACTGTCAAAAATGGAGATGCTGTTGAAGGTTGGTGGGTTTGATGTGGACTGAAGAGTTGAGGAAGCCATTGGAGAGCAACAAATCCACATCCTGGATTGTGGCCTGGGTGTGGGACTAGAACCAAGACAATTACAGCATGCTAAAGGTATTGAGATGGTATTGAGAAAATTTAATTGTTGTTCTGTTTATAATGTGAAATAGAAGCATGTGGAATGTCGATGTTTATAGCTCATAAAATAGACGACTGATTTTTTTTTTTTTTTCCTTCAGAAAAATGGATATGATTGGCCACCAGATTTCTCATTTTTTAACCATTTTTCCTAAACTGTGAACCACTTTTGCCTAAACTGTGAACAATTAAGTTCTTGACCGGTCTTCTGGTACCTACTATATTAAATAATTTTGCCGCCACGTATTCGTATTATAATCCTAAATATGAAGAGTGATTGAAATAAGTTCACTTGACGCAGTTTTAGAGTAACACAATACTTATATTCTTGATAGAAGTTCACTTTTTACAATATTGGTACCAGAAACGTGGATAAAGCATGGAACAACATTTTCATTGAAGATTACAGATTAAGCACATTCATACCAGAAGACAAATTCAGTAAGTCCCCCAACTTTAGTGAATATCCAATTGTTATAGCATGTTACAACTTGTAGGAACCCACTACCACTCAGAGCTGTTCACCCTGCTAGCTAGCGCGAAGTTACACGATCACTTTCCGACTAAAGAATGAGACAAATCATGGTGACTGCAAGGCCTTTTATAAGCTTCTCCCGTCCTACAACATCAGTAACTTTTTTGTTAATTAATATCTCCCAAAGTATGAAATAGTTTAGCTTGCAATTTATACAAGGGCTTCATATGATCACATTCTATCTGTTTTAATTTAATTTAGTATTCAAAAGGGTTTCTGTAGGCTTAACGTTAAAGTCTCCTATGTCACCAGTTAGGCGCGATCTTACGTGCTGTAACAACAATTGGCGACAATCTATCTTTAAAAACTTAATTATCTGACAAATGCTAAAACTTTTTACCGAAACCATTACATATTCGTAATCTTCTTAATTTAGGCTATCTACTGATATAAATTCCTCAATTGTATTTCTTTTAGTTAAAAAGCTCATTTTTTCCTCTTAATTAAAACTGCTAATTAAACTTTGCCAAATTAGATAATTTTGCTATCAAAATGTTCGGAATAGTGCTGACTATAGCTGGTGATAAAAGTTCAGCTGTAGCTATACTCAATCCAAAGTTATCTCAAATCTTAAATTTTTACTTTCCTGATCGCACGTTTCAAAACGTGCACAAACCAAAATAGATTTTTCCCAATATAATGAATACACTGCAAAATAATTCTTATGACGAGTTTTCACTGTGGAAATGAATGCAGCAATATCCCTTGTTGGCAATTACCTTATATAAAATTTCCAAGTTCAGCATAAGCGACTTCAAAATCAATCTATCAACTATGTTATTGCTGGGTATAGCTAGTGGGAGTGCTTTTGGGGAACTAAAGAGTGCCTTACAAATGCTACTTTTATACAGCTTTAATAATTGATAGTAGCTAGAAAATCTAAAAAGGGAGATGGAACACCTTAAGTTAGATGTTGTTGGGATTAGTGAGATTAAATGGAAGGACGCAGAGGATTTCTGGTCTGGGGAACACAGGATAATTAGCACACAGCTGTCAATGGAGTCACTGGGGTAGGATTTGTAATTAATAAGAGAGTAGGGAAGTGGGTGAGTTATTATGAAAAGTTTAGTGACAGCATAATTTTGATGAGGTTAGAAACTAAGCCCGCCCCATCCACGTTAGTACAAGTGTATCTGACAACGTCACAGGAAGATGACAAAGAAATAGAAAAAATATACACCGAAATTGAAGAATTAATCCAATATGTGAAGGGAGAGGAAAATCTAATAATCATGGCTGATTGGAATGCAATAGTGGGAGAAGGGAAAGATTGTAGGAAGTTTTGGTCTAGGAGAAAGAAATGAGCGAGGAAGCAGGTTGTTAGAATTTTGTGAAAGATATAAGCTAGTAGTGGCAAACACTGTTTAAGAACCATGAGTCTTGGGGATACAGGCAGATATCAGCTAGATTATATCGTGGTCATACAGATTTTCAGGAATCAAGTTCTAGACTGTTAAGCGTACCCAGCAGCAGATGTAGACTCTGATAGTAATGGAGTGCAGGCTGAAATTCAAGCAAATAAGGAAGCAGCATAAGTAGAATAGACTGGAAGTGAATAAACTGAAACAATCTAGTACGAGAGAAAAATTTGCAGAAATTGAAGACTTAGATCTAGGAAATAACTCTGAAAGGACCTCAACCGAGGACAAATAGAGTGCATTAAAGACTGAAATAATGAAAGCTGGTAAATAAACATTAGGCCTTAGGGAACAAGCTGCCAGAAAACCTCGGATCACGGAAGAAATTTTGGAACTGATGGATCAGAGGAGAAGGTACAAAAATGCTCAGGATAATGCAGGAAGAGAGCAATACAGGCAATTTAGAAATCAAATAAACAGGAAATGCCAAAAAGCAAAAAAGCAAAAGAAAAATGGCTAGAAGAAAAGTGTGAAGAACTAGAAAAGGAAATGATCATAGGTAAAGTAAATGTTGCGTATAGGAAGATCAAACAGAATTTTGGAGAAGTGAAGAAAAGATTTGTGAACATTAAAGCCGCCGATGGAAAACCTCTTTTAAGCTCAGGCGATAGAGCTAACCGATGGAAGAAATACACCGAGAAACTGTATGATGGGGATGACTTGAACAATAGCGTAATAGTAAAGGAAGGCGATGTCAACATTGATGACTTAGGAGAACCTGTTTTGAGGACAGAAATTAATAAAGCTCTGAATGACTTAAAAGCAAACAAGGCAGCTGGAATTGATGAGATCCCTGCAGAACTTCTTAAATCCCTAGGACAAGAAGGAATCGAAAGATTATTCAAGCTGATATCAAAAATTTATGAAACGGGAGAAATTCCAATTGTTTTTAGTAAAAATATCATTTTCGCACTTCCAAAGAAAGCACAAGCCGACAAATGTGAAAATTATTGCACCATTAGTTTAACATCACATGCTTCAAATTTAATCCTCTGACATAAGTGCTTAGTGTGAACAACTCTTATTCCATGTACACATCCAATCTTTAGTTCATTCATTCATGCATCTTGGTCACCTTGCCTAGTGTAATGGTTGCAACAGCTCCAACAACCCTGTGTCTGAAGTTGGATAGGTTGGTTCATACAACTGGTTTTAGGCAAATCCCATAGAAAGAAATTACATGGGTTGAGGCCACTGAAGAAAAATCAAATCATCATGTCTGGTGACTAATCCAGCAATGGAAAACAACAGTTCTACCTCAGAATGTAATACAGTTAATTTATTTTGTATCATGATGGAAGCTTTGACTATCATGCAGAAATATTAACAGAGGTTGTGGTTATATTAAAGTGCCACCTGGAACAGAATGGCATCTGACAGTCTATATAAGACTGGAGATTTTCTCGGTGTTGCAAATGAATAAAATTTTCTCTGGTAGCTAGCCGAGTAAGTCCATCGTTTATACATGACATTTCGGCGGTCACAATCTCTACCGCCATTGTCAAGTAACTGCCGATAGGTTACAGAGCTGCTTATATATCATGCGAAGTCCATGCTATGTCATCCTTTTTCCATGCGTGCAACGTCCGCCTGGGCCAGACTGAAAAGTCAGCGGTTGCTGAGCACAGTATTGACACGGGACATAGCTTTAATTTCAAGGCAACAACAATTCTTGCTCGTACAAGAGGTTATTGGGATAGTATTTTCTCGAAAGCTATCAAAATTCGTATCTCGAAGGACCTCGTTAACGAAATGCATATCTCAAAGGACCTCGTTAATAGAGATACTGGATTTCAGTTAAGTAAGGCCTGGAGCCCAGCAATCCTGAAAATGAGACTGAAGCATGACATCTGTAACACATGCACCACTGTCTTGCGCGCCGGCAATCAATGGTACCTGCCAGCGGCTAATGGCTTCCTCCAATAAGAAAGAATCCTGCTAGTGGCCGACGTTTCCCGTCACTAGCCATGGGATGACCGGAAAAAGCATGACGTAGTGTGGACTTCGCGTGATATGTAATCGGCTGTGTAACCTACTGGCAGGAGTCACTTGACAATGACGGCAAAGATTGTGACCGTCGAAACGTCATGTATAAACGATGGACTTACTCGGCTAGTTAGCCTAGAAAATTTTATTCATCTGACAGTCTGTAGATCAGCATAATGCATTAAGAATTTAGTATTTATTTTTAATTTAAAACATTTTGATAATCACTGTTTTTGACGTTGATAACATTACTCTAACATCAAGCCAAAGATCTCACCTCGCAACCTTTCACTTTCAAAAGTATTTGGATCTGGATGCTCATCCTGGGACGGTTCTTACAACAGTTCTAACATTCTGTGGCCCATCTGGGAAATATACCAGACCTCTGTGATAAGAATCTGCAGGTGCATTGAAAGTTGACGTAGCACTAAATGAATTGAGCATATTGATAGCAGGACGGTTAACATCAACCTCATCACAGAAAAAATACTCCTTGATTAGCATTGTCCCACCTTATTCTGTTTGGCTGAAAGTTTTCACCAACTCAGCATACCAGTATCCACTCGCTTGGAATCAAGACTTTTCTGCATTTTTCAACACCTCTTAAAAAAAACACACACACACAGAAATCATGATTGAGGTTGGTCTCTTGAATACCCCGACCATTCAAAGAAAAGCTGCCCTGTGATCATGAAGACACCTGGACCTTCTAGAAAGTTGTTAAATAGTCTATGATCAAGCATGGAAGATCCAAGGCAAATCTGAAGAAGTTAGACTTCATGCAAGAGGTGCAGTCTTGATGCAAGTGTAGTGGACATTAGACAACAAAGTTTCCGTTAACTTGCTCTACGTCCTATAAGGCACCCTTTAGTTCACCAAAAGTATTCCCACTAGCCATCCCCAGTTGCAAAATATTCGCTTATGCTGGACTTAGAAATTTTGAGAAGAGTAATTGTCAACTTGAAGGAATTTCCCTGTAGTCATTTCCACGGTTAGAACTCGTCTTTAGAATCATTTTAAAGTGTATTTATTATATCGGTAAAAATTTATTTTAAGAGCTAATTCAGTTTGTTCATGTTTTGAAACACGCGATCAGAAAAGTAAAAAGCTAAGATTTGAAATATCTTTGAATTGAGTAAAGCAACAGCTGATCTTTTATTACCAGCTCTAGTCAGCATTGTTCTGGATATTTCGGTAGTAAAATTAAATAATTTGGCAAAGTTTAATTAGTGGTTTTAATTAAGAGAAAAAATGAACTTTTTAACTAAAAGGAATACAGATGTGAACTTTATATCAATAAATAGCCTAAATTGAGACAATTACAAATATATAATGGTTTTGGTAAAAAGCTTAAGCATTTGTCTAGTAATTAAGTTTTAAAAGCTAGATGGTTGTGGATTGTTGAAGCGCGTAAAAATTCTGCCAAGTTGGTCACGTGATAGACTTCAATTTTAAGATTATAGAAACCCTTTTGAATGTAAAATTAAATTAAAACAGATAGAACATGATAATAGAAAGTCCCTGTAAAAATTTCAAGTTGAACTATTTAGTACTTTTGGAGATATTAATTAAAGAAAACGTTGCTGACGTCATAGGCTCTGAGAAGTCTATAAAAAATCTTACAGCGAGCTCAGATTGTCTCACTCCGCACTAGATTTTCAAAGAAGCAACATCGTAATATGTAGTATCATTCTTTCGCCGGAAAGTGATCGCGTAACTTCACGCTAGTTAGTGGGGCGAACTGCTCTGAGCGGTAGTGGTTTCGGCAAATTCCAACATGCCGTAGTACTCACTGTTAGGGGGACTTCGTCAGTTTTTGGTCTTCTTGTATGAATGTGCTTAATCTGTAATCTTCCATCAAACTGTTGTTCGATTGCTTTATCTACATATCTGGTACCGACAATGTATGAGTGAACTATTGCAAGTATATAAGTATTATGTTACTCGCAAACTGTGTCAAGTGACTTTATTTCAATTGTCCTTCGCATTTGGGGTTTAATAAGAGTGCGTGGCGGCCGACATCATAATATTTTAGGTACCAGAAGGCTACACATGGTCATAAACTTAGCTGTTCACAGTTCAGGCAAAAGTGTTGTTAATCCCCCGTTCAATATCTTGGCCTGACAGTCTATATAATGGAATAGATCAGTCAGTATCCAATGGAAGGTATTATTGAATGTTGTGAAATATTTTTCTAAATATTAAGTAAATAAGGTAGAATGGGGAAAATAACCTGTCGCTTACCACACATGAAGGCAGGAGAATCGGACAAACATAAAAAACAAGTACACATTTCACAATTTTTGGTTAGTAAACTTAATCATGTAGGAGGTGAGAAATGTGGCACGGGAAAGACATGCACATCATGATCTAAATGTGTACACGTCATTCTGCATGCTGTATCTCTCTCCTGTAGGAGTAAGGTTACTATCGAAATATTGTAAAGTGTGTTTGTGTTCGTCTGGCCCTCGTGCCTTCATCTGTGGTAAGCGACAGTGGTAGTTTCATTGTCCCTATTATCTAAATATTATGTAGATAATGTTTCAATTGCCTGCCAGTGTGGCTGCACTTGTTAAAGTGGCACTACACCAAATCAGGGAGGTACAACGGGCCTAGGTTCAAATCTTCGATCTCCTGTGGCCATCCTGATTGTGGGTTTTAGGCGGTTTTC
Source organism: Vandiemenella viatica (assembly GCA_031002005.1). Taxonomy (NCBI): domain Eukaryota; kingdom Metazoa; phylum Arthropoda; class Insecta; order Orthoptera; family Morabidae; genus Vandiemenella; species Vandiemenella viatica. The sequence continues at coordinate 139,525,358 of JARYHS010011408.1, forward strand.
TGCAGTCACCTATTCAAATTTTGAGATCCCGGCCCCATAAGCTAGATAATTCACATACAAAAGTACAGTTCTCAAAAAAACATAAGTTACCTTTTCACAGGCGGGTGACAATACACCCCCTGCCCCATCAAAACTACAAGAGGCCTAACAAGCCAGTAGTAGATGGAACCCTGCTTTCAAAATAGTTTCAACCTTTGAATACGGTTGTGCCAAATGACCCACAAAAGTGGAAATGTTCTAAAAATGATGGTGCTGATGATTAATTTTTGTTTTTTATTGCCATTGTTTTATTTTTTAGTATTTCTTTGCTAAATACAAATAATGAAAGAAAAACTTAAATGTGGAAGAAAGAAGTACCACATATACTGCAATATGTGCAGCTTGGATTAGATTGCAGCATAAGATTTCAGAGTTTATTTTTAACTAGCTGACCCAGCAATGCTTCACTATTGCTGGACTTGAGTAGGCACATAGGTTAAATAAAAAAAAATTTACATATAAATGTTAAACTACTGTTTCATTCAGTTTCAGTTGGAAAGGGTGAGAGGGGATGCGCTTTGGAAAACGTGCAGGCAGTATTTTTCTGTTTGTTTCAAACTATAAGTGTGCAAATTCCCATGGTAATCTGATGAAATATGTGGTTTTTGTCTAAATTATGGGGAGAATGGGTGGGTTTTTTAATATTTTTTGACAGGTACCTTCTCCGTCATCCCGTCAACAACTCACCAAAGCTTCACCGTAAACGGACGAACGGTTTGTTTAAATTATGGGGTGTTATGGGGAAGAGGGGGTAATTAAGGTTGTGGAAAGAGAGGAGAGGGATTGAGTTTTTGTGAAATTAATGTGTACAGTATTTCTCTCTCTTTTTTAAAGTATAAGTGTACAAATTCTTATCTAAATCGGATAAAAAATGTGGTTTGCCTAAATTATGGGGTGAAAACGTAAAGGGTTGGAAAGGGGCAGAGGGGATGAATATTCGGAAACCATACGTAGGCAGTATTTTTCTGTTTGTTTTAAAGTATGAGTGTACAAATACTTACCTAAATCGGATAAAAAATGTGGTTTGCCTAAATTATGGGGTAAAAACGTAATGGGGGTGGAAAGGGGGAGAGGGGATGAATATTCGGAAACAATATGTTGGCAGTATTTTTCTGTTTGTTTTAAAGTATAAGTGTACAAATTCTTATCTAAACCGATAAAAAATGTGGTTTGCCTAAATTATGGGGTAAAAACGTAATGAGGTTGGAAAGGGGGAGAGGGGATGAATATTCGGAAACCATACGTAGGCAGTATTTTTCTGTTTGTTTTAAAGTATGAGTGTACAAATACTTACCTAAATCGGATAAAAAATGTGGTTTGCCTAAATTATGGGGTAAAAACGTAATGGGGGTGGAAAGGGGGAGAGGGGATGAATATTCGGAAACAATATGTTGGCAGTATTTTTCTGTTTGTTTTAAAGTATAAGTGTACAAATTCCTATCTAAATCGGATAAAAAATGTGGTATTGCCTAAATTATAGGGTAATGGGGGTGGAAAGGGGATGAATATTCGGAAACTGTATGTAGGCAGTATTTTTATGTTTATTTTGAAGTATAAGTGTACAAATTCCTATCTAAATCGGATAAAAAATGTGGTATTGCCTAAATTATGGGGTGTTATGGGGAATAGGGGGTAACTTTTTGGAAATTTTTTTTCACAGGAACCTTCGCAGACACACACTGGAAAACTCTCCAAAGTTTCATTGCAATCTGATAAATGGTATAGGAATGCATAGAAGATGAACAAACAAACATTGATTTTTATATATAAGATTTACAATTATTCTAATGGAACCATTTTACTGGCTTAATTAATTCAGCCACATCTAAGCAGTTCAAGTTGCTTCTCAATCTGTATTATTTCTGGAAACAACTTCATTCAACTTGTCTTTACTTAGTTATTAAAATGATAGTTTGCACTGCCTTGCTGATGAATGTTGTTCTATTGTCTACCCTGCCTTTGCGTGAATTGGTGAATATGGAGCATATCAGGAGATAAAATTTCTTTGACATTTTTGTAATGAAGAATTAAACAAAGGAAAAAGGAAATGGCTTTAGGGAATATAAATTACAAGGAAAGGGAAAATAACTCATCACTCACAAAAGTTGAAGGCAGCGACGGGAGAACAACATATATCACGAACACACAAATATACACAATATTTCGGTCTTAAACCTTCTTCATGTTAAAGAGAATGAGACTTGTGATTCGGGAGGTGTGCACACGCCGAAGTTTATTACATGATTGAGTGGATTATCAATATGGCGATGGGACTAAGATGTTATGTATAGATACACATATGTATAACATCTTAGTCCCATCGCCATATTGATAATCCACTCAGTCATGTAACAAACTTCAGCATGTGGACACCTCCCGAACCACATGTCTCATTCTCTTTAACATGAAGGTGGTTTAAGACCGAAATATTGTGTATATTTGTGTGTTCGTGATATATGTTGTTCTCCCGTCGCTGCCTTCAACTTTGGTGAGTGATGAGTCATTTTCCCTTTCCTTGTAATTTTCAATGAAGAATGAAATTTGCACTACGGACATTGCATAGAAAATGTTAATTTTTAAAGAATCTCTTTTGTGCTGCAATGTTTTGCCTGAACTATCTGTTTCTCAAATGTGGGTAGCATATGAGCTTACTTTGATGTAACTATAGTCCAGTTTCCCATTCATTACTGTCCCTTTGAATAATTAAGTTTGTATAAAATAATGGAAATAATTGGGTTATTGTTAACTGAAATTATTTAATTATGGTGGTATGTTGGTTTGAATTTTATGTGAAGATTCATTCAATGAGTATTATAGACTTTGAAAGTGTGCTAAATGGATTGTCATACCTGGAATTTTAATTGAAGGACAAAAATATGGTATGCTAAGCCAGCTGTCGTAATTTAGCATGTTTTTGATGTATTGAAATTGTTTATATTTGTCAGTGCAGTGTTCGAGATTTTTAAATCATAGTAATTTCATTTAAGATCATTTCCACTTATATCAATTTGTTCTTAGGAGGTTGTAACTATTTTAATGCTTGCTGATTGTTTGGTCATTGATTGCACTCTGGAAGTGGCTAGCAGTGCCCTTTGTTTGCATCAAGAATTTTCTAAGTGGCTTATAAAAATATTGCTCTTTTAGCATTTGGCAGTCTCTCAGAATAATGCTAGCAGGAATCTGCAGCATTATCATTTCATTAGATAATCTTCACGTGCATCAGATGGAAGTTGCCAAGCAAATGAACCTCAGATTGTTTAGAAATTTCTTTTAATTCCATTATTAGTATGTTTTTTTTTGTATTTTTTTATGGCAAACTATAAAAATATCTAACGCCCTTCCCCGTCTTAGTCACTTTATTCCTGAAATTACTTGTCCAAATATTCTTTCAAAATTTGCATTGATATGTAGCTTTATAAATATTACAAGTAAACTAAAAATTATAGCAATATTTTTTGATATTAGGGTTCTCTCAAAATAACTGAGTAATTTTTTTAAAAAGAATCTGATACTATGGCACATAATTTCTTTTTCAACAAAAATTTATGTATGAAATGATTTGTCTAACTTATTATGTTGTAAAACAACTTTTCTTTTTAAAAATTAGAAATTTTTTCAAAGGCTCATTAATTTTATTAATATTAGATTTATATATATCTGCTAAATACTGTACAATTGTGCAAAATAACTACTGAACTCAACTAAAAAAAAATTTTTAAAAAAAAAAAAAAAAAGTTAATAGGAAAAAAATTGTTGATTCAGTTTAGCCCACCATCTGTGTACGAAACTCTCGGCAGGTAAGAGTGACTTGCACTTGACATATTTTATTTTATATTTCAGTCTGAAACTTTTCTTTAATTTTTGTTGTGATTGTTTTTTGTAAATACAGAGTTGAATGTTTGTAATGATACTCTATTCGCTGCACCGAGTGGGGTGAGTGAGTGGTTAGTGCTCTAGCCTCGCATTCGATAGAACGCCGGTTCGAATCCCTGTCTGGGCATCCAGATTTGGGTTTTCCATTATTCCCCCAAATCACTCCAGGTCAATGCTGGGATGATTCCTTCCTGTTCCTTGTCCCCAGTCCCATCCTACCTCTAATAACTGTGACAAGGCATAAAGCCATAAGGAAAAAAAAATTCAACTCGGTACCTTGCCTCGCGTTGTTTGTAACTGATGTCTGTGGTTCACTTCTCTAGTTGTATCATCCTGTACCTGTCATTTTCCTGTATTTTGTCCGGTATTGTTTTTTCACTTTTATGTAGAACTGTATTTACCCAGTTGACTTTGTTAAAGTCCATCATTAGTTGTTATAGTGGGACAGTTTTTGTTTGTTCTGTGCGGTTAGTGCAAATTTGTTTTTGAGATGTAAATTGGTTACTGCCTCAGCTTTTACCTGCCTATAAACAACATTCAGGGGGACTGGTAATTTAACACGACCAGTAAGCCAATTCTTTAATTTGAACAATTTAGATGATTTTTTTTTTATTTTATTACATCCACTGGATAGTATAGATTTTAAGTTGTTTTTTTTTTTTTAGTATTCTATGCTGTGCGTGACCTCCATAAAATATTCTCATTAAGCGTCGTAAGCTTCCCCCCCCCCCCCAGGTCCTCCTCATGAGTGTTTGCTTGTTTTCTTTGCTTTGTTCTTCTAATATTGACCTGAATTGTTTTTCTAGTGACCCAATTTTTTGTAAACCCAACTTTATTTCCTATCCTATTTGAACTTCAAATTTAGTTTCCATTTCCTTTTTTTGTTAATAATTACAAAGCATGTGCTACAAACATTTGATAGTTTACTAAATTCCACCCCCTCCGCCTCCCTATTTGTCAGCTTGTGCTTTCTTACAGCATGTGAAGGTGTATCTTTGTTCTTCTAATATTGACCTGAATTGTTTTTCTAGTGACCCAATTTTTTGTAAACCCAACTTTATTTCCTATCCTATTTGAACTTCAAATTTAGTTTCCATTTCCTTTTTTTGTTAATAATTACAAAGCATGTGCTACAAACATTTGATAGTTTACTAAATTCCACCCCCTCCGCCTCCCTATTTGTCAGCTTGTGCTTTCTTACAGCATGTGAAGGTGTATCTGTTATGAAAATTTACCAGGATCTTTCTTGTCTAATCTTGTAATTCCTTGCTCAGTTTTATTAGAATTTATGAAATGATTCTTACATGATGAAATTCCAAAAGCCTTCAAAAATTTAACTGCTCTTCTGCATCACGATGTTAGAAATCAATCTTAATAGATATTTAATGAAAATTGAAATAAGTTTTGTATTAAATAAAGAATTTATGATCTAATTGAACAGGATTTACAATTTGAATTGAATAAAGTTACTAACTCACTATTACTGTGAACAATGTTCATTTATAATTGCTTTCTATAAAAGAGCATTTACTCCAAAGTTCTGATATGTATCTTAATTAGCATATCCAGGTTGTTTTTTTGTGGACTGGCATTTACATAGCATACAGAATTCGAGATTTTCATATTGTATTTGTTCTTAAAAATTCCTACAGATATCTGCTGGCCAGAAGGTGAAGAAGAAATATCAGAATTGGCTCATGATGCTATTAGTGCCTTGCTGACACTAGATCCTAGACAAAGGCCTGGGTCACGTGAAGTAAGAGAGATGCCGTTGTTTGGTAAAATTAAGTGGGATCATATACAGGATATGGAAGCCCCTTTTATTCCACAACCAGATGGAAACACGGATACTGCATATTTCCAAGGTGAGCTTAAAAGGACCATTTTCATATATTCAGTTTATTTCTCATCAAGCAGTCGGCATTTTCTCGAAAGTTACTAGTTCTCTCATTGTCTGGTGTTAATAATAAAAAAATTATTATTATTGATTCAAGTCCACTAGGTAACACCTATGACTAGTTTCTTTTTGGATGTTTGCTTTCTTTCCCTATACCTCTTCAGCCAAGGTAATATTTTATCCTTTCTCCCCTGTGAGATAGGTTTCCAAGGTTTGGTAACTTTTGGTGAATGGGACTAGGAATTAACCATATTACAAAATTTGGAGCAATTTGCTACATCAGCATGGGAAATCCCAGCAGAATCCAAGTCTTTTTGTTCCTCATTGAGCCATTTGCTTCCTGTCTTATAGATTTTGAAAAGTGGGAAGATTTTATTGGTAAACCTGTTGTTCATTCTCAGAAGGTGTCCATAAAACATAAGCTGCTTATGTCACATACAGGTGTTTCTAATAGGTAGTAACATTTAGAATTCACTTTGTTGGTAGGTTCCATCTAAGAGCACTCTTGGCCCATGAATTTTCTTCAGGATATGTCTTCCAACTTTTTTCAGATCATCGATGGTGCCTTTCCTGTTCATCAGCAAGGTTACTGCAACATATAAGAACTGAGGTCTGGCAACAGTTTTGTAATCTCGGATATTGGAATTTTTTGAAATACACTTCTTGTTGTTATGGTTTGATAATGATTGATATTGTGCGTTGAATTTGGCACATCCATCAGATGCAGGTTCCATATCTACCATTGAAGCACGCCCATTCGTGAAGGTACCAGAATCAATCAACTTTTCCAGTCATAGACGATCACCAGAGGGGCTTTACTGGGGTGCCAACTCTCTAAGTACTTGGTCTCTTCATATGATACCTGTAGTCCTGTCTTTGCTGCTATCTCTTGTAGGGTTTGAACAGCAAGGCAGCATTTGTAGCTTATTGAGTAATTTCACTCAGAGTAATTTTCTCAGGCCTGCACAGAAGTAACTTAATTCCGTTGAATGCAGTAGAGCTTCAAGGCTAAGAAGAAGCCTTTCACGTAGGAAACAAGCTCCCCACTATAGAAGCTCTAAAGCACCTAGTAAGGGATACTAAACCAATAGTAAGAGCTTCATGTCACTCCCCCACCACCTTTTGCAGTTCACAAGCGCACTCTGTAACAGGCGCTTGAAGAAGTCTTGCACCGTATCCATGACTGAAAATGTTGCAAGAAGACGTGGAATTTTATAGGTAAAGGCTGATGCATTATTTACCTCTCTGCTGGCTCAGAAAGATAGTTCGAGTGACAAGATTTCATTAGTAATGATTTTGGATTTTAGGAGAACTATTTTTATGCAGTATTTCCAGTATTTATTTGTGTGTCCATTTACTTATATCCAGTGACTTTATTAAAGTCACTCTATTCTTTCCACTACATTTTTCAATTGATATAATTGGTTACCTGCTTATTGCTAGCAATATGTAATAGTAGGAATGTAATATCTTTAATCACACGATCACATATCTTTGATAAAATGAACCGAGGAGTGATCGATCGAAGACGGACTCAATTCATTGTGTTCAGCCGCTCGGATACTACACATTCTTAGTTAGTGGTTAGAATTGTGATGTCATATGTGAAAGCCCGGCTTATGATCTTGATCTTTCATGCTCTGGCACCAATGGTGACTGGTTTGTTTCTGCTATTGTTCAGTGCCAATTCCCAGGTACTGATGACATTGTTAAAAACCAGTTTGAACAGAATGGTTGAGAGGCCATCTACTTGTCTTACTCCAGTTGTGATCTTGAAACTCTGGGTAAGCTCTCCTCTGAATTTCATCTTGGAGGTGTCAGTGAGAATTTGCTTGACGAGAGTGCGTTTGTTATAATCCACATCTCGTTCTTGCAGCACTGTGAAGAGTATCTGGCAGCCAATCAAATCGTAAGCCTTCTTGAAGTTGATGAATATTAATAATACTAACAAAATTTTTCAGTTTCTTAAATTAAAACTGCCTTTGTTCAATCTTTTGTTTCAATAATCATGTTAGTGTCATGTCACATACTTTACCAGAAAACTGTGGAAGATTGGTGCAGCATAAGATTCTTTGTGGAATAAATACAGATTATTATAAATAAATTCATAATTTATGATAGAAGCTCATCATCTATACAGTTTTGAAGTTTACTTTGTGGTGCCATGAAGGTAGAAAACTCCAAGCTGTTGGCCGTAATGCTGACAGCAAAATACACTTTCTAGCTATCTGTTGTAACATTATGGTTTTCCCCCTTAATCTCTCTCCTCTCTCTCTCTCTCTCTCTCTCTCTCTGTGTGTGTGTTGACAGTGAAACTGCTGTTAAGCTTCCTTTGTTTGCAGATATCCAATATATTTTTGTGCAGAAATCAATTTCCATTGAATAAATGCTTCACCTCAAAGAAAGCTTTGTATAAATCTTTCTAGTGGGCTACCTATATCATACAGTAGACAGAGCCATATGTTGGAAGCTGCCAAGGATGATGATCTATTGTGTTACAGAGAATTTCTATAATTATTTCCAGTCTAATCTAGTTGCATTTTTTTACACCCTCTACAACTCCTGTATTTGATATCCGTAATGTGGATCATAAACCATACAGTTATATTCGAGCAAGAGCCTAACCAAATTATTTTTTATTCCTTATTTCTGTGAAACATCCCATCGTTACATCTGTATCCTGCCAGGCTGAGCTTATTATGAAATGTTATGCCTTGATATTTAAATTTTGACATTCACCAGCAATGCCCCCACTTCCTATATCATACAAAAACTGTTCATCTGTTTAACCAACATATTACAATTTTTTCTTTTATCTTCATTTCAACCTAACCGACCCACCTATATTCCTTATTTAGGTCTCCCTGTAGCTGTCATCATTCCACTCTCGATGTAATCCTCTTCTACTGCATTATAACATGTTCAAATAACCTAATTTTTGGTGTTAGCCCAGTGATCCCGATATACTGCTCTGAAGCTCTTTTTCTTATTTCCACCTCCGAAATGCATTATTTACTCTTTCCTTCATACCACTTCCACCAGGCAATCACACCCTCATTCATCGCACCAATTTTCACCTTTATCACCACCATTCTATGGCTTTATCAAATCTTTTGAAACTGTTTGCCTTACTGTTCACTGAACCTTATACATCTTTTAAATAATCCACTGAGATTAGCATAAATGAGCTATCTAATGCTGGTGATTTACAGAAAACTTTTTTTCTTAAAGCATTTATGTGGTGTAGTTCAATATCAAGCTCTCCTTGAACTTCCTTTACCATTGAGGTCAAATTTAGTTAGTTGTTTTCAATCCTATTTTTCCCCTCCTTTTGTGAATTGGTGCTTCTGTGACCAATTACCAGCAGCCTGGTATACAGCATACCTCTAGGGTAAACTTGAATGATGTTTTTAGGTATGATAAAATGCCACCTTCAACTTTCTTATACACATTTGTGTCAATATTATATCTCCTCCAGTCTACAATAATTAAATCAGTTGTATAGGTAACAATGAAATGAAAGAAATGCCGCGAGGAAATATTTACAAAGAAAAGAAAGGGAAAATACACCCAACATTCACCAAAGTTGAAGGGAGAAGGGCAGCAGCAACACAAAACAACATACAAACAAAGAAACAATATACGAGGGCTGTCTGAGAAGTTCTCAGCCTCGGCCATAAATAGTGGCACTACCCATGTGATTTTTTGCGTGCAAGTTGGTGCGTGTGCCAGACACGCCTGCAAGAAATTGCAAGTCGTTCTACCTTGTAATTTGGTCTGTGCAGTTGTTTGATGCAGGCACAGCGTGGAGTTGTAGCAGATATGGAAAAAATCGAGTATCTTGCAGCTATAAAATTCTTTGTAAATGAAGGTTTAACGCCATCCAAGATCCACAGAAGATTTTTAAAAGTGTATGGAGACTCTTCTCCTTCATATTCGACAGTTAAGAAATGGGTTGCTCAGTTCAGATGTTGCTGTAGCAGCCTCGAAGATGATGAACACGAAGGATGTCCGAAAAGTGCAACAACTCCAGAAATCATTCAGAAAGTGCATGATATGTTTTTGGATGATCGACGAATAAAAGTGCGCGAGATTGCTGAGACAGTAGGGATATCAAAAGAATGTATGGAATACATTTTGCATGAAGTATTGCATATGAAGAAGGTTTGTGCAAGATGGGTGCCGCATTAGCTCACTGTTGATCAAAAGCGCATCCGCATGAGACTTTCTGAACAGTGTTTGGAGTGTTTCAACAAAATAAAACTGTTTTTGTGCTTTGATACATAACTATGGATGAGACATGGGTTCACTACTACATGGCAGAATCAAAACTGCAGTCGAATCAGTGGACAGAAGCTAGTTGTTCAGGTCCAAAGAAGACCAAGTCAGTTTCATCGGCAGGGATGGTGATGGCATCAGTTTTTTGAGATGCTAAAGGTGTTTTGTTCATTTGTTACCTTGAAAAGAGTAAAACAATAACTGGGCAATACTATTCTGATCTTCTAGACACTCTGGATGAAAAAATTCGTGAGAAAAGGCCCAGTTTGAGGAAGAAGAAAATCATCTTTCAACAGGACAATGCACCTGCCCACAAGAGTCTTTTGGCAATGGGAAAATTAAGAGATCTGCACTACGACGTGTTGGAGCATCCACCTTATTCTACAGCTTTGGCTCCCTCTGACTTCTATCTATTCCCAAAACTCAAAAACTTTCTTGCTGGTCAGCATTTTTCTTCAAATGAAGAGGTGATTGCAGCTGTAGATGGATATTTTGCAGGCCTTCCAGAAAGCCACTTCAGGAATGGTATAATGAAGTTGGAACATCGTTGGACTAAGTGTATCAGTGTTCAGAGAGACTATATTGAGAAATAAAAATGACTTGGTAAATATCAAATTGGTTTTATATTTTTAGGCTTAGAATTTTCCAGACCACCCTCGTATTGTGTGAAATCCCTTTTTCAAGTTAACAGAGAGGTGGCTGGTCTTGCACAAGACTTGTGTTGGATGCAACCAATATTGTTTTTTCTTTGTTTGTGTGTTTTGTGTTGCTGCTACCCTCCTCCCTTCAACTTTGGCGAGTGTTAAGTGTACTTTCTCTTTCTTTTCCATATAAATCAGTTGTATAATATTTAACTATTGACATTTTTGTTTTCATTGACAAAGCTATCTAAACATTTTACCAATATTTTCCATGCAGCAATATTTTTTACAACGTATCACCATCTTGGCATAAACTCTGCACAAATGAGCTATATTCACACAAATACTTTTCACCGCACCAATAAAATAATGCCACTTGTAAATTTTTTTTTTTTTTTTGTTCAACCAATTTGAAACTCCTTGTCACTGTAAATGATTATTCCATTGAGGAAACAGTGGGAAAATGCCTTGTTGCCTTTTGTTCAATTGGAGCTTTGAGTATGCTAATACTTCATCTTCGCAATTGGACTGAATAGCATAGTCTAGTCCATTTCAGGACTTGAAATTGTTGGAACAATCATTTCAGTACTTCCCCTTAGTTTAAAATGTTCATTACAAGTTACATGAAATAACATTGATTTGAAGGAACTGATATTTATCCCCATTTTGGAAACATTGTTAAAGGAAAACAAATGTTTTTTGTTTGTTTGTTTATTTATTTATTAACTGATAGTGATCTGCAGGCTGGTAATATGCAAGCTACTTGGAAGTTTTCTTTCCAAAAAAATTTTTTTTTCCCCTTTTCTTCTTCACCAGTGGGTAATCAACTCCAAGATTTTGTTCTGTTAATGCTTTGAGATGTTCTATAATTTAGTCCACAATTTCTCAAGAGTCTCCCTAAATTTTATAGCTTTATTTTGGAAGACAGTTCTATGTTGTTTTTTTAGACAGTTGTAAGTCTCTCACTTATAAGACTGAAGGATGTTCACAGGATGGGTTTTATGAGCCAGCCACTCAGAGTTCATGGAAGGTCAAACTCATTTTTCTCATCTTGATGGTGATGTTATCAGTATTCTCGTACATTTCCTTGTTTGATCTGACATTCTCATGGTATCTGTTATTTTTCTAAGGAACTTCTCTTTTTTTCTGTCAGGGAACATCCTATTTTGGTAGTGCATCCTCAGCAGACACACATGCTTGTTTTACAACTGTACAGTAATGTCTTGGTTACTGTTTTTATTTTGGTAACCATTACACTTCTGTCACATTTCCACTATAAAAAGAGTTTAATTTTGACTTCATAATTCATTTATGTGCTAGTCATTCCACTTGGGAGAAAAGTCAACCCAGTTTGGTCCGTGTTTAAATTTTATATCACATAAGCTGTTCAAATGGCACATATGGATTGATGTCACAATGGTAATGAAATAGCAATAGAAAAATTAATGAAAATCTGGAGCTTGAACCTTTAAATTATGTAAATTGCTTTGGTACTGTAATGACCTCAACTCCTCACTGATTCATCTGGCATACCATATCTCGGTCTGCATCAACAGTGCTAAGCAGGGGAGATACCGTACCCAATGGGCACCTAGCTCTGCAGTTACAGTTTCTCTTCCTAAGAATCGTTCATCTTATATGACATTTTAGCTTTTTCCGGCGTATTGTTGAAATAAATAACTCTCGGGTTTTCTGCCGGTTAATAGATTTATTTGGATCTTTTAACGACGTTTCGGCAACTGCCATCATTGCCTTCATCAGGTTAAATCTCACTTACAAGGACAAGACACGACTGACTCGTGAGCCAGTCCTGGCTCCTATTTATAGCCTGTTGTCAAGGGAAGCTTCACGCTGCTCTTTGATTGGTCGGCTGTGCACACGTCCATAGACGGGGTCAAACCGGTTTGGTTGCATCTCTGCATCCCGTAGCTCAGCAACTGGATGGCATTTAGTAGATCCATGGCAGTATCTTGAGTGGTCACCCATCCAAGTAAAAACCACGCATAACGTTGCCTTAACAGTTGGCATATGCGGTCATCCATCCAAGTGCTCTCTACACTCATCGTTGCTTAACTGGCGGCATTACACGAGGGCTCTGGAACTGACCAATCACGAACGACTTATCTCCCATTGGTCGACGTGTGATGACGGCGTCTGCTCGTAAGGTTGTGTCTAACACGTTGCTGTTTTAGATGTTTTACGACTGGCTTCCAAGCCTCACTCAGGAACAGACCACCATCTCTGTTAATGCTGTTGTCACTAATCGAATCTCCAGCGCTTCTCTGATCACCGAGTCCCAGAAATACGAGAAACCGAGCGTGGTGGTGTAACGGATAGCGTTCTGGCCTCGCATTCGGGAGGACGGCGGTTCGAATCCCCGTCCGGGCATCCAGATTTGGGTTTCCATGGTTTCCCCAAATCACTCCAGGTGAATGCCGGGATGCTTCCTTCAAAAAGGCCATGGCCGAATTCCTTCCCATTCCTTGCCCCCATCCTTTCCCGTCTCTAAAGACCACGTTGTTAAAAAGGGACGTTAAACTGTTAAAAAAAAAATACGATATCTTAGCCAGAACTTCAGTGTTGTCGAAGTTGATGCTGTGAAAATTTTCTATAGCATGCTCTGCTAATGCGGTCTTGTCCATTTGTAGTAACCGCAGATATCTTTGGTGCTCATTGCGGCGTTCCTCGATAGTTCTTATAGTTTGTCCGATGTATACTTTGCCTATTGAGTCCACAGGTAGGTCATTGCATACATCATGTTTCGAATTCTGCCCAGTTCATACAGATGATCCAGGGTCTAACCGTGTCTGATTCAGACCTCATGGTGAGCTTTGATGTCGTGTCTCTGTTCACACGAGTGCCTGTCAAGGAGACTTTAGAACTAATACGACGACATTTTTTACCAAGGAATTGTCGACCTATTCCAACATGTGCTCACTTCTACATATTTCATGTACGGTGGACGATACTATGAGCAAACTGATGGTGTGGCTATGGGCTCGCCAATTTCTCCTGTGGTAGCTGATTTATATATGGAGGATTTTGAGCAAAGGGCTCTGGACACTGCTCCATTAAAACCAAAAAGCTTCTTTCGATACATGGATGACACATTTATAATTTGGCCACACGGCTTTGCAGCGCTCGAAGAATTCTTGCAACACCTGAACTCAATCCATCCTAACATATGTTTTACCATGGAGATTGAGAAATATGGCATGCTGCCATTTCTGGACGTACTAATTAAATGTAAACCGGATGGTACTTTGGCGCATAGTGTTTACAGGAAACCCACCCACACAGATCTGTATTTGGGGGCTACCAGTTTTCATCACCCAGCTCAGTGAAAAACTGTTTTGACAACACTGGTCCACCGTGCGCGAGCCATTTCGGAAAGTGATAACCTACGTGAAGAACTAAGGCACCTACGGCAAGTTTTCAGACAGAATGGTTATTCTGAAGAACATATTAAACAGGCCTTTCTCCCCCAGAAACCGAAATTAACACCTGAACAAGAGTCTCCAAAAACCGTCACTGTGTTGCCTTATGCCGGGAATACTTCTGGAAAAATCGGAAGAATCTTAGCACGATATGGCGTAAGGAGTATCTTCAGTCCACCTATGAAGATACGTGATATGTTACGCATGGTGAAAGACGACCTTGGGCTTAGAGTTCCGGGAGTTTATTCGATCCCTTGTGAATGCGGCAAAGTATACATCGGACAAACTATAAGAACTATCGAGGAACGCCGCAATGAGCACCAAAGAAATCTGCGGTTACTACTACTGGACAAGTCCGCATTAGCAGAGCATGCTATAGAAAATTTTCACAGCATCAACTTCGACAACACTGAAGTTCTGGCTAAGATATCGTATTTCTGGGACTCGGTGATCAGAGAAGCGCTGGAGATTCGATTAAGTGACAACAGCATTAAGAGAGATGGTGGTCTGTTCCTGAGCGAGGCTTGGGAGCCAGTCGTAAAAGACCTAAAACAGCAACGTGTTAGACACAACCTTCCGAGCAGACGCCGTCATTACACGTCGACCAATGGGAGATAAGTCGTTCGTGATTGGTCAGTTCCAGAGCCCTCGTGTAATGCCACCGGTTAAGCAACGATGAGTGTAGAGAGCACTTGGATGGGTGACCGCATATGCCAAATGTTAAGGCAACATTATGCGTGGTTTTTACTTGGATGGGTGACCACTCAAGATACTGCCATGGATCTACTAAATGCCATCCAGTTGCTGAGCTACGGGATGCAGCCACGAGATGCAGAGATGCAACCAAACCAGTTTGACCCCATCTATGGCCGTGTGCACAGCCGACCAATCAAAGAGCAGCGTGAAGCTTCCCTTGACAACAGGCTATAAATAGGAGCCAGGACTGGCTCGCGAGTCAGTCGTGTCTTGTCCTTGTAAGTGAGATTTAACCTGATGAAGGCAATGATGGCAGTTGCCGAAACGTCGTTAAAAGATCCAAATAAATCTATTAACCGGCAGAAGACCCGAGAGTTATTTATTGTTCATCTTGTTGAAGACAAGTTCTTCACAGAATCATACTGCTTTTCTACATATGCATTCTAGGTGAAATGTTTCATTAAAAGGTATTCATTATTGATTGTATTTATTGATTGTATTTCATATTGTAAAAGCTGATGAGCGGACTTGTAGCTGTGGTAATGTGCTGACCTTGTAAACCCAAAGACTGTGGTTCAAATTCCAGTCTGGCTATTCATTTTATGTGTGCTCAACCTTACATTCAGCTGGGAAAATTTGCTTTTCTTATGTAAAATACACTACTAACATTACCTTGTTCTGATTCCACGTTAAACTGCAAGTCCAGCCATGAAAGGTTAGAAACTGTGACTTGGTGATTTAAATAAAATGAATGTGTTATAAGTAGATGATAAACTGTGTTGTCGGTGTTTGGTTTTTGTGCCTTTTAATTATGGTGATTAAAAAAAAAAACAGTTGTTCCAGTGTAACTTGAGAATTAAAAAAAAAAAAAAACATGCTATATTTGTTCTGATAGGTCATGTCTTAATGTAGTGTACGTTGCAGCTAACACACATACTTTATCTTCTATCTATTAAATTTACTTCCCGTTTTAATTGTAGGTTCCATTAAATTAATAAATAAATCAGTTCTTTTAATAATCCCAGATTTATGAAATTCTAGAAATAAATTTTAAATGTTTTACTACAATATTGATTATATACTAACTTTTTTTTTTTTCCAGCTCGGAACAATCTTCTCCATCTCAATGTGTCAAGTATCGATTCTTAGCCTTCAAATAATTATGTATGAATTTTATTTTAAATGTGTTTGTTGTGTCATTGTATACTACTAAACCAAAAGATGTTATCCTCTAAATATTTTGCATATATTCAAATATTTTTTTATAATAAACTTTTTAAATAAAAAATTTGAAACATTAGTTGCTGTGCATTTCTTATTTATTTTATGAACAGCAGTTATTTGCTGGAGATCTGTTATGTTTTCTTAAATAAAGAGGAACAAAAATGAAAATAAGTTAAATTTATTTCTTAAATAATCAATTTTTTTATCTAGTACAATCACATGTTCAGAACACAGTACCAATTTAACCTGGAAAGTTTACACATGGTACAAAGCCTGATTCCCATTAAAACTGTCCAGGTTATATACTTAATTACTCATTAATAGTAAGTACCCATCAACGGTACAAATATAACAGGAACTCCTCAATACAGTGTAACATCCAAGACAATATTTTCACTTTTTAAACTGACTAGCTGCAAAACGTTTAGACTATAAATATTTTACACCTGTAGTGGAAAGAATTTTACACAAAGTGACAGTGAAATAATTTCCAGCCCGTCAACTATAACAGTGTTTAAAATAATTTTTTCAAGACACAAAGGCATGAGAAAGAAGATAAAATCATTATAGATTTACCTTATTTTTAGTCAAAAGTTATCTTTTCTGTATTTCATTTCACAAATATCAAATGATTTTGTATTGACAAATGGGAAATTGAATCACAGATTAGTACATTTAGGATACAACCACTTTGCAGCTTCTTTTGATCCTTTTAGTAAATTCCACCATATAGAGGCCAGATTCATTTGATTGCACAAACAGTGTCCTGATTTACTTGAGGTTCTTGGTGATCCAAGGCATGAAGTGAGTCACTCTTGTGTAAACTCCTGGATACTGGCCTTTTCCACAGCCGATACCCCAGCTGACAATACCAACCTGCGTCCATCGGCCATTGTTTATCATCAGTGGTCCTCCGCTGTCACCCTATGAACATATCATCTTTACATTATCTTATGTTTATAACAAAATCTTGGCGATGAACAAAAAAGTCTGGAATTCACCTCTAGATTGATGCTTGGTGGAAAGTATCGACAGTTTGAGCCAATTCAAATGCAAGGCGTAGTCTTGTTATTTATGACAAGATTGTTTAGCTGTGTTAGTTAGGGTGTGCTGAACAGGGTAGTTGTAGTGTATTTAAGCTTTAGGAGCAACTTAAGTGGGAAGAGTGACAATGTTTGCTATCTGGTTGTACATATGTACAGTTGGCATTCATCTTGGTCAAGCTTCAACATTGTAAGAATTTTCTGAAGGAAGATATTTGAAATCTTAGTATCAGTGAAACTGCAGAGTAAACAAAGATGAGATTGCATCATATAGTAGAAATCTGAATTTAAAGAGAGAGACAGGGAAAGTAGTTAATAATGTGTAAAAGTGAAATAAATCAATATATCTACCGATTTCAGAATAAAAATAAAAATTAAAAAATCTTTTATACTTCAGTTGTTTTTATCTATTTACATTTCAAGTAAAAGAATATGTTTTTAATAAAAATAATTAGTTCTTTACTAAACAAGTTTGAAGAAAAGGGGAGCAGTTATAAAATAAATTGCAAGAAAAGTGGAAGATTTTTATAATAGTAGATATTAAAAAAATTAGGGTTTCATAGTATAAAAACATCCTTTAGTAACTAGAAAAACAAAATTTTTGGTGACTGTCAGAAAACAAAAAGGAAACTTGTTTTCTTAAAGTCAGTTAAAGCTCAGAACAAATTATAATATGGAAATCAATGAAAAATTAAAGGGTGATTATACTGTTAAACAAGACCAAGTTAGCAAGAAGATTTAAATAAGGTGAATATTGCGTGGGTTTACTTGCTAAGTTTCGACTATATGAAAAGAAAGTGAAAACATTATAGAATATTAATATAATAAGAGTTTAATATTAGATTTTTTTAAAGATGAAAAATTGAGATTTAGTTGATTTTGATTGCGGAAGAAACTATTGAAAGATTTTATAACTTTTCATGTGAAAACAAAGACTAATATGGCAAAAAGTGATAGTAAAAAAGTGTTTAAAATCAACTGATTGAATTTCCAGTTAAGACTGACAAATGTTTACTTACTTTCGAATATCTCCTGATTTCTTTCAAAGTCATATAGTATGTCATGGAAAAAGAAACTTTTAGGCCAGAACTACAAATGGAGGTACAGGGGTTAGCTCAACTTTTTTTTCTTCCTGGGCCGTATAAGCACTACAGCTATATCATGATGGATCACAATAACCTCCAATTTAATTACAATTTAAAAGTAAGCATTTATTTTAACATTAATGGAATTGCAAATTATTAACAATTTACAATAAATCCTGCTTGTAATTGTTAGGTTTTGGGCAACGTGGAAAGGGTTGAGTATCAATGGTTAGCCTTGTCTGACATTCGGTGGACAACTTTGGTGGTGTGTGGCAAGTCAGGTGTCCACATCATGTTAGAGAACAGTAGTTAGCATTTATAGTGGCCATCTTTAATACAAAAAGTTGAACTCTTAAAAATTTCATGGATGAACTGCAACATTAACATTTGTGTATTATAAAACAGTTTAATATCTGGTTATAACAATTTTTAAACTAAATTTTGATGGGATCTGGTGTAAAAGGAGAGAGCTATTATTGTCCATAGATAATTTGCAATCTTTGATTTCATGGATCGAAGTCTGCTTTTACCTCGATACCGTTTCAGAATTGTAACCTTGATACTAGAAAATTTTTGAAATAAGCGTTTAGTTTGTTAAATGAATTGAATGAACCATATTTGCTTGAAAATTATTCAGCATCACCTTCTATTACTTCTTATTGTTGGTTGTGGCCAGTATTTAAATCATGGTGGTGGCCATATTACTTTGGAAAATAAACTTTGTGATTTTGAATTAAAGAAGAAAGCTTTTGCAATGATTCTGACAGTTCTAGCCTAGTTGTAGAGCACAATAAATAACAATAACTAAATCCCACCAACAAGAAAACTTATGTCAGTGTTTGATGATGGATGCGATATTAAGACAAGTGTTTACACAGTAAGAAGAAAAAGAAAATGATGAAGGCCATCAAGTAAAATTTAGTTCATGGGAGGGGGGAAAGCACCAAGAGGAAAAAATAAACAAAAACAAAATGTCTTTAGTAAAGATGGGGTTTGAGAAAAGGCAGAGTATTTTTGATGGAGCTGATTACCAGATATAGAGTTCTTATGAATGGATCATGTTAGTAAAAGTACTTACCTGCTCTGTTAATTTGTTGCTGATATGTGGCATGCAATAAATGGATAGTTTACATTTTAAGTGTAAGAGTCTTGCATGAGGCAAAGCCAGTATAAGAATTGGAACAATAAAAGGTAGTGAATTGGTGGATTAGGTGGGTTTCAGTGCATGTAGCCTGCCTAATAATAGTGAACATTTTCCAATTCGTGGAACTGGTCAAGGTCATCGTGACTGGGTACATGTTTTTGTGGAATTTTCTTTACAAGGAAATTAAATACAAGGTTTTTTATAACTAAACTTAAGTGGTTTTTTAATTTTGTTTTATTTTCGTCTTATATATGGCTGTTTCCTTCTAACCACAGAAAACTAACTTTGACACTGATCCTCCTGTTTTTATTTACACTTCCTTTGAGAAAACAATGCTAGTATCTCTTGAAATCAATTATAAAAAGAACATAAATTTTGTTGTTTTCTCTACAATTATCAGTTGTAAATAGGATCAGTTTGTTTATAATTACATAAACCATGAAATAGATGTATCATTTTTAAATATTGAGAGTTACATGAGATTCATTAAAATTGTAAGGTCCCTGAAATGACCTTCACTTCACAAAATAATATCCCTCTGGTTTTAAACTTTTTTTTTTCGTATTGTCGATGCCATAATTGCATCGCATGCTTCTTTAGGGTTCTGTTTTGTTCACTGAGAAATCTCTGATAAAACTTGGTTGCAAAAATTATGACCACAGAAAGCTTCCTTCACTATAAGGAAAATGCAAAAACCATTAAATACAAGGCCAAAAACCTCTTCCAAGATATAAATAAGAGCCATCAAATGAACCGTTTCGATGGAAGAGCACATGTGCACCAAGTCCAGCCATCTAACTCGGGGAAAAAAATAACACTATTCGATATGACAGAAAGATATATTGTATTTAAAACATGAATAAAACTGACAATTTCAGTCCTATTCCAAATTGTATTTTACTGTCATGACAAACAGTAGTTGGGATTGTATTCACTGTGTTTTAAGGATAATATTGTTCAAATGCAGGAAATTTTCCATTGTGGCCACATAAGAAGCTTGCAGTTAATCAGTCACATTGCAAAGTTCGTGTACGATTGTTTTCTAAGGTTGAAACTGGAGTTATGTGAACAATTCTTCTCACAATATCATCTGACATTCTCGAGGCAAGAGAATGTTTTCGGACTGAATGCCACAAATATGCCATAAAGGTCACTGCAGCGAATTTTTGATGTGATGTGAGGTGTGGCAGGCAATTTCTTCTATATATCTAAACCTGTCTGTCTAAAATTCCTTACCCAGCTTGGTACGATTTTCTTTCCAGGAGCCATTCTGTGTTAAACTACTTTGCAGTGACAGTGTCACCATTTTGGAAATACGTTTCCACAACAAATGCATGATGCTCACTATTCCATGTCATGATGGAAAAAGAAATGACATAGCTTGCACTACACAACAATACAAATGCTATCAGCCTGTCGTCAACAGAGCCTCTGTGGTTTTTATTTCAAATAGGGTAGACCTTTCTGCCACACTCTTTGCTACTTCTAAAATTGACAGCCCTCCACACTAGCAATCATATTGTCAGATCTGCTGATGCATGGTAAAAGGCCTTGGTCTCTTCCTCATACAATGATCTACTTTCTTTGAACAGTCGCTTCAACTCCATAATTTTCATGTCCACCTCAAATTCACACACACCTTGGTCAACTGACAATGAATACTGTGTTCTTCCACACAGCTTGAGAAAACATGACTTCAATCAGTTCTTGGAATGTAAACATTGCCATGTTAAGTATTTAATATGTCTCTAACTCCAGCCATTGTCACAAGAGTTTGGCTTGCTAGATAGTGCTGTCATTATTATTATTACTCCGAGATTCACTAAAAGTGTGTGACGGAGGGTGCATTGCACCTATCCTAAAGAGTAATGGTTTGGACGGTGTAAGCACCTTAGAATTTTGGCAAATTCTAGTTTTGCTTAGGCGGGACTTAGAAATTTCGAGAAGTGCAGTTTTCAACTTTAAGGAATTTCCCCGTAATCTTGCTCACAGTTGTAATTCGTTATAAAAATCATTTTAAAGTGTAATTATCATATCGGGAAACGTGTAGTTTAAGAGATATTCCGCTTTGTTCAAGTTTTGAAACACACGATCATAAAAGTAAGAATCCTAAGATTTGCAATATCTCTAAATCCCATAAAGCTACAACCGAACTTTTATCACCAGCTGTAGTCAGCACTATCCCCGATATTTTGGCAGTAAAATTAAATAATTTAGTAAAGTTTAATTAGTGATTTTAATTAAGAGAAAAAAATAAGCTTTTTTATTAAAAGAGATATTAAATTAAAAATTACATCAGCAGATAGCCCTAATTAAGACGATTTCATACATATATGGGTTTCCATAAAAAGTTTTAGTATTTGTCTGGTAATTAAGTTCTTGTAAAATAGATTGTCGCGGATTGTTGTGAACGCGCGTAAAATTCTAGAACACTTAGGGATTTTACCCAAATTTGAATGTATCACTACGCGGAGTCTTAAACAGCTAAAACTTTAAAATTAATTACTCTAAATTTCTCAAGATACTGCCGTCGGACTTCTAGTAGATAAGTCCAGATACTGCTAAAGGTTGAACATTTTTAATAGTCGGGATCGTCAAATAAATTACACATACTTTGAGCTACGCGGAAGCAAAAAGATGTGATACAGTTGCTGACGTCACTGGTTCTAGCCGTTTCTATAAAAAAGACCCCGTCGCCATTATGGTTTGTCTGTTCCTGTCCGCGGTCTGTTTCGGTCTGTCTTTCGTCGCGCTGGTTGTAACTCGCCATGCTGGCTAATTCAACCATGATGGGTCGTGTCGTGTTATATCGTAACTTCAATGACTGTTAAGAACTTGTAAATTTGCTAAAGGGGTTTCGGTCGGTTAGATTTCTCTCCACAATCTGTAACTTTTGGAAACGAATGTTCGATATGCCTGCTCAACTGTAAATGCAATTTTGAACTTTAGACTTTGAAAAATAAAACTTTGGATTTTACTAACAGTGAACTTTTGTACTTCAGTTGTTAACATAAAACCCTTTTCTCAATTTGTGGGTAACAAATTTTGTGGCGACCTAAGGCATTTAGTTGAGTCATCCTGGCTACATGGTCAAACCAAATTAAAATATTCAGTAAGTTTTCATCGAACAGTGAGGTGCTATCAAGAGTGTAAGTTAAGGCACTTAGGCGATACTCATCCCCGGTATCGGCCTTGTTCCTTACAACGGGATATGGCAGGAGACGCCCATGGAACCATCCCAGCTTTCAACTGGAGAGATTCGGGAAAGCCCAGATCAGGATGGCTGGAGTGCTTTATCAAAGCTACTCCTGTCGAATTTTAAGTTTACTCACCCAGTAAATCCGTGGAAAAAATGAGTACAGAAATTAATCGGTTTTGGCCCTGATTTCTCTTATTTTATTTTCACAGTCATTCTGAGATATGAATGTTGCTGATAGTAATATTTGTTTGCTGTCATTCCAAAATATGTCAGTCGAGAATTTTTTCAATTAGCTGTGTCGAGAGCAATGCCTTCAGTGTTCCAGGTCTTCTGGATGATTCATCACAAAATAATGTATATCTTTCCAAATTTACCCCCACTTTGTCATTCCAATTCCCAAAGGGAGAAAAAAAAGAGAAGGGTTTAGAACTTGAATGTATCCCATATTCTTCCCCAATATTTTTGCCTTCATGGAGCAATGTGTATAAAATTACAAACGTAACATGTAGTAAAGGCAATGAAAGATGATTATTTAATAAGTTTTGTAAACTATCTGTGTGGAACCATAATTTTGATAACCAGAGTCAAGATTTTTCCTTCTGCCATTTGCAGTAATTTCTAATGTTTAGTTGAACAAGAAGTCCTGGAAGGATGGTATGAGTGTTTCACCGAGCGGGGCGGTGTAACGGTTAGCGTTCTCTCCTCGCATTCGGGAGGACGGCGGTTCGAATCCCCGTCCGAGCATCCAGATTTGGGTTTTCCATGGTTTCCCCAAATCACTCCAGGCAAATGCCGGGATGCTTCCTTCAAAAGGCCATGGCCGAATTCCTTCCCATTCCTTGTCCCCCATCCTTTCCCGTCTCTAAAGACCTCGATGTTAAAAAGAGACGTAAAGCAGTTAAAAAAAAAAAGAGTGTTTCAAATAACATTTTAATGGTTGCTTGTTAAAAATACTGTGAGGTTCTTTCAAAAGTCTGTCTCTTGTATACATGTGATACTTCCATACTTACGTGATCAGGTTCACCTACATGTTTTGTATTTTTTGCTTTCTTATTTATTTATATTTGTGTTTGTTTCTAGCATTTTATCAAAGCAGTTTGTGTTTTATATACTTACACTGCATGAATCACGTCCTGCTTGCCCTGCACATAGGAAATGTTCAACAATGCCTCCAGGAGCAGCGTTCCCATATTTCTGTTTACATTCCTGATTGGTCCAGATTGGTATTGATACCTCTTGTAGGACAGCTGGTTGAGGCCCACCTGGACAAAATATAATCTACTTCAGCATATCATATTATATAAATAGACTTTATACTTAATAATACTGATAAAGTTCTTTTTATTCAAAATATTAAATTGAATTTGGCTGCAGAACTGTTGTAACTATTGTAGTAATGCTAGTAAAGTTGTATTGAAAATGAAATTAATTTCTTACTTTCACGAAGGCTTCCCCAGCCAATTACTGTTGCAGTTTGTCCAGCATATTTTGCACTTCCTGTTGGTAGACAGATTGGTCGAATTTGCTTCGTGAAAGTAACTGGTGAGTCCATTGTTAGTATTGCAACATCATTGTACTGTAAGTATATTCAGTTTATAAATATTGAGTCACATGCTTTGTAACGGTACTTAAAAGTTAATTTAACTGTATGGAAGCTTGAATGAGTAAAAATAATCATTTTTTGGTTTATGATGTTTATTGTGAAATTGGAACACTCCATTTCTAACAATAAAGTCTAATACATATGAAAGCCTAGTAAAAATATCAGATGGTATATTATCTCAACAAGAAGAAAAGTCATGAAGCAATACTTATGTGGAAAAGAAAGATAAAATAAACCAATCACTCACCAAATAGGGAGGGCTGCAACGACTTGAGATTTTGTGTTCATATAAATTTATCTTTTTTGTTATTGCAGCTCTCCAATCAATTTTTGGTGGGAAGTGGGCTTAATTTTATTTTTCAGATAACATTACATCTGCCATATTTTCTTCAGGAAAGTTGCTCTTGCGCTTCAATGAATTTACCAGGCAGGCGCCTTAGCCAATGTCAGTTGTTTAAATAACAGTGGAGCCAAGAATTTTTATGGGCATTGCTTTGGTCATATAAGTGCTCCAGGATAATGGTTTGTTACATTTACCATCCATTCCCTTTTTCAGGAAGAAATAATGTAGTAATCTTATTGGGGTTTATAAGTTTGTCAAATTTCTGTACTCCAAAATCATTAGGAGAAACAAAAGATTATTTTAGACAAAATATTTGATAAAATCTCATTTGTCCACAAACTTGAGGAATTTCCTGCCAACTTAAAAAACTGGAACATAGGTTACTGCTCTTTTTAAAGGTATTTTATTTGCATATAGGGAGACTGTTTCACTATTTCAGGTAAATGAATTGGTGAACATCTTTTATGATTTAGCTAAGCAAGGAGTTTTAGTTTGAAATCGTGCTGTTTTGTCTTGAAATAATAAGTTTTTTTCTGAATTTTTGAACTTCTATTCTTATAGAATGTTGGATTTACTTTATAGGAAGCTCCCCCCCCCCTCCCCTTCCCCAGTACATAGCCATAATTGTCAAAACTTTTATCACTTCTATTTACTGCAATTTAAACACTAATTAATAAACTCTTTCTCTCAATAAATAATCAAAATTATCATGACAACATACAGTAATGGTGTCATCTTTCAATAAAAACACAAACAATGCTTACTAAAAAAAATTTTGAAGTTTACTTTATGGTTTCTTTTAAGGATTCGGAAAATGTGGAAATTATTAGTTTATTAATTAGCTAATTGTGTTAATCTCACATAACACTGCAATTTGAATTTGAGAATGCCAGAAATTTTTCATTTAAAACTTAATGGCTAAAATAAGTCTCTAATTATATGAAGACTTTCTTTTACTTCAATCATATTTTCATAAATTTAAATTTTCATTTAGAATAAATTATTTTTGCAAGTATGATAATTTGTAATGCAACTGTATTACAGCTGGATTAATGACCTTTCCCGAGTTTAGTTTTGTTTTTGTTGACATACTTAATTAGCAATGGCTAGTACTTACCAGTGTTCTTGAATCAAATCCTCTGTGTCTTACAACTCTCTTCACTTTCTTCTCAATGTGTCGCACCTCTGTGTTTGTTTTTATATTGTAATCACCCAGTCGCACTGTAACTCGGGCAACATCCCAGGAACTCATACTACGAAAATAAAAGTTGGTTTGAGATACTGGAGAGAGATTCAGTGCCACAGTAATTACTCTACATTTAAACTGTTTGATTCCATCTCTGATATTTTACTCTAATGTTTGTAGAGTTTTTTTTTAAATGAACCTAATTTTTTTCTCTTCAAAAGGATTGTGGAGTGTTTTATAGGAACTTGAAGATATGATAAGCCTGAGATTATCATCATTTTGCTCTGTCACATCTGGATGAAATAATGGAACATTTTAAACAAATAATTCATTTTGTAACCAATGAACCAGCTTTTTCCTATTTGCATGATATACGGGCATAATAACAAGAATATTTATCAAAAGGTTTTAACATAATTTTGAGAACCTATTAAAAAGTTATTGAAAGTGATGTTGTCTGAGCTCAGAGTGCCATCAGACAACTGAAACTGGATTAAAGACATAAAAATGAATATCAAAATTATTCTTCCCTGTTATCAGTGATGTTTGGTGTGTAAAGGATATGGATGCATTTTTAAATGCAAGATGACTAGTTTACTTGCATCAATAAAGGGCAAAATGATTTAATCATAGTAAGCTTAAACTTAAATAAAATCATATTGGTTTCCAGGATTTTTATTTGTGAAATAATTTGTGTGTTCAGTAAGGTTAAGATGCTAGCAAAAATGTTACCATCTATAAAAATGAGAAGGCCTATGTTTTTTCTTGGTATCTGAGTGCAGTTGCATGCTGTATGAATTGGGGCTTAGAACATCTTTGTGAAACACATTCAATCCATTTGGAATGTGAAGAGCTGTCTTTGCATTTACATAACACACGTCAGCCAGCTTCCCTTCCACATTGAAAACACTCATCACTTCCTCGCCCACCTTTCTACTGTGCCCACACCTCTTCTCCCAACTTCATCTTAGTAACAATTAACTTGGCATACTTGTACACTAACATTCCCCATTGCCATGGACTAAGCACCATGGAACATTTTCTAGATCAATACCTCACCAGAATATCTTTCCTCATCACCCTGAGCCATCTAGTATGAGGTAGGGTCAAAAAGTTCCCGAAATTGTTGTTTACAGTCAAGCAGTTGTTTGCTGGAAGTGAATTTTTTGTTTTGGAGTTTGGAAACACTACTGAGGAAGGTGCTGTGCTGTGCAGCAGGCAGTTGTAGTTGATTTCGTGCATGCAGTGCTTGATATTTTAGACGTACTTTCTTTCGTCGTATTGTGAAATGTCTTTTAGAGTGCGTGGCAATATCAAATTCTGTGTGTCACTGGAGACACTTGAGATGCTGAAGACTCTATGCGATGAAGAAAATGGCAGTTTACGAGTGGCATAAGTGTTTTCATGATGGACAGGAATTCTTCAACGGGTCTTCTGCCGGGTAAGATCTTTTAAACACGACGTTTCGGCAGTCACCTCCGCTGCCTTCATCTGGTGAGCTGTCATCGCGAAGTAGCTGCCGCGACGGTTCGGTACTGAACCGTCGCGGCAGCTACTTCACGATGACAGCTCACCAGATGAAGGCGCGGAGGTGACTGCTGAAACGTCGTGTTTAAATGATCTTACCCTGCAGAAGACCCGTGAAGAATTCCTGTCTACCATACGCCGGGAAAAAACTTAATTGTTTTCATGATGGTTGTACAACAATTGAAGATGACGTTCGGATTGGGCGGCCTTCAGCTTCCACGACAGATGAGAATGTTGAGCACGTTTGACAACTTGTGAAAGTGGACAGGTGAACAACCATTGATATTATTGCCTCCAAAGTTGGTATTTCACATGGAAGTGTTCACAGCATTCTTCATAGCGATTTGAACATGCATCGTATTTACTTGCACATGATTCTGAAAATGTTATCCCCTGAGCAAAAAGCAATGAATGACCATGTGCAGGGACTTGATTGAAATGGCTGATGCAGACAACAGCTTCCTGCGCAGAATTGTAACAGGTGATGAGATGTGGTGCTTTCTGCTTAGTGGAAGCCAAAATCATCACAAAGAAAACAAAAATTTGGGTTGGAGTGAAGCTGGGGTAAAGTAATGTTGAAGGTGTTTTTGATTACGGGGGCTTGATTCATTATGAATTTATTCCTGAAGGGAAACCAGTCAACAAAGAATTGTACATAGAGATCTTAACATTGTTATGAGATGCAGTTCGACGAAAACAACCTGAACAATGGGCAGGAAATTAATAGTTTTTGTTGCATGACAATGACCCGTCACATCTATCCATAATGGTGAAACAATACCTTGCCAAAATCAATGTTACCAGTCTGGAACACCCTCCATATTCTCCGAATATTGCTCCACTGGATTTTTACACTGTTTCATGCCTGAAGTTTGAATTAGAGGGACGATGTTTTGCTGATTCATCAGAAGTAAATTGAAAATGCGACGAAGGTGGCTAAATGAACGTCCGAAAAACAGCTTTCAGGAGAGGTTTCCAACATTGTATGAACAATGGAATAAGTGTGTAGAAGCAGGAGGAGAGTATTTTGAAGGAAAATAAGGTGAAAATGCTGTACTTAATTTCAATACATTTTTATTAACCAATTCTGGGAACTTTTTGACACTAGCTCATGTTTAATGACAACTTTTTCTCCTTCAATGGCGAAATTTACCATCAGTTTTACTGTCATGGGCACCCAAATGGCCCCCTCATATGCAAACCTCTTCCTAGGCTGCCTGGAACAGTTGTTTCTCGGCAAGGGAGCGTCCATAAACCACTAGCTCCTGTGACCCCCCCCCTCCCCCTCTTAGCCCAGCGTGGCTTGTGTCTCTCCCCCCCCCCCCCCCACGTAACATGTAGCTTTTTTCTTATTGATTCCAGAGATATTTTGTACAGTTTTCTCTAGACATACTGCTTAAATTACCTACGGTGATAATTGAAACATGGAAATAAATATTTGCATGCTGTGTTGTATCATTTTTAAAATGCCATCTGACTCTGCCCCCAGAATATATTTCAGTATACTTCTGAACTCGGCCCACAGACACGAGGTTCTCCACCCTACTAGACAGTCGGAAGGCTTTTTTTATGTGCAACAGATTTGCTGCAAAATATGTAACATACACTATGCCTCCACCACCTTCACCAACCCAGTAATCGGGAGAAGCTTCCCCTTCATAGGACATGCCACTTGGGAAACCTCCAATATAAAACCAGCTAACATTCAATCATTTCCCACTCTTGTGCACAGATCTGGCCACAGACAAATGGTAATCACCCATAATCCTAACCACCCAGTGCTTTTTCATGCCTCCCCAAAAAATTCTTG
>JARYHS010011408.1:139555382-139645615 GCA_031002005.1 Vandiemenella viatica
CATGAGACTTTCTGAACAGTGTTGGAGTGTTTCAACAAAAATAAAACTGTTTTTGTGCTTTGATACATAACTATGGATGAGACATGGGTTCACTACTACATGGCAGAATCAAAAACTGCAGTCGAATCAGTGGACAGAAGCTAGTTGTTCAGGTCCAAAGAAGACCAAGTCAGTTTCATCGGCAGGGATGGTGATGGCATCAGTTTTTGAGATGCTAAAGGTGTTTTGTTCATTTGTTACCTTGAAAAGAGTAAAACAATAACTGGGCAATACTATTCTGATCTTCTAGACACTCTGGATGAAAAAATTCGTGAGAAAAGGCCCAGTTTGAGGAAGAAGAAAATCATCTTTCAACAGGACAATGCACCTGCCCACAAGAGTCTTTTGGCAATGGGAAAATTAAGAGATCTGCACTACGACGTGTTGGAGCATCCACCTTATTCTACAGCTTTGGCTCCCTCTGACTTCTATCTATTCCCAAAACTCAAAAACTTTCTTGCTGGTCAGCATTTTTCTTCAAATGAAGAGGTGATTGCAGCTGTAGATGGATATTTTGCAGGCCTTCCAGAAAGCCACTTCAGGAATGGTATAATGAAGTTGGAACATCGTTGGACTAAGTGTATCAGTGTTCAGAGAGACTATATTGAGAAATAAAAATGACTTGGTAAATATCAAATTGGTTTTATATTTTTAGGCTTAGAATTTTCCAGACCACCCTCGTATTGTGTGAAAATCCCTTTTTCAAGTTAACAGAGAGGTGGCTGGTCTTGCACAAGACTTGTGTTGGATGCAACCAATATTGTTTTTTCTTTGTTTGTGTGTTTTGTGTTGCTGCTACCCTCCTCCCTTCAACTTTGGCGAGTGTTAAGTGTACTTTCTCTTTCTTTTCCATATAAATCAGTTGTATAATATTTAACTATTGACATTTTGTTTTCATTGACAAAGCTATCTAAACATTTTACCAATATTTTCCATGCAGCAATATTTTTTACAACGTGCTATATTCACACAAATACTTTTCACCGCACCAATAAAATAATGCCACTTGCTAAATTTTTAGTTTTTTTTTTTGTTCAACCAATTTGAAACTCCTTGTCACTGTAAATGATTATTCCATTGAGGAAACAGTGGGAAAATGCCTTGTTGCCTTTTGTTCAATTGGAGCTTTGAGTATGCTAATACTTCATCTTCGCAATTGGACTGAATAGCATAGTCTAGTCCATTTCAGGACTTGAAATTGTTGGAACAATCATTTCAGTACTTCCCCTTAGTTTAAAATGTTCATTACAAGTTACATGAATAACATTGATTTGAAGGAACTGATATTTATCCCCATTTTGGAAACATTGTTAAAGGAAAACAAATGTTTTTTGTTTGTTTGTTTATTTATTTATTAACTGATAGTGATCTGCAGGCTGGTAATATGCAAGCTACTTGGAAGTTTTCTTTCCCAAAAAAATTTTTTCCCCTTTTCTTCTTCACCAGTGGGTAATCAACTCCAAGATTTTGTTCTGTTAATGCTTTGAGATGTTCTATAATTTAGTCCACAATTTCTCAAGAGTCTCCCTAAATTTTATAGCTTTATTTTGGAAGACAGTTCTATGTTGTTTTTTTAGACAGTTGTAAGTCTCTCACTTATAAGACTGAAGGATGTTCACAGGATGGGTTTTATGAGCCAGCCACTCAGAGTTCATGGAAGGTCAAACTCATTTTTCTCATCTTGATGGTGATGTTATCAGTATTCTCGTACATTTCCTTGTTTGATCTGACATTCTCATGGTATCTGTTATTTTTCTAAGGAACTTCTCTTTTTTTCTGTCAGGGAACATCCTATTTTGGTAGTGCATCCTCAGCAGACACACATGCTTGTTTTACAACTGTACAGTAATGTCTTGGTTACTGTTTTTATTTTGGTAACCATTACACTTCTGTCACATTTCCACTATAAAAAGAGTTTAATTTTGACTTCATAATTCATTTATGTTAGTCATTCCACTTGGGAGAAAAGTCAACCCAGTTTGGTCCGTGTTTAAATTTTATATCACATAAGCTGTTCAAATGGCACATATGGATTGATGTCACAATGGTAATGAAATAGCAATAGAAAAATTAATGAAAATCTGGAGCTTGAACCTTTAAATTATGTAAATTGCTTTGGTACTGTAATGACCTCAACTCCTCACTGATTCATCTGGCATACCATATCTCGGTCTGCATCAACAGTGCTAAGCAGGGGAGATACCGTACCCAATGGGCACCTAGCTCTGCAGTTACAGTTTCTCTTCCTAAGAATCGTTCATCTTGTTGAAGACAAGTTCTTCATAGAATCATACTGCTTTTCTACATTTGCAAGGCAAAATGTTCTTTTTGCACAAAATGATTATTCATATTTTATACAACTACAGACAGAGAAGGTTTCATTATTGGCTGTAATGTTTGTTGATGTTTAATATGATTGTATTTCATATTGTAAAAAGCTGATGAGCGGACTTGTAGCTGTGGTAATGTGCTCACCTTGTAAACCCAAAGACTGGTTCAAATTCCAGTCTGGCTTTTCATATTATGAGTGCTCGACCTTACATTCAGCTGGGAAAATTTGCTTCTCTTATGTGAAATACACTACTAACATTACCTTGTTCTGATTTCACGTTAAACTGCAAGTCCAGCCATGAAAGGTTCGAAACTGTGACTTGGGGATTTAAATAAAATGAATGTGTTATAAGCAGATGATAAACTGTTGTCGGTGTTTGGTTTTTGTGCCTTTTAATTATGGTGATAAAAAACAGTTCTTCCGGTGTAATTTGAGATTTAAAAAAAAAAAAAAAAAAAAAAAAAAAAAATGAAAAACCCTGCTATATTTGTTCTGATAGGTCATGTCTTAATGTAGTGTACGTTGCAGCTAACACACATACTTTATCTTCTATCTATTAAATTTACTTCCCGTTTTAATTGTAGGTTCCATTAAATTAATAAATAAATCAGTTCTTTTAATAATCCCAGTTTTATGAAATTCTAGAAATAAATTTTAAATGTTTTACTACAATATTGATTATATACTAACCTTTTTTTTTCCAGCTCGGAACAATCTTTTCCATCTCAATGTGTCAAGTATTGATTCTTAGCCTTCAAATAATTATGTATGAATCTTATTTTAAATGTGTTTGTTGTGTCATTGTGTATACTACTAAACCAAAAGATGTGTTATCCTCTAAATATTTTGCATATATTCAAATATTTTTTTATAATAAACTTTTTAAATAAAAAATTTGAAACATTAGTTGCTGTGCATTTCTTATTTATTTTATGAACAGCAGTTATTTGCTGGAGATCTTCTTTTAGGTTTTCTTAAATAAAGAGGAACAAAAATGAAAATAAGTTAAATTTATTTCTTAAATAATCAATTTTTTTATCTAGTACAATCACATGTTCAGAACACAGTACCAATTTAACCTGGAAAGTTTACACATGGTACAAAGCCCGATTCCCATTTAAACTGTCCAGGTTATATACTTAATTACTCATTAATAGTAAGTACCCATCAACGGTACAAATATAACAGGAACTCCTCAATACAGTGTAACATCCAAGACAATATTTTCACTTTTTAAACTGACTAGCTGCAAAACGTTTAGACTAAAAATATTTTACACCTGTAGTGGAAAGAGTTGTACACAAAGTGACAGTGAAATAATTTCCAGCCCTTCAACTATAACAGTGTTTTAAAATAATTTTTTCAAGACACAAAGGCATGAGAAAGAAGATAAAATCATTATAGATATACCTTATTTTTAGTCAAAAGTTATCTTTTTCTGTATTTCATTTCACAAATATCAAATGATTTTGTATTGACAAATGGGAAATTGAATCACAGATTAGTACATTTAGGATACAACCACTTTGCAGCTTCTTTTGATCCTTTTAGTAAATTCCACCATATAGAGGCCAGATTCATTTGATTGCACAAACAGTGTCCTGATTTACTTGAGGTTCTTGGTGATCCAAGGCATGAAGTGAGTCACTCTTGTGTAAACTCCTGGATACTGGCCTTTTCCACAGCCAATACCCCAGCTGACAATACCAACCTGCGTCCATCGGCCATTGTTTATCATCAGTGGTCCTCCGCTGTCACCCTATGAACATATCATCTTTACATTGTCTTATGTTTATAACAAAATCTTGGCGATGAACAAAAAAGTCTGGAATTCACCTCTAGATTGATGCTTGGTGGAAAGTATCGACAGTATGAGCCAATTCAAATGCAAGGCGTAGTCTTGTTATTTATGACAAGATTGTTTAGCTATGTTAGTTATGGTGTGCTGAACAGGCTAGTTGTAGTGTATTTAAGCTTTAGGAGCAACTTAAGTGGGAAGAGTGACAATGTTTGCTATCTGGTTGTACACATGTACAATTGGCGTTCATGTTGGTCAAGCTTCAACTTTGTAAGAATTTTCTGAAGGAAGATATTTGAAATCTTAGAATCAGTGAAACTGCAGAGTAAACAAAGATGAGATTGCATCATATAGTAGAAATCTGAATTTAAAGAGAGAAACAGGGAAAGTAGTTGATAATGTGTAAAAGTGAAATAAATCAATATATCTACCGATTTCAGAATTAAAAAAAAAAAAAAACTCAAGTATAAAAGATTTTTTAATCTATTTACATTTCAAGTAAAAGAGTGTTTTTAATAAAAATAATTAGTTCTTTACTAAACAAGTTTGAAGGAAAGGGGAGCAGTTATAAAATAAACTACAAGAAAAGTGGAAGATTTTGATAATAGTAGATATTAAAAAAGTTAGGGTTTCTTAGTATAAAAACATCCTTTAGTAACTAGATAAACAAAATTTTTGGTGATTTTAAGAAAACAAGTTTCATTTTTGTTTTCTGACAGTCAGTTAGAGCTCAGAACAAATTATAATATGGAAATCAATGAAAAATTAAAGGGTGATTATACTGTTAAACAAGACCAAGATAGCGAGAAGATTTAAATAAGGTGAATATTTCGTGGGTTTACTTGTATCTGTTTAGTTAAAGAGCTAAGTTTTGACTATATGAAAAGAAAGTGAAAACATTATAGAATATTAATAAAATAAGAGTTTAATATTAGATTGTTTTAAAGGTGAAAAATTGAGATTTAGTTGATTTTGATTGCGGAAGAAATTATTGAAAGATTTAATAACTTTTCATGTGAAAACAAAGTCTAATATGGCAAAAAGTGATAGTAAAAAAGTGTTTAGAATCAACTGATTGAATTTCCAGTTAAGACTGACAAATGTTTACTTACTTTCGAATAATTTTTTTTATTTATTTCATTTAATTGCAATGGAGCACAGGCTCCGGTGGCAATTAAATTAATATCTCCTGATTTCTTTCAAAGTCGTACAGTATGTCATGGAAAAAGAAACTTTTAGGCCAGAACTACAAATGGAGGCGCAGGGGTTAGCTCAACCTTTTTTCTTCCTGGGCCGTATAAGCACTACAGCTATATCATGATGGACCACAATAACCTCCAATTTAATTACAATTTAAAAGTAAGCATTTATTTTAACATTAATGGAATTGCAAATTTTTGACAATTTACAATAAATCCAGCTTGTAATTGTTAGGTTTTGGGCAATGTGGAAAGGGTTGAGTATCAATGGTTAGCCTCGTCTGACATTCGGTGGACAACTTTGATGGTGTGTGGCAAGTCAGGTGTCCACATCATGTTAGAGAACAGTAGTTAGCATTTATAGTGGCCATCTTTAATACAAAAAATTGAACTCTTAAAAATTTCGTGGATGAACTGCAACATTAACATTTGTGTATTATAAAACAGTTTAATATCTGGTCATAACAACTTTTAAACTAAATTTTTATGGGATCTGGTGTAAAAGGAGAGTTCTATTATTGTCCATAGATAATTTGCAATCTTTGATTTCATGGATCGAAGTCTGCTTTTATCTCGATACCATTTCAGAATTGTAACCTTGATACTAGAGAAATTTTGAAATAAACGTTTAGTTTGTTAAATGAATTGAATGAACCATATTAGCTTGAAAATTATTCAGCATCACCTTCTATTACTTCTTATTGTTAGTTGTGGCCAGTATTTAAATCATGGTGGCGGCCATATTACTTTGGAAAATTGACTTTGTGATTCTGAATTAAAGAAGAAATATTTTGCAATGATTCTGACAGTTCTAGCCTAGTTATAGAGCACAATAAATAACAATAACTAAACCCCACCAACAAGAAAACTTATCATGTCAGTGTTTGATGATGGATGCGATATTAAGACAAGTGTTTACACAGTAAGAAGAAAAAGAAAATGATGAAGGCCATCAAGTAAAATTTAGTTCATGGGAGGGGGAAAGCACCAAGAGGAAAAAATAAACAAAAACAAAATGTATTTAGTAAAGATGGGGTTTGAGAGAAGGCAGAGTATTTTTGATGGAGCTGATTACCAGATATAGGGTTCCTATGAATGAATCATGTTAGGAAAAGTACTTACCTGCTCTGTTAATTTGTTGCTGATATGTGGCATGCAACAAATGGATAGTTTACATTTTAAGTGTACGAGTCTTGCATGAGGCAAAGCCAGTACAAGAATTGGAACAATAAAAGGTAGTGAATTGGTGGATTAGGTGGGTTTCAGTGCATGTAGCCTGCCTAATAATAGTGAACATTTTCCAATTCGTGGAAATGGTCAAGGTTAATGTGACTGGGTACATGTTTTTGTGGAATTTTCTTTACAAGGAAATTAACTACAAGGTTTTTATAACTAAACTTAAGTGGTTTTTTAATTTTGTTTTATTTTTGTCTTATATATGGCTATTTCCTTCTAACCACAGAAAACTAACTTTGACACATCCTCCTGTTTTTATTTACACTTCGTTTGAGAAAACAATGCTAGTATCTCTTAAAATCAATTATAAAACAGTTATAAAAAGAACATAAATTTTGTTTTCTCTCGAGTTATCAGTTGTAAATAGGATCAGTTTGTTTATAATTACATAAACCATGAAATAGATGTATCATTTTTAAATATTGAGAGTTTCATGAGATTCATTAAAATTGTAAGGTCTCTGAAATGACCTTCACTTCACAAAATAATATCCCTCTGGTTTTAAACTTTTTTTTTCATATTGTTGATGCCATAATTGCATCGCATGCTTCTTTAGGGTTCTGTTTTGTTCACTGAGATATCTCTGATAAAACTTGGTTGCAAAAATTATGACCACAGAAAGCATCCTTCACTATAAGGAAAATGCAAAAACCATTAAATACAAGGCCAAAAACCTCTTCCAAGATATAAATAAGAGCCATCAAATGAACCGTTTCGATGGAAGAGCACATGTGCACCAAGTCCAGCCATCTAACTCGGGGAAAAAAATAACACTATTCGATATGACAGAAAGATATATTGTATTTAAAACATGAATAAAACTGAAAATTTCAGTCCTATTCCAAATTGTATTTTACTGTCATGACGAACAGTGGTTGGGATTGTATTCACTTTGTTTTAAGGATAATATTGTTCAAATGCAGGAAATTTTCCATTGTGGCCACATAAGAAGCTTGCAGTTAATCAGTCACATTGCAAAGTTCGTGTACAATTTTTTTCTAAGGTTGAAACTGGAGTTATGTGAACAATTCTTCTCACAATATCATCTGACATTCTCAAGGCAAGAGAATGTTTTCAGGCTGAATACCACGAATATGTCGTAAAGGTCACTGCAGCGAATTTTTGATGTGATGTGAGGTGAGGTGTGGCAGGCAATTTCTTCTATATATCTAAACCTGTCTGCCTAAATTCCTTACCCAGCTTAGTACGATTTTCTTTCCAGGAGCCATTCCGTGTTAAACTACTTTGCAGTGACAGTGTCACCATTTTGGAAATACGTTTCCACAACAAATGCATGATGCTCAATATTCCATGTCCGATGGAAAAAGAAATGGCATAGCTTGCACTACACAACAATACAAATGCTACCAGCCTGTTGTCAACAGAGCCTCTGTGGTTTTTATTTCAAATAGGGTAGACCTTTCTGCCACACTCTTTGTTACTTCTAAAATTGACAGCCCTCCACACTAGCAATCATATTGTCAGATCTGCTGATGCATGGTAAAAGGCCTTGGTCTCATTCTCATACAATGATCTACTTTATTTGAACTCCATAATTTTCATGTCCACCTCAAATTCACACACACCTTGGTCAACTGACAATAAATACTGTGTTCTTCCACACAGCTTGAGAAAACACGACTTCAATCAGTTCTTGGAATGTAAACATTGCCATGTTAAGTATTCGATATGTTTCTAACTCCAGCCATTGTCACAAGAGTTTGGCTTGCTAGATAGTGCTGTCATTATTATTATTACTCCGAGATTCACTAAAAGTGTGTGACGGAGGGTGCATTGCACCTATCCGAAAGAGTAATGGTTTGGACGGGATATGGCAGGAGACGCCCATGGAACCATCCCAGCTTTCACCTGGAGAGATTCGGGAAAGCCCAGATCAGGATGGCTGGAGTGCTTTATCGAAAGCTACTCCTGTCGAATTTTAAGTTTACTCACCCGGTAAATCCGTGGAAAAAATGAGTACAGAAATGAATCGGTTTTGGACCTGATTTCTCTTATTTTATTTTCACGGTCATTCCGAGATATGAATGTTGCTGATAGTAATATTTGTTTGCTGTCATTCCAAAATATGTCAGTCGAGAATTTTTCAATTAGCTGTGTCGAGAGCAATGCCTTCAGTATTCCAGGTCTTCTGGATGATTCATCACAAAATAATGTATGTCTTTCCAAATTTGCCCCCACTTTGTCATTCCAATTCCCAAAGGGAGAAAAAAAAGAGAAGGGTTTAGAACTTGAATGTGTCCCATATTCTTCCCCAATATTTTTGCCTTCATGGAGCAATGTGTATAAAATTACAAACATAACATGTACCAAAGGCAATGAAAGATGGTTATTTAATAAGTTTTGTAAACTATCTGTGTGGAACCATAATTTTGAAAACCAGATTCAAGATTTTTCCTTCTGCCATTTTCAGTAATTTCTAATGTTTAGTTGAACAAGAAGTCCTGGAAGGATGGTATGAGTGTTTCACTGAGCGGGGCGGTGTAACCGTTAGCGTTCTTGCCTCGCATTCGCGAGGACGGCGGTTCGAATCCCCGTCCGGGCATCCAGATTTGGGTTTTCCATGGTTTCCCCAAATCACTCCAGGCAAATGCCAGGATGCTTCCTTCAAAAGGCCATGGCCGAATTCCTTCCCATTCCTTGCCCCCCATCCTTTCCCGTCTCTAAAGACCTCGATGTTAAAAAGAGACATAAAGCAGTTAAAAAAAAAAATGAGAGTTTCAAATAACATTTTAATGGTTGCTTGTTAAAAATACTGTGAGGTTCTTTCAAAAGTCTGTCTCTTGTATACATGTGATACTTCCATACTTACGTGATCAGGTTCACCTACATGTTTTGTATTTTTTGCTTTCTTATTTATTTATATTTGTGTTTGTTTCTAGCATTTTATCAAAGCAGTTTGTGTTTTATATACTCACACTGCATGAATCACGTCCTGCTTGCCCTGCACATAGGAAATGTTCAACAATGCCTCCAGGAGCAGCGTTCCCATATTTCTGTTTACATTCCTGATTGGTCCAGATTGGTATTGATACCTCTTGTAGAACAGCTGGTTGAGGCCCACCTGGACAAAATATAATCTACTTCAGCATATCATATTATATAAATAGACTTTATACTTAATTATACTGATAAAGTTCTTTTTATTCAAAATATTAAATTGAATTTGGCTGCAGAACTGTTGTAACTATTGTAGTAATGCTAGTAAAGTTGTATTGAAAATTAAATTAATTTCTTACTTTCACGAAGGCTTCCCCAGCCAATTACTGTTGCAGTTTGTCCAGCATATTTTGCACTTCCTGTTGGTAGACAGATTGGTCGAATTTGCTTCGTGAAAGTAACTGGTGAGTCCATTGTTAGTATTGCAACATCATTGTACTGTAAGTATATTCAGTTTATAAATATTGAGTCTTATGCTTTGCAACGGTACTTAAAAGTTAATTTAACTGTATGGAAACATGAATGAGTAAAAATAATCATTTTTCAGTTTATGATGTTTATTGTGAAATTGGAACACTCCATTTCTAACAATAAAGTCTAATACATATGAAAGCCTAGTAAAAATATCAGATGGTATTATCTCAACAAGAAGAAAAGTCATGAAGCAATACTTATGTGGAAAAGAAAGATAAAATAAACCACCAAATAGGGAGGGCTGCAACGACTTGAGATTTTGTGTTCATATAAATTTATCTTTTTTGTTATTGCAGCTCTCCAATCAATTTTTGGTGGGAAGTGGGCTTAATTTTATTTTTCAGATAACATTACATTTGCCATATTTTCTTCAGGAAAGTTGCTCTTGTGCTTCAATGAATTTACCAGGCAAGTGCCTTAGCCAATGTCCGTTGTTTAAATCACAGTGGAGCCAAGAATTTTTATGGGCGTTGCTTTGGTCATATAAGTGCTCCAGGATAATGGTTTGTTACATTTACCATCCATTCCCTTTTTCAGGAAGAAATAATGTAGTAATCTTTTGGGGTTATAAGTTTGTCAAATTTCTGTACTCCAAAATCATTAGGAGAAAAAGTAGATTATTTTAGACAAAATATTTGAAAAAATCTCATTTGTCCACAAACTTGAGGAATTTCCTGCCAACTTAAAAAACTGAAACATAGGTTAGTGTTTTTTTTAAGGTATTTTATTTGCATATAGGGAGACTGTTTCGCTATTTCAGGTAAATGAATTGGTGAACATCTTTTATGATTTAGCTAAGTAAGGAGTTTTAGTTTGAAATCTTGCTGTTTTGTCTTGAACTAATAAGTTTTTTTTCTGCATTTTTGAACTGCTATTCTTATAGAATCTTGGATTTACTTTATAGAAAGCTCTCCCCCCCTCCCCTCCCCCAGTACATAGCCATAATTGTCAAAACTTTTATCACTTCTATTTACTGCAATTTAAACACTAATTAATAAACTCTTTCTCTCAATAAATAATCAAAATTATCATGACAACATACAGTAATGGTGTCATCTTTCAATAAAACCACAAACAATGCTTACTAAAACAAAGATTGAAGTTATTTTCAGGATTCTGAAAATGTGGAAATTATTAGTTTATCAGTTAGCTAATTGTGATAATCTCACATAACACTACAATTTGAATTTGAGAATGCCAGAAATTTTTCATTTAAAACTTACTGGCTAAAATAAGTCTCTAATTATATGAAGACTTTCTTTTACTTCAATCATATTTTCATAAATTTAAATTTTCATTTAGAATAAATTATTTTTGCAAGTATGATAATTTGTAATGCAACTGTATTACAGCTGGATTAATGACCTTTCACGAGTTTAGTTTTGTCGACATACTTAATTAGCAATGGCTAGTACTTACCAGTGTTCTTGAATCAAATCCTCTGTGTCTTACAACTCTCTTCACTTTCTTCTCAATGTGTCGCACCTCTGTGTTTGTTTTTATATTGTAATCACCCAGTCGCACTGTAACTCGGGCAACATCCCAGGAACTCATACTATGAAAATAAAAGTTGATATGAGATACTGGAGAGAGATTCAGTGCCACAGTAATTACTCTACATTTAAACTGTTTGATTCCATCTCTGATATTTTACTTGAATGTTTGTAGAGTTTTTTAAAATGAACCTGATTTTTTTCTCTTCAAAAGGATTTATAGGAACTTGAAGATATGATAAGCCTGAGATTATCATCATTTTGCTCTGTCACATCTGGATGAAATAATGGAACATTTTAAATAAATAATTCATTTTGTAACCAATGAACCAGCTTTTTCCTATTTGCATGATATACGGGCATAATAACAAGAATATTTATCAAAAGGTTTTAACATAATTTTGAGAACCTATTAAAAAGTTATTGAAAGTGATGTTGTCTGAGCTCAGAGTGCCATCAGACAACTGAAACTGGATTAAAGACATAAAAATGAATATCAAAATTATTCTTCCCTGTTATCAGTGATGTTTGGTGTGTAAAGGATATGGATGCATTTTTAAATGCAAGATGACTAGTTTACTTGCATCAATAAATGATTTAATCATAGTAAGCTTAAACTTAAATAAAATCATATTGGTTTCCTGGATTTTTATTTGTGAAATAATTTGTGTGTTCAGTAAGGTTAAAATGCTAGCAAAAATGTTACCACCTTTAAAAATGAGCAGGCCTATGTTTTTTTCCTTGGTATCTGAGTGCAGTTGCATGCTGTATGAATTGGGGATTAGAACATCTTTGTGAAACACATTCAATCCGTTTGGAATGTGAAGAGCTGTCTTTGCATTTATGTAACACACGTCAGCCAGCTTCCCTTCCACATTGAAAACACTCATCACTTCCTCACCCACCTTTCTACTGTGCCCACACCTCTTCTCCCAACTTCATCTTAGTAACAATTAACTTGGCATACTTGTGCACTAACATTCCCCATTGCCAAGGACTAAGCACCATGGAACATTTTCTAGATCAGTGCCTCACCAGAATATCTTTCCTCATCACCCTGGGCCATCTAGTATGAGGTTGGGTCGAAAAGTTCCCGGAATTGTTGTTTACAGTCAAGCAGTTGTTTGCTGGAAGTGAATTTTTTGTTTTGGAGTTTGGAAACACTACTGAGGAAGGTGCTGTGCCGTGCAGCAGGCAGTTGTAGTTGATTTCGTGCATGCAATGCATGATATTTTAGACGTACTTTCTTTCGTCGGATTGTGAAATGTCTTTTAGAGTGCGTGGCAATATCAAATTCTGTGTGTCACTGGAGACACTTGAGATGCTGAAGACTCTATGCGATGAAGAAAATGGCAGTTTACGAGTGGCATAAGTGTTTTCATGATGGTTGTACAACAATTGAAGATGATGTTCGGATTGGGCGGCTTTCAGCTTCCACGACAGATGAGAATGTTGAGCACGTTTGACAACTTGTGAATGTGGACAGATGAACAACCATTGATATTATTGCCTCCGAAGTTGGTATTTCACATGGAAGTGTTCACAGCATTCTCCATAGCGATTTGAACATGCATCGTATTTACTTGCTCATGTTTCTGAAAATGTTATCCCCTGAGCAAAAAGCAATGAAGAGTGACCATGTGCAGGGACTTGATTGAAATGGCTGATGCAGACAACAGCTTCCTGCGCAAAATTGTAACAGGTGATGAGATGTGGTGCTTTCTGCTTAGTGGAAGCCAAAATCATCACAAAGAAAACAAAAATTTGGCTTGGAGTGAAGCTGGGGTAAAGTAATGTTGAAGGTGTTTTTTGATTACCGGGTCTTGATTCATTATGAATTTATTCCAGAAGGGAAAACAGTCAACAAAGAATTGTACATAGAGATCTTAACATTGTTATGAGATGCAGTTCGACGAAAACAACCTGAACAATGGGCAGGGAATTAATAGTTTTTGTTGCATGACAATGCCCCGTCACATCTATCCATAATGGTGAAACAATACCTTGCCAAAAACAATGTTACCAGTCTGGAACACCCTCCATATTCTCCCAATATTGCTCCACTGGATTTTTACCTGTTTCATGCCTGAAGTTGATATTAAAGGGACGATGTTTTGCTGATTCATCAGAAGTAATTGAAAATGCGACGAAGTGGCTAAATGAACGTCCGAAAAACAGCTTTCAGGAGAGTTTCCAACAATTGTATGAACAATGGAATAAGTGTGTAGAAGCAGGAGGAGAGTATTTTGAAGGAAAATAAGGTGAAAATGCTGTACTTAATTTCAATACATTTTTATTAACCAATTCTGGGAACTTTTTGACACTAGCTCATGTTTAATGACCACTTTTTCTCCTTCAATGGCGAAATTTACCATCAGTTGTATGGTACTGTCATGGGCACCCAAATGGCCCCCTCATATGCAAACCTCTTCCTAGGCTGCCTGGAACAGTTTGT
The DNA here is from genome assembly GCA_031002005.1 of Vandiemenella viatica. Taxonomy (NCBI): domain Eukaryota; kingdom Metazoa; phylum Arthropoda; class Insecta; order Orthoptera; family Morabidae; genus Vandiemenella; species Vandiemenella viatica. The sequence goes on from JARYHS010011408.1 coordinate 139,569,367, forward strand.
TTCTCGGCAAGGGAGCGTCCATAAACCACTAGCTCCTGTGAACCCACCCCCCTCCCCCTCTTAGCCCAGCGTGGCTTGTGTCTCCCCCCCCCCCCCCCCCACGTAACATGTAGCTTTTTTACTTATTGATTCCAGAGATATTTTGTACAGTTTTCTCTAGACATACTGTCTTAAATTACCTACGGTGATAATTGAAACATGGAAATAAATATTTGCATGCTGTGTTGTATCATTTTTAAAATGCCATCTGACTCTGCCCCCAGAATATATTTCAGTATACTTCTGAAACTCGGCCCACAGACATGAGGTTCTCCACCCTACTAGACAGTCGGAAGGCTTTTTTTCTGTGCAACAGATTTGCTGCAAAATATGTAACATACACTATGCGTCCACCACCTTCCCCAACGCAGTAATCGGGAGAAGCTTCCCCTTCATAGGACATGCCACTTGGGAAACCTCCAATGTAAAAACCAGCTAACATTCAATCATTTCCCACTCTTGTACACAGATCTGGCCACAGACAAATGGTAATCACCCATAATCCTAACCACCCAGTTCTTTTTCATGCCTCCCCAAAAAAATTCTTGTTTCTGTCCATGTCATCAGAATCCTTCCAAACTGAAGCAGTTTTTCTGAACTTGGAAGGTGGGAACTGGCTTACCAGTACTAGCTGGATTCTAGTCTGTGGGTCTGAACTTAAGAAACCACTCAGCAATCTTCCTTTCCTCTCCCCTATCTCTGCCTGCTCACCCACCTTCTTTTCCCAATAATATCCAACAGTTGTATGAGCATATTTTTTACAAAAAAAAAAAATTATTACTTTTACAAGCAACTGTGGAAGAAATGGCCTGCAATAATCATATATTCTGTTCAATTGATTCAAGTTTCTTTCCAGTTTATTTTATTTTCGTGCACAAAATTTTTGGGTACAATATTTGATGCTGTTTCCTTTTGCCAGCCCATGACATGTTTCTGCAATTTAGTTTCAAATTTTAAAAGTTTTGTGTTTATGTTCCCCAGTTCCCACTCCACACTTCCCATTTCTCCCATTACAAGGCACCAACCAATTATGTAAGCCCCCAGTTAGCTGTGAGCCTCCCCACCATCATGCAGGAACTTCTCTACTTTATTGTTGAATTTTTTTTATATGTGTCTATTCGTATTTTGATGCCAATTCTGCCTTCAACTCAGGTAAATGGGGGTTATTCTTAGCTGTTCATCAGCAAAAGAGAGCATTGCAAAGGGTGGATGTTGAAGGAGACTAGATGCAGGCATCTACAGCACCCACCTTCTGCAATGTTCTCTTGTTGAGGAAGGATAGGAAAATTCAACACAACACTTACCACAGAATCTATGGTTTCTCAAAGTGGGGTATGCGAACCCGTAGGGGTTCACCAGTTGATCGTAGGGCACTTGCGACAAGATTTACATTGTGGTGGCTGACTAGCTGTCTCGAGCATGCAAGACACACGATAGTGAATTGGGATTGAAAATTAGAAAAATTGCACCTAAATTTTACTCAACTTGCTACAAGAACAAGACCATCCATCATATTAATTTATAACAATTGCTTTTTAAAAATAAAAATCCATATTTCTTAAAAATAAACAAAAATTCAGTTTAAGGAGGTTTGCCATTGTCTAGCAAATTTAATATGAGTATGTGGAGTTATGAGGGCTGTCCAGAAAGTAACAGATGTTTTGTAATAAAAAATAAACAAAGTGAAAAAACGATTTTTATTATATACATTTTAGAGGTAAACTCTTAGCCTATTTTTCAACATAATCGCCATTTAAATTAAGGCACTTATCATAACGTGGTACAAGCTTTTCGATACCCTCTCTGTAGAAATTTGCCGCCTGAGACTTCAACCACTGGTTTACACCGGCATGCAGTTGAGCGTCAGTTTCAAACCGTTGTGTTGCGATCCACGTCTTCATCGCCGGGAACAGGTGGTAGTCGCTCGGCGCCAAATCCGGGCTGTACGGCGGGTGATTGAAAACTTCCCATCCAAAACCATCCAAGAGCTCTTGGGTACGATTGGCCGTGTGTGGACGAGCGTTGTCGTGGAGAAACAAAACTTTCTCACTGAGTTTTCCCCGACGCTTGTTTTGTATCGCGCGTCTTAATGTTCTGAGTGTTTCGCAATACCTTTCTGAAGTGATTGTTTGGCCACGTTCAAGAAATTCAACGAGAATCACACCCTTAGCATCCCAAAACACAGTAGCCATAATTTTTCCTGCTGACAGCGTTTGCAGACACAACATTGCTAAAAACACCACTCACTCCAATGTTGGTTTTGTTGACCTGTTCAGGCGTTATGATCAACCCTGGATGCGTGGTCATGTACAGCGTACACAGGCAGATCTGAAGCGTGCATTGTGTCAGGCTGACCGAACACACATTGGTTTGATAGATGTTTCTGGCATAACACGGAGTGACCATACCTCCCATGGACTCCACCTGAATGTTCGGAGCAAGCAGAAGCTAACGCAACTGATTGCCAATAACATCAGGAGAGGCAGGTTGGATGTGAACCCCATCCCAGTGGTAATTGGTGGTAGGACTCAGTCTTTTTTAGGCCAAATGTCAAGAGTAGGAAGAGTTATTTAAGAAATGTACATAATGGTATTACAGTAAAAAATAAAGAATGTCAGTCTAAAATAGCTTTGTTCCATCAGAACATTAGGGGTATCTCAAGCAAACTTGACGAGCTCATAATATCTATAGAAGAAACCCAAAAATCGTTGAATCTTAACATAAATATCGTATGTCTGACAGAACATCATCTGAAGAATTGTGAAATAGGTCTCCTCCCTTTTATTGGATATAGATTAGCTTCTTGTTATTGCAGGTCAGAGATGAGAATGGGTGGTGCAGCAATATATGTAAGCGAAAATACCGAGACAAAATCGTTAGATGTAAGTAAATACTGTATAGAAAAAGATTTTGAATGTTGTGCAATACAGTTAGAATTAGAAAACAAATATCTTATAGTGCTGACAGTTTATAGGGCTCCCACAGGAGACTTCAGTAAATTTTGTAATAAACTTGAGGCGGTTCTAATAAACTTATCACGTACTAAAAGGGAAATTATCCTCTGTGGAGACTTCAACATAAATTTTGCTGTAGAATGTAACCAGACAGATTATCTTCTAGGAATGCTTAGATCATTCAATCTCTATCAAACTGTAAATTTCCCAACTAGAACACAAAAAGATAGTAGTACCATTATTGATAACATTTTTGTAGAGCACAATAAATTAGAAATATATGAAACAGTTCCAATGGAAAATGGTTTGTCAGACCATAATGCTCAAATAAATATTTTGGATGTTGTGGGAAATGAATGTAACAAAAAGAAAGGATTTGTCAGAGTTAGGCCATTAAAGAACAATTCAATAAAAATATTAAATGATGAACTTCTCAATGAGGGCTGGAGCACTGTATATAAATTAAAAGGGGTAAACAATAAATTCAATTACTTTCACCAAAGGTTTTCAGAAATTTACAAAAGGTGTCTCCCTACAAAACTAGTTCCAATTGGTCAAAAACGAGTAAACAAAAATTGGGTTACAGTTGGTATTAAAACATCTTGCAGACATAAAAGGGAATTGTATGTAAAAGTTAGGAATACTGATAATATGCTTCTCAGACAACATTACAAAACTTACTGTAGAATTTTAACCAAAGTAATAAAAGAAGCTAAACGTTTGGCCATAAACGATGAGATTAGTAGTTCAGATAATAAGATAAAAAGTGTTTGGAACATTATTAAAAGAGAAACAACTGTATCATCCCTTGAACATAAACCTATATCTATAAGCATTAATGATAAGCTTGTAACTGACCCCTCTTATGTAGGAAATGCTTTCAATAACTACTTCTTAACAGTTGCTGAAAAAATAAAAGGAAAATATATTGGGAATATGGATGCTATAGCAATACTTAAATCCTTGTCACCAAAAACAGCACCTATGTCTATATTTCCCACCAGTCAAAATGAAATTGAAAAAATTATTAAATCCCTCAAAAATAAAAAGTCATTTGGTTATGATGAGGTTTCAACCCATGTAGTGAAACAATGTAACACCAGCATTAGTAGAGTTATTAGTCATATTTGTAATAGTTCTTTTGAAGAAGGTATCTTCCCTGACTCACTCAAGAAGTCAATAATCAAACCGCTTTATAAAAAGGGGGATACCTCAAAAATTGAGAATTACAGACCCATTTCACTTCTACCAGCATTTTCAAAATCTTTGAAAAAGCAATGTACAGAAGGGTGTATGCACATTTACAAAAAAATGACCTACTCAGTAAAGTACAGTTTGGTTTTAGACAAGGCGTTTCAACAGATTCAGCAATTTTTGCTTTTGTAAACAACATACTGGAATCAATGCATAAAAAAATTAAATTCCCTAGGTATATTCTGTGATCTTGCTAAGGCTTCTGACTGTGTTGATCATGAGATTCTACTAGGTAAATTAGACCACTATGGAGTTAGTGGTAAACCAGGACTTTGTTAGCGAGACACACCTAAAGCCAGAAGTGCGCGCCGTGGTTGCAAATTATAACTGTTACAGAAGAGATCGTCTCACGGCTGGAGGCGGCGTCGCCATCTACGTGAAAAGAGGAATTCCACACCATGAAATTTCCCTTCCATCCCTACAACTCATCGAAGTAGTCGGCATTGAGGTGCTCACGGCTAATGGTAGTATCTCTGTCATTTCAGCCTACCGTCCACCACGGCGGCATCTCCTCGAGGCTGAATTTATATCGCTTGCATCCATCCGTGGTAAGCTTTTGATAGGAGGTGACTTCAATGCTAAGCACACAGACTGGCACTGCAGGATCACCAATCAAGCAGGTAAACTTCTGCGGCGTGTGTCCAACAGACACAATATGTGTGTTTGGGCACCTGAAGAACCTACACACTATCCAAGTGGCAGAGGCAGACCGGATATCCTTGATGTTCTCATCTCTAAGGGCATTACAGGATTTTTCGCAGCATCTACAATGAACAGTATGTCATCCGATCATCTGCCTGTTATAGTGGAAGTTGGCGTGGGTTCCTGGCAGCCGACAGACAGGCCTACCTTCGACTTTCGGAAGACTGACTGGAGAAAGTATAGGGAGTTGTTAACGGAGGCGCTGGAAGAGTTCCCAGTTGAAAGAAATACTGACGACGCCTTAGAATTCTTCGAAAGCGCAGTCAAAAATGTAACTACAGCTACGACACCAATGCAGACTCACCTTGCTTCTTCTCCACATCTCCCACCGCACCTGCTTGCTGCGATCCGCCACAAAAACCGGATTGCCAAGGAGTGGAGGCTCACTAGAAACCCGGCAACCAGAACGTTGTTAAATCGCCTCCAGCGAGAGCTGAAGGTGTCTCTATCGGAGCATCGAAACCGGGAGTGGGAATCCCGCCTCTCGATGTTACGTCCGGAAGATGGAACACTCTGGTCGCAAACCCGTTGGTTCACCAAGAAACGGAGTAGACTTCCATCTCTCCAAGGAGAGCGTGGCGTCATTTACCGCTCTGCAGACAAAGCAAATGTCCTGGCGGATGTGTTCGAAAGGAATTTTCAACCATCTCAAGGAGACGTCGAACAGGTGGCCATCGTGAACTGTCGTCTAAGTGCTCTCCTTGAGGCAGGGGATGATGAATTGCACGATATAGAACTTGTTACTCCTCAGGAGATACTCAGCTGTGTAGCCAGACTGCATCCACATAAAGCCACGGGTCCTGATGAGATTGGAAATATGTGCCTCAAGAACCTTCCGCCGGTAGCTGCAGACTATCTTGCCAATCTTTTCAACACCATAATTCAGACGAAGACATACCCACGTCGGTGGAAACATGCGGAGGTGGTTCCAGTTCATAAGAGCGGGAAGGACCCAAGCTTGCCACAAAATTATCGTCCTATCAGCTTGCTGCCAGCAGTCAGCAAGGTGTTTGAGCGTCTCCTGCTCAGGCGCCTAAACAATCACATCGAACGATTCGGAATTATTCCCCACCACCAACTAGGGTTCCGTCGTGGCCACTCGACCATCCAACAGCTGATGAGAGTTACAGAGGCTGCGACGCATGCATTCAACTACGAGGAATATTGTGGCCTGGTGCTTTTAGACATATCACGAGCCTTTGATTCAGTCTGGCACTCTGGACTCCTGATGAAATTATATGACCAGGGATTCTCACGTCATTTTATCAAGTTGCTGTGGTCGTATCTCGAGGGACGGACTTTCTGCGTACGAGTTGGCGCAGAACTTTCATCTCGACGACTAATCATGGCAGGTGTTCCTCAAGGCTCGGTGTTAGGACCGACCTTATACTCACTCTATACTGCTGACGTGCCAACTCAGCCAACAGTCCATACTGCCACCTACGCTGATGATACGGCTTTCTTTACCAGCAGCCACAGCAGGACAGTAACCACCCTCCGCTTGCAGGAAGTCCTGCAGAAGACAGTAGCTTGGGCGAGGCGGTGGCGGATTGAAATCAACCCCACCAAAACTCAAGCAATTATGCTCACCAGAAGATTGGGACCTCGTCAGTGAATTCAACCTGACCTTAAGCTTCAGTTAAATGGGAAAAGCATACCATGGGCCAGAACAGCCCGCTATCTCGGTGTGACACTCGACAGTAGACTGACGTGGCGTGCACACGTTGAAGATGTTCGGAAAAGAGCTAGTGCCAGACTACAAGCCCTGTATCCAATTTTGAACAGGGACAGCAATCTCGCAGCATCTATGGGTGTGCGTCTTTACTGCTCATTGGTCAGACCGATACTCGAGTACGCCTGTCCAGTGTGGGGATACGCGGCTGCGACACATCATCGCCGCCTGCAAACAATACAAAACAGAGCTCTGAAGAGAGCCTTACATCTTGACACAAGGTTTCCTACCTCTGCCCTGCATGAAGCTGCAAATTTACCAATGTTGAAAGATCGGTTCCGCGAGCTTGCGAAAAAGTTCTACAATCAATGTTATATATCTAAAAATCCATTGGTTAACGAGCTTGGCAATTATCCGATGGAAGGATGGATGTTGGACCACATAACCGACCACTGAAGATTTTTCAACAATAATAAAAAAACGCCTATATGAAGGCATACCATACGAGAAGACATGCAACATCTACCACATATAGGAGGAAATGTCAACCAGCAAAACCTCCATCATACCCTGCCTGTTACAATAAGGCAGTGAAGGCGTGTGCTGGAGCTGGAAAAAAGCGGTTTACATAGGTGGTGTCCTCTAGTGATCGCTATCGTAGTTAATAACTATTATTTTGCGATGGTAGTGTCATCTAGTGGTATTTATTGCAATTAATAACGGTGAGAGAGGCAATAAGCGGTGACTGATGCACTCGTAGCGGGCGGTCGACGAACATTTACAGCGCTGTCAGAGAGGGAAGTGCTGACCGTTATTTGAATAACTCCAGACCTCCAGTTATCGTTTTGGCCGCTACTTTCTAAACGGCGTTTTTAAAATAACGGTTATTTGTAGCCGCTTAGTTATTTGTGACCCATCTCTACACCATTGCCTCACTCGGCTTTCACTGATTATTCCTTGGCTGTACACATCACAAATCTGGCGATAAATTTCAATTGGTTTGTGATTTTTTGTCAACAAAAACCGTATTACAGCTCGCACTTCACAACTGGCGGGATTTTTAATTGCAGCGCTCATTTTCACACTCTACTGTATTCAAAGTACGATAGGAACGATGTGCAAACTACCACGGCTGGTTGCGTACTGAATGTATGAACAGTCTGACGCCAAAATGGCGGCGCTATGAGCACCCATTGCTGCGCCAGGTCAAAACGTCTGTTACTTTCTGGACAGCCCTCGTATAAGTTTGAAGAACCCTGCCTTAGATTATGGTGATTGGGAATGATGAACTTAAAAAAAGACTAGTGCAGAGTGGGCAAAGGAATGGAACTCGATTTTTCTGTGGAAAAATATGGCCGAGTGAGGTGGGTGAGCAGTAACGCTCTTGTCCTCACATTTAGGAGGTTGTGGGTTTGAATTCCCATCTGACCATTCAGATTTCAGTTTTCCGTGGCTTCCCAAACTCACTCCAGAAAAATGCCAGGATGATTCGTTCAGATATCCGATTCTGAATTCCTACCCATTTCTTTCTCCTAGTTGATTGCCGTATTTAATGACCTCTACATTGACAAGGCTTAAAACCATAAGCAAAAAAAAAAAGAAGAAACACAAACAAAGCACTCAGAAACTGAAATGTTAAAAAGAATTAGGTTTGGAGTCATTTGAGGATAGAAGGGAAGGGAATTGTGTGTATGTATAAGGCATATATTGGCAATGAGGCCTGAATTGGTGGAAGATTTAGAAACTGCATGTGGAGGGGAAGAGAGGACCATGACATTAAATTATCAATAGATTTCAGACATAAGGAAGTAAGAAAATTTCATTTGTAGGTAGGGAAATGAGGGACTGAAAAATTTACCTATGGTGTTGACAAACAACAAACCTCAGTGTGTGAATAATTTTAAGGTCAAAATATTTTTAAAAAACTAATTAGGTATGCAAGGTCATTATCTCAATTGCAATTATTATTAATAATGGTAATGATAAAGCAGTCTCACTTTAATGTGGTCACTCATATCAGCAACAAATGGCCTTAAGTACGAATGACGGAACTATTAGCTTAGCTTTGAGTTGTAGTAACACAGTTTGCTATTGTTGGTGTACGTTCTGTTTTGAGTGTTTATGCATACAGCAAAAAACCTACGAACATATGCAAGCATTCTGCTGTCATTGATGGATGCAAGCCAGAATGAATGAATAAGTTTGAATCTTTTCCTCTGTCAGAATCACAGCATTTAGTTATTTAAGAACTGTCAACACAACTACAGCTAAGAGCAAACTCGAAGACCATCTAAACCAGTGTTTCCCAACGTGGGGCCCACGCCCCACAGGGGGGCAATTTGGTTTTTTTAGGGGGGCAATTTAGAAATTGACTTGATACGACTTTACCGCTTTCTCTTGGGTTTATTTAAATGCAATGCTAGATATAGATACAAAATATAGCAAAAAAGCAAATTCTTAAAACAGTGCTCTAAATAATTATTAGGTATAGTTTCGTTTGATGTTAGCAAAATATTTTTTTAATTAAAAATTAGGTATGGGGGGCAAAAAAAATATTAAGTGGGACATGACCCAAAAAAGGTTGGGAAACACTGATCTAAACGAACTTGGTTGCTTTCAGTTTAGCTGTTTTAAAAGAAACTTCCTTGAACAATCACAATGCTTTTTATTAATATTTTGATTATTGCAACATTAGTAACAGTTAGTGTATGCAACTGCTACTTACTGAGCAACACAATGAGCTGCCGTCAGAATATGAGTGCTGTCGATGAGAGATCCTCCACAAAATTGCCGGCCACTGTTGAAGAGAGCTGCCTGCAAATAAAGAAGAAAAACCATCAGTTATTTAGCTATAGCCTGTACTTTTCAACTCGTTATTCTTATAATGCCATGACCAATTCAGGGCTGCGCCAATTAACGTTGAGGATGTACCTGTTCATGGGAACTCTGTTGGGAAGATGAATTCGGCTGGTTTCCAGTTGCTTCTCAGTATGTATTCGCATATGTTATTGTGTTGGGGATGATTGTGATAGTGTGTGTTTTCGGTATGGAATGTTGTTTGCACTGCATGAAATAAGAGATGAAGAGAGAGGCTGAAACCCGGTGCCTGCCCATTCTGGCCTACTCTTCCAAAATACATCAGGGTGACTGCCAGACTTAATATCTCCATCTAGTGGAAAAATTACTAAGTGTCATATGCCCTCACTCTATACTCACTGCAAAGATGTAAGGGATTTAACCCAGGTCTTTGGTGCACAATCTGATAATTAGGAATTCACCACTTTTCCTACTCTGCTGGCCAATTCCTGATGATGAAAATTTCTTTCACCACCAGGACTCGGACCAGCTAACCCTGTGTCTGTGCTGGACGCCTGGACATCTGGACACCATTACAGTGCTGAAACCAGATCAGCTAATGGGGTGAACTACTTTGACAATTCACTTTTATTCCAAAAATTAATTCATTCTGTTACAAGAAAGCAATTAAAATATTAGTTTAAAATTTTTGTTTGATGAAATGCTATCCTGGTTCATAAAAGCTTGGAGAGAAATTTCAGTTTTTTTTTACTCATATAAATACTGCTCAATACTCAACAGTGACACTGCATACTTAAAATGATTTCGTTTTCGCTATCAGGTTGTTGGTAACTACAATTTTATGAAAAGGAAAAATTGGCTTAAGTTGAAGTCGAATATTAATAACGATCTAATCTAAGGGAGAGTAATATTGTATGCAAATGTGTTTTTTTATGTTTTATTTGTGTGTATAATCCTTGCATTCACCTCAGTGACTAAGGCAAATGGTATAAAGATCGTAATCAGGATGACTGCCAAAAGAGGAATGAAGTTTTGATTATGTGTCCATCTTGTATCCCCGTATCTGCCAAGATGATTCTTTAACACAATGTATAAAACTGCAGGTATGTGGTAATTATTAGCAACAATGATCACCTTATCCTGAAAAACACAAAAATCGTCTTCCCATCTCTCTAAAACATTAATATTTATGATTAAACTGAACAGTGAATTGATTTGTCAGAATTGGGATGGTAGATATTAAATGTGTAGAGCGAACAAGGTGAAAGAATATCAGAACACATTGTCGCGGTGTATTAAGACATACCTATTCAAAAAAAATTCAAATCTGATAAGGTAGAAGAAGATAATTGACATTAATGAGTCATGTGTATTGCAGGATATAGTAAAAAAGGAAGTGCAAGTAACAACAAATAACCAACCTATCTCACTGACCTCTTTTTTTATTTGTATTTAAAAAAAAAAAAAAAAACAGTTTTCACGTCTACAATCTGAAAGAGTGGAACAGATGAGAAAGTAATGTAAAGATTCTGTACCAAAGAGTGAAGACTGTGGTTCCATTTCACAGAACAAGTTTAGAACTTATTAATTTGATATAATAGCAAACACGATGTCAAGACAGGTTTTACCATATCTGTTAGGCATAACATTTCGTACTTGTAGACCATAAATAGTTTGAGACATCATTTATCATTGCCAATGGGAATAATGCCATGCAGAGTTTACCCAGATGAGCGCCTGAGTAGAAATTGTTCACCTGCAGGTACATTAAGCGTTAGAAAGTATAATTCGTCATTACTGTGGTTTCTACTCTTGTTTTTTTCTGTTTCTTGTCTTTTTTAACACTATCGCGAACTGTTTACATGATCAAATTTGTATCAAGGGAGTGAATTTGACTAATAAATGATACGAAATTCGGACCGTAAGCTGTATATAAATATTCATGTTCAAGGAAATAAAACTATGACTTCTGAGTCCAAATTTCTCGTCGCTGTAAAAAAGCAGTCGCAGCAATTGAAGTTTACTCTCTTCGGTCAAACTGTGGTATGTTTTCTTTTAGAGGGAGATGGGAGGGACTGACATTTAGAAATATCATAGATTGAAATTATGCAAAATGATTTTTTAAAAACACATCGCGCGAAATGCAATGATTTGAGAGAGAAAAGTGTTGTCTGCCTCGGGGTAAGCTCACTAGTGTTCTGGTATTGGGCATTGGTTGACTGTACTCACTATCCATGGCCACTCTCCGACGTCAGCGTTCTGGCCGCCGACGATGCGCTCCTGGTCCTGGTAGCCGTTCTTGGCGCCGCACGAGGCGTCCACGCCGCCAATCACTGCCGGGGCTTCCGTGGTGGTGGTTGTCGGAGCTGGTGCCTGTGTGGGAGGCCACGCTGGCGGAGGTCTCGTCGGCGGTTTGGGCCTGGTGGGTGGCTGCCAGGGCGGCCTCGTGGGCGTGCTAGGCGTGGTCGGCCGAGTGATAGGCTGCGTGGTGCTGGGATCGAGTCCCGGCCAGCCCGGAGAGGGCGGGTGAGTGGGCAGTGGAGGGATCGTGTGGTCCGGAGGGTGAGTGGGGATGGGCGGCGGCCAGTTTGGGGGCACAGGGTTCCCCGGCTGCTGAGGCTCCTCGGGGGCCACCACCGGCTCGGTGGGCGGCGTCGGCCGCGGCGGCTGCGTCGGCCGCGGCGGCTGCGTCGGCCGAGGCGTCGTCGGGTTCGTGCAACATACTCCGAACATCTGTCCACAACAGAACCACAGGATTGCCAAAAACACTCTGGTATTTCTGACGATTCTCGATGGACGGATGTTTACGGTCGACCACTTGTTGCTTAACCGGGACTTATGAATAAGACTGGACTCTACTCAACCAGCTCTTTCCAGACCTTCAAATAGACGGGTATATATGCAGTGGCGTTGCTAGGTCAATAAGGGCCCCAGTGCAAAAAATTTATTTTGGGCCCTCAGGCCAGATGGGCGACCTGTTTTTTGATTGGTGTTGCTGGTAAGGGCCTCCTGAGCTGAGGATGGGGCCCTTGAGTTGTGCTTAGGGGCCCCCTGAGCAGTGAGAGGGCCCTTAGTGAGGGGCTTCCTGTGTCTCAGACGACTGTAGAGCTATATATATAAAAAAAGGTCGCCAGTTTGCAATGAAGGCTCGTGGGCCTCTGAACTGCGCTTTGGGGGCCCCCTGAGGGTAGGGGCCCCGGTGCACTGCACCGCCTAGCCCCATAGTAGCTACGCCCCTGTATATATGTGGTGTTAACTGTGCATAAAATAATAATAGTAGTGAAAAGTAGGCAAATATTTTTCAGCTACCCCAAGAATTAGTAATGAAATCACATTTTTTAATGATTTTGTTTGGAGAATTATATTGCAAAATCAGCATGATACTTTGCTCAAACCCTGCATGCAAATAAGACATCAATTACGCATATGTTCTTATTATAAATATAATTTTTACGGTTACCGATCAGATAAATAAAATCAAAACTATTAAGAAAAAGTGTTGTCATTCGTAGTTGCTATAACTTTACAAGTTGCTGTTTCTGTCCGATTGTAGATTATGTGAGTAGTTTAAGAGAAGACCTAAATATCCTACAGGTCTCCTCCCCTTAATTTCACCTTGTCCTGAACAACAATCTTTCAGCCTAATCTGTTGTTTAACAAAGGTATGTTTTGTTCTGTTTTCTGTATAGTCTACTTAAATCGGACAGTCAAAATCTGTACAAAATGTCGAAAATGTGATGTTGACGGGATCAAAGCTGGTTATAACATAAACCACCAAGATCAAGCCAGCAGATTTCAGTATTTCATGATGTATACGGAAAGCTTCCTCAGAATAATGAACGTATCGTTGCATCTGCTGTGATCTTAAACTAGTGGCACTAAATCAGATGTCTTAGGTTACTTCTTAGTGTGCATTACAACGTTACCACTGTAGGGAACCCTGCTGTGAGGCGACATTAAGTCAGATTATTGTTTGCATGGGTGATCACTTGGCTATGTCACGCTCTGCCTCAGCGTGTGCTGGTGGAATAAGTGGTTCGCTCACCTGCCGCCCGGAGGCGGTGAAGTAGCTGCACGTGTCGTACATGCCGAGGACCCATGTCTCCCAGTTGGTGAGCTCGGGCAGCTTGAAGTAGGGGTAGCACTGCCTGAAGCTGGTACACCGGCCCAGCACGCCCTTGCTGGTGAAGCACGGCCCGATGGGCACAAACCCTGGCCAGCCCGTTATCTGGCGGCTCCTCCGGCGCGCGACAGTCCTGTCGGGGCCTACCGGCGCTATGGGCAACAAAAGAAACGTGGATGATTGCACAACAGTGATGAACAATGGAAGTTGTTTCGAAAGATGTGTAGTTTGTGGTTGGAAGGAAATTGTTTTTTCCCCACTTGATACTAGGTTTACAATATTTTCTTGAAGCGGAAGATAATGGATTGTGAACCATAATCAATTTACATATACGATAAACGTAATTTCGCAGCGGATATTATTGATCAATCAGTAATGGCAACTAAATGTATCCATCTATATAAAATGTTATATCTACTACATGAAATATAGCTTTAGCTTCAGTGTTGGTTAAGTTTGTATCTGAAACTTGTAACAACCGGTTGACTGAAATAGCTAATAGGATGGAAATTCTTATCGGATATTGCAGAATATAATCTCAATTCTTAGATTCCATGTATTTAACAGGCATTAGTTATCGAATTTGATTAGTAACTCAGTAACTTGGCATACAGATGTATTGGCTCGGGAACAACAAATTCAATTTGCAGAATGTAACTCCTTGTGTTTAATATTGTTAACATTTAACAGCAAAAGCAATAGGCTTGACTTGTTCGATTCTCTGCCTTAATCCCTACCCGGCTTATATATATATACGCGTGCAAATGCTTCAGGAATGATTTGAATGGTGTCTGCAACTTAAGCGTATCAGAGGATTCTGCAAGACGTGCGATCGCAATACCAGTAACACAGAACACCTACTTGTAAAACTGTGGCCCTCGTCTTAGAAGGTAATATCTGTATCTTCTTTGTTCAATGACATTACAAAATAAACAGAGCTATAAAGGCTAGTAAACATGAATGTATTTAATTACTTAGGCAAATTCGAATTATTAAATGTTTTGTCTTTAACTTCACTTGGAAGATCTGTGGTATTTCTGTTAACTACGCCATTAGTTCCCATCATCGCTGCGGCTACTGTAAGATTCATAAGAAAAATAGAATTGCCTTAATTGATAATCCGAAGGTTAGTTGAATTCTGCCGGAGGAGTACTGAGAAGTGCGTCAGCAGAAGCGCAGCCAGTTCCTAAACCTCCGGGACCTACAGTTCAAGTGGAATCCGAACCACAGAGCGTGATTTACACGAACTATGCAAAGCCAGAAAATATTCCTCACTGCACCAGCACCTTAAATTTTGAAACCGAGCGTGGTGGGTGAATGGTTAACGCTCTGGCCTCGCATTCGGGAGAATGGCGGTTCGAATCCCCGTTAGGGCATCCAGATTTGGGTTTTCCATCATTTCCCCATATCACTACAGGCGAATGCCGGGATGCTTCCTTAAAAAGGTCATGGCCGAATTCCTTCCTGTTCCATGTCCCCAGTTCCATTCCGCTTCTAATGACCTCGACGTCGACGAGGCGTAAAGCCATAAGTAAAAAAAGAAAGTTCTTTTTTGAAGGACAAAAATAAATCTCAAATATATGGAACCTACTGTTTCGACGCGAAGAAATATTAAATAACTTTCAAGAATTTGTGTAGACTTTTTCTCTGAATGTGTGCTAGAATGTTTGTTCAGAGTCCACTAGTTTGTAAAGAGCAGTAAAACCGCAACGGATCTTCTTGATGCTAGAGGGCCGATTTCTCCATCAATATTGCTGCCGCTGAAAAGTTATGAAACGTAGCAGAAATTATAGCAATAATAATAGATTAAATTTAAAAATAGGATCGGAAGCAATAAGAGAAGTAAGTGAATTCTGTTACTTAGGAAGTCAAATTACAACTGATGGCCGAAGCAGGAATGATCTTAAAATCAGAATATCATTAGCGGAAAGAGCCTTCTTGAAAAAGAGAAATCTTTTTAATTTCAGTCAGTGATTTAGGACCCAGAAATAACTTTTAAAATCTATGTGTGGAACACAGCACTTAAGGTAGCGAAGCATGATCTTAAGGAATACCAGATAGAGGGAAAATTGAAGCATTTGAAATGTGTTGTTACAGAAGGATGCAGAAAATTAAGTGGGCAGATAAAGTACGAAATGAATGTGCTTTGGACATGGTGGGTGATTAGAGAAGTTTGTGGAAGAATCTTACAGAAAGAAGAGAGCGAATGGTGGGTCATATTTTTAGACATGCAGGATTGGTTAATTTGTTAGTCGAAGATAAGAACTGTAAAGTTCAGAATATATGAAGAATATAAATGAAGACGTAGATTGTGAAGGGTGTGTTGAGATGAAGAGGTTAGAGCAAGATAGAAAGAGGTGGGGAATTGAATTAAACCAGTGCGCAATCAAGGAAACCTTAAAAATAACATATAAAACTATAAATCTACGAAGGCATATATAAATATGCCTTCAAAGGTATTTGTTACCAGAGATGAAAAACCAAGTATCTTGTGCACGCAAAGATAGAAAAAATTGTTAAATTAAAAACGAACAGCCCATTCTTGAGACAAGTAGTTACGCATTAACAGCAACCAATAAGGATTAGATAACACTGCAGTAACTACCGTATTTAGAATTTCAACGATTTTCGGGAAAATATTATTTCAAGATGGAAGGGAAGAGATGACCATAATCATAAGCTGGCACTTGAATTAGGCGAAAGGGAGGGGGAAGATTTTCTTTTGTATGCAAGGGAGTCGGGGACCAAGCGAAATAATGGACAGTTTACAAAAAAACACCGAAGGAGTCTAGATTTGCAAATTCTTAAAGGGCGAGTGGAGGTAAGTGGTGGAAAATAATGACATGGGAAGGCGGGGGTGTAGGGACATTGCTAATGGAGTGTGTGTGTTCTCTATCGCGACTGAAATTAAATGGTCAAGAGAGGCCAAATTGATAGTGTAGCACCATTAAGTGATTTGCTTGGCAGAGGAATTCTTAAAAGATAGTAAATGCAGCATCAAGTGTTTGTAGTAAAAATAGGAGTACCACATGGTTGTATATTGGAACCAATCCTGTTTATTATTCTAATAAATGGTTGTATTGATGGTTTACAATCAGAAGTTAGGTTGCTTGCAGATGGCAGAATGATGTACAGTAGGGTTAAAACTGGAGAGGACTGTGAATAGCTACAGGGGGATCTCGGCAGGATATCTAGCTGGGTTGGTAAACATGGAATTAAGATAAATGACAAAAAGTGTCAGTTTATTCCAAAGATTTTTTATGTTTGTAGGGCGTAGGGAGAAAAACATATTGCAGATATAAAACGTAAATATCGTGACTTAGCATGTGATAGTAATTGTGGAAGGGGAATGGGGGTTGGATGAGGTTTGAAAATCGTGCATTTGGACGCAAAATCGTGGTCAGTCCATTGCTTGAATATCTTGGTATAGCTTAGGACCCACTTTATGGTCATCAAATACAAGAGATAGACAGGATGCAAAGGAGAGCAGCTATATTTGTTTGTGGAAATTACCACAGAATTCATTAGGGGGCATCCATAAATTACGTGATGTGTTTTTCTGGATTTCCGGACCCCCCCCCCCCCCTCTGGTGAGATCTGGTCCGTGAGACCCCCACCTACAAATCGCCCTCGCAAGTTCAAAAGCCGGTTACACTCACACTTTTCGACGAAATACCCCCCCTAAAATCCGACTTTCGCGTGATTTTTAAAACCTCAGGTGAGATTTCCGTTGACCCCCTCTCCCCCTTGGTAAGATTTCGCCAGACCCCCCCCTCCAATTTTCCCTATTTCACCTCACGTAATTTATGTACGCCCCCTAAGGAAGTCGGGTTGGAAGTTATTGGAAGACAGTAGGAGGGTCAAAAGAGTGCTGAGTGTGAACAGGTGTATATTGGTGATGAGGCTTGGCTAAATATTCAGAGAAGAATTAGTGTTAGTACATGAAAAGGAAGAGATGGTCCTAACCACCAACCGGCACGTGATTTCAGGCGTAATGGGGTCGTAAAATTTTCTTTTACAGGTAAGGAAGTAACTGTAATAACTTAGGGGAATGTTGAACAATATATCTGAAACACTGAAGTTGCATTCGAAGAATTCAAGGGCAAAAAGTCTTGTTATGTGATAATAAATGAGTCTGAAATTGTCACTGGGTCATATGCTCTATGCAGCTAAATTAAAAAGAAGTTCTAAAGCTGCAGTTAAATCGCAACGTATCGGAGGAAATTAGTAATGGATACAAGTGTTTTTATAAATAAGAACCAAGTAATTTGATGATGTCATCGACACGAGATGAAGAAGAAGAAGAACCCAGTATGTAGTTTTAGACATGGAAGCGATATGAAAGTGGATGCATGTATGTAATACTATGAATAAATAACTTTTCATCTTCATAAAAATCTTTACGAAATGCGTCAAGTAAGATAAATATTTCGCAGGTGACACGGTAAGTTAAACCAAGTAAAGGTATCAACAGTCTGTAAAGTAACCTAGTGAAATGTGATTAATTTTTCTAAATGGTGAAAAGATGGACAGTTTTGATTCCCTTGGAAAAAGGCTTACTGATATATTAACATACAATCTCACTGGGCTTTGTGTTCTATCGAATACCACAATCATAAACGGTTCGAATCCCCGTCCGGGCATCCAGATTTGGGTTTTCCATGGTTTCCCAAATCACTCCAGGCAAATGCCGGAATGTTTCCTTCAAAAGGCCATGGCCAAATTCCTTCCCATTCCTTGCCCCCATCCTTTCCCGTCTTTAAAAGACCTCGATGTTGAGAGATGTAAAGCAGTTACAAAAAAAAAAAAAATACTATCATAAAGTACGATCTAACTCAATGGACGGTGTTGAGTGTTCCCATGACTATGAACCATGGAAGCTTAGAGCAAAAGTGTTTTACGTTATTCTTCTTGCGTAGTTTTTGAGGCGGAAGTTGGGACCACGCCAATATTCTCTTAGATGATTGCCGAACACCCTCATCAGTATGGCTGGGACGTACGCACGGAGATTAGAACCTTCTCCGCTCTACCTGAGAGTGTCCTTCATGTCTGCCATTTAACACGCACGGCAGAGCTGCCTGTTAAAATATGTGATTCACGATAGTCGATACTTTCTCTAGAGACATGAAACTGAAGGCAGTTAGTACAATTAAATATGTCATTATAAATAATTTCGATGCTTGACGTAGCAAATAACGGACAGGTCAGGATATATAAATCTAATGCCTGTGTTGTTAATTACTGTCGTAATGCGCGTGATCTTGATCTAAAGGGATTAACAGAACAAATGGAACATGGGTAGTGTAGTATGGGACCCTCATTTTACGTATCAAATACAGGAGTTGGAGAGGGTGCAAAAAAGGGCTGCTACATTTGTTTCTGGAAATTATCGCAGAATGAGATCAGTGACGGATATGATAAAGGAGCTAGAATGGTTTTCATTGCAAGACAGGAGGAGAGTGAGGAGGGTCATGGGAGTGTACAGGGCATATACTGGCGATGAGGCAAGGAAAGATATTGCAATAGGTATGAAAAGTTGTGCATGGAAGGGAAAAGATGACCATGACCACAGGCTGGCACTCGATTTCAGGCACAAGGGTGTAGGAAGATTCTCTTTTTTAGGTAAAGGGTGTCAGGGATTGGAATGAGTTACCAAGAGAAATGATGAATAATTTACCGAAAACTTTGAAAGAATTTAAAGATAAAATTTGTAGAGGGCAAATGTAGGTGGGTGCAGGATAGGGGGAAGATGGGTGTGTAGGGAAATTACCACCGGAGCCTGTGCTCCATTGCAATTAAATTAAATTAAAGGTTGCAAGCTTCAGCACTGGATATGTCTGCTTTCTGCGGATTTGATGACAGGCTGAAAGACAGGTGAAATGAATTCGTCTAGATTTACTGAAAGGAATACTATTTGTCGGATTACCATTAGCAAAAAAGTGCAACGTCAAAGATACCAAATCAATGAAATAAGATTTTGTTTAGAAGCTTGCACAATTTAATTTTTTCTGCCTGAAATTAGCTTTTTTTACTTATGGCTTTACGTCTCGTCGACGTTGATGTCATTAGAGGCAGGAAAGGACTGGGGACGGAAAGGAATTTGGACTTGGAATTTTGAAAGAACCATCTCAGCATTCGACTGAAGTGGTTTCCGGAAACCATAGAAAATTTAAATCAGGATAGTCGGACGGGGATTCGAACCCGCATACTCCTTAATGCGAGGCCATGACGTTACCATTCACCCACCACGATCGATTTGAAATTAGAAAAAGAACGTTAAGTGTGGGATGTGAGTGGGGTAGACAGATAAAGAATAGTATTTTAGGATACGGCATTACCTTTTTTTCTTTTTTTACTTACGGCTTTACGCCTCGTCGACGTCGAGGTCATTAGAGGCGGGATGGGACAAGGAACGGTAAGGAATTCGGCCATCGCATTTTGAAGGAAGCATCCCGACATTCGCCTGGAGTGATTTGGGGAAACAATGGAAAACCCAAATCTGTGCTCGGACGGGGATTCGAACCGCCGCGCCGTCCTCCCGAATGCGGGGACAGAGCGCTAACCGCTTACCCACCACGCTCGGTAATACGGCATTGCGTTTGCGTGGCGGGATCCTCCACATTCCATTGGAGTTGTTCATCTGAGAAGCATAGCTACAAACCGTTTATTCAAAGGACTCCATTAGAAATAAGATATACGATATGAATATTAGGCACGTGTTCCACCGATGCAGATTTAGCATGGATGTTCGTGTCCAACGGGCCATTTATTTCTTTCCCCAGTAGCACAAGATGGAAAGGTATGCCATTCGTGTTTAGAATTCAGAGAGTCGTAGTAAACACAGAATTTGGGAAATCGCGAATAAATCATTAAGTTTTTTTACTAAATCCTCGGTTTCTCATTCCAATGATTATATGGTACACCATTCTCTAGGAACCTCTTGAAATATATATATTCTTTCTTTTAACTAATTTAAAATTTTGAATCATTTCTGCATTGTAATGGTCTCAGGATAATGCTACAATTTTCATTATCACAAGACTTAGTCGTCAATGTGGCCATGCGAATTAAAGCGCCACCTCATAAGGAACCCAGGGCGTACTTATAATCCCTTTGACGTCCTGATTGCGGTTTGTCTCGGCAGTTCCAGCATTTATGATGGCGAATGCTGGGAAGATCCTCAAGTTCCACCTCAAATACTACACAATCTATACAAATAAATTGATATTCATCGTTCAGAACACAGTTTACACGGTTCCGACACTAACGTTCACCCACAAAGTTATGATTACAACAGCGATCATACTGAGGAGGTAGTCACGTTCAACCAAAAACTGTCACCAGGTGGCCTGGAGGGATCGACCGCACAACAAAGAATTCTTTCACACGCTGGTCGTTCGTGCTCTTTCGTCAAAATTGCCGCATAAATTTGTCTATTCCAGGTACGGAGTTTGTGTGTTGATTTCACTTTGCTCGTTGTACGTAACTTCGAATACTTCAGCAAATTTTCTTTTCGCAACCTATAAGCCAATACTGACAAGGGACTGTCATTTAGGAGTTTCCCAAAACAATGTGTAGGGAAGACCGGGGATGGTTGGCACAGGTTTTCACATTTTGATTTTTACAGCTGATTCTGTGAACACCATCCTAATTTTTTAATATATCACTGTAATCTGCATCAATTAGGTTACAATTCTACATTTGTTTACAATCAGAATGTTGAATTTTATGAGCACGAAATCACCAAACAGTGCTGGTTGTGGCTGGCAAACCAAACCCATACACGGGGCTGGGTGGCACGCAGAATGCGGTTAGTTGGTGCAGCCCTCGTCAAAATTTTGAAAAAAATGAGATGAGAAATAGAAAAAAACCCTGGAATTAGTGTAATTGGTGCAAGTAATTAAAATAGGTATATTTAATTTTTAAAAAAATATTTAAAAAAATAAAAATTAAAAAAAAACCTAGAAAGCAGAAATCAATCTTGGAAGAAACTAAAAGAAACAAGAGACCGTTATTGGATTTAAATCAAACACGTTTCATGTCGACGAGCTAGTTTTGTTGAATTTGACTCTTTAGTTGTGGCTCACGAGCTTTTCTTTTTCATATTCGCACCAAATTTCATCTTCTTTTTTAAACCACATCCAAGACTCATCAAACTTTACCATTGTTTTAACTAGAACATCAGTTTAGTCCAATGATGTTACGATTCCTGTATACTGAGCACCATCGTAGCTGACCACTACTAGTTATTCTTGAGCTGAGGCTACTTTAACTCTTCGGCTTTTGACCTCACCATTATCATCTACTGGAGAAATGTTAATTGAGCTACGTCTGCCTACGGGGTGTCTAGGATCTGGCTCACTCGTATTACTGTCAAGTAAAAGAAAACGTTCATCAAAGCTAACATCTCTGTCAGCGTAACTCACAGTTAGGATCCCCTCTTCACTTGAAAATATAAAATGGATTTTGCTCTTTGCAGTTAGTTTATTCGTTTTTTTCCCAATTTTAGATATGTGCCAATCAAACCCAAAAACTGATGGCCAACCTGCCCCAAACACAATTTTACAACAAAGATGGCAGTTGTAACAACTACTATATTGACAATGAATGTTTTAACAATGGAAAACATAGCAAAACCGAGCGTGGTGGGTGAGTGGTTAACGCTCTGGCCTCGCATTCGGGAGGACGGCGATTCGAATCCCCGTCCGTGCATCAAGATTTGGGTTTTCCATGGTTTCCCCAATCATTCCAGGCGAATGCCGGGATGCTTCCTTCAAACTTCCATGGTCGAATTCCTTCCCGTTCCTTGTCCCCAGTCCCATCCCGCCTCTAATGACCTCGACGTCGACGAGGCCGGAAAACATAGCTCTTAGTTCAATGATTCATATGTACTGCACAAGTTAAGCCTATCCTATGCAGCCTATAATACAGAAAACAAATAAGATAGTTTACTTAATGAAATTTACGACAATCGTCCCTCCTTCCCTCACAACTAGAGAACTGACACTGTTGTGTTGTTGGGAAATACTTGAAGCTATGAAGGTCACGTGGTGAAAAGTTGGCGCTTCCACACAATTTACAGAGAAAATTATAAGCTGATGGCCGACCTGCCACATACGCCTACTAGCTACGGTCTCCCTCACATGTAATAAACAAAGATTTATGGAATAGGTATGTGATCTACTGAATAAAGACAGAAGTAGAAAGAAGAAATGAATTATCATGGATTGCAAGGCTTGTGAGAGCAGAGAGAAGAAACGAGTAAGAGATAAAACGCAATTGACAAGCAGAACAAACGCGTGTTTTGTTCATAAACATATAGTATCTAGCATAACAAACCAACAGACTCTGGCCTATTACCATCTCCCCGGTGAATATTATTACCACCTTCTCTGTGTTAACATAGTTTGCTTCAGCTTTTATCTTTAACAAAATAACTGACAATATTAGGTTCTCCATAATTTTGGTCTACATCTACGCCGTGTTCGTGTGTTAGAGGAATTTTTGGCAGATTAAGACACGAAATATTTAGATTGCTGATAACCTACAGAATCTGTTCCAATTTAATTTGTATATGGCAGACTTCAATTCTTATGGCGTACAAAAAATGAAACAATGATATGAAATAGCATATCACAAACAAGCTTTCGATGAAAAAATACTCCAAAACGACAATCAAATAAAACTGAAAAAAAAAGACTTTTCCGAGTGAAATTGAAAAAAATGTTACCCATACCCATAAAAATATTGAGTGTTTTTGACTGTTCGTACCATTGCTCCTAAATTAATTACGGTGCTACCACCATACAAATTCCCTTAGTTAAGATGAACTCTATCAGGATTGCTTCAAAAAAATTATATATCGTGCACGACCGATTTTCTTTTTTCGTTCATTTGTTTCCTGTCTTATTCAGTGTTCAATATTTTAACTATGAATTACCACTAAGTTTTAGGTGATTATCTATTTTGAAATAACACAAATACGTTTTTGAATTAAGCTAACTTTAATTCGTAATTTTGGTATAGTTATCATTTACTGCCTTATAGTCATCCAGGCAATAAAAATACCTTCCTTCAATCCTGGGGAACTTATTGTCTGATGGTAAGTAAATGCGGAGAATTCAATCCACAGCGTCCTTTCCTTGTATTTAGCCATCTATCGTATTTCATTTGAAATTTTACAGATGACATAGCGGGCAAAGTTTCGATGGTTTTAACTGCTTTTCAGTAATTCTTTGTGGAAAGATGTAATAACACTCTGTTTTACAGAATAAAACAAAATAACCTCATTTTACTGTGTTCCCAAGAGGTTAGGGCTGTAATAATGCGTAGAATAAAACAAAACAAAACAAAAATCGGAACAGTTTATGGGTTTTGAGTGAGAGGTTTATTTTTACGAACCCGGCGTCTGCCGCCATGTGGCGTGGTCGATACTAGTTGGCGCGCTGGTGACCGGAAGGGCGCAGCACGAGAGGCCTGCCGCAAGCGGCCGCCACTTGCGGTCTAGCGTAACGTAACGTAACGGGGTCGCTAGCGGCTCACCCACATCAGAGGTCACGCGGCCAGCGAGTGAGTGGACGCTGGCCAGATCAAGGTCGGGGCGGATATGTCGGTCGCTACGTCGCGAATTCGGATATCCATCACACACACGAGGCAGTCACTCCACCAAGACGCAACTGCCCTTACCTACTACTGCGCAAACAAACACTCCACCAACCAAGAATTTAAGTGCGGTAAACATCCAGAACACCTTCTCAAGCCCACTCAACCTGCTGTCCAATGATCACCTCGTGGGTGAAGCAACCCAAGGAGTGGCGCTGACGAGGACAACGAGAACACGAATCTCTCTGCGTTTGGCAATCGAACGGAAAAGGTATTACAGACCTGTAAGGGAACCACACTATTTAAGGGAGTAAGCAAGCTACCATAAAGTGAAAAGTGAGCGGTGTACTTGGAGGCAATATGCAAATTAAAAAGCGTTGCTCGTTGCACGGCACTCCTAAGAATTCCCGACGCGGGCGGACAGGTTTTTGCAAGGGACACAATAGTTGTGGGCTCAGGTACCTTAGAACGACTCTCACTCGTCCGAATTTCAGCGAAGGACTCGAGAGACAAGCAATAAAGCGATAGATAAGCGTTGGTCAACCAGAGGGACTTTGGGCTAAAACGATGTCCAACCGACCGACGTACGTGAAAATAGTTCTGCTGAGTTTAGAAATCTAAAATTACGAGAAACAGTGACAGGACAGTCAATGAATGCTGAGAACGCGTATCTGGAAAAGTAGTGAAACCAATAACAGGCTTGACTAAATGAAAAAAAAATTTCAATGTTTCCATGCTCTATCGCAGTGGTTCCCAATTAGTGGTACGCGTACCTCCCGGGGTACGTGAGGTTGATCCCGGGGGTACGCGAGGTTCTCTCTTGACTGAGGTATTCAATAAGACAATTGAAAAAAAAAAAACAATTATGCAAACATAACTACCGCCAAAATATATTTTAAGACAGTCAAACGGTGTGTGTGTGAATTATATTTCTGTAATGCTGTGGCTGTGCGAAGCACTAGACTGGAATGAGCGCAGAGGCAAATGTAGCTATAAGGGGGTACGCAAGGTTCAGCTCTTTCGTGAAGTGGTACTCGGGAAAAACTATTTGGGAACCACTGCTCTATCGCATCCGAGTTGAAGTTTGCGGTTCTCAGTCACTGGTCACTTCATATAAATTACAAGGTTAGCCGGCCCTGGCAGTGTAGTGACTAGCGCGCTGTCTTCGCATTGCAAGGGCCACCGGTTCGAGTGCGGCCGCGGGCATGGGTGGTTTTAATTAAGTGTTGTGTTCGTCTTGTGTTGTCCTCACTGTAGTGTCCACAATATCATGATTAGAGCCTAATACAATACTCTGTACAAAAACAAATTGGAGCTGGCTAAATGGTCGCAATGACCGAAGGCCATTGTTTTTTTTTTTTTTTTTTTTTTTTAATTTACAAGGTTACTTCTTCCTCCAGGAACTTAAGAAACAGCGTGGTGACACGGAGAGGATTGATGCAACGTCGTGATCATTCGTTACTCATCTGTCACAGCGCTGTTTCTTTTCGCTGAGGGAAAACGTACAGCTGATTTTCGGATTGACGTCAGATTCTGCCCTCGCCATAGCAGGTACTGCGCGACACAGAAAGAACCTATCTTGGAACTGCAAAGAATGTTCCTTGGGAGACGATGTTCTTATTAACCGATTCAGCTGACTGCCTACACATCGAACTGGCGGTAATATAATAGTCGCTGATAAACTGTCTCCACCGTAGAACAACAGAGACCGTTACACACTTTGACTCGAAATGATGCTAGGAGTAAAGTTGTTTGGTCTTCCAACATTAATTAGTTCTTGATTAGTGAAGAGTAATTTGTCTATATTTTTAAATGTCAGTAATCTGTTATTTGATTTGTTTAGAATGAATTTTGATTTAAGTAGAAACACGTTTTCTTTACATTACGTTGAAATTACTGTTTGCTCGTGAGAGTAGGTGGGTTGTTTACAGTGCGCTGGCGGCCACGTGCGTTCGCGTTCGCTCGGACCTGGCTGGCAGGCTGTTGACCGCGGTCAGCAACCTCGCTCCACAGCAAGGACGCTCGCAAGATGCCTGGCCGCGCCATCTCTCCACGTGAACCATATCTCTTATAATCAACGATGAAGACTCATTTCTTAAAAATGTCGAAACAACACTTCGCTATGTCTTAATTATTGTTCCAAGCCCCAAAACAACAAACAGCCCACTGAACCCTTGTTGTGTCGTAATAAACAAATCAGTCACCTGCCAGTAATTCTAGACCGAAAATTGTCCCCGGACAGTAGACTGTGTGGTATGCCCTACACTAAACGTGGATACAAGCAAATTGTTTTCAGTGGTCAGCTCTGCCCTCATGTCTTCCATATTTTCTACTGAGTAAGGTACACACATTTTTGTCTTTTTGATGATTCTGTAAATGACTAAAAAGATTCATAATATTTCCTAGTTCTCTAATATTTTTAATTCACGATTTTAATGCGATAAACCAATTATTTGTGGCGTAGGCTACCTCTTCAACTCTTGGCACACACTGTTAATAGCACCAAGTCTTCCTAGTTTACAGGAAGAAGTCCACAGAGCGGCTTTTCAATGTAAATCAAGAACGTTGTTGATGAAAAGACATACCATCAAAGAACAAAACTCAGTGGTAAATACCCTTGCTGCTTTAATATCACAACATGCGGTTACTGCTTTGAAGAATTAGTGTCAATAATCGTTTTTTTATTTTTATTTATTTATTATTTTTTTTAATTTTTTTTTTTTTTTTTTTTTTTTTGCTTACGGTTTTATGTTTCTTTGCGGTTATTAGACGCAGGAAAGGTCTTGGGTCTAGGAACTGTAAGGAATTTGGCCATGGCATTTTTAGGGAACCATCCCGGCATTCACTTGAGTGATTTGGGGAAACCATGGAAAACCCATATCTGGATGGCCGGACGGGTATTCGAACCAACGTCCTCCCGAATGCGAGCCCAGAACGATAGCCGTTTACTAATAGTAACAAAACTGCTACAGGTGTAAAGGTATACTAGCTCACTTACTCACCTCTTTAGCTGTTGGCTGGAGAACGGTGTCAATGAGTCGGCCTTCTCTCGCAAAATAACAGAGAGCAGAAATATTTTTTGAAATTGGAGGTTATGTTCACAATTTAATAGCTAAACAACTGCTATGAAATTAACTGCTAGAATACATCAATTAAGTTTGCTTTTCGTAGCATTTTATTCTTAAAAAAATATGTATAAACGTTACGGCTGAAAAAACATGCATCTACGAATACTTTTCGGTAACATGTCGCTGATGAACTTAAGATCTCTGCTGTAACCACAAATGCCAATTGTCATACCAGCCTAGGCAAAATTTCAATTTAATTAAAACTTTCGCTAATGTTGTTGCTTGACCAGAGTTTACACATTACGCGTTATTTGCTTTTTACATATTTTATTGATCACTTTCGTTGATGGTCTTTGTTCATGTTCGCTGTACATGAGTTATTAGGTTATTTAAAGTGGATATCAAGAGCAAATATGTTACCGAATCGAGTATTCTGGAAATTAATTTATTTGGTGTTGGTAAACTATTTGATTATCTGTATTAAGTTCTCTGCCCGTTACGGACACTATGACCAAAGATTACATTTAAATGTTTGCACAGCTTCAGTCAAAAACAACGTGATGCAATAGAAGCGTTTGCGCAATCCCTTTAAAAAGAAATTCTTCTAACTTTGTAGAGTACACTTTTAGAGTTAAATAGGCCTACAAGTCAAGTTTGTATTTCAGCAGGTTTATTCTAGCAACCATAACATTTGGAACAATTACATGAAAACACGATCGTCTCTGTCCGTGTTTAATACGTCTATTAATACTTTTTAGTTCTTCAAGCTCAAGAGATTAAACAAAGATCAAGTTCGTATTAGCCAGATCTGGTTAACCTTTCATAATCTTTGACCCTTAAACTTTGACTGAAACTTTTCTAGACCAAACCGGACCGAGCGTGCTGGGTGAACGGTTAACGTTCTGGCCTCGCATTCGGGAGAACGCAGGTTCAAATCCCCGTGCGGGCATCCAGATTTGGGTTTTCCATGGTTTTCCCAAATCACTCCAGGCGAATGCCGGGATGCTTCCTTCAAAAATTCCATGGCCGAATTCCTTCCAGTTACTTGTCCGTGGTCCCATCCTGCCTCTAATGACCTTAGCCGTCGACGAGGCGAAAAGCAATAATTAAAAAACATAAAGAAAAAAAACGGTGACAGGCTTACACTAGTGAATAATAAAATCCAACTACATGAATAGCAAAATTTAAGCACTACTGATAAAGAACGATTATAATCTTGTTTGCTTCTTAACACGATACAAACGAGGTAACTATTGATTATATTCTTTACTGTCTTTCAAATCTTGGAGAAAAGTAGGCCGTATGAAAATGCATCACTGGCGGAAAAGTAGGTGGAAAGTGATCAGATTTCAAATTTTGTTAGTCATGAAATAATGAATAGTATAAAACTGCTTCAACTGTCCCTTGGAGAACAGGACTGCGTAGTATAAATTACTTTCATGTTTTTTCGGATATCATCAGTAATCTAATTCCTCCTTTTCTGCTTTTTATCGTTCCACAAGACAGATAGAGTAATCGGCTTCTGACCTAATAATCCAATACTCACAGTGACACTTAATTGTTTTCTTTTCTTTCTTAAAACAGGCTTTACGTTACGTGGACGTCGAGGTCATTTGAGGCAGGTAGGATTTCGGCTCTGGCCTTTTTGAAGGAAACAATCGCTTTGAGTGATTTTCGTATATCATAAAATCCAAAATTTCGATGGCTGGACGCCGAATCCGCGTCCTTCCTAGGTATTCGTTGATTAATTAGGTAGTGTATAGTTGTTACACATCATCAGTGTAATTTAACAGTATTATTAATCACAATTTTAAGTGGGTCTATTAATTATCTATTTTTCATTAAATTGTCTTAACTCTGAAGCTAAGTCGTGTAATATGTTTTTGCCATGTTCTTGAATGGTTAAAAACCATTAAACTTTTACTAAAAAAGGATACCTAAATCGTACTCTTTAGAAAAAAGACTTCGGTTAAAAGTTTTTAACAAACGCTTAGTCTACCTTAAACTATTTATAGTCAATTTTTAAGAACATTTTAACATTTTCCATAAACAGAAACCAGAGAACCTGTGAAAAGTTTCTGACTGATGTAGGCATGAGGTCTATGTGTATTTTTATCGCAAAATTTGGCCAAAATGATAACTGCAACACTACTTAACTCATTTGTTATAAATTTTTTATTTTGTTACTTGGTTTTCATGCTCGACAGGAAGTTAGATTCTAGTTTTTTTAATTTAGAAAACGTTAACTTTTATCCTTCCGTTCTAGAAAGTTTCCGTAAAAATTCAGAAAAATCTAAAAAATTCACATTACATTTTATTATGTTTCGTAAAATTTCCTTAATTGTTTGTTTCTATTTTTCTTTAAAAAATTTACAAACTCGATTTCATTCATCTGAGAGGAGAGCTTTGAAGTGCTAGACTATGGAAACTGATTATAAAAACTGCATTTATCTAAGTTCTTCTGAAAATAAATCTATACGAAGAAGATATCAGGTGTTTGATTGAAAAAGCTTATATATTCCGGCAAGGATAGGAAATTGAAATTATTTATATTTTAAAACTCATATATCCTCTCTGTTTTCCACATGACTTGGCGCTTACGAACATAATTCTGCAATCCTACAAAATAAAACTGCTATTTCATTATTATGTACAACTGAAATTGTAATACGTCTTGTTTATGGGAAAGCGAATGCTTGGGTGTTCCATGTATTCTCGGAAAAATCTCACTGTTACCACAATACTATATTTTTTTTTTAGCTCCGCTACTCCCCCCATAGACAAAATATTGTCTGGAAGGGCGGCAATCTCAATTTTTTTTGCTTCGGCTCTGAAAGTTCGTATATCCGCCGCTGTATAGGATGCACATGTCTTAAAATTAATAGAGCTAATTAATACGTTTGTCTGCTATAGTGCTGTCGAATGGATCATCTCTCTATCTGTAAATAGCTAATGTGCCTTTCCAATCGTATTTACAAACTTTAGTTCACGTATATACGTTCGTACCTAGCGGTGGTTTTATGACAACGACCGAGCATTCTGGGTGAGCGGTAACGATCTGGCCTGGCCTTCGGGAGAACGCCGGTTCGAATCCCCGTCAGGGCTTCTAGATTTGGGGTTTCCATGGTTTTCCCAAATTACTCCAGGTGAATGCCGCGATGCTTCCAACAAAAGGCTATGACCGAATTCCTACCCGCTCCTTATCCCTCACCTCATCCTCGACTTCAACAAGACCATTAGTTAAAAAAAAAATATTCACAGTGAATAATTTGTACAGTTTTTACAATAGAATCTTTATTGATACATATGCCTATATCAATCACTTTCATTAATTATTTCATTATAGCAATATTTACAGTTTTTTAGGTTTTAAATTAAGTGGAAACTGGACAATTAATAGCGGTTTTGTTTTCAGGTTGCCAGGACATAGAAACTGTTTGATTTTTGTTTTTGTTTTTTTGTTTCTCCTCCATTCATTATATCCGACGCAAACCACTTATGTGTTCAGACATGTATTATGCAAAGTGTGAGCCCACGAAATGATCTACTTTGCTCCATAACCGGTCATAATGACCTGTAAGCGTTATATTTGTCACGAGGTGACAAATACCGTTATATTGAGAACTCATGTATTATGTATCAACAATCTGAAGTTGCATCGGAGTTGGCTTAACTTAATGTGGCATTCTGAATACATCTCGTTGTTCTTACTGTTTGTCGTTTGGTGCTCTAGTAAGAAATAGAGCTGTAGAAATGAATATGGTCCCATATTCCTGGGAATGTGAAATAGAGTAAAAATGAAGGTATACGAAACAGCAAAAATACTCTTAATGTGTTCCTGAAGGATTAAAAAAAATATATATGTGTTGATAAGTTTGGATAACTTCCGGATAGTGGAACTGCGTCTAGTTAGAGCGGCTAGGAATTAGCTCCTATGATGGAGGCCAATCATGTAGTCATTCCAGCCACTCCCCTCTTCCCCTCCCCCCCCCACTTTTTCCCCGTTTTAACATCTGCACCTGCAAAGAGACCCTTCCAACGTACTTACAAATAGACAAAAAAATACAACCAAGTTATTGTGGATACAAGTACAAGACAAATAAATGGAATGTGAAATAAAGAGTAACCGGAAACCCACAACGTGTTGTGGGCAACACAGAGTAATCACTTCTGCTGGCGGGGAGATTGATATTTTCATACAGTGGGAAAGAGAAAACCTTCGTTCGACACACTCTTATCATGGCAAATATGCCGGATAACTGAATTTTCAACTTGGACTTCTTAGCCAACAATGGTATATTATTAGATCTTCAGAATAAAATTATGAATTATGTCAAGTAGTGATTGCTTTGTGCTTGGGGAAATTGAGCTTCAGCGTATTGTAGCGGCTGCGCATTAAGTCGTATTTTCGTCCAATTCTAGTCACTTTCGATAGACCAAGCCTGGTCGAAAAACGGTTAGAATCCGGGCGAAGCAGCCGGAAGCCCGAATCATTCCAGGCAAATGCAGGAATTGCTTCATCAAAAGTCTATCGGCGAATTTCTCCTGTTTCTTCTCCCCATACCCTTCCGGCTTTAATAACTTCGACGTCGACGAACAGTAATGCCGCAGTTAGAAAAGTAACTTCCTTTTGCTTCAAACGTTTTGTATCACCTCTCAGTCTACATCTCATTACTGTTTTCAGCAAGTACCAAGCTAAAAGTTGTGTGGACAATGAGAGAAGAACCTAGTTCTATAAGCTGCGAGGTTAATCGATAAATCAAAATAGTTTCCTTATTGCTAAGGACGCATTGTTAACTACTGAGCGTGGTCAACTGGGTCAAATGTACCCGGGCCCGCCCGGCTGATGGGGGGCCCGATCACCGGCTGTAGGGGTCACCCGCTCGACAAGTTGTAGAGCAAACGGCCATTTGGTCTGAGGGAAGGGCATTAATCATGAATTCGCCAAGGGCCCCCAACTGGTTACCCCGGGTCGCAAAATCCTAGCGCCGGCCTTGAGCGTGGTTGATGAGCGGTTACGCTCTGACCTAGTATTCGGGAGAACGTGGGTTCGAATCCTTGCTCAGCCATCCAGATTTCCCCAAATGCTTCAAAAGGCCATGGCCATGTTCCTTCCCACCTCTAATGATCTCGACGTCGATAAGGTAAAAAGAAACCATGGTTACTTGTTCTTCAGTATCAGATCTAGAGTTGTGTATGCTGTTAGCGGGCTTCGTACCTTTGGTCAGTCCGTGTATCGGATGACCAGTTCCCACGTAATCCTTCCGGATACCCGACACCGCCTCTGTAGAACCGCAACACACCTGACCCGCCATAACCGTAACGTGGTGGGATACGTCCGAGGTAGTACACACCGGTTTTGCGATACTTGATTTAACAGTTTTTGCTAAGGCTTTATGCCCTCTTGACAGGTCAGCCACTAGACTGTAAAAATGTTTTTGGAAAAAAGACAACAGTGTAAATGAATGTGGGAGTGTAGACTTTCCCGGCGTAATGATGCAATGAAATGCTCTCTGGTGTCCAGCCGGATGGTGTTGTATAGACTCGACGTTTCGACAGTTAGCTCTGCTGTCTTCATCAGGTTTCAAGTGGTTTCTAGCTTTCGCAAGCTGACTGTCACCGCCTAGACTGATGAAGACAACAGAGCTAACTGCCGAAACGTCGTGATTATACAACACCATCCAGCTGGACACCCGACAGGATTTTTTCGCAGGGTAAATGAATTTGAGATTTGTACGTTAATTCACAAATAAGCTAACAGAAATTTTGGAAGTAGATCTGCTTTTCGCTCTTTCTTTAATCTCCTCCTTTTCTTTTGATTTTAAGTCGTATGTAAGATTTTTAAAGGGGTTTTACTTCGAAAGATTTTATGGTTCCAGATGTCCCGCAGGCACACTTAAGTGTTGTTCACAAATCTTCTCTGTAAGCGATATTTGAATTTTCTGGCCTGGCGCGTATACGAATAGATTTCTTTATTTCTATGGACATAAAATATGATTTTAAACCCCTGATTCAATCACAAAATCAGTTATTATAGTTTGCGCTTTTTAAACACACCATCACCATTATAAAAAGTTAATATTGCCACCACTTGGAAATTAATTCATTTATTTCATTATATGTGAAACTAAGAGAAAATATAAGTATCTTTAAAAGGCAAAAACAACGACTACGTCCATCTTTTCTGTGTAGACCTTATGATGATAACTATGGGAACTTATCAATCAGTATGGACATAAACTCTCAATGGCTCCATATAATTAAAATTGGTACACCATTTTGTGCGTGGATTTTCTGAAATTTCCTGAAGCAGCTATGTCAGGTATCGGTATTAAAATTATCCTTTAGGTTAACCATATCATAACCCATCATTATGTGTAGTATCGTTGACCGAGCGTGGTGTTGTAACGGCTAGCGTTCTGGCCTCGCATTCGGGAGGACGGCGGTTCGAATCCCCGTCCGGGCATCCACATTTAGGTTTTACATGGTTTTCCAAATCACTCCAGGCAAATGCCGGGATGCTTCCTTCGAAAGGCCATGGCCGAATTCCTTCCCATTCCTTGCCCCGCTTCCTTTCCCGTCTTTTAGAAAGACGTTAAGCAGATAAAAAAAAAGTATCGTTGAAATCCAATCTTTTCTGTTTGATTGTTTGATCGGTTCAAAAACAGAAAAGAATTAAAAAATTTACAGGTTTGACATCTGTATCATTGGGAGCTTACGTTTTGCCGGGTACTCGCACAGATAAATAAAATTCCTACATTTGGTCCCTTTATTATCGGTATCTAAGTTAATAAGCTGGATAGAAAAAAATTTCATAAGCTTACCGATGGCATATGCTATTGCTAAGTGAAATCCGATCATTAATTTTTGCATTATGCGTACACAAACAGGAAAAATTTCAAAATTTGTCGTTTTGGCTCTCTATTATAATGATAATATGAATAAAAAGTATCCCGTATGTTGACCTATGACATAAACTATCATCATATGTAGTTTCGCTAAAATCCATTCACTGTTTTTTGCGTGATGAGTGGATGTATAGACTGGACTATAATGACTTTTTTTTTTATTTAGGTATGGCATGTTACAAACAACTGTAAAAGTGGATTTTTTTAAAAACAACTACCTTTTTGCTGTCTATTCTTATAGTCGCAGTTTCAAGAATCGATATGTCGTTACACCAGACCATTTCTACAACAAAAAGGAAATACTCAAGGCTGTATTTTAAGTATTACATTGTTTGTGATTGGTGTTAATGATAGTCTGTGTTGTTATCAACGCGCAGAGTATCTGCTCCCTTCTCTGTTAGAGATTACCTTTATGTCTTAACTGTTAATAGCCACTAAATCCGATGAATATAGTATTTTTTTTCTGTTTCTTTCTTATTTATGCAGAACGTTATCCACAAATTAATTTTTATACTATTTCTCACATATGTTCGATTGGATTCATGTCTGGCGATTTATGTGACCAAATCATCCGCGGGAATTTTTAAAAATGTTCCTCAAATGATTTTGCCTCGGTGGCGTGACGCATTGATGACCTGTAAAAGTCCACGAAGGCCACGAATGACTTCAAATGGTCTCCAAGTAACTGAACATAGCCATTTCCAGTCAGTGGTCGACCAGGAGACCCAATCCATGCCGTGTAAACACAGCCCATAGAGTGATGGAGCCACCAAAGTTTGCACAGTGCCTTTCTGACAAAATGGATTCATTACCTTTTGTATTGTCTGCCACATTCAAACCCTACCATCAGCTCTTACCAACTGGAATCGAGGTTCATCTGAGCACCTGTTTCCAGTTATTTGGAGTCCAACCGAAGTTAGGAGAGGCGCTGCAGTCGATGGCGTTTTGTCAGGGTGGCACTTGCGTCGGTTTTATGCTGTCATATCCCAACAACGCCAATTTTCGGTATTCTGTCGGCACACACACGTCTGTCGTTCGTCCCACATGATGCCCTCGACTAAGTTCCAGCTTCCTAAGAGGGGTCAACAGGATACTGTAACAATAGAAGTAGATACCAAGATCGGATGAAGAACTCGGGAGTGGAATCTTGCTATAGAAACCTTGCATTCCATAAACATTTTAATATGCTTCCATAGAAGTTTATGAGGACCTATCATTTTTGGCTGTTGCAGTATCAAACGACATGTGTGTTCGAGAATATTGACTCGATAACACTCATTAAAGATCCATTGTGGTTAGTTATTTGGGAGTATTAGATAGCATCCATCACCGGAATAGTAAATTCCAAACCAGGGCTTATACAATCAGTTCCAGTCTATAACTATAAGCTATTATAGTAGGCATTTTCCGTTTGTGGGACAAACGTTTTAGGCATGGTATATTTTCGTATTATCCTAACATTAGGAACAGTTGTGTATCCCAGGTTTAGCCGGCTGTATGTCGTGGAGTGATTTCTTTAGCCAGGAAAATTAAAAAATTTCTTTCGCCATTTGCAGGGAGGGCAATACTAATCGCGATTCGCGCGTCTCTAATTTACAGCATCATTTGATAGCTATAACTCCCATCTTGTGCAGCAATCAATTGATCTGTCAAATTTTGTGCTGTTTATGTTGACTGAGGCCCAACGCGGAACTTCTTCAGGTGAATCATCCGCTTGCTGGGTTAGATAGAAAATATTCCAGCATTTCATTCTACTCCAGAGATAGTATGCATGAGTTTCTCCTTCTAAGGGAACGAATTGCGTTTATTCGCAATCGCACATTTTCACATCTGACTTATTGGCCCTAAGGGTTATAAATTTTTTTTGGGTGTAAGAAAATTTTAATCGATCCCAAAATTTTTCGTTGTAAAAATCCTTAGGTTGTTCTAGGATTTTTGTTCTTTCCCACTGTGAAAGTTTAATCACCTGCGATATAAGACATTCCCCTATCCTGATACATGTACTTCCCTTTTGAGCGAAAAAATTGACACATAACAATTAGAATCCTGGCTCGAATATTACAGTCGGTGACGCTACACATTTTGATTGTTTATGTCACTAACCTCCTCCGAGTCATCCAGAAAATGAACCTGATACTCGATGCGTTAAGAGCCGTTAACGATTTAAAGTCTGTCGATATGCTAACGGAGGCCGTGAAAGGCTCCAATTTGCATGTAATTGCGGCTCCCGACCTGCAAAACTGGAACGAATAACAGGTCATCAGCCTCCAGAGGGCAACAACTGACGGGTAAGGATAAGTGCATCTTTTTCAATCATTTCAGGAAACGAAAAAAGTTTTAGTGAAACAAATTGTAATATTGAAGAGCCAATAACTTGTTTTTTTTTCTACTTTTAGAAGGTATTTGCTTATTTACTCGATATTAATATTTTGCGGATGCAAAAGCAAATATACGTAAATGATAAGATAGTTTCTTTTGCTTTAGTTTCCATCGTGCTAAATTATGGTTGATTTTTACTGGTGGTTATGAAATACCCGGGGCGTATGAATCACTTTTCGACTCACTCTCACCGTACGAACCAAGAAAATGTTCCACATATCAAAGGATCCCGACAAACTAAAACACGCTGACTTGCAGAAACCCAAAATCACCTTGGAGGAGTCAACCTAGTCCCACTCACATCTACACGGAGTATATCTACACAAATAATCGCTTTGCATAAGTTTGTACGAAAGATCCTAACTACAAGAAATCTGAAACTCAGGAAAGCATGGTCAAAACAGAGACGTCAACCCCAGAGCGGAAGGGTGAGGAGGTGTTGGGAAGATAAGAAGAATAAGAAGGACAATACAAATTAATGGTTCCTCGCGCTCCAAAGTGGGATAAGCGATAAAATAAATAAAAAATATGATCGTTTCTTTAAGCATTAACAATTGAAACAGATACTAGGGAAACTGGCGAAATTAACCAGCTGAACACCCGTAAAGGCTATGTAATATTAGTACGACGGGAAAGTATTTCGCTAGATTAGATTGTATTAGGTAAGTTCGTGACGATTCCTGATGAGAATAGTCTCAGGGATGTTTAACAGTACATATACGAGTAATTCTTAACATAACGGTAATATTACTACTGATGGTTACAGATTAGTTAATTAACATCACAGAAATATTCTGAATTTATAGTGTCGACAACAGATACATAAAACCTCATGTTACATTGCTATACCTGAACGTAATACAGGTTTTTACACAAGTCCATAAGAAAGAATTTTCCAATATGAAAGTGTTGTTAGTAACTTTTCACCTTCCTCTTTCTTGCCCCATAACGTATTTACTTTCTCCGCCTTTTTCAGATGCAAAATCCAAGCGATTACTTTCACACCGTAATACGAGTTCTGAAGAAAATCTGATAGGTTGTATGGATGACATTTTTTTTTTGGTAGGGCTGCACAAACGCTTTCTGTAAAATTTACAATGATATGTAATCTTTCTGGGTATCATGTTTTCCTTATATTTTTTCGCCTTGTCAATGTCGAGGTCATTAGAGGCGGGAAAGGACTGGTAGCAAGGAGGGGAAAGGGATTCGGCCATGACTTTTTGAAGAAACCATCAAGGCAGGAAACAACGGAAAGCCGAAATTGGATGGCCGGACTGGGATTCGAACCTGTGTCTTCCCGAATTTGAGGCCAGACCGTTACCGCTCACCCACCACGTTTGGTGCTGTTATACTTATCCCTAGTACTGTCAGACACTGTGCTGTTATCCAGAATTTCGTTCACGTGGACCTTTCTCTTAAAGTCTTAGGTGATTATATCGCAGTTGACACATCACTAACGAGAAGAAAAAAAAGAACCGCGTAACATAACGCCACTCGCACGTTGAATTTACAAAAAACATTTCGACTGCGAGAAAAATTTGCCTTTAAATAGGTATTAATTTGAGGACACTATTACCTTAATTTCTCAGTTTATTGATGCTACATAAAAATAAAACATGTCTTATTCTACTTGTGGAATCTTTTCTTTTCATTGTTTAAAACCCCACCAAAAATTATACCTGTAGATTTTCCGGGAATTTCGTTCAACGAAAAATGGATACTAATTTCCTACTCATTTAATAATAGGTTCTCAAGTTTTACGCGTCGCATCAAAATGAAACATACTCCATTATACTCCTCAGACCAAGGGCTGTAGATTATTCGAACTTCCGTCAAAATCGGAAACGGTGGACTTTACACGAATCGCGTTAAAACAAACATGGACAGTAATATGGGGACAATTTTATCTTACATTTCTCAGCATTTAGAATTCACGTTGTAAGGTACACTGTCCTTACTAGAAATTATGTTCATGTTTGGAAATATATTCATATAAAACTAAAGCACTAGCGTGTATTATTAACTTTAGCAATTTAGTTGATAGTTCAAAGAAATCGATTGTGACGGCAGACAAATGAAGAGAATATATGAGAAAGAATGGCACGAACTAAGATAAATTTTACGAAAGAGGTGGCTTTTTTTTAAAAAAATTTTAAGTTAAAATTAAATTGTATTTCTTTTTGTAGTTGACAGTTGGTGAATAATTGTTAATAAAATGTATATAGCCGGAGGGAAAAGAAAAAGAATTGGTATATGACCTGTGAATATTGTGTGTCAGTAGGAAATTATGTATCGATAAATGCACAGATGATAATTATTAATTGCGTATCATAAAACTAATGTAAGACTCAAAAATAAATTGTATGTTTGACGATTCAAAGAAAATTGAATGGATTATTTGAGAAAATATTTAAGTAAGTATCTAACGATTTTAAAATTAGGATTTCTTTAGATGTTAAAGTGTTAAATGAGCACCAGATATTAAAGCTAGAAAAAAGCAATTCAAATTGTGGTGGATATCTGATAAGTGTAAAAGAAAAGGTAAAACCAAAAGAAAAGTACGTGAGCGTGTGTACAGTCAACCGTCACGTACACTAACCAGGGAAACCACTTATAACGCTAGAATGACGCATATACCCCCACGACCAGAGATTGCGCATTATTCAAAACGCCATAGTAAACCAGTGATATTTGCGTGAATCCCCTTCATCCAAACAGGCAGACAGACACAAATTTTAAAAACGGTTGAATCATTTTCTGTATGTCATTAACATGGTTCCAAACTTATTTTTTTAAAATAAATATCTTAAACGTACAGACTTACTAAACTCACAGATTCATAGTATTACAGCATTCCTAGCATTTAGACTGAAATATTTATTATTTTCTGCTAGAAGAAACACCAGGGATAACATGAATTGTGTTGGCATTGTAAGTACGCCCAGGTTTCTAAACAGAGTTCTGCATGATGTCCTTAGGTTTTTTTCGACAATTAATTCTTACTGCCAGTTTTTTTACCCAAATACCTTTTGGGCTTGTATAGACTTTTTTTTACCAAAAGATGATGCCATAAGTGAGCAGAGAGTGAAAAGTTAATTTTTTAAACAAGTAGTTAAATATGTTGGTTCCAATTATACTACACCACAGTGTCAATTGTACCATAAATTTACCTTTTTCGAACTATTATTATAAGTTGTTAAGAGTTCTACAGAGAAAATGTTTGTAGTGTAATCGTAGGTTTTCCCGGCGATTCCGCTGCTTGAAGAATTCTCGGGCATGAGGCCGGATCAATTGATCGTTATTAAACGAACTTCCGACAGCGTAACGTGCCATAATCTTCAGGTTACGTCTGCTGACTAGCGTGAGGAGAATGCTCTCCTCTCGGACTGCGCTCCTCTAGCTAGTCAGCAAACGAAACCTGAAGATGATGGCACATTACTAGTCTTGTGTAGTTCGCGAACGAACTATTTCAGAAGAGCGCTCCCACAGATGAATAATTCCCAGATCCCTCGCTCCTTAGCTAGTTAGTTCGTTCGATCATTTTCCGAAGACCAACTTGTAAAGGCTCGTTCCCACGGCGCGTCCCTCGGCGCGTGCTAGGGAACGCCTGTCATCTTTGCCGCATGTGTTAGCAGGGAC
Organism: Vandiemenella viatica; assembly: GCA_031002005.1. Taxonomy (NCBI): domain Eukaryota; kingdom Metazoa; phylum Arthropoda; class Insecta; order Orthoptera; family Morabidae; genus Vandiemenella; species Vandiemenella viatica. The sequence continues at coordinate 139,609,524 of JARYHS010011408.1, forward strand.
GGTGCGCCTCGACCCACCGCCAGTCGGTAAAAGATGAAAGGCGCGTACTGCCTACCATGCACCGTGGGAACGAACCTTAATAGCAAGAGTGCGGTGCCGCCTTAGCTAGTCACATCACCACTTACCGCACATGCGTTTCTCATCGTTCAGTTTACTTCAGTGAGTGGAGTGTATCATTTATGATTAGTGACAAGACTGTCAAGTTTTTGCGCGGCGTGGCGAATGTTGATTTATAATAATAACTAGTGTAAGCCAGTGACCATTTTTTGCGTATCGTTACGGGACTAGAATAGTTCCAGTTTTTAGGGTCAAAGATTTGACCTGATTTGGCCAAATACGAACTTGACCTGTGTTTCATCCTTAGCTTGAAGGGCACGGAGTAGTACGGTATGTATTAAACGTGGACAGAGACGATCTTGCTATCGTATAATTGTTTAAAGAATGTGGTTGCTAGACTCGAATTTGCTGAAATACCAACCTGAACTTTTTATTTCGTCATCAGTCTCTCGACTGGTTTGATGCAATCATCCATCCCTTCCTATCTTGCGCTAGCCTTTTCATCTCAACGTACTTCTTACAACCCACGTCCTCAATTATCTGCTTAAAGTATTCTAACCTCTGTCTTTCTCTGCTGTTCTTGCCTTCAACTGTTAACTCCACTAAAAAAAATAAACCAATCTTGCATGTCTCAGAATATGACCTACCATATGTCTCGTCTTGCTGTAAGACTCTTCCACAAACTTCCTTCCTCACCCATCATTTCCAAAACTCGTTCGTTTCGTACTTTATACGTCCACATCCAATAGCTTTTAGCATCCTTCTCTAGCACCACATTTCAAATGCCTCAATTTTCTTCTGAGTTGTATTTGACCCTAAAAGTTCACTCTGCAAAATTTCAAGAAATTCTGTTCAAAGGGAGTGCACAATTGCTTCGAAAGCAACACGTTGTTTTTAAGTGAAGTTGTGTTATAATGTAGTCTTTGGTCATGGTGTCTAACGGCCAGAGAACGTAATACAGATTCCAGATTATTAAATAACTAAGCAACACCAAATAAACAATTTTTCAGGATACTCGATTAGGTAACATATTTGGTCTGATGTCCACTTTACACGGTTTATTATTCAGAGTTCGACGGAGTACAAAATTCATCATTTTTAAATAAAGGTTTTTATTTACGACATCAAGAAAAATATTTGTTCGTATCTCTTTACTAAACTAGCAAATCTGAACCAGATGTGTGTATTACTATCATAGAATTCTTTCAAATAATACCGTCGAGAAGAAATGTGGAAAGTGTTATTTTGAAGATGCTATACATTTTTTCATACTGAATAATCAACCGTAGACTATATTAAATTCCACTTCATAGCAGCATTTGAATGGCTTTTTAAATTACCACTGCTTGTAAGACGTACATTATCGATGCAAAGAAGGATGAAACACTTAATCGCAACAATTTTCCTGACAGTCGGAAGACTAAAATTTTATAACAGCTTTCTGAAGTCATTTATAGAAATAGCGTATTATGATGTTTCCAAAAATAGTGTAAATATGTTTAATCACTGATAGAATCAAACAATAACTGCGAAACATTTAGCACTTGCGTAATAGAGCATCCAAAATGATTACCGTATATCATCTTGACCATCCTCATCTTCACATGGTCAGTTTAATCAGGAATATGTTAATGGAACCGTGCAAAAATGCATAGCACTATAGTGATAAAAGATTAGAATATTTATATTGCTATTTTCTCAGTTACTTGTAACTTTGGGAGATTTTTGACTCAAATAAGGAAACAAGAGGGTGGAGAACGAACGAAAGAAAAAAAAAAGATGCCCGAAACCGATATCGAAATCATAGTGTAGTTAGAATGAGTTTTCTGTCCGTGTGATGATGATAAAAATGTGCAGTACGTAGGGAAATGTGTATAGAAAGACTACAAGGAAACTTATTACGCGGAAGAGATGGATTAGAATGAGGTGAACAAGTAACGAGAACCGTGTCAGGGTGAAGTATGGGAAACAGAACAAAAAGGACGAAGAATTAAGCCTGATATTTAATCGTGGTAATTTTCAGGCCCTTTGAATGATTTATATGTGAAAATTAGTTGGCTAGTAAGTTTATGTAAAACCGAGTAGAGTGTAAATAAAATTTTTGCTACAGAAACAGAAGTCATAACATTGTAAAGTAGAATGCTGATCTGTGTTTTGATAAAACATAGCAAAACTTACACACTCCACCACACAGTGTGTAAGTGGCCGTTGTTGTCCGCTGTATGGGACCCGTTTTCAGCAGTACCGCTCGTCGGACCGGCTATTTACTCAGACAGCAGCCGGCTCATTCCGCCCACCTCCATTAACGTTTTTTATTTTTTTCCCACTCTTCTTTTCTCTTAGAGCCCGCATAACGCCTCCTGACACAGCCTATTCATTTTCCCTAGGGCGAGGTTGGTGCCGCTTAATAAATGGCACCTCATTCCTGTTTATTTCGTTTTGGAGGCTGCGCTGCCTTCCGCAAGTTCGTGACCTCAGACGAGGAGAGGCGCTCGCATTCCTCGTGACGTCATTCACACGGCCGTTGGCTCCGGTGTGGACGGCTCGGCTGCCTAACTTCCCCGTTTTCAAGGGGGTTTGCGCTCTCTCCTAATTGCATGTAACTGTTACAATATATGGATACAGCGCATGTCAGCATCATGACAAATGACATATGCGCTTTTATTATTGTTGTAATTCTGAACTTAGCATAGACTGGGTGAAAAATAATGTGGAGATCTAGATTGTACCAACGCACAATTCGACGATGAAGTTGGAGTTAATCCTTTGTACTGAGGGTATAGTTCTGAAATATAGTTGAAGCAATCTATACTATAATTTTGTAAGCTCATTCACTCTCCTCGATAGCTATTGGCTTGAGAACGGTGTCACGTGTCAGCCTTCACTCGCAAAACAGCGACCAGAGATGCCATTACAATAAATTCGTTGTTATGTCCCCAATTTAATAGCCAAGCAGCTGTTACCAGATTAATAGGCATAATACAGTCATTAAGTTAGCTTTTCGTAGCGTTTCATAGTTAAAAAATTTTGATAAATTTTGTGGCTGAAAAAAAAGTGGATCTGTTTTTTCAGTAATATTTTGCGAATGAAAGCATTTATTTAAAAAAAAAACGTTAAAAAAATAAGATTACTCATGGTCTCTGCTGTAAAACGAATGACAGTTGGCTTGGAAAAATTTCAATCTAATTAAAATTTTCATAAATGTTGTTGCTTGACCAAAGTTTATGCATCACGGTTTTTGACAACTTTCGTTGTTGATTTCTGTTCATGTTCGCTGTAAGTGAGTTATTAGGTTATAATATGTTACTGAATCGAGTATTAAGGAAATTCATTTCTTCCGAGTTGCTCAACTGTTTAAAAATATTGAAGGTGTTCACTGGCCTTTACAGATACTATGACCAATGATTACGAGTGTTTTCCCAGTCTCAATAAAAAATAATAATAAAAAAACAACGTGATGCTTTCGAACCAAACAGGATTTTTTAAAAATTTCGGAGTATTTAAGCAATTTTACGATTTAGCTATCGTCCCAGTTTGTGTTTAATATGAGATTTTACTCACTCTGAAACTCTGGGAAAGTTAATATTTGGTCAAATCAGGTCAATCTGTCATAATCTTTCATCCTAGAAACTATCCTAGACCCGTGACGATACGCAAAATACGGTAACACAAGTCTAGAAATAAAATGAGCGCACAGTTAACGGCTCTTGAATCAAGACTTCTGCCTGAGCTGAAATATAATTATCAACTGATTTCACTTCCTGTGCATTGCTAATACGAATGAGTTGTTGCCATTTTGGTATTCCGTGACTTAAATACATCTGATGAAAACTGTTCGCTTACCAGGGTTTCCGGAAATATTACAGTTCAGTTTTCCTGTAATTAATTTAGTGATTAATTCCGTATTACTGTATGATATCATACGTAACCGATTACTACCAGTCTGGATTAAAATAGTATATTTCGCAGTTAACAGCTAAGTGAAATGGATGTTTGATGACATCACCTGAAAACATGAATAATATTTAGATTTCTACGCTCTTGTAACAATCCGTAATCAATATTACAGAGGAGCAATAATAGTCTACTATCCTGAAGAGATAACTTGGATATTTCAGTCGTTCTTTCCATACTCTAAGTCACAGAACTAGTTCTGATTACTTCTGGATATATCTATGGTTCCGTAAATATCTCACTAAACCAATGGAAATGGGGCGTCCATTAATCACGTGGGGTGAAATGGGGGGGGGGGGGTCCTGCGAAATCTCACGAAACTTCACCAAGGGAGAAATCGCACGTGAGGTTTTGAAATTCTTGTTGAATGGTAGAGCTAAAAAAAAAAAAAAAAAGATTCTACAAATGACGCGAAAGTCGAATTTAGGTGTGGTATTTTGGTCCAAAAACCGACTTTAAGGAGGGTATAACGGCCCTTCGGAGCGTGAGACCTAAAAAAAAACCTCACGTCATTAATGAACGCGCCCAAACGAAGATTTCACTGGCAAGAAATTTTTGCGTGGGTATCCAATTAATAACTCGAGAAATAAATTAAATACATATTTCAATTAACCGGTTTCTTTAAACTTCCTTATCTCCACAGTACTAGTATGACCGATTGGTTGCAGAAAATTCGGTATGAATTTATTGCAGGAAGTTTAATTAACACATATAGAAATCGATCAACCAGAGACCAGTTTTTGCTGTCCAGTGACTTCAGCTTCTTGTTAGTAAAATTGAGAAAAAGTTGCAGCCTCTTGAAATTTAATGTGCTGAAGTTTTCTGATGTGTAACTGAGGATGAAGTTTATCTTATATCATTTTTATTGCCTTATCTGTCGTATTAATTGTTAACTGTAACAACATCGCCAAGATCTACATGGGTGATCTTGGAAATATTCGACCTCGTCCGTAGATGAATATAGCACTACGATATATAAAACATGAAATTTCACTACAATTTCGTGTTCATCATTCTGTACAAACAAATTTAAATTTTTAACAGATGATCCGGCAGCATCATTCATATAATAGGAGATACACCGCGATGTGGACACCTCAGGACTATAATTAGTAAGATTTTAAAATAAAGCGAATTCTGGTTGTGGTGGAATAGCCCTACAACTAGCAAAATAAACTTCGCAAGTTCTCTGCCTAAGTTCCAGTACCGGAATTACTACTACGTTTAGGAATATCCAAGCGTTCTCAGAAAAAATGCACATCTTTGGTAATAAACAGGATTGTTGACTCTAGCTTCATGATGACAACCCTAAAAGAAGCGCAACGAGTACCACGCAGTGCTGTTTTATTTTTTTCGACTGTCCTTTCTCTCGAATCAGTAACAAATTATGTAACACTGGAATTTTTTAACCTGAGAACATGTAACCTAACACGAGCAGATTGTAAGGAGCAGGCAAAATGTCTCAGTATTGAAGTACTGGACCAAAAATATGTACAGAAAACATTTTATGTACTTCGTTTTGAAGATTACGCCTCTCATGCTACATGCATGGGAAGAGCGGAGAAGAGAGAGACCCATCTGCCGTTGCGGAGACGAGATTCGTTCTGCCGGCTGGTGGGGGCGTTTGCTCCGGTCGTCGAACCGATCAGCAACCGAGCGCCGGCGGCGATATCCGATGTTGGCCGATCTACGCCAAGCAAGATCTTGTTGCACCACCCTAGAGCTGCTAACGGCTTCTATCAAAGGTGAGACAGGGAAGCAATGATCAGCTCTCTGAATGAACAAAGCACACCGTCGCTTTGATGGAACAAGACAAGAATTTGTTCACTCACGAAAACAGTTTCAGTATTCTTGTAAACAACTAGTTTTGTATTCTGATTTACTGTGTCTCATATTAAACTACATGGTAAAAAAAAAAAAAGAATCGAAGCTACACCTGTAATTGAGAATGGGGACATAAGTACGATTTGCCGATGTTAATGATGACATAAAATTAATGTAGATTAGTCTTCACTATTTTTTCACTTTTTTAAATCTAAAGGGTAGAATAAACGCAGGAAAAGCAATTATTCACCAAAGCGATAAATTTGTGCTATGTTGGTAATATCGCAAGTTCTCAGTAATTAGGTTAGGTGAAAATTAATATGAAATTTACGGATACCTTCATCGGCCACCAGGATCAGGAATTTTGAGGCAAAATATTTCGGAGATTATTTAAATTTAGTAGAAGTGTCGTGAGTATAGCCGTTGGTTTCATTCCAATTATGGGCTACGTGAGGGAATTCGTCTTGGACTTTTTGAAGCATCCATTTCTCCAGTAACAATTTCGAAAAACCGTGGAAAACCGTAATATCGATTGCTAGAAGGGGATTCGAACATGGGTCCTCCAAAATGCAGGACTATAACGTTACCCATCACGCTCGGTGAAAATTCAGTGAAGTCAATTTCTGTTTCTTAGAAATAACTTGGTTGCTGCGGAATTGTTCCAGGAACAGTTGCGAGACAGTATATGATCAGCATTATCGTAACCTATGATCGGGTACAGGATAATTGGGGTCAACCCGAAACATTACATTCGAGCGTACGAAATTCTTGGTTCTTATGAGAAACAAACAAGGGAAGTTAAAGTCATAAACGTGAAGTAGGTTGTAGTCGAAACATGACGCGGCGCCACCCGGACGGCCAAGAATCAAGTGAAGTAGGTTGTTTACTCACAAAGTGGGAACATATTCAAGATTCCTTCCCCCACCTTGTCCCTACGCCACTCCCGCCTCCAATGACCTCGACGTCGACTAGGTGTAAAGCTCCCATGTTTCAAACAGTTTCGAGATGAATTACTTATCATTGAAATCGCCGTCCCCACGAGAAGTTGTCACAGATTAACAACAACAGACTATAACGTCTGTTAAGACGTTTATATTGAAACCATCACAGTTGCTGATATTAATTAATACGAGTAATATTAAGTTTCCTTGTAAACTTTATACTGGTTTATAAAAGGTAGACTTACAAAAATATTGTCAGATAAAGATTCGTATCACTGAAACTGTAAATTTCCGTTATCATTTTCTATTGGAACTATAAATTATCATTTGAGTCACTGGGGAAAATGCATGAACTTGATACACTCAGAATCTCATTGAAGTTGTTATCAAACCAAATGAAGGAGTTTAAAAAAGTATAACGCTTTGTATTTATATTGTGCAGTCAGTATTGCAGATTTTAATAAACCTTTGGTGTGGAGTTGTGTCAAATACGGAGCATCTCTATTTTGAACTAATTTATCAGAAGTAATGCGGTCAGACACATTTGAAGTGCAAAGTATTCATTACTTTCTACATACGTGTGGTATTTAGAATCAAACTGAGTAATTTTTTTTTTATTACTTTTTAAATATAGAAGTAATAATTTAGTTCACATTGAATGGAAATCTGTAGACGTACAATGGCAAGCATGCGTTCATATCTGTTCGCATTTCGAAGATCCTCCGTTAAGTAAAATGTTTTGGAAAACTAGATAAAACACTTCAAAAAACCAAACTTAGTTTGTTACGGTCATTGTTTCAACTGAAAGGAAATCAATATTTAACTTATACTGGTATCGGTAGTCCGGTGTAGTTTTATTTTCAATCTATTCAACAGTATTTGATTGTTTTGGGAGTACTGCTTTGCTGCGTAACAGAGATTCCAAGTCGGTACAGAACCATTCCTTATTGAAAGTATTCTTTTTTGATGAAGAGTCATATCGCGGTGTAACAGGAGCCGCTGTGAAGTTCGCAGCACCTCGCGGAGTCTATTATACGATTAGGGCGATCAGACACGGTGTTCTCCGTAACGAATTGCGCCCGAATCGCCTACTCGCAACGACCTCAGCAGAAATCCCGCAGAGTTTTTCTGAGGAGACTGCGATCAAAGAGTGTTCCGCTTCTTTAATAAGCTCGTTGTCTCTCGCTGCTGAAACACCAAACCACTATTCTTATCTCGTCAGCGTCCAACTTCATCATTTGCTGTTCCATCCAACTTGCTGGGACTTAATTTGGAAATTGCCTCTTGGAGCTCTAATTTATGAGATTGCTTATGAACTCAACCTTGTAACATTAATTGAAAAGCAGGGCTTTTTAAGTTTTGATGAATGTACCCTGTGAAGACTATTCTCGTCATAATTTAGTTTTTGGCCATTCTTCCGCAGTTCCTTCTTAAATGTAACTTTCTTCCAAGTTTGTAAGTAGAGAGCAGTTTGATAATAGTTAGTAATGTATAAAAATTACAGAATTTATTTCAATATAACCGTGTACACTCAATGATGATGCCAACACCACAAGGGCGAAACACATCTGAGATTAAATAATCAAAACAACCTGTTGTTAATAGTCGGTGTCCCATTTACAACCTTACCCTTATCTTCTCTCGTTATTAATTTCCAACTGAATATACCTGCATACCTAGTTGGAGACTGTAATTAGTATACAAAATGAGGCTTATACCGCAAAAGCAAACCAGACTCAGAATGGAGTGTTAGTCATCTCGCCCTCAAAAACGAAAGGAATTATAGAAATTCATCAGTAAACACTTTTAAACAACGATATCTTGTCCACAAAACTACAATATCATGTTTCTAACTTTAGTCCCGTAGTACTAGTGTGATTTAATTTAATTTCAATGCAGAGCACGGTCTGGTGCCAATTGTCCTAAACTCTTACTTTTTCCCTTTCTTGTACCCTCCTACTTTTTTCTCCAGTTAATTTTTATTTTGAATTCTTTCAGCGTTTTTGTTAAATTATTCATCATTCCCATTCACTGACTCCCTTCAGAAAGATCGGTTCCTTCTTGCACTTTACGGATTGACGTCGTTCGTAGCGATGAACTTCCATTTTTACTATATAGCATTCAGAAACTTCAGAATGTCTTGCTTTAAGAAATCACTGCCACGCTGCTAATCGACGTTAAGTAAAAAAATATAATGTACTGGCAAGAGATAATCAGCCATAACTACGGCACTTGGTCCTCAGCGGCGATAGTTCTTCACTTGGAAGTTGTATGGTGACAAATAGATATCACCTAATTAATCTGCTTCTTCTTCAAAACATTTTCTCTGCATTTTTGGGAGTCGGCTGACCTTTGATGAGCTTTATTCATCATTGGTATGGTTACACTTGGAGCTTTTGGTTTTGCGGTCGAATGACCTTGCTGACGCCAAGAATTTTAAACCTACAGCCAGGTTACTACGTACTAATAAGGGTAGTGTTGTTATTTGTTTGTAAAACGTTTAACTATGTTCTTTGTGTGGCAAGTGTATTTTTTGTTTGTGAAATGTGTATGTTATAAGGCGGAAAATTGGGAACAGTCCCGGCATTAGCCTTGATGGCAGAGGAAAACTGCGTAAAACCGCAGTCAGTATGACCCGTGCCAGGTCCCTTTCTATCTCCCCGCTTTACTGTATGGCGCCTCAGCTCACTGAGCCGCACTGGCTGGTCGATATCACCTTATTAATATATAAAAACAATTCATTGTTGTAGTTTTCTAATCAGAAACAATAATATCTTGAATAGCGGTGCAGACAATCTCTGGCTACGAACGAGAGAGAGAAAGAGGAAGAGCATCTCTAGTGCCTGATTATTGTAAGCGGTGGTTTGGAAGAATTTAAAGACGAAACAAAAAATGTTCGTAAATAAATATTGATGAAATGTAAGAGGCGAAAGATAATTTTATAGACCGCAGGAGTAGCTCTAGAATTTATTAAAGTATATTATGTGATCAGTGATTGTGATTTGGAGATTTATACATGTAAAAGACTCATTAAAGAAGCTGAATAAAGAGGAAAACTACTTGTTAACAATAAGCGAGGAAGTGTATTGAAGACTCGATAAAAATTAGTGACCGAATTTGGTGGGTAAGCAGTAACACTCTGGCCTCGCATTCGGAAGGACAAAAGCTCAACCCCGTCAGGCCATCCAGATTTCGGTTTTTTATTGAATCACTCCGGAATGGCTTTTTTAAAAGGCTATAGTAGTATTCCTTCCCGTTCCTTGTCCTTAATTCTCTCCCATCTTTAATGACCCCGACGTCGACGAGGCGTAAACACAGAAAAAAAAATGTGTTTCGATAGTCAATATCCAACTTACTGGATCTAAAAATGAAGTAGAAGTATATTGTTGGCACCAGTCGTATTTCAAACAGCTATTTCTCAATACCATAAATCAAAGGTAATAATGTAATAACCTAACTTAATGCGCAGGGCGCCGTAGTTTCTGCACGCCGCGCTGGCCCATTTTTTTCGCGTTCGCCTCGAGCAGTCAGCCGCCTACAACTCCTATCTGTCCTTGTCGGAGCGCCGACCCGCTGGCATTGACACTGAACTTGACACACCCAACGGCAGCCGTCACGCCCACTAACACTACACCGATCACAACCCATTAAGTCCTCCCACTGCAAACCCTAATCAAATTACAAAACGTTGCCGATATTACCTTATGCTTGGGAACTGCTGCTGACGGCATGTTTCATAAACACGATATCTCTACTGGTTATAACCGTCGAATTTATACGCATGGACCTAGAATTACCTATACAAACCGACTTCGAGAGAAACAAAGACTGAGTGACCGGTGTAACATTACAGAGACTTACACACGACATCCGTCTGTCTGTCAATGATCGAACCGAGCGTGGTGGTGTAACGGATAGCGTTCTGGCCTCGCATTCGGGAGGACGGCGGTTCGAATCCCCTCCGGGCATCCAGATTTGGGTTTTCCATGGTTTCCCAAATCACTCCAGGCAAATGCCGGGATGCTTCCGTCAAAAGGCCATGGCCGAATTCCTTCCCATTCCTTGCCCCCTTCCTTTCCCGTCTCTAAAGACCTCGCTGTTGAGAGACATAAAGCACTAAAAAAAAAAAGTCAATGATCGGGTAGCTTTCAAAATTTCATGACAAAATATTCGTATATTATTCATTCCGAAAAAAGTATTTTAAGTCCTTCTTAATGATATATAGTATTTCCTTGTCAAATTTTATCAAGATCGGTTTAGCCGTTTTGTAATGAAAACGCAACAAACAGAGACAGAATTACTTTCGTATGTGCTGTAGGATACCAGCCGAAAGCTCAGGTAATTAAATAAAAAACGCGGCATAACCCGAAAGTCAATTAATCATGAAATATTAATGTAGACTGCACTTGGAACCGAGAAGTTCCTCGTTCGAGTTCCGATTTCGGCCTGAATTTATGTAAATCTTGAACCCGACTCTCCTTTGTGGAAAATCTTTATTCTTGTGAAGTAACCTACGGCGTTTGGTGGTTGGGGGCATCCATTAATTACGTGAGGTGAAATAGGAGGGGGGGGGGGATCCGGCGAAAACTCACGAAACCTCAACAGGGGAGGGGGGGAGACTCAATGGAAACCTCACGTGAGGTTTTGATTTTCTTGGAGGAATGTAGAGCTAAAATAAAAAGTCTGCAAATGACGCGAACAGACAAAGTAAGAAATGAACGAGTTTTGGAAATGATGGGTGAGGAAAGAAGTTTGTAGAGGAAGCTTACTGAAAGAAGAGACAGGCTGGTAGGTCATATTTTGAGACATGCTGGACTAGTTAATTTGCTGGTGGAGGGAACAGGTAAGAACTGTAGAGGAAGACAGAGATTAGAATATATGAAGCAGATAATTGAAGACGTGGGTTGTATGAGATATGTAGAGATGAAGAGGTTAGTACAAGATAGGATGGAATGGAGGATTGCATCAAACCAGTCAAAATACTGATAACAGCAAAAAAAAAAAAAAAAATCGTCCGAAAGTGAGGGTATAACCACCCTTGGAAGTATGTAACCTAAAAAAAAGTCTCAAAATGTTACGAGGTCGATCAGTAGTCAAAATCTCGCGTCATTTTAGAGGGGGCGGGAGGTCTACCAGATCTCACGAAGTCTCACCAGAAGGGGGGGAGAGGGGTCCGGAATTCCTGAAAAACTCCTCAGGTCATTAATGAACGCCCCCTTGGTTCGGATTCTACATTAAACTGCAGGTCCCTCGTATTCGATAAGCTTTCTAGTTAGGTTAGGTTACGACTTAGGGGAAATGCACGGCTTAGCAAAACTTTGTCAGGAGGTAGCTAAGCCACAAAGTTTGTTATTGTACTATTACTTCATTAGATTAGTGTTTTGTTTAGTGGAAATTCATGGACCGGCAACATCGAGGTCACTACAATAAGAAGAGTATTCGGAACAAGGACCTGGAAGAAAATTGGCTGCAGCCCGGCGCTTGCCTGGAGTGATTTCCGGAAACCATGGAAAACCGAAAGGGTCGAATCTGCGACCTCACTAATGCCAGGCTAATTAGTCACCTATACTTGTCAAAATACCGTCGTTGGTGTATTTTCAAGCTATTCTAAGTCGCTGCTTCCTAAATGAAAAGAAAGGCGTTTATGTATTTGGAAACACATTAAATACCGCATCGTCCAGTGCATGTTCCGTACGAGGGGGGGGGGGGGGGGGACGATCTCTTTCCTCTCAATAAATGACACGGAAAGTTATCTATAGTTTCATTTCTTCTATTGACCTAATCTTCATACTTCGAACGAGCTTGGTGGTGTAACGGTTAGCGTTCTGGCCTCGCATTCGGGAGGACGGCGATTCGAATCCCCGTCCGGGCATCCAGATTTGGGTTTTCCATGGTTTCCCAAATCACTCCAGGCAAATGCCGGGATGTTTCCTTCAAAAGGCCATGGCCGAATTCCTTCCCGTTCCTTGCCCCCCCATCCTTTCCCGTCTCTAAAGACCTCGCTGTTAGAGAGACGTTAAGCAGATAAAAAAAAGATCATACTTCGGATTTTCGTGAAGGAGCGAAGAAAATTTTCAATATAACTGTGATATATTTCTTTCAAAATTAAATTTTGATTACTTAAGATGAAAATAAATTGAAACACGTATTTATGACATAGATTGTATTCTCAAACTACTTAAATTTTGATATGTGAGATTCCATTCTAAGACAGTTTAATTTCTTTATACAATTCTTAACTTTATTATATAATAGGCCTAATGCTGTTAAATTGAAAAAGATTCGCTAGCAGTTCGAGGGTAAGATATGTCTAATGAAAGTGGAAAGCAGCAATTAATCTCATTTTGCAAATAGAAATCGTGATTTTAGGGAAAATCCAAATAATATCGATTCGATTCATTTACTCATGATGTAATACTTTTTTTACTGATTCCATTTAAAATTCAGTCTAATCAAGAACTTACTTAGGACGTATAACGTAAATATCAAACCAAGTAACAGAAGACTAAAGAGTTTGTGGTTTTTGATCTTCAATTTTTTTTAGTTTCCTCGTTTTCGGCTTCGTATTAGACATTATAACTGTAAAACAGAACACGTAGTAATCGTAGACACATTTGGTGTCAAGATATGTAACAGAGTTATATACAATAAAACGAAGTTTAAAAAACAAACGGTTAACCCCACGCACCACTCTGTAAAATTTGTAGTTACTAACAGGAAATAATTCAAATTTGGGCTTGGGAGAATCTTTAATTACGTCTAAAAAATACTTACGTTATCTGTTCACCATAATTTATTCAGAACAATCCATCTCGGCAATAAATCTCAGCATAGTACACCAATATATGTTAATCCTTTAGAGATTTTAACAAGTGTAAACCCTACAAGAAATTTAAATTTTACCTTAAATAACAGTTAATTGACAAAGAATAATAAATACAACAATTTATATCTTTTTGACCAAAAATTGATGGTTTAAAGCGTTATACATGTGTAGTATTATCATTTAAATTGGTTTAATATGTCTTGACCTACTAGAAAAAAAAACTATTCTGCAAAATTATCTTTGAACATTGTTAAATGAACGAGTAGTAGCTCGTATCTGTGAATCAAACACGATCTTTGTACTTAACAAATATCCATTGCTTACTACCGAAAATGTCCCTCTGACATTTCTCGGTATAACTCTCAAGATTTTTTAGGATGTATTCTCGAGATATACCACACAATTGGTAGACAATAAACTATGATGATGACATTTTTATGAACATGAACTAACAATTATAAATATCGTTCCTTTAATATTTTTATTTGCAGATATAATACTGTGTAGTTAATTTATTCAGTATTTTGTAAAAGTTTAACTCAGTTACGTACAAAAGTATGAATGAGTTAACAGAAGATGGAAGCAACAGAAGTCCAACGAAATGAGCTATTTGTAACCAATATTATTCTGCGTGTGCTCAAGGTACCTGCATTATCAGGAACAACAATTGAAAATAAATAGCAATGCCAACGAGTTATGTGTTATACTACAATCCGTTTTTAATTTGAGTATAGCTACGAGTTAGGCTACGAATTATTACTAAACATCAAGCTAAATTACAACATAATTTTATTGCGTCTTATCAGCTTCGGATGTCATTATTTAAATCCTCCTAATTATTTTCTTTACAGTTATTACCTGCCTAATGAACTGTCGTCCATTACTGCAAGCAGAGTAATATTACTGTAAAACCTAACCTAGTAGGCGAAGAGTAACGCTAGTGCCAGGCACACGTGAGGATGGGGATCAAATCCCCGTCCGGCCATCCAGATTTCGGTTTTCCATGATTTCCTGAAATAACTCCAGATGAAGTCGGGATGGTTCCTTAGAAAGTGCATAGCCAAAATCCTTCCCCTTCCTTTCCCCTCATTCTCTGTCGGATCTAATGATATCGATATCAATGAACCATAAAGCCCGAAGCAAAAGAAAAGTACTCTTAATTTGGTGAATTTTTCCTCAACCATTAGGAGATCATTTTTCTGTTGTATTCCTAATCTATTACAATTTCAGTATGTATTGAACGGCACAAGCGAAGTACTCAGTAAAAAATAAATTGTGTTATCAAATAAAACAGTATTAGAATTCTTATATAGTATGTATATTAGCTTGGGCCAACTAGGACCACTTTAAGAATAGTTTGGCTTTGGATGAGTACACATACGTGTTACAATTAGGGTTTTAGCCCGAGAGGGGACCTACAGTCTAACGTGGAATCCAAACCACGGAAGCCTTTCTGGCATACTTCACATTACACAGCAAGCTGTGCCAGAGGTAAAGATCGGGGTAATGGCTTTTTAAAATCCCAAAGGCCGGTATTCGAACCTGGGACCTTTCGATCTACATCTTGGTGGATGTTCAGGAACAATGCTTTTGTGTGTAGTCTTGTTAAGGAGCAGCCCAGTGTCGTGTGTACCGCAGCGTCTAAACAAACTTGACATTCAACAGGTAGTGCTGACAGTAAGGTCTCTTGCGTGGCTAACGGACCGCCAATAAAAACCATTACTCATGCCGGTGTTCCGCTAGCGGCTGCCACAAGGCGAGCTGAATTAGCCTCACTGTTTGCGCATTATGCAAATCGAAATTGGCGAGCGGGAAGGCCCAGAGAGTCCCTGGACTCCACCCGCCGTCTAGCGCGCACCTTCACGTACGGGACCGGTACAGTTACTCTCTAATGAGGCCCTCTTACTTAGCATGGGGCTAAGCGTAAAGAAGTCTGGACCACCGGAGATACCTTGACCACACTCACAGCGCTTCAGTGCGTTTAATCTGTCCTCTTGTAAACCTGACAATCAGACAACTTATCCTAATTACCTGTACGATATTTCATAAACATAATAACGTGGTAGGTATGTACTATTATAGGGCAGGTGTATCCTTTACTGCTATTGCAGGTGAACATACGTAATGCTGAGAATGTGTATGCTACTCCGTAGGTATGTACTATTATAGGGCAGGTGTATCCTTTATTACTATTGCAGGTTAACATACGTAATGCTGAGAATGTGTATGGCTACTCCGTGTTAAGACAATAAAACAACGCTGTACACAATGCAAGTAAGAGTTGTTTCAATTTGACTTATAATAATAATTAACTCTTGCATTTAACATTACGCGCTTGCTTAAACTGGTGACCTTTGTTACTGACATAACTCTCTAAATCAGTTCGCAGGCATACAGGCATATGTCTAAACTCATTTCGCTAACACAGAATCACACAAATTTCGGTTGTAACACTGTCCACCAAGCATCAGTCTGTGCTAAATACCTTTGTGAAATTGTTCTTTATATCACTGAAAAAAATTGGAGAAATTACAAACCCGGAAAGTCCTGAATATAAAGATCGTCTGATTATAAAAATCTTGAAACTTCATACAGTTATAATTCATATTTCATATTGTTGTTTTGAACGAATAATAGACAAGTAGTCTCTCTGTCCATACAACGTTTTCATAATGAGCTTGGGTATTTTCCAACATTACTAAATATTTAATTAGATTAGTGGTGCCATTTATTTAATCCACTTTTGAAGTTGTTTTCCTATTTTACTTTGCAATTTCTAGCGTTTATTTATACCTGTAGCAACATATATTTATGCTGCATCTTGGAGAAAGGAAGATGTTGTGTAGGTGAAGACGTGGACGATGACAATACTAATTTTGAAAGAGACCGGCACCGAGAACAATGGTGAAGAGCTGCTTTAATGAGTGCCGGGGGACTTGTAGGAGCAGTGTTTAACATACGGCACAGGGCGAGGCACTGTGACTGCTTCCCGAGTCTGATGTTATCAACCATGGCTGTGTTGAAAAGGAAAGCCTCAGCACGCGGCTTTATTTTAGCATATTAAAATTTTAGACGTGTGTGACGGCATCGGTCTATCACTAAAAAAATTTAAATTTATAAACGAAATACCATCCAAGCGAGTTCAATACTGAGCGGAAGAGAGATGCCACTGTCTGATCTGAAATTTGATGAGTATATAGGTCTGTTCCGGTGGAGAAAATCAGATCAGCTTTGTGCATTAAGTTATTTCTCTATAGAGTTAATGTGCTGCGTCTACCTTCCGATTGTTTTCTGCATCTTTGCTACAACTATGGTGACAAGCTCAAAAATTTAAACATTATTAATGAAAATTTGTCTCTGCAGGCTTTAATGTGTTTAGTTCAGAGCACAAACGAAATGGACCTACTTCAGTTTTGTTCTGAATATTTTCTTTTTCTTTAGTATGGTAAACCAATATAAATGGAAATATTTTAAATCTCACACGGAAATTCCTTAAAGCTCTTTGCTAATTTGCATATTCAATTACAATTTTAACTATGCATTTAGTTTTGCTGTCTCCCAGACAATTTATGATCTTGAACTAATTTTTTTATATAGAACTGCGCAACTTCGGTAAGTATTTATATATCGATTAAAATTGACAAAAAATTAATTTAATTTTAATTTTTTATTGAAATATTTTTCTTATTATTGTTGTATTATTTTGCTACCTGCTTGTTGCACAAGCAATACTTTCGAAGAAGTTTGCTACTTTTAAGTTCTTCATTGAATATATTAGTGAATAGTCTTTCAATATTTGTACCAAATGAAATTTGCTGGATTTATTTACCTGATTGTATTTGCACTATTCATGTGGCATAGTTTAGAACTGAACTCAGTATATATACATAAGGAAAGAAGCAGCAACTCACTTACAACTGCAATGTTACCCAATTCATTTAAATTTCTGCAGCTGATTAGATGCAAATAAATAATACGAAAATTTCGAGGGTAAGGATTAAAATCTAGTAGAATCGAAAAATTATCAAGATATCTTTTTATTGTCGTACGTGGGAAAAGTAAAAGATAGATCACAAATAATTAAATGGTGTCTAATTTTCATATTCACAGCAGTTCCTTTCTACAAAACCTTTTATGTGGTGCTCAAAATACGGCTTCAAATTGAGAAAGTTCCACGACTTCGGCTGACAGCATGCATTGCGTTAGCAAACTTGTATTTCGAACAAGACGTAGGTAGTTACGTAAGGTAAATACGCCTTTATCAAGTGCGAGTGTTGGTCTACAGCGGTACCACACGCCATTAATTTAACATTGGTACGTCTCAGGTGACGTTATAGGGCAAAGAGCTGCGTTTTGTAAGAGCACACACCAAAGCGCGTCCCACCTTCAATGACGACGGCGTCGTCGTCGTCGAGCCGGACGCCGGGCGCCGAGAGGGCCAGCAGCACTATCAGCAGCAGGCCTGGCGTCGCGCGCAGTACAAGCGCCATCGTGTGAGGAACTGCCTGTCACACCGCCGCGACCGCTCCCTGGGGCATCACGCCACACAGTGTGGCCTACACGCCGACGGCCGGCCACCTCTTATAAAAGAAGAATTCGCAACAGGCGAACCGGTGACTCGGAACAGGCCACCGGCCAATCAGGGGCCAGAGTTCTGCCAGGGGAACTTGACCGCGGTGGCAGAATCTGCGAGGTTGCTCCGCGGGACGGGTTTGTCACAATACGCGCACGCAGCGAGGCGTGCGAATGTGGGAGGGTTGCGTACGAGCGACGGAGGAGGGGGGGGGGGAGGGAGGGGGTACTACTCGGTTCACTTTCTGCCAAGTGGAGGATGCCGGTGACGAGACAGTCTCCAGCTGATTCAAAGTGCGCAGTTGTCTACCCCACCTACCTGCTAAGATGCCGGTGGTATGCCTCGTGCAGCTTCCTGGAACACTCCCTGACCTCGTTACGGGGGTGGAGTCGAGAGAATTAGGATCCGGTCAATGTCCCGCTACTCACCGCTTAGTTGCGTCATTAACAGTGAGGCGGTAAAATGAACATTAGCAAAGGAGACAGTGTTCATAGTATAATAAAACTACCTCTCACTAGGACCATATATCGCAATTTTTGATTAAGAGTGTTGCAGAGAATGTTCGTCAGTTGTATCGTTTGCTTACATCTTTTCGCCAGGCACACGAGGAGAAAAAAATTGAAGTACCTCAGTGATGTCAAAGATACGGCCCGCAGGCCGCATCCGGCCCCCGGGCCCTATCAATACGGCCCGCGATCGCGATAACTTTGATATGATTTTTAACAACCGTATGTTATATACTATACAATTAATTAAATAAAATGTTATAATAATTCAGTACATTTTTTTATATGAATCTGGCCCGCCTACACATTCTATATTTAATATACGGCCCTCTGCAAAATTGAGTTTGACACCTATGACCTATGCAGTTTTCTGTTTCTAAGCTTTTTCTCCACTTACAGCCTTATGATGCAATCCACAATTTAGTAGGTATGCTGCACAGCACCTTTAAGTAGTATCAGATTGCCTCCCTAATCCCACAGACAAATAACGTAATTTTATTAGGATTTGCGTAACACTTTATTTTCCTAATCTCTTCACTATTTCAATAGACTACAGCAAATCCCATGGAAATTCAGTTTATAATAGCCAGACTGATCCACTTAAAATACTGTATTACATTTTACACCTAAATGTACGGTTTATATCACCCAATGATACAATTTGTAAGGGTTTTCTATTTATTTATTCTTTTATTTAATTTTTTTATTTTATGTTTTTGTTTTGCTAATGGCTTTACGCTCATCGACGTCGATGTTATTAAACATAGGACAAGATTGGATGTAAGGAACGGTAAAGAAATCGGTTACGGCCTTTTGAAGAAACCATTCCAGAATTCGCCTGGAGTGATTTCTGGAAACACTGTTCTTGTCGCGACATGCACCAAGTTCGATCTTACAACAACAGTTTTAGAAGCTGTTGCCTTTTAACTTTGTTTCATTATTTTAAAAATGATCCTGCTATAGGAAAAATAATACTTACCTCGAGTTTAGCTTATAAATTGACGTGGTTTAATATTGTTCCACATCATTACCCCACAATTATTTAACCAATTTGGGAGAATTCAATCAGTAAACGATATTCGAGAGTAATTTGTTTTTCATTACTCTTCATAAGCGTTAGTTCGCACTTTCCGTCTTGAATATAATGCTGAAATAGAATCAAGATCGTATTGGAAATACTAATTATCTCTTTCTGTAAATACAATAATCTTGTTGTTGTTTTTTTCTCCGACTGGACCCAACACTACTTTTAAAAAATGATATTAATGTTAAACTTCCTGTGAAATATTTTACTTTAAGATCATATGTTAATTAATTAGTTTGTCATTTTCATAATTAAAAAATTGTTGTGTGATATTATTACTGTCAAAAAACCATTAATGATACACACGATGATCCCATAAGGAATGTCACTTCGTGATAAAACAAAGCAGGATTTGCTATATGTAAGTAATGTTTCGAATTCTTAAGATTAATGATCCTATTCCTAACGGAAGTATGTCTCACAATATGTGTTAGTTCTCCTTTCCCATTCTGTATCCGGCCAACGGATGTTGGAAATAAACATGGTTCCAATGACTTCAGGGTTATCACAGATTGTAGGATAACAGTGGATTTTTCAAATCACTTTCACCATATTTTTGAACAATTATATTCTTATTCGGGTGGGACTGATGTTGTTTAATGTTATCTAGCAAGTTTATATGGTTGTTTAATCTTTTACGATTTTGCAATGCAATAGAAAAATATTGAAGCTTTCTCTCAGACGCTTGTGAAGAGTTTTTTTTTCACAAGGTTGTATTTTGTGAATACTCGTTTCCAACATATTCTCTTGAAGAAAGAGAAACCAGTCTAAAAATGTATGCTCTAGCCAGAGATGTTCCATTTTCTGTGATCCTCATTAGTAAAACTGTTTACATACTATCGTCAGCGTAGTTTTCAAAATATTCAGATTGTACTCGACACAAGTTTTACTAACATCATGTGTGATTCTTGAAGTCGCCATCATTATCAAGATTAAATCAACAGAATTCATGAATAAAATTTTCTCGGGTAACTAGCCGAGTTAGTCCATCGTTTGACCACGACGTTTCGGCGGTCACAACCTCTGCCGCCATTGTCAAGTGACTGTCACTTGACAATGGCGGCAGAGATTGTGACCGCCGAAACGTCGTGGTCAAACGATGGACTAACTCGGCTAGTTACCCGAGAAAATTTTATTCATTTACAACGCCGAGAAAATCTCCAGTCTTAAACAGAATTCATATTTAAGTAGCTCCCATTGCAATGATATATATCTTCCCGTGGGTCATTACGGCTCGTAAAAGTCGAAGTTATTTGAGCTAGGAAAGAACTGGAGACAATAAACTGAAAGACACTTGGTTACGTTCTTTTCACTTTGAATGTTCACGGGAAACGATGGAATCCTGAGGTCGAATACACGAATGCTGGGATCTAAGAATAATCGGCCATCCATCAAACTCGGTCCGTGTGTGTTTTGTCCGTCTTCCTTCGATTCTGAAGCGCCAGCTGCAGAATTGTAAATTAAGTCTCATCGTCTCTAGGAATCAGAGTGTTTTTTTATTTTTACTGTTTCAGGAATTTTCTAAAACGAATTGTATATTTCAAAAAGGAAATTGTCAGGTTCTTCGTGGTTGATTAACATAGTAATTATGTAGTCCACAATGTACTTCAGCTTAAACTTCTGTTTATTTTCACCAAACTCGATGTCAACGATACTGCCTACATGCATAGATACAATCCAGAGATACTACTAACGCAGTCCTTGACAGTTGCAAAGTGAATCTGTATAAACTAACTAATTGTCCTTCTGTTGATTTCTTTATATAGGTTCTATCGAAATTTCCCGAACACTTCAAAAGCTTCCGCGAGATATTTCTCGAACATTAACAATTACCCAAAAAATTAAACATATTAAAAACAATCAGAATTAATACATAATCATTTAACATCATTTCAAAACGGTCAGAAATGGAAATTAAAGATACTTAAACACAAAATTATTTACAGAAATAATTTTAAACTGTAGAAATTTGTCCTGTAGACATCGTAACTTGCATTAATACTTGGAATTACAAACATTTAAGCAATTCTCTTGCACAATTCGGTTCTTAAACATATTAAATGTCCTTTAAATAATTTCTTCTCATAAAATAAAGTATATATACACTGATTTACAAGAAATTGCAAAACAAACATACCAGATCATATTCAAGCAAACTTTAGCTCACTACAAATACTTCATTAAATACAATTCTATTTAAAGTTCAGGAATGAAGGCTGTTACAAAGTCACATGATGCTCATTTTAGAACTATCTCGAACATGGATGCATTCTTTTTTTTTACCAACAAAAATTACCTGTGATAGTAAAGAGATCTATTATTTTTTATATTATCGCAATATAGACAAGTTTCGTCAACACTACCCATGATGAAAGTCATTTAATATAGTAAAAATTATCTGAAAAAATAGTTTTACTTTGGTTTCTGATATAATGAACAAAATTTGTTCATAATAAAAATATAAATATTCCGTCTCGATCTTGAATCATAGAAGCGGGTAATAGCAGCATTTAACCTAAGTTTTCTATCAACACAATTGGTCCATTATTCCGTAGCTTTATTACTTCCTAATTTCTTCTATGATTTTCCGAAATAATTCCGGGCTAGTGCCGGGGTGATTCCTATAAAAGTCGCGACAAACTCCTTCCCGTTTCTTTCCTCAATCCACTTCCTTTTGAATGGAGAGGAGATATGATGTCTACAGCACCCAGTGATGCCGTGGGCTAGCCCGGGGCATCATGAACCCCCATAAAAAAAAATTAAATACGATTTATAAACCATATCTTACTCGGCTAATAGACTAATACTTTTTTCTTCTATTACTAGTCTAATGTTTTTCTTTATTTTTTATTTTGTGCCAAAATTTCCATACACAAACATTTAGATCTGTTTACCATCACGGTATATTATATTTTGTTGTTATTAGTGAATCTAATTATCTTCTACAGTCTGAATGAAATTACAATTTTCAGTACAATGTTAAATTAGTATTGCAGATTAATTTCGAACAATTTAGATATTTATATGTTATGTGTAAGTTAACCATCATGATAACTGCAATTTCGATAAATTGGTTATGGATTATATCTGATGTGACTAAAGTTAATGACGCTCTCCTATCTTTTATGATTGACAGCATCATTTCTGGAAGTAGATCAAAAGAAGGTGAAAAGCTTGAAATGAAGCAGATGCCGGTAAAGTTTCCGTTCTTACATTAGGTGAAAAACTATTTCAGAGAATCTGTGATTTTATTTTCATCTTAAGAAAACAATTTCTTAGAAACTGCTTCGTACACCACAGACATAAATGACATAAAAAAAAAAATTAGGAAAGCACGTTTACAGCATAGAACTTGTGACCTACTTCATGTGGAAAGATTAGAGTAATTTGAAGTTGACCATAGAATTTCACCCTCTGTTATAAACTATCAGGCATCTGTATGGTCCATGAGCAGAGAAAATAGCTACTCTCTTGCGATCCTTATATCCTTAACATTGGAAGGAACTCAATTAAGATGAGTAATTTCCTTGGCATCTTGTTTTATGTTACAAACTTTTGGCTGTCGCATCAGAAGCAGATTTGTCGGAATACAAGTTTCCAATTTGTATGTGCACACTTGCTTTAGAGTTTAGTAAACGATGCTATATAATTTAATTGTCTTAACAAAACATTCTCTCGTTGTTAATCACATGAAACTGTGTGATAAAAATCGCAAATCACTACAGCTATCATAGTCTAGAGCGTGCTATTTCGTTGACTTCCGAATGAGTTACTGTTTGTTTACAATGGCTGCTGCATCAGGTTGTTTTTGAATTATTTTTCGTGGCCGTTTAAACACGACAGGTTTCATGCAGACAAACAGTTTTTCTGTAGGTCGTGAGGCGGCCACACCCTCAATTGTCACGGGCCTAATTCATCGTGCCACCTAGCGGCCGTACTGCTGATTTAGCGAGTGCCGTGCCCGTGTTCTTCATTTAGCATCACTAGATATCAAGTACTCCCAAAGAAAGCATATAACGATATTAAATTGGGCTGATTTGTTTACACGTTCATCTGTAATTTTATCGAAATACAATCTTTAATGCAATACTGCTGGAGGATCGTACAGGATGAGTAGATTACCTACTTAAATTTTGATGCAAGTACAAGTACCATTAATTGGAGTTATTTTATTAATTTTTTCTTAAAAACTGCTTTCATTTTAGGGGTTTTAAATTATAGCCAAAAGTATTCATCTACACGATGTAATATGGTTGACTGCAACTAGGGATTGCCAGCATTCAAATGATCCTCAATGCTACTGTTTCTGGGCAACTGCGCATGCGTCAACAGTGTACGACACACCACGGAAGTGCAACAATGCAAACTGTTAATAATGAGTTACTCAGTTAAATTTGGTTTTAGCCAATGATACAAGTATTTTTAATTTTATTAATCGCAGTAATTAAAGAATTGGCACCCGGTAATACGACTTTAGTTTGTGAGGCGCCGTTCACTGGTCCGGGGAGGTGCAACGGACCAGGCACGTGACCAGGAGCCCCGTACCGGCCGTACTGATTGATGTCATGAAGCCCACAATCTTCGCCTCATAAACTACGCATTATTTCCGCTAGGTCCCTTCGTGTATACGTGACAAGGGATATAACACGATTTTAATTACAATCACGAATACAGTTAGATGTATGTAACCGTAGGCTTCCGCGGCCAGAGTCAGTTGATTCTTGGCTGTTCGGGTGGCGCCGCGTCATGTTCATTGTAGCCGACGTTTCGACCCTCATTCTGGGGTCTTCTTCCAGGGCAGAACTGCGTCCTCGATCAGTGAGTGGTCTTGTTTTATAGGCGAGGCCAGCGCCCGTCTGGATGCCGGGCAAATAGAATTAGGAATTTCTCTGAATTTCGGAAGTTGGGAAGAAGGAGTGTTTCCGATTCTTACTAATCTCTTAGTTCCCTGGATTGTATTGGAAGCAACAACATTCATTCACGGCTTTGTCACGTGCAAATAAATTCTATTCATCCTGATCACAATTAGCATCCACTGCAAAATTGTATGTGGCGTGAAGAAGTTAGTCATGAATTGTTATTCACAAATTTTATTCGTGAATATTACAAATATTATTTATTTTTGAGAAAAAGAGCCTTTTGCATTCTTGAGTGCTTTAGTGTCAACTGTTACTGTGGCTATTTAACATACTTTCGTTCTTTATTCTATCATGAAATCACCCCTTGGTTACATTACTCGCAAAAATGAGAGGTATTTAAGATATCCAAAAGTACTCTCAGAAATCCTTGTAGGACGAGACCCAATCAGTCTGTTCAAAGACTTTTTTTTTGTAAGGTTAACACCAATACCTTCTTGTATTCTGCAACAGACAATCCTAGTTATTGTTGATTCTAACGCATTTGTTATAACACTAGCATTTTGTGTGTGCAGAAATACTTTACCCATTTTATTCTAGTAGCAAATATTAACTTGGAGAAGCAAAAAATGTAAATTTAAATGTAAAACTTTCCTTCTTTTAGTTATTACCTTCGATTCGTTTTTCATGCTGATGTCCGAAAGATATTTTTGGTTTCACTTATATGTAAACGCAATGTAATACATAAAATATAAGAAATTAAAGTCACGTGCAGAATTATCCATATTACTACTTAGAGATCATTACTGTATTTTAGCATTATCTTAACCCACTAAGAAATATTCAATTACATCCCTAAGCATAAACTTTGGTTAGGATTGCATCTGTGGTCACAACGAAAAGTATAATTGCTACAGCAGTGAACTAGAAAACTTATATTTTAAATGCTGAGACGGGATAAAAAAAGCATAATGCTATCAGATTTTAATATCAATATTAAGAGCAAAAATATTTACAGTAAATTAAAAATCACAATTTAGTTTCGCTTTTAGACTTTTTAATGTATGATGAAATGGTTTTATTAACGACAACATGATTATCAGGTTTTAATATCGATATTGGTCACAAAGATGATTACTGTAAATTAAGTATCAAAATTCCGTTATGCTTATTGAAATGCTAATCTATGATTTAATTAATTGAATAATGTATTCAGTTTATTATAATTTACTAAATTTCAGAAAACTAAAGAAATAAATAACCAAAGTAAAAAAACAATATAAGTATAATCAAAAGAACAGTAGGGTTATATCTTGTCAGTATATCGTCTCAAATATAGTCTGAATTGTAGCGTATATTTTTTCCATCTGGAAATGATCACCATTTCTTGCTCGTTTCGTCAGTCGCATAGACTTATAATATATGTTATAATATATTTTCGCAGCTAGAAGCTATCAAAATTTGAAAACAAAATCCAAATTTCGGTGGTAGTTTTTGCACGATGCCGTTTCGAGCCCTCAGCAATACGCAGCTCATTTACTGATTTATATAAGTATAGATTAAGTAGGAACAATCCAAAAAGAATACCAGTCATCACCAATTGCTATGATGGAATAAAAATTTGATAGACTTTTAGTATTTTCCAACGACATATGAAAAGTACATAATACAATTAATTTTGAATCTGAACTGAAACGTAACTGATTTACTCAATAAAAAAGAAAGAAAAAATTAGACACAGAGTAAAAAGTAATCATGTTCGAAGAAAAATAAAACGGTATATGATACGTGGAAATTACCTAGTATATAAGTTGGATATATATGAACATTTACGAACTGTATTTCAAACGAAGAAAACTTAAAACTTGTGCTTTGCCAAAAAGGCTCTCAAAAGTTTTGTGCTGAAACACGTATATTTAAGATTTATTAATATAAAATACACAGTTACATCGTTATTGTTTTCTTCGAGTATATTGGTAATATTACACAACATCCCTTCCAGGTAATACATTTTTACTTCAGATATGCATGCAGGGTGATTCCATAGTGACGAAACTAACTGTCAGCTATGATAGAGAAAAGCAAATAAGTTTGAGATAAGGATCCCCGGTCCCGAAACGTCTCAGTCGAAAGCTATACATTAAGCCAAAGCTACTTTTCGTTGGTTGCAGGCGATATAATATGAGAGTAGGCAACCCGACCAACATGGGCGTACATCATGAGGAGATCGAAAAGAAAACCCCATTAATGCAAAGCAGGTTCCGTGAATTTTGATAAGAAACATAAACGGTGGTATGGTCATAGTGACCTGATGATAGGGTTTTTACTGGCTGCGCAATCCGCACCTATCGTAGCCGCCTTACTGGGCATAGGAGACGTACGATTTAAGTTGAAATGCGAACCATGGATGTGTTCTGGCATGCTTCATATTAGACATCAAACCATGCCAGAGGTGAAGGCCGGGTTAAGGGTCATTAAAAATACTGCATCGAAAAAATTATAATAAATTCCAATACTTTGTCATCCAGTTAAGTGAGTATAGAAACTGAGTTAGATAATGTTAACATTCACATCAGTTTACGAGATGTTAGGCATCAGTCTGTTCATCGTAAGCAACTTTTCTTACAGATTTTTTTTATCATAGGGATGAAAACCCAGTAGACCTTTTGATATGTTCTGAATGTAGAGAAATTTCTGTACTGCAAGTCCCACACGCAACTAAAGGTGTAACCGCAATGAATGCCAGTAGACTGACTTCATAGCAGACACAATTTATAGCTGAGCGACAGTATAACGAATCGTGTCCACGATAAATTTAAGAAGTGATACATAATTCATGAAAGGAAGCGACAATGTGGACAGTGAAAGATAGGCTTACTCTTCAACATTTCACGCTCTGGTGGACCTTAATGATGGAAAGTACCAGAACTAAAGAGCCAACGCATCAGAGGAAAATTACTCGGATCAAGCTTTCTATTAATGAGAAAAAGGTAACAATCAGAGATATATTGCTTGCAGTGTACATTTCATCGTGGAGAGGACAGTATTTAATTAATTATTGTAATTAGTATTTTTAATTATTGAAATATTTGGTATAAAGGACCGGATGTAATTACCAAATAAAATGAAAGAAATAAAAAGTAGCTAAACGTCGAATTTATTAAACAATCTAAAATGAGAGCATGGAATCAACAGAATAGCACGAACAAAAATCATTGATGTTTTCACCTTAAGGTGAAAAAGTTACACGTGCTTGATGGCTGAATTTTAATAAATGTAGGAGCATTTAGAACTTTTAATAGCCGTAAAACATAAAAAGCTCTCGCTGCAAAACATTGATGCTAATCCGTTTTAGAACCACACAGTGAGAACCACATTTTTTTTTGAACTTGGGTAGTCCAAGATCGCTACGGGGTTGAAACGCAACTGCAGTGGATGAATGTTGTACGAAGTTAATATTTCCCGTCAACGGTGCGGAATTAGTAGTGCTGCTGCGGTGACCAGTATGCCTTCGGATGCCATCTCCGTAAAGCAATAGTCACCGAATGATGTGGGAGAAAGCTAATCAAACCGTCCCTCAGTATTCACATCTTTCAACCGGTGATAGGTTATATGATAAACTTCCCTAGCAATCTAAACTTTGTTAAGAAGTAATATGCAGTGGGAACGGCGTATTGATCACATGGATGGCTTGTTGCCGAATCTTGGAGCCCAAGTCTCGAAGAGGAACAGACCACCAGAATTACTGTCGAGGAGATCCAGAGGAGAATTTCTGGCGACGAACAGAAGAGAAGAAGTCCATCCGTGATTTCAATCCGATCTGCACAATAGATCAGTTGAAGCTCCAGATTCATTTCTTTTATCTCTTACAGCCAGCGGCCATCTTCATTCCTACATTATACCTGTAGAATTAGGAGTAAATACAAAAAGGAGCCGAAGCGAACTCTGTTTCTTTCGAGGTAACAGTTCTCCGACCAAGTATAAAAGCACAAATTTGTAAATACTGACAATTTTAAATGAAAACTGAAAGTGTTTATGCTCTACACTTTCTTTTAATATATTTTTATTAATCTGTTATTATTATTATTATTGGCTCTAGAAATTAAATACGATTGTAAAATTACTGTGTGCTTGTTTTCTAAAAAGATGCGTAGTACTGTTTTGTTTTTCGTTAATTTATTATATAGAGATTTCTTTCACTCAGGACCAGAGGGTATTTACGTCATAAAAATCTGAAAATTTGCCCATTTATTGTTTTTACTTTCTCATCTGCCTGAAGCGGAGGAAGTGACAGTCATTAACTGCGGTTGGCTGATGCATACTGCGGTCTGGTTAGTGTCGCTCATCCACAAGGCACGCTCAATGTTCCCCGCGTCCGGAAAAACAGTTCATCTTTACCTGAGTGTCACCAGGTAGTTACTATAGACGTCGGGCAGGGAATGGTGTTCACATCAAGATCCTGCAAATAACACCACATTTTAGAATGAGAGTTACCTTTCTCTTCTAGTGAAGCAATTTTTTCATTTAATTAGATACATCACCAAGTTCTTGATACCGAAATCTTTAAATGCGTTTCCCACTTCATTTCCGGGTGTGTAAAGATTTTCTAATCACCAGCAAAGTACTACTGATTCCCACTTCTCAGCTTTTCACTCGAATGTTTCATTCCATTTAGAGAAAGCGTTCGAGTATCACTGTATTTTTCCACAGTCACTCGAACAGTTCACTTCTCTCCCTGCTCATTATTTGGATTTTTTCCAAGATGGTTTAGGAAAATTGAAGCTGTAAAATTGCCCCGAAGTACTCCCAGTACGGTGACCGGTGCCGTAGTGAACAGTTTGACAGCATCATTGCAGTACACTTACAGTATCGCGTATAGCAGGCGTCTTGGGGAGCAAAGTGGTCATTACGGCCCAACTTCACATTGCCCGGTGGCCGCAGTTGGTGTTAAGTATAGCTCTGTGTGGAGTAACTCGACGCGCCGCTGGCCTTGTTTTCTGTAATCACACTGAGCGAGGTGGCAATCTTTGTTACTCCAACGTGTCCGAGAATTCCATTGAGAATTTCAAGGAGTTCATTCACGCAGTCTACTATTACTGGCTCAAATTGAA
This sequence comes from Vandiemenella viatica, assembly GCA_031002005.1. NCBI lineage: Eukaryota > Metazoa > Arthropoda > Insecta > Orthoptera > Morabidae > Vandiemenella > Vandiemenella viatica. The sequence continues at coordinate 139,639,256 of JARYHS010011408.1, forward strand.
ATGGGCCGTAATCTAATAATCACATAATTTCTTCTTCTTAAGTGATTTACATGCATTATCACTGTATCTAAACGTGTTTTTGAGTCTCAGTGGATATTAAGAGCGAAAAGTTGTCATATAACCCATCAAAAGCTAAAATTAATATTTTCGTCTTCAGCCTCTAAATTCTATAATAATAATATTCGGACAATTGGTTCATTGTACTCACTGAAGATCTTCATTATCAGTACCCTGACGTAGAGACCACTAAAGGTAACACTTCAACGAGGTGATTATGGCATTCATTTATCGTATAAAGTATACTTAACGTCAACCCAAGATTATTATAATTATTTATTTTACACGGATGCACACAAAGTTTCCTATCCTAGGTCAATCTTGTAACAGAATGACCAAATATGGGTCATTCCGTACATTTTTATATATAATATTTTGTATATTTTTATATATAAAAAGAATAAGAAAGGAAGTTTAGGGAGAGGATTGTCAGTGTTTGTGGGACCTGAGCTAGACGCGCCAGATTGTCGCGACAGGCCGGCGGCTGCCAGGGACAATGGACACCAGCTACCCTTTCTCACGCATTTGGTCAAGCGTATAATCCCTTGGCTCCGGGGAAACTGTACACTGGGGTGAATGATCGTATCCAAACCCCAGGCCTCCGAACGGGCAGTTTGGAGGTCACAGGTGACGAATAAGTCCGAGGCTATGCCGAGTTCGCACGAATCGAGAAAGACAATGTTCGCCTGTCGTCACAGCCGGTAGGAGGAGCTTGAAAATGGCAGGACCAATCAACGAGAGACTATCCTTTGCATTTTGTAATGCCGGTGTATTTTTGCTCTATGTAAACCACGAGCGACGGGAGGAGGCTTTTTCCGGCGGACGCTGGAGAGGACTTGACTCCGAGCCTTCAGACTGGAAGGAGCGGATCTTCCGAAGTTGGAAATCGCACCGTCTTGGCATCAAACCTGAGGGTCGATAAGCGTGTCCTGTACAGTGAGGTCGCTGTGCACACATCCAGTACGCTTGCTGACGGACGTGGTGCACTGTCCGCTATAGCCAAGGGGCTATAGTAATTCCGCCGTCGCGGGAAATACATCGCCGTCACGGTAATAATTCTACAGTGCAGTGTGGTACTTTTATTCGGTCATTGAGTACAGGCCTGTAACGACCACTGAATGATTAGGAGTTCTCGCACCCCCAAATATTGAGCTAGCTGGAGCAGACTTTCTTAAAGCCACACTTGGTGGATAATTTAAATTATCCTGGCGCCCGGCATTTGAGATCGGATACAGTTAATGTCAATACTGTATTTGATTTATGGTTCCCGATCATTGTGAAGGGAACTTTCATTTAAAAAAATCAAGTGTGAAGCTTTCTTGCTTGCCAATTAATATTGGGAATTTGCTTCAAGATCAATTTTAAAGGTAGTTGTGTTTTAATTCTTTGTTTATTTGTTAATATGTTGGCAATTGTAAGAAGAGGCTTTGCATAGTTCTTTTTATCATATTTCAATGTGTCAATGTTAACGATAAATAAGCCTCGCCTGTACGCCATTATGAGTACCCAATAAATTAGCAGCCTAGGGTTTCTTTGAATTACAAAAAGAAGTAAAAGGTTTTCACCCTTACCTCTCTCCGGCACATACCGCTACAATCTCAAGTAAATTTGTAACACAATAGTGACAAAAATTTTAGAGGCACACAACGACAATATATGTAAATTCTCCAGCAGCATTTGAAGAAAATTAATAAAAATTGAATATGTATTGAGATCAAATCAGGACGTCGTTGCTTAGCTATAATCAGCAATAACAAACTACTGCGTTTCTTTCACTTGTTGTCAAACTTTCTACCAAAATTCCTCATTTTTGTGATATTGTATTTATCCAGAACAGTTAAGTGACCCTTCACTTCTTATATTGCTCTTCCCTTACACAGTGGTGTAAATCTCTGACAGCAACATCACCACAATAACCTGTCGCTATCACCTACCTGCGGAAGGTAGTATCACCGTTCACTGTGCGTCGAATCCCTAGCAGTCGCTGATCAGTCTTTCCGGTGGATAGATCGTACAACTTAACTGGTCTCCGTAAGTTAGCATCCTGAGAATGCCCGAACTACTGTAGTCGGAAGGTTGCTAACATCTGCAAGCTCCTAAAACAAAACAAGTTGGTACAGTTAGCTGCAATTTAGAAGCTGCGCGCAGTAACTTTTTTGCCGAGTTTAAATTTCTGCACAGATCATTAAGCAGGGAAATGACTGTCGCTATCTGCTTGCGAAATATGTAACCTTTATTCTGATAGATTCAGCGTTAGTATTTTTTATACATACATTTAGAACTACTGTACCTTTCGTCTGTACTGTTGTGGAAATTGGCCTAACACTGTAGTCAACATCATCGGTGGATAGGCAGGTGTGTCTGAATTCTTGCTGGCCGTATCTCTCGCAACTCGCTTAGCACAGCTATTGTGTCATTCATATGAAGTTCACTGATCAACTGACATCCAGATAGCCCACAATACACCATTGAGTTGGTGCTTTTGATTACTGAAACTACAAAAATTTTCCATAGTTGTATGTTTTTTTTTTATTACGGCTTAGTCGACGTCGATGTCATTGGAGGCATGATATGACTGAGACAAAGAACGGAAAGAAATTTGTCAGTGAATTGATTTCGGGAAACCATGTAGAAACGAAATCTGGCCGGAAAGGGATTCATACCGGCGTCCTCCTGAATTTGAGGCTGGAGCATTATCGCTCAACGACAACCACGACGCTTGGTCGTTGTAAGTTTAACTACCGTATAATACTGCATGTTGTTTTTCAATGCATAATTTATACAATTAGTTTTTTATCATTTCTTTTTAAGCAGTTGCACTTTACTTATTATTATTTTACTACTCATTACGGAGTAGGCAATAGTATTTCAAGTTATTACAATTGTGTTGAAGAAATAAACCGATTCGAATATCGCGTTGGTTGCAATGTAATTAAGCGTGTCTCGCTGTCATTTCAAAAGCGCGTAGGATCATTACCCAGACGTCACTCAATGTTAATTGAGAATAATTTATGAGCAGTAAACAATAAAATATTGCCTGCAAGAATTTTATGATCTTAGCCGAGGTTAAAATATAAAGAAGATAAAGCTGATGGAGTTGGTTTAACATACATAAATTAGCAACTTCATACTTCTTTAGACAATGGTTTCATTGAATTAATTCCCATGGGCAGAACGACACATTTGAAACGCATTTGAAAACATCTCTGAAGGCAATACTTTGATATTTTTTTTACGTTCACCTTTCATTTTAATTACTTCGCTGTAGGTTGTAAATCTTTGACATTTCTGAGCACGTTTAATCACGAATAACGGGTGAGATGACATGTCTGGAAAACCAGAAGGATGCTTTTAACTCTCTTATTACAAGATTTTTTCTTTTTTTTTACCACAAGCGACCGATCTGTACTTCTTTATTGTGCACCAACTGTTTTTAGAAGTTTTCACAAACAGTTCTTTCACACTTCGTGTGCATTGCTACGAAATACTGTGAAGTACCTGCCATCATTTACAGTAAGCCCTTTTATAATGACTTCAGAATAACCGAAACCCCTCAGTATCGAAAAAAGCTACATCTTTACACTATTCGTCCTAATTAATTCACGTTATGGACGCCTAGGTTTCGGGTAATCTAAAAGCAGTAATCTTCAACTGTAAATCTGAACTGTAAAACTGTAATAGTAATAAAACCTATTCTTGAACATCAATTCTTCTTACACCTTAAGCAAGACTAGTTCTTGCTTGATTTTCTTACCCATTCTTCGAAACGAAAATTAACAAGGCTTAAAATATTTTACATCTTCAGGAAAAATTTAATTGAACATTAGTACCGAGAGAACGATGGAAAACCGAAGTATGGATGGCTGGCTGGTCTGGGGACCAAACCCGCGTCCTCCAGCATGCCAGATTCAAACTTCTGACACCCTTACGATCATTAACAAAACTTTTTTCTGTCATAAGACCCAAATGCTTTTTGTTCTGTCATTGTACATGACATCAGTCTAATGGTTTATGTCATATTCATTAGATTCTCAATCAGACAACTAAATCACATTGTAATAACCTCGTTTCTCTGCATCATACTATCTTCTTCAAATTTTTTATGACCTTGAATTTAAGTTTCTGTATCCATTTTGATAAGTACCTGATCCACCTCTTTTTTTTTACTTATGGCTTTACGCCTCGTCGACGTCGAGGTCATTAGAGGCAGGATGGGACTGGGGACAAGGAACGGGAAGGATTTCGGCCATGGCCTTTTGAAGCCATTCGCCAGGAGTGATTTTGGGGCACTATGGACAACCCAAATCTGGATCCCCGTCCGGGCATCCAGATTTGGGTTTTCCATGGTTTCCCCAAATCACTCCAGGCAAATGCCGGGATGCTTCCTTCAAAAGGCCATGGCCGAATTCCTTCCCATTCCTTGCCCCCATCCTTGTCCCCCATCCTTTCCCGTCTCTAAAGATCTCGATGTTAAAAAGAGACGTAAAGCAGTTAAAAAAAATAACAAATCTGGATGCTCGGACGGCGATTCGAACCGGCGTCCTCCCGAATGCGAAGCCAGAACGTTAACCGCTCATTCACCAAGCTCGGTATCACCGTCTCAATTATTTATTTTAATGCACTGCAAATTTGAAACGATTTATCGATGTGTGGCCATTATCATTAATTGCACGATTCTATTAATCTTCTTATGGCCGCTCTTATTAATGAGTTCTTTTCTTCTTCAACAAGAAACGGGCGCACACACATCTAATAGAAATATCGCATGCATACTTAAGAAATAGTTCATGTATTTACAGTTAACAGTTCTAACACACTCGTTCCGTGGAGTTCATAACCATTTGATTTTTGATTCACTACATTAGTAAAGTTATGATGAGATATTTCAGGTTAGCTATTACAGCCTTCATATTTTTTTAATGACAGTTAAATTAAATAGATTCATTATTTAATTAAAAGGATACTGAAAATATAGTGGACAGTTAAAGAATGAAATGTACCTGCTTTGGTAATGATGGGCGAGAGAAAGAAATTTAGTACAGGAAAAACTGTAGAAGCAGGTAGATAAGAATATGTGTAATAGACGACCTAGTTTATAAGGGATATGCTAAGATGAAGAGATTAGCTCAAGAGAAAAAGAGACGGAGGATCGCATAAACGAATTGAGAAACTGATCTCAAAAAATAAAATCTTAATAATCGAAATCACTTCTTTGATATATTTGCAGTCTACAGCTTTTACTATTTATCATAAGAATGGTACCTAACACGAATGCTTTAAACAATATCATAATGTTTGGTGATCATGAGCGGAATCAGTTGACTACACGCAATGGTGGCTCTCGCAAATAAATTGGCATCCTTCTTCGGGGAAGACCAGTTAGTTCTAGAGCGAGAAAGAGAGAAAATAAAAGATAAGTTGCTTCGCGTGTTCGGGTGAAAGACGCAGGCTTCGGTATACACAATAATTAGTGCTGATAGAAACTGGAAGCAATGTTCTTATAACATGAAAAAGAATATTCTCACAGAGAGGGAGCCTGTTGTGAACCTAAGTTAAAAATGAAATTTGATTAAAAGTGGTGTTTTTTTTATGAAATTAACAATACAATTTAAGTAGTATAAGTATAAAAACTATTTATCTGTACTTAATATTGTTAGTCTTTAGACACAATCTGAAAGAAAACTTTCTGTAAATTTTCAGTGAACAGTGTAATTCGATACAATGTCTTTTGAAAAAATTCTTTATTAAATAAATTGTACCAGAGTCCCAAATACAAAAAAAAAAAAAAAAAAAAAAAGAGAAGTGGATGGACCGACGCCTAATAATAAACTTGGAAGATTCATAAAATGCATATGATTATTAATAGAAATTTTTCGACAACAGAAAATTAGTACTTCAATGCAAATTTCTAAAAATGCTGCTAGCTATATACAAACAGGATTAGTTGTTGCAAATCGAAAAGATGAAGATCGTATGTGGGTTGCATTGGATATATCTGTGTCCTTTTACAGAAAAAAGAACAAGATATTTACAACAATCACTTAATTAACAATAGACTGGCTGCCTTTTCGTATTTTATAAATTGGTCAAATAATTTATAAGACTGATTACAGTAAAAACAGAAATAGATTAATCCGATGTAAACTATACTCACAAATTGAAAAGGTCACACAGGATAAAGCTGTGCTGATCCAAAATGATTTATCACTTGATGAATAACTCTGAGGGTTGCCTACGTGTCTATCAGAGAATGTTATTACAAATTTGAAAAAAAACTCTTTTATCAGTAGTAAAGAATTTTCT
>JARYHS010011408.1:139646615-139799971 GCA_031002005.1 Vandiemenella viatica
AGGACTAGATGCAGGCATCTACAGCACCCACCCTCTGCAATGTTCTCTTGTTGAGGAAGGACAGGAAAATTCAACACAACACTTACCACAGAATCTATGGTTCTCAAAGTGGGGTATGCGAACCCGTAGGGGTTTCACCAGTTGATCGTAGGCACTTGCGACAAGATTTACATTGTGGTGGCTGACTAGCTGTCTCAAGCATGCAAGATACACGATAGTGAATTGGGATTGAAATTAGAAAAATTGCACCAAATTTTACTCAACTTGCTACAAGAACAAGACCATCCATCATATTAATTAATAACAGTTGCTTTTAAAAATAAAATCCACATTTCTTAAAAAATAAATAAAAATTCAGTTTAAGGAGGTTTGCCATTGTCTAGCAAATTTGATAGGAGTATGTGGAGTTAAGTTTGAAGAACCCTGCCTTAGATTACGGTGATTGGGAATGATGAACTTAAAAAAGACTAGTGCAGAGTGGGCAAAGGAGTGGAGTTCTATTTTGCTATGGAAATTGCAAAAGGAATATGGCCGAGTGAGGTGGGTGAGCAGTAACGCTCTTGTCTTCACATTTAGGGGTTGTGGGTTTGAATTCCCATCTGACCATTCAGATTTAAGTTTTCCGTGGCTTCCCAAACTCACTCCAGAAAAATGCCAGGATGATTCGTTCAATATCCGATTCTGAATTCCTACCCATTTCTTTCTCCTAGTTGATTGTCGTATTTAATGACCTCTACATTGACAAGGCTTAAAACCATAAGCAAAAAAGAAAGAAGAAACACAAACAAAGCACTCAGAAACTGAAATGAAAAGAATTAGGTTTGGAGTCATTTGAGGATAGAAGGGAAGTGAAGGAATTGTGTGTATGTGTAAGGCATATATTGGCAATGAGGCCTGAATAAATTGGTGGAAGATTTAGAAACTGCATGTGGAGGGGAAGAGAGGACCATGACATTAAATTATCAATAGATTTCAGACATAGGAAGTAAGAAAATTTCATTTGAAGGTAGGGGAAATGAGGGGCTGAAAAATTTACCTATGGTGTTGACAAACAACATCCTCAGTGTGTAATAATTTTAAGGACAAAATATTTTAAAAAAACTAATTAGGTATGCAAGGTCATTATCTCAATTGCAATTATTTTTAATAATGGTAATGATAAAGCAGTCTCACTTTAATGTGGTCAGTCATATCAGCAACAAATGGCCTTAAGTGCGAATGACGGAAGTATTAGCTTAGCTTTGAGTTGTAGTAACACAGTTTGCTGTTGTTGGTGTACGTTCTGTTTTGAGTGTTTATGCATACAGCAAAAAACCTACGAACATATGCAAGCATTCTGCTGTCATTGATGGATGCAAGCCGGAATGAATGAATAAGTTTGAATCTTTTCCTCTGTCAGAATCACAGCATTTAGTTATTTAAGAACTGTCAACACAACTACAGCTAAGAGCAAACGAACTTGGTTGCTGCTTGGTTAGCTGTTTTAAAACAAACTTCCTTGAACAATCTCAATGCTTTTTTTTAATATTTTGATTATTGCAACATTAGTAACAGTTAGTGTATGCAACTGCTACTTACTGAGCAACACAATGAGCTGCCGTCAGAATATGAGTGCTGTCGATGAGAGATCCTCCACAAAATTGCCGGCCACTGTTGAAGAGAGCTGCCTGCAAATAAAGAAGAAAAACCATCAGTTATTTAGCTATAGTCTGTACTTTTCCACTCATTCTTCTTATAATGCCACGACCAATTCAGGGCTGAGCCAATTAAGATTTAGGATGTACCTGTTCATGGGAACTCTGTTGGGAAGATGAATTTGGCTGGTTTCCTGTTGCTTCTCAGTATGTGTTCGCATATGTTATTGTTGCGGGGATGACTGTGATAGTGTTTTCAGTATGGAGTGTTGTTGCAACTGCATGAAATAAGAGATGAAGAGAGAGGCTGAAACCCGGTGCCTGCCCATTCTGGCCTACTCTTCCAAAATACATCAGGGTGACTATTACTATTACTATTACAATTACTCCGCGATTCACCAAAAGTGTTTGGCGGAGGGTGCATTGCACCTGTCAGGAAAGGTAATGGTTTGGAAGGGATATACGGGATATGGCAGGACTGCCAGACTTAACATCTCCATCTAGTGGAAAAATTACTATGTGTCATATGCCCTCACTCTATACCCAAAGATGTAAGGGATTTAACCCAGGTCTTTGGTGCACAATCTGATAATTAGTAATTCACCACTTTTCCTACTTTGCTGGCCAATTCCTGATGATGAAAATTTCTTTCACCACCAGGACTCGGACCAGCTAACCCTGTGTCTGTGCTGGACACCATTACAGTGCTGAAACCAGATTAGCTAATGGGGTGGACTACTTTGACAATTCACTTTTATTCCAAAAATTAATTCATTTTGTTACAAGAAAGCAATTAAAATATTAGTTTAAAATTTTTGTTTGATGAAATGCTTTCCTGGTTCATAAAAGCTTGGAGATAAATTTCAGTTTTTTTACTCACATAAATACTGTTCAATACTCAACAGTGACACTGCATACTTAAAATGATTTCCAATGCCAGTAAGTAGTAAATCGTTTTCACTATCAGGTTGTTGGTAATTACAATTTTATGAAAAGGAAAAATTGGCTTAAGTTGAAGTCAAATATTAATAATGATCTAATCTAAGGGAGAGTAGTGATTGTTATTATCTGTCTGCAAATTGGGTAATTTTGTATGCAAATGTGTTTTTTTATGTTTTGTTTGTGTGTGTCATCCTTGCATTCACCTCAGTGACTAAGGCAAATGCTATAAAGATCGTAATCAGGATGACTGCCAAAAGAGGAATGAAGTTTTGATTATGTGTCCATCTCTTATCCCCGTATGACATTAATGAGTCATGTGTATTGTAGGATATAGTAAAAAAGGAAGTGCAAGTAACAACAAATAACCAACCTATCTCACTGACCTCTTTAAAAAAATCAGTTTTCACTGTCTACAATCTGAAAGAGTGGAACAGATGAGAAAGTAATGTAAAGATTCTGTACCAAAGAGTGAAGATTGTGGTTCCATTTCACAGAACAAGTTTAGAACTTATTAATTTTATATGATAGCGAACACGATGTCAAGACAGGTTTTACCATATCTGCTAGGCATAACATTTCGTACTTGTAGACCATAAATAGTTTGAGACATCCTTTATCATTGCTAATGGGAATGATGCCATGCAGAGCTCACTCAAATGAGCGCCAGAGTGGAAGTTGTTCACCTGCAGGTATAATTCGTCATTTCTGTGGTTTCTGTTCTTGTTTTTTTCTGTTTCTTGTATTTTTTTACACTATCTTGAACTGATTACATGAGTCAAATTTGTAGCAAGGAAGTGAATTTGACTAATAAATGAAACAAAATTTGGATCGTAAGCTAGGGTTACCAGAATTTTTTCTACAAATCTGGGGACGCTTCATAACTTTTTCACCAAAATGCGGGGATGCTTACGGCATTATGAGTTGTACTTTTATAAGTTATATGATTAAAGGTTGGGTTAACTTAAAAGCCACATATTGTTATATTTTGAATGAGGATCACAGATAGCCATGTTGCGCACATCAAGGAGACTTGATTTTCCAAAGCTGTTGTGTCCAAGACGCAGAATCCTTGTAATTTTCTTTTATTCCTAGTCACGTACAAGGAAAGAAGTGCACTTTATATCTCTTGCTTTAAATGAATGCATTAGCAAATCAGGGCGTTTAAAGATTTAATTAAAAAAAATTCTAACGGCAACAGTAAAAATCCGGGGACATTGTGGGGACGAAATCTGTCCGGGGACAGAGAACTAAATACGGGGACTGTCCCCGGCAAACGGGGACTTCTGGTAACCCTATCGTGAGCTGTATATATGCTCAATGAAAGAAAAATATGACTTCTGCATCCAAATTTCTTGTCGCTAATATAAAGCAGTGGCAGCCATTCGGTCAAACTGTGGTATGTTTTCTTTTAGAGGGTGATGGGAGCGACTGACATATAGAAATATTATATATTGAAGTTATGCAAAATGATTTTTTAAAACACATTGCGCGAAATGCAATGATTTGAGAGAGAAAAGTGTTGTCTGCCTCGGGGTGTACTCACTATCCACGGCCACTCTCCGACGTCAGCGTTCTGGCCGCCGACGATGCGCTCCTGGTCCTGGTAGCCGTTCTTGGCGCCGCACGAGGCGTCCACGCCGCCAATCACCGCCGGGGCCTCGGTGGTGGTGGTCGTCGGAGCTGGTGCCTGTGTGGGAGGCCACGCCGGCGGAGGTCTCGTCGGCGGTTTGGGCCTAGTGGGTGGCTGCCAGGGCGGCCTCGTGGGCGTGCTAGGCGTGGTCGGCCGAGTGATAGGCTGCGTGGTGCTGGGATCGAGTCCCGGCCAGCCCGGAGAGGGCGGGTGAGTGGGCAGTGGAGGGATCGTGTGGTCCGGAGGGTGAGTGGGGATGGGCGGCGGCCAGTTTGGGGGCACAGGGTTCCCCGGCTGCTGAGGCTCCTCCGGGGCCACCACCGGCTCGGTGGGCGGCGTCGGTCGAGGCGGCTGCGTCGGCCGAGGCGTCGTCGGGTTCGTGCAACATACTCCGAACATCTGTTCACAACAGAACCACAGGATTGCCAAAAACACTCTGGTATTTCTGACGATTCTCGATGGACGGATGTCAACAATCATGTTCACGGTCGACCACTTGTTGCTTAACCGGGACTTATGAATAAGACTGGACTCTACTCAACCAGCTCTTTCCAGACCTTCAAATAGACGGGTATATATGCAGTGGCGTTGCTAGGTCAATAAAGGCACCAGTGCAAAAATTTATTTTGGGCCCTCAGGCCAGATGGGCGACCTGTTTTTTGATTGGTGTTGCTGGTAAGGGCCTCCTGAGCAGAGGATGGGGCCCTTGAGTTGTACTTAGGGGCCCCCTGAGCAGTGAGAGGGCCCTTAGTGAGGGGCTTCCTGTGTCTCAGACGACTATAGAACTATATATAAAAAAAAGGTCGCCAGTTTGCAATGAAGGCTCGTGGGCCTCTGAACTGCGCTTTGGGGCCCCCAGAGGTGCGCTTTGGAGTCCCCCTGTATATATGTGGTGTTAACTGTGCATAAAAAAATAATAGTAGTGAAAAGTAGGCAAATATTTTTCAGCTACAAGAATTAGTAGTGAAATTACATTTTTTAATGATTTTGTTTGGAGAATTACATTGAAAATCAGCGTGATACTTTGCTCAAACTCTGCATGCAAATAAGACATCAATTAAGCATATGTTCTTAGTATAAATATAATTTTTACGGTTACCGATCAGATAAATAAAATCAAAACTATTAAGAAAAAGTGTTGCCATTCGTGGTTGCTATAACTTCACAACTTGCTGTTTCTGTCCGATTGTAGATTATGTGAGTAGTTTAAGAGAAGACCTAAATATCCTACAGGTCTTCTCCCCTTAATTTCACCTTGTCCTGAACAACAATATTTCAGCCTAATCTGTTGTTTAACAAAGGTATGTTTTGTTCTGTTTTCTGTATAGTCTACTTAAATCGGACAGTCAAAATCTGTACAAAATGTCGAAAATGTGATGTTGACGGGATCAAAGCTGGTTATAACATAAACCACCAAGATCAAGCCAGCAGATTTCAGTATTTCATGATGTATACGGAAAGCTTCCTCAGAATAATGAACGTATCGTTGCATCTGCTGTGATCTTAAACTAGTGGCTCTAAATCAGATGTCTTAGGTTACTTCTTAGTGTGCATTACAACGTTACCACTATAGGGAACCTTGCTGTGAAGCGACATTAAGTCAGATTATTGTTTGCGTGGGTGATCACTTGGCTATATCACGCTCTGCCTCAGCGTGTGCAGGTGGAAGAAGTGGTTTGCTCACCTGCCGCCCGGAGGCGGTGAAGTAGCTGCACGTGTCGTACATGCCGAGGACCCACGTCTCCCAGTTGGTGAGCTCGGGCAGCTTGAAGTAGGGGTAGCACTGCCTGAAGCTGGTACACCGGCCCAGCACGCCCTTGCTGGTGAAGCACGGCCCGATGGGCACAAACCCTGGCCAGCCCGTGATCTGGCGGCTCCTCCGGCGCGCGACAGTCCTGTCGGGGCCTACCGGCGCTATGGGCAACAAAGAGATAACGTGTGATGGCACAACAGTGATGAACAATGGAATTTGTTTCGAAAGATTTGTAGTTTGTGGTTGGAAGGGAATTGCTGTTTTCCCACTTAATACTAGGTTAACAACATTTTCTTGAAGCGGAAATAATGGATTATGAACCATACTTAATTTACATATACACGACCAAATGTGTCCATCGATATAGAATGTTATGTCTATAACATGAATTGTAGCTTTAGTTTCAATGTTGGTTAAGTATGTATCTCAAACTATCGAATTTGATTAGTAGCTCAGTAACTTGGCATACAAATGTGTTGACTCAGGAACAACAAATTCAATTTGCAGAATGTAACTCCTTGTGTTTAATATTAATAATATATATATACACACACACACACACACACACACGAGTCACATACGTGTGCAATTGCTTCAGGAATGATTTGAATGGTGTCTGCAACTTAAGCGTATTAGAGGAATCCGCAAGACATGTGATCGCAATTCCAGTAACACAGAACACCTACTTGTAAAACTGTGGCCCTCGTCTTAGAAGGTAATATCTGTATCGTCTTTGTTCAATGACATTACAAAATAAACAGAACTATAAAGGCTAGTAAACTTGTATGTATTTAATTACTTAGGCAAATTCAAATTATTAAATGTTTTGTCTTTAACTTCACTTGGAAAATCTGTGGTATTTCTGTTTAACTACGCCATTCGTTCCCATCATCGCTGCGGCTACTTTAAGATTCATAAGAAAAATAGAATTGCCTTAGTTGATAATCCGAAGGTTAGTTGAATTCTCCCGGAGGAGTAGGCTACTAAGAAATGCGTGAGCAGAAGCGCAGCCAGTTCCTAAACCTCCGGGATCTACAGTTCAACGTGGAATCCGAACCACAGAGCGTGATTCACATGCAAAGCCAGCACCTAAAATTTTGTAACCGAGCGTGGTGGGTGAATGGTAAACGCTCTGGCCTCGCATTCGATTCGCCGTTGGGGCATCGAGATTTGGGTTTTCCATCATTTCCCCATATCACTACAGGTGAATGCCGGGACGCTTCCTTAAAAAGGCTATGGCCGAATTCCTTCCTGTTCCATGTCCTCAGTTCCATTCCGCTTCTAATGACCTCGACGTCGACGAGGCGTAAAGCCATAAGTAAAAAAAGAAAGTTTTTTTTTGAAGGAAAGCTGCCTATTCACTGAGCTAACAGACCGCTCAACACAAAAATAAATCTCAAATATATGGAACCTACTGTTTCGACGCGAAGAAATATTAAATAACTTTCAAGAATTTGTGTAGACTTTTTCTCTGAATGTGTGCTAGAACGTTTGTTCAGAGTCCACCAGTTTGTAAAGAGCAGTAAAACCGCAACGGATCTTCTTGATGCTAGAGGGCCGATTTCTCCATCAATATTGCTGCCGCTGAAAAGTTATGAAACGTAGCAGAAATTATAGCAATAATAATAATAGATTAAATTTTTTTTTTAACTGCTTAACGTCTCCTATAACAACTAGGTCTTTTTAGAGACGGGAAAGGATGGGGGGCAAGGAATGGGAAGGAATTCGGCCATGGCCTTTTGAAGGAAGCATCCCGGCATTCACCTGGAGTGATTTGGGGAAACCATGGAAAACCCAAATCTGGATGCCCGGACGGGGATTCGAACCACCATCCTCCCGAATGCGAGGCCAGAACGCTAGCCGTTACACCACCACGCTCGGTATTAAATTTAATTTTAAATTTAAAAATAGGATCGGAAGCAATAAGAGAAGTAAGTGAATTCTGTTACTTAGGAAGTCAAATTACAACTGATGGCCGAAGCAGGAATGATCTTAAAATCAGAATATCATTAGCGAAAAGTGCCTTCTTGAAAAAGAGAAATCTTTTTAATTTCAGTCAGTGATTTAGGACCCAGAAATAACTTTTAAAATCTATGTGTGGAACACAGCACTTAAGGTAGCGAAGCACGATCTTAAGGAATACCAGATAGAGGGAAAATTGAAGCATTTGAAATGTGTTGTTACAGAAGGATGCAGAAAATTAAGTGGGCAGATAAAGTACGAAGTGAATGTGCTTTGGACATGATGGGTGATTAGAGAAGTTTGTGGAAGAGTCTTACAGAAAGAAGAGAGAGAATGGTGGGTCATATTTTTAGACATGCAGGATTGGTTAATTTGTTAGTCCAAGATAAGAACTGTAAAGTTCAGAATATATGAAGAATATAAATGAAGAAATATATTGTGAAGGGTGTTGTCGTATATTTATGTTGTACTTTATGTTGTCTTATCTCGTATTTTCTACTTATTTATTTCGTAGTCGTAGTAAAAAATATCTGTTTAATTATTTAATGTAATTTCTTCTGAAGTTTTCTAGCCTCGCCAATAACCAATGAACTTATATGCTTTGATTCCTTTTTATTTATAATGTCATAACATCTTTAATCATCCGAAGTTATACAGGTTCTTTTCCACAAGCAACTTTAAATTCAAAACGAACACGACAAGTTCTCATCAAGTTCGTCGGTCCTGAGCTATCTTTCATCTGTTTAACTAAACGTTACCCTTAACTACCAATTTTCTCTAGGAGTAATTATTATAGTTATTCATCTCCGTTATACCACAGCCCCCCTCAAGTTTGCCATATATCTTTGTATTCACAAATATTCTGGCAAACTTACTGAGAACCTTTCGGTCTTCGCTTTGAATCATTATTTATATATAACATTTTTCACAATCTCAACAATGAGGAAAAAAAACAATAAATCCTTCCTCTTCGTGTCCTGACACGGTCGCCATGTCGTATATTTAGGTTGTACTTTATGTTGTCTTATCTCGTATTTTCTACTTATTTATTTCGTAGTCGTAGTAAAAATATCTGTTTAATTATTTAATGTAATTTCTTCTGAAGTTTCCTAGCTTCGCTAATAACCAATGAACTTATATGCTTTGATTTCTTTTTATTTATAATGTCATTACATCTTTAATCATCCGAAGTTATACAGGTTCTTTTCCGCAAGCAACTTTAAATTCAAAACGAACACGACAAGTTTTCACCAAGTTCGTCGGTCCTGAGCTATCTTTCATCTGTTTAACTAAACGTTACCCTTAACTACCAATTTTCTCTAAGAGTAATTATTATAGTTATTCATCTCCGTTATACCACAGTGTGTTGAGGTGAAGAGGTTAGAGCAAGATAGAAAGAGATGGGGAATTGCATTAAACCAGTGCGCAATTAAAGAAACCTTAAAAATAACATATAAAACTTAAACACTTAATCTACGAAGGCATATATAAATATACTTCAGAGGTATTTGTTACCAGAGATGAAAAACCAAGTATCTCGTGCACGCAAAGATAGAAAAAAATTGTTAAATTAAAAACGAAAATCCCATTCTTGAGACAAGTAGTTACGCATTAACAGCAACCAATAAGGATTAGATAACACTGCAGTAACTACCGTATTTAGAATTTCAACGATTTTCGGGAAAATATTTCAAGATGGAAGGGAAGAGATGACCATAATCATAAGCTGGCACTTGAATTAGGCGAAAGGGAGGGGGAAGATTTTCTTTTGTAGGCAAGGGAGTCGGGGACCAAGCGAAATAATGGACAGTTTACAAAAAAAAACACCGAAGGAGTCTAGATTTGCAAATTCTTAAAGGGCGAGCGGAGGTAAGTGCTGGAAAATAATGACATGGGAAGGCAGGGGTGTAGGGACATTGCTAATGGAGCGTGTGTGTTCTCTATCGCGACTGAAATTAAATTAAATGGTCAAGGGAGGTCGAATTGATAGTGTAGCACCATTAAGTGGAGAAAAAGTGATTTGCTTGGCAGAGGAATTCTTAAAAGATAGTAAATGTTTGCTTGGCAGAGGAATTCTTAAAAGATAGTAAATGCAGCATCAAGAGTTTGTAGTAAAAATAGGAGTACCACATGGTTGTGTATTGGAACCAATCTTGTTTATTATTCTAATAAATGGTTGTATTGATGGTTTACAATCAGAAGTTAGGTTGCTTGCAGATGGCAGAATGATGTACAGTAGGGTTAAAACTGGAGAGGATTGTGAATAGCTACAGGGGGATCTCGGCAGGATATCTAGCTGGGTTGGTAAACATGGAATTAAGATAAATGACAAAAAGTGTCAGTTTATTCCAAAGATTTTTTATGTTTGTAGGGCGGAGGGAGAAAAACCTATTGCAGATATAAAACGTAAATATCGTGACTTAGCATGTTATAGTAATTGTGGAAGGGGAATGGGGGTGGGATGAGGTTTGAAAATCGTGCATTTGGACGCAAAATCGTGGTCAGTCCATTGCTTGAATATCGTGGTATAGCTTAGGACCCACTTTATGGTCATCAAATACAAGAGATAGACAGGATGCAAAGGAGAGCAGCTATATTTGTTTGTGGAAATTACCACAGAATTATTTAGGGGGCATCCATAAATTACGTGAAGTGTTTTTCTGGATTTCCGGACCCCCCCCCCCCCCCTCTGGTGAGATCTGGTCCGTGAAACCCCACCTACAAATCTCCCTCGCAAGTTCAAAAGCCGGTTACACTCCCACTTTTCGACGAAATACCCCCCCTAAAATCGACTTTCGCGTGTTTTGTAGACCTTTTTTTTTTTAGCTCTACAGACCAACAAAATTTCTAAAACCTCAGGTGAGATTTCCGTTGACCCCCTCTCCCCCTTGGTGAGATTTTGCCGGACACCCCCCCCCTCTCCCTATTTCACCTCACGTAATTTATGGACGTCCCCTAAGGGAGTTGGGTTGGAAGTTATTGGAAGACAGTAGGAGGGTCAAAAGAGTGCTTGGTGTGTACAGGTGTATATTGGTGATGAGGCTTGGCTAAATATTCAGAGAAGAATTAGTAGTAGCACATGAAAAGGAAGAGATGACCCTGACCACCAACTGGCACTTGATTTCAGGCGTAATAGAGTCGCAAAATTTTCTTTTGCAGGTAAGGAAGTAACTGTAATAAATTAGGGGAATGTTGAACAATATATCTGAAACACTGAAGCTGCATTCGAAGAATTCAAGGGCAAAAAAGTCTTGTTATGTGATAATAAATGAGTCGGAAATTGGCACTGGGTCATTTGCTCCATGCAGCTAAATTAAAAAGAAGTTCTAAAGCTGCAGTTAAATCGCAACGTATCGGAGGAAATTAGTAATGGATACAAGTGTTCTTATAAGTAAGAACCAAGTAATTTGATGCTGTCATCGACACGAGATGAAGAAGAAGAACCCAGTATGTAGTTTTAGACATGGAAGCGATATGAAAGTGATGCATGTATGTAATACTATGAATAAACAACTTTTCATCTTCGTAAAAATCTTTACGAAATGCGTCAAGTAAGATACATATTTCGCAGGTGACACGGCAAGTTAAACCAAGTAAAGGTATCAACAGTCTGTAAAGTAACCTAGTGAAATGTGATTAATTTTTCTAAATGGTGAAAAGATGGACAGTTTTGATTTCCTTGGAAAAGGGCTTACTGATATATTAACATACAATCTCATTGGGCTTTGTGTTCTATTGACTACCAGAATCATAAAGTACGATCTAACTCAATGGACGGTGTTGAGTGTTCCCATGACTATGAACCATGGAGGCTTAGAGCAAAAGTGTTTTGCGTTATTCTTCTTGCGTAGTTTTTGAGGCGGAAGTTGGGACCACGCCAATATTCTCTTAGATGATTGCCGAAGACCCTCATCAGTATAGCTGGGACGTACGCACGGAGATTTGAACCTTCTCCGCTCTACGTGAGAGTGTCCTTCATGTCTGCCATTTAACACGCACGGCAGAGCTGCCTGTTAAAATATGTGATATGTCATTATAAATAATTTCGATGCTTGACGTAGCAAATAACGGACAGGTCAGGATACATAAATCTAATGCCTGTGTTGTTAATTACTGTCGTAATGCGCGTGATCTTGATCTAAAGGGATTAACAGAACAAATGGAACATGATACAACAAAGGTTGCAAGCTTCAGCACTGGATATGTCTCCTTTCAGCGGATTTGATGACAGGCTGAAAGACAGGTGAAATGAATTTCGTCTAGATTTACTGAAAGGAATACTATCCGTCGGATTACCATTAGCAAAAAAGTGCAACGTCACAGATACCAAATCAATGAAATAAGATTTTGTTTAGAAGCTTGCACATTTTAATTTTTGCTGCCTGAAATTAGCTTTTTTTACCTATGGCTTTACGTCTCGACGACGTTGATGTCATTAGAGGCAGGAAAGGACTGGGGACGGAAAGGAATTTGGACTTGGAATTTTGAAAGAACCATCTCAGCATTCGACTGAAGTAGTTTCGGGAAACCTTGGAAAATTTAAATCGGGATAGTCGGACGGGGATTCGAACCCGCATACTCCTTAATGCGAGGCCATGACGTTACCATTCACCCACCACGATCGATTTGAAATTAGAAAAAGAACGTAAAGTTTGGGATGTGAGTGGAGTAGACAGATAAAGAATAGTATTTTAGGATACGGCATTACCTTTTTTTCTTTTTTTACTTACGGCTTTACGCCTCGTCGACGTCGAGGTCATTAGAGGCGGGATGGGACAAGGAACGGTAAGGAATTCGGCCATCGCATTTTGAGGGAAGCATCCCGACATTCACCTGGAGTGATTTGGGGAAACAATGGAAAACCCAAACCTGTGCTCGGACGGAGATTCGAACCGCCGCGCCGTCCTCCCGAATGCGGGGACAGAACGTTAACCGCTTACCCACCACGCTCGGTAATACGGCATTGCGTTTGCGTGGCGGGATCCTCCACATTCCATTGGAG
Source organism: Vandiemenella viatica (assembly GCA_031002005.1). Classification (NCBI taxonomy): domain Eukaryota; kingdom Metazoa; phylum Arthropoda; class Insecta; order Orthoptera; family Morabidae; genus Vandiemenella; species Vandiemenella viatica. The sequence continues at coordinate 139,659,539 of JARYHS010011408.1, forward strand.
CTGTTCATCTGAGAAGCATAGCTACAAACCGTTTATTCAAAGGACTCCATTAGAAATAAGATATACGATATGAAGGCAGGTGTTCCACCGATGCAGATTTAGCATGGATGTTCGTGTCCAACGGGCCATTTATTTCTTTCCCCAGTAGCACAAGATGGAAAGGAATGCCATTCATGTTTAGACTTCAGAGAGAGAATATTTTGTCGTAGTAAACACAGAATGTTGGAAATCGCGAATAAATCACTAAGTTTTTTACTAAATCCTCGGTTTCTCATTCCAATCATTATATGGTACACCATTCTCTAGGAACCTCTTGAAATATACATATTCTTTCTTTTAACTTATTTAAAATTTTGAATCATTTCTGCATTGTAATGGTCTCAGGATAATGCTACAATTTTCATTATCACAAGACTTAGTCGCCAATGTGGCCATGCGAATTAAAGCGCCACCTTATAAGGAACCCAGGGCGTACTTATAATCCCTTGGACGTCCTGATTGTGGTTTGTCTCGGTAGTTCCAGCATTTATGATGGCGAATGCTGGGAAGATCCTCAAGTTCCACCTCAAATACTACACAATCTATACAAATAAATTGATATTCATCGTTCAGAATACAGTTTACACGGTTCTGACACTAACGTTCATCCACAAAGTTATGATTAGACAGCGATCATGCTGAGGAGGTAGTCACATTCAACCAAAAACTGTCACCAGGCGGCTTGGAGGGGTCGACCGCGCAACAAAGAATTCTTTCAGACGCTGGTCGTTCGTGCTCTTTCGTCAAAATTGTCGCATAAATTCGGTCTGGATTTGTTTATTCCAGGTACGGAGTTTGTGTGTTGATTTCACTTTGCTCGCTGTACGTAACTTCGAATACTTCAGCAAATTTTCTTTTCGCAACCTGTAAGCCAATACTGACAAGGGACTGTCATGTAGGAGTTTCCCAAAACAATGTGTAGGGAAGACCGGGGTTGGTTGGCACAGGTTTTCACATTTTGATTTTTACAGCTGATTCTGTGAACAGCATCCTAATTTTTTAATATATCACTGTAATCTGCATCAATTAGGTTACATTTATACATTTTTTTACAATCAGAATGTTGAATTTTATGAGCACGAAATCACCAAACAGTGCTAGTTGTGGTTGGCAAACCAAACCCATACACGGGGCTGGGTGGCACGCAGAATGCGGTTAGTTGGCGTAGCCCTCGTCAAAATTTTGAAAAAAAATGAGATGAGAAATAGAAAAAAAAAAACTGGGGTTAGTGGAAATGGTGTAAGTAATTAAAATAAGTATTTTCTAATTTTAAAAAAACGAACTAGAAAGCAGAAATCAATCATGGAAGAAACTAAAAGAAACAAGAGACCGTTATTGGATTTAAATCAAACAGGTTTTATGTCGACGAGTTAGTTTTGTTGAATTTGACTCTTTACTTGTGGCTCACGAGCTTTTCTCACATTTTCATATTCGCACATAACCACATCCAAGACTCATCAAACTTTACCATTATTTTAACTAGAACATCAGTTTAGTCCAATGATGTTACGATTCCTGTATACTGAGTACCATCGTAGCTGACCACTATCAGTTATTCTTGAGCTGAGGCTACTTTAACTCTTCGGCTTTTGACCTCACCATTATCATCTACTGGAGAAATGTTAATTGAGCTACGTCTGCCTACGGGGTGTCTAGGATCTGGCTCACTCGTATTACTGTCAAGTAAAAGAAAACGTTCATCAAAGCTAACATCTCTGTCAGTGTAACTCACAGTTAGGATCCGCTCTTCACTTGAAAACATAAAATGGATTTTGCTCTTTGCAGTTAGTTTATTCGTTTTTTCCCAATTTTAGATAATTTAATATTTTTTTTAAATTTAATTTAATTGCAATGGAGCACAGGCTCCGGTGGCAATTTCCCTACACACCCATCTTCCCCCTATCCTGCACCTACCTACATTTGCCCTCTACAAATTTTATCTTTAAATTCTTTCAAAGTTTTCGGTAAATTATTCATCATTTCTCTTGGTAACTCATTCCAATCCCTGACACCCTTACCTAGAAAAGAGAATCTTCCCACACCCTTGTGCCTGAAATCGAGTGCCAGCTTGTGGTCATGGTCATCTTTTCCCTTCCATGCACTACTTTTCATACCTATTGCAATATCTTTCCATGTCTCATCGCCAGGATATGCCCTGTATTCAACGAATTAAGCCAAAAAAATTAGCAGGGAGTTAGTCTGCTTGAAATTAGAATTATTATACACTGGAAATGTCAGAGCTTTCTGTGTATTACTTCAACCATATAATCTAGTACTTTTTTTATTCAAGTTCTTCTCTTGCAAGTTTAACAGGCAAAGTGTATATGAGCAGTTTGTAAGTAGTGCTGAATTTAATTGTTGCCTCTAGTTGTGTCTGAATGCTGATAACTATCCTATCACTGTAAATTGTACTTTTGCGAAATGTAGTTGAATACCTGCCACGAAGAGATAATTGCATCAGTTATAAACATTCTAAAGGAAACCGAGAAATCCAGTTCCTGAAAATGTTGCTACTAATTGAAGTGTAGCTCTGATGCATATAAGGTGTGTGAGCATTGTTTGATTTTGTATTTTGTTTATTCTGAGTAAATAAGCTGCTAGTGACTACGCGTATCACGATGTAAACTACTTTCGAATATTGTATGTATAAACGAACTAATCAAACAACTTCTAAAATTTAATACAAATTTTAATTTAATTTAATTGCAATGGAGCACAGGCTCCGGTGGAAATATTCCTACACACACCCATCTTCCCCCTATCCTGCACCCACCTACATTTGCCCTCTACAAATTTTATCTTTAAATTCTTTCAAAGTTTTCGGTAAATTATTCATCATTTCTCTTGGTAACTCATTCCAATCCCTGACACCCTTACCTAAAAAAGAGAATCTTCCCACACCCTTGTGCCTGAAATCGAGTGCCAGCTTGTGGTCATGGTCATCTTTTCCCTTCCATGCATTACTTTTCATACCTATTGCAATATCTTTCCATGCCTCATCACCAGTATATGCCCTGTACACTCCATATGTGCCAATCAAACCAAAAAACAGATGGCCAACCTGCCCCAAACACAATTTTACAACAAAAATGGCAGTTGTAACAACTACTATATTGACAATGAATGTTTTAACAATGGAAAACATAGCAAAACCGAGCGTGGTGGGTGAGTGGTTAACGCTCTGGCCTCGCATTCGGGAGGACGGCGATTCGAATCCCCATCCGTGCATCAAGATTTGGGTTTTCCATGGTTTCCTAATGCGAATGCCGGGATGCTTCCTTCAAAATTCCATGGTAGAATTCCTTCCCGTTCCTTGTCCCCAGTCCCATCCCGCCTCTAATGACCTCGACGTCGACGAGGCCGGAAAACATAGCCCTTAGTTCAATGATTCATATGTACTGCACAAGTTCAGCCTATCCTATGCAGCCTATAGTACAGAAAACAAATAAGATAGTTTAGAAAAATTACTTAATGAAATTTACGACAATCGTCCCTCCTTCCCTCACAACTAGAGAACTGACACTGTTGTTTTGTTGGGAAGGTCACGTGGTGAAAAGTTGCCACTTCCACACAATCTACAGAGAAAATTATAAGCTGATGGCCGACCTGCCACCTACGCCTACTAGCTACGGTCTGCCTTACATGTAATAAACAAAGATTTATGGAATAGGTATGTGATCTACTGAATAAAGACAGAAGCAGAAAGAAGAAATGAATTATCATGGATTGCAAGGCTTGTGAGAGCAGAGAGAAGAAACGAGTAAGAGATAAAACGCAATTGACAAGCAGAACAAACGCGTGTTTTGTTTGAACATATAGTATCTAGCATAACAAACCAACAGACTCTGACCTATTACCATTTCCCCGGTGAATATTATTATCACCTTCTCTGTGTTAATTCCCAGTTAACATAGTTTGCTTCAGCTTTTATCTTTAACAAAATAACTGACAATATTAGGTTCTCCATAATTTTGGTCTACATCTACGCCGTGTTCGTGTGTTAGAGGAATTTTTGGCAGATTAAGACACGAAATATTTAGATTGCTGATAAGGGACCGTGCACAAACTACGTGGCTCGGTCGGGGGGGGGGGGGGAGGGGTTAGCTGGAAGGCTACGCTAGGCTACGTGGGGGGGGGGGGGGGGGGGGGGTTTCCGAGCCAGGCCACGTAGCTTTCCTTTCATAACATTTTTCACAATTAAAATGATGAATAGAACTTACAACAGCATGTGAATATTTATTTCCGTCAGTTTATTATCTCCGTACGTAATTTACAATAGTCTGACAAGAGAAAACAGTACAAAATGTCTTCTAGAATCAAAAGGGAAAAAAACTACGTGCTACATAGTGGGGGGGGGGGGGTAGAGGCAAAAGCCACGTAGGGCTATGCGTGGGGGAAGGGGGGGGGTTCACAAGAGGCCAAAATGGAGCTACGTGGTTTATGCACGCTCCCTAACCTACAGAATCTGTTCCAATTTAATTTGTATATGGCAGACTTCAATTCTTATGGCGTACAAAAAATGAAACAATGATATGAAATAGCATATCACAAACAAGCTTTCGATGAAAAAATACTCCAAAACGACAATAAAATAAAACTGAAAAAAAAAGACTTTTCCGAGTGGAATTGAAAAACTATTACCCATACCCATAAAAATATTGAGTGTTTTTGACTGTTCGTACCATTGCTCCTAAATTAATTACGGTGTTACCACCATACAAATTCCCTTAGTTAAGATGAATTCTATCAGGAATGCTTTAAAAAAAGTATATATCGTGCACGACTGATTTTCTTTTTTTCGTTCATCTGTTTCCTGTCTTATTCGGTGTTCAATATTTTAACCATGAATTACCACTAAGTTTTAGGTGATTATCTATTTTCAAATAACAAAATACGTTTTTGAATTAAGCTAACTTTAATTCGTAATTTTGATATAGTTATCATTTACTGCCTTATAATCATCCAGGCAATAAAAATACCTTCCTTCAACCTGGGGAACTTATTGTCTGATGGTAAGTAAATGGAGAGCGTTCTTCCCCTGTGTTAAGCCATCTACCGTATTTCATTTGAAATGTTACAGATGGCACAGCGGGCAAAGTTCCGATGGTTTTAACTGCTTTCCAGTCATTCTTTGTAGAAAGATGTAATAGCACTCTGTTTTACAGAATAAAACAAAATCACCTCATTTTACTGTGTTCCCAAGAGGCTAGGGCTATAATAATGCGTAGAATAAAACAAAAATCGGAATAGTTTATGGGTTTTGAGTGAGAGGTTTATTTTTACGAACCCGGCGTCTGCCGCCGTGTGGCGTGGTCGATACGAGTTGGCGCGCTGGTGACCGGAAGGGCGCAGCACGAGAGGCCTGCCGCAAGCGGCCGCCACTTGCGGTCTAGCGTAACGTAACGTAACGTAACGGGGTCGCTAGCGGCTCACCCACATCAGAGGTCACGCAGCCAGCGAGTGAGTGGACGCTGGCCAGATCAAGGTCGGGGCGGATATGTCGGTCACTACGTCGCGAATTCGGATATCCATCACACACACGAGGCAGCCACTCCACCAAGACGCAACTGCGCAAAAAAAACACTCCACCAACCAAGAATTTAAGTTCGGTAAACATCCAGAACACCTTTTCAAGCCCACTCAACCTGCTGTCCAATGAGCACCTCGTGGGTGATGCAACCTGAGCGTGGCGTTGACTAGGATAAGGAGAACACAAATCTCTCTACGTTCGGCATTCGAACGGAAAAGGTATTACAGGCCTGTAAGCGAACCACACTCTTTTAGGGTGTAAGCAAGCTTCCAGAACGTGAAAAGTGAGTGGTGTACTTGGAGGCAATATGCAAATTAAAAAGCGTTGCTCGTTGCACGGCACTCCTAAGAATTCCCGACGCGGGCGGGCAGGTTTTTGGCAAGGGACACAATAGTTGTGGGCTCAGGTACCTTAGAACGACTCTCACTCGTCCAAATTTCAGCGAAGGACTCGACAGACAAGCAATAAAGCGATAGATAAGCGTTGGTCAACCAGAGGGACTTTGGGCTAAAACGATGTCCAACCGACCGACGAACGTGAAAATAGTTCTGCTGAATTTAGAAATCTAAAATTACGAGAAACAGTGACGGGACAGTCAATGAATGCTGAGAACGCGTATCTGGAAAAGTAGTGAAACCAATAACAGGCTTGACTAAATGAAAACAAATTTTCAATGTTTCCATGCTCTATCGCAGTGGTTCCCAATTAGTGGTACGCGTACCTCCAGGGGTACGTGAGGTTGCTCCCGGGGGCACGCGAGGTTCTCTCTTGACTGAGGTATTCAATAAGACAATTGAAAAAAAAAACAATTACGCAAACATCACTACCGCCAAAATATATTTTAAGACAGTCAAACGGTGTGTGTGTATGAATTACATTACTGTAATGCTGTGGCTGTGCGAAGCACTAGACTGGAATGAGCGCAGAGGCAAATGTAGCTATAAGGGGGTACGCGAGGTTCAGCTCTTTCTTGAAGTGGTACTCGGGAAAAACTATTTGGGAACCACTGCTCTATCGCATCCGAGTTTAAGTTTGCGGTTCTCAGTCACTGGTCACTTCATACCAATTACAAGGTTACTTCTTCCTCGAGGACTTAAGAAACAGCGTGGTGACACGGAGAGGACTGATGTAACGTCGTAATCATTTGTTACTCAAGTGTCGAAACAGCAAGCTGGTTTCTTTTCGCTGAGAGAAAACGTACAGCTGATTTTCGGATTGACGTCAGATTCTACCCTCGCCATAGCAGGTACTGCGCGACACAGAAAGAACCTATCTTGGAACTGCAAAGAATGTCCCTTGGGAGACGATGTTTTTATTAACCGATTCAGCTGACTGCCTACACATCGAACTGGCGGTAATATAATAGTCGCTGATAAACTGTCTCCACCATAGAACAACAGAGACCGTTACACACTTTGACTCTAAATGATGCTAGGAGTAAAGTCGTTTGCTCTTCCAACATTAATTAGTTCTTGATTAGTGAAGAGTAATTTGTCTATATTTTTAAATGTCAGTAATCTGTTATTTGATTTGTTTAGAATGAAGTAAAATAAAGTCCTGAGCTATTGTTTGTTTATAGGACAAATGTAGGTGGGTGCAGGAAAGGGAGAAAATGGGTGTGTAGGGAAATTGCCTCCGGAGCGTGCGCTCCATTGCAATTAAATTAAATAAAGTCTAAATTAAATGAGCCTTTTCTTGTGTTCTTCTCACGAAAATTGTCCTTTCGTATCAATTTTTCATACTACTAATAATAAGGATAAAAAGAAGAAGGACACGCCAGTCTGGCTGCGCGCGTTAAGGCGCTATCACACTGCCTCAGGGAGTTGCAACGGGACTGGGTTTGAGTCCCGGGCTCCACGTACCGGTCACCTAGGATAATGCTGGGACGGCCCTTAATCCCATAAATTACTAATTTCACAAACATAAATACAAATATCACAAAAAACGTAAGTTACTACAATTGTACAATTGTATTTCCACTTGTTCTAGGAACTGACAATCTCTGGTTCTAATTACCCATTGGAAACATTGGACAAATTCTTAATTACAAGCCATGATGGGAATCAAGGCTTTGCGCGATCCGAAATGATCCATTCGCAAATAATAATAACCAGAAGAAGAAGAAAGAGGAAGAAGTCTTTGATGAATATTTGAAAGGGCATAAAAACTAACCACCAATACCTCTCTTGAGATAACCCATCCATTTTACTGTGGACTTACATTTCACTAATATTGGCTGATTTTGAAAAATGTAATGCAAGTTAGCGATCACCACCAGAAAATTTGAATAATATAAAACTTTAATTTTGATTGAATTATGCATTTATAGTCATTCAGCTAATTGTGAATAGTTAATCAGTTCATAGTTGTACCACTACAATTTATCTTCCGATAATGGCATCTCCACAACAGGAACACTACACTTAATTAAAAACGCCCGTAACCCAGGCGAGGCTTGAACTGGTGACCCGTGTAACATGATGCCAGCGTGCTAGCCTCATGTTATTAGAGCTGGAAGAGCACTGAGTTAAATATGTTTTGCTTTGATGAACTATGAAACCTGATTGAACATCTAGTTACCAAACGTTTGTTTTTCAACGAGATTTGCGAGTTGGAGGTAGACTGAGGGAAATTCTGAGAGCAGGGCCGGCGTTAGGGAGGGGCAAGCGAGGCAAAAGTACCCCGGGCCCGAGCGTCCGAAGGGGGCCCTTCGTCCGGGGTGACTAACTAAATACAAATAAACTTTAAAAAAACTTTCTTAAAAAAGGATTTTTTTTAATTTTTTGCATTAAAATTTAAAGAAAAACTTTTGTCGGGGGAGGGGGCCCTAAGAACGCTTGATCCGGGGCCCAAGAATTCTTGCGCCGACCTTCTCTGAGAGTTCGCGTTATTGAAAACATAATGTTAGCCGTTTGTAAAAAACAAGAAAGTGTAGAGTTAACGTTTGGGAATTTGCAAAATTAATGAATTAGAAAACCGTTGCCTTCTTCACTGCTATCAGCGTTCGAATTATCAGTCTTCTTAAAAATTCGTTATCTTAATATTGAAGTTAACTTCAAAGAAACTAAACTTGTTCAGTTCCTGTACGCTGTACCGTAACATTAACTGACTTTCGGAGTTAGTAGTACATCTCTTGAAGCATTTCGTGAAGCTAACACTACAGAATCCTCTCAGAAGAACATCGTCTAGGTAAACCAGGATCGCGTGAAATGGCAATCGCTGGAGGCAGACAGTTCTGATCGAAGCTGCCGGGGACCGGTAAAGATATGCCCAGGATTCGGTAAAACACTGGTTGGATCAACGATATGTCAATCCAGATTTAGGTTTTACGCGGTTTCCAAAAATCGATTCAAAAGATTATGACTGCATTCCTTAATGTTCCTTGTTCACAGTCCTCATCGCACTCTAGTGGCCATGATGAATCGTTTAGTCAAAAAGAAAAGGCAAATATGCACAGTGATACTCTGCTAGTGAGTCTGGACCCTGTTTCATATGTATATCTATGTGTTTAAACTTGACTATGGTGGAGTATTTATTTTAAAAAAGAAGACCATTAGATATTTCACTGTTTAGAACACATTAAAAGTTTGATCGCGCTAGACAAATAACACACTTTGGAAGACTGGAGGATATGTTTGTTTAAAATAAATCCACGTGACCTTACGATAGAGTTTCAAATTGTCGCGCATTCCGCCTCTGTCATGCTGGACATACAGTTTAATATGGAAACAGAACTACGGAACGTCATGGTTTCTTTCAGAAGAATAAAGAAACACGTTGCCAGAAGTTAAGGTAAGATTAAGTGCCCAAAAAAAAAAAGTCTGGTTGAAATGAGATTCGAACGGAAAGCCCTGAATAATGGCACCTTACCCACTGAGCTAATAGCGATATATATATGTAATATAAATTAAACATAAAAAAATCTGCAGCATACAGTGCAGCACTCCACGCAAACAAATTTTGCATTATACTGCTCCTCTGTAACTCTGGAGTACTCGCCGTGAAAACTAGTTGTTAGCATAGTAAATTTTGAAAGTTACTTATATCGCTGCCATTTTGATTTAAATAGAAACAAGTTTTCTTTACTTTACGTTGTTCGTGAGAGTAGGTGGGTTGTTTACAGTGCGCTGGCGGCCACGTGCGTTCGCGTTCGCTCGGACCTGGCTGGCAGGCTGTTGACCGCGGTCAGCAACCTCGCTCCACAGCAAGGACGCTCGCAAGATGCCTGGCCGCGCCATCTCTCCACGTGAACCAGTTCTCTTATAATCAACGATGACGACTCGTTTCTTAAAAATGTCGAAACAACACTTCGCTATGTCTTAATTATTGTTCCAAGCCCCAAAACAACAAACAGCCCACTGAACCCTTGTTGTGTCGTAATAAACAAATCAGTCACCTGCCAGTAATTCTAGACCGAAAATTGTCCCCGGACAGTAGACTGTGTGGTATGCCCTACACTAAACGTGGATACAAGCAAATTGTTTTCAGTGGTTAGCTCTGCCCTCATGTCTTCCACATTTGCTACTGAGTAAGGTACACACATTTTTGTCTTTTTGATGATTCTGTAAATGACTAAAAAGATTCATAATATTTCCTAGTTCTCTAATATTTTTAATTCACGATTTTAATGCGATAAACCAATTATTTGTGGCGTAGGCTACCTCTTCAACTCTTGGCACACACACTGTTAATAGCACCAAATCTTCCTAGTTTACAGGAAGAAGTCCACATAGCGGCTTTACAATGTAAATCAAGAACGTTGTTGATGAAAAGACATACCATCAAAGAACAAAACTCAGTGGTAAATACCCTTGCTGCTTTAATATCACAACATGCGGTTACTGCTTTGAAGAATTAGTGTCAATAATCGTTTTTTTATTTTTATTTATTTATTTATTATTTTTTTACATTTTTTTTTTTTTTGCTTACGGTTTTATGTTTCTTTGCAGTTATTAGACGCAGGAAAGGTCTTGGGTCTAGGAACTGTAAGGAATTTGGCCATGGCATTTTTAGGGAACCATCCCGGCATTCACTTGAGTGATTTGGGGAAACCATGGAAAACCCATATCTGGATGGCCGGACGGGTATTCGAACCAACGTCCTCCCGAATGCGAGCCCAGAACGATAGCCGTTTACTAATAGTAACAAAACTGCTACAGGTTTAAAGGTATACTAGCTCACTTACTCACCTCTTTAGCTGTTGGCTGGAGAACGGTGTCAATGAGTCGGCCTTCTCTCGCAAAATAACAGAGAGCAGAAATATTTTTTGAAATTGGAGGTTATGTTCACAATTTAATAGCTAAACAACTGCTATGAAATTAACTGCTAGAATACATCAATTAAGTTTGCTTTTCGTAGCATTTTATTCTTAAAAAAATATGTATAAACGTTACGACTGAAAAAACATGCATCTACGAATACTTTTCGGTAACATGTCGCTGATGAACTTAAGATCTCTGCGGTAACCACAAATGCCAATTGTCATACCAGCCTAGGCAAAATTTCAATTTAATTAAAACTTTCGCTAATGTTGTTGCTTGACCAGAGTTTACACATTACGCGTTATTTGCTTTTTACATATTTTATTGATCACTTTCGTTGATGGTCTTTGTTCATGTTCGCTGTACATGAGTTATTAGGTTATTTAAAGTGGATATCAAGAGCAAATATGTTACCGAATCGAGTATTCTGGAAATTAATTTATTTGGTGTTGGTAAACTATTTGATTATCTGTAATCTGTATTAAGTTCTCTGCCCGTTACGGACACTATAACCAAAGATTACATTTAAATGTTTGCACAGCTTCAGTCAAAAACAACGTGATGCAATAGAAGCGTTTGCGCAATCCCTTTAAAAAGAAATTCTTCGAACTTTATAGAGTACACTTTTAGAGTTAAATAGGCCTACAAGTCAAGTTTGTATTTCAGCAGGTTTATTCTAGCAACCATAACATTTGGAACAATTACATGAAAACACGATCGTCTCTGTCCGTGTTTAATACGTCTATTAATACTTTTTAGTTCTTCAAGCTCAAGGATTAAACAATGATCAAGTTCGTATTAGCCAGATCTGGTTAACCGTTCATAATCTTTGACCCTTAAACTTTGACTGAAACTTTTCTAGACCAAACCGGACCGAGCGTGGTGGGTGAACGGTTAACGTTCTGGCCTCGCATTCGGGAGAACGCAGGTTCAAATCCCCGTGCGGGCATCCAGATTTGGGTTTTCCATGGTTTTCCCAAATCACTCCAGGCGAATGCCGGGATGCCTCCTTCAAAAATTCCATGGCCGAATTCCTTCCCGTTACTTGTCCCTGGTCCCATCCTGCCTCTAATGACCTTAGCCGTCGACGAGGCGAAAAGCAATAAGTAAAAAATAAAAAATAAAGAAAAAAAACGGTGACAGGCTTACACTAGTGAATAATAAAATCCAACTACATGAATAGCAAAATTTAAGCACTACTGATAAAGAACGATTATAATCTTGTTTGCTTCTTAACACGATACAAACGAGGTAACTATTGATTATATTCTTTACTGTCTTTCAAATCTTGGAGAAAAGTAGGCCGTATGAAAATGCATCACTGGCGGAAAAGTACACAGACGGAAAAAAAAATCCTAACACCAAGAAAGACTTGTGTTAGATAAACGAAATTTGGTAGGCGTGTTTATACATCTGAAAGATGACATCGATTCAAATTTCGCGCTTCGCGCATAAGTGTGGCGCTAGTAGCGCTACTCAGAGCTTGCAAATCAGGTTTGCTTTAAATACGCGCTGTAAAGTTTGTGAACGTTATTTACCGCTGAGATTTGACATAGTGAGTTGATGTTAGCCAAGAATGCCTTTAAGAAGACGAAGAAGCCATTATCAACAGCTCACCGAGTTTGAACGAGGTCGTGTAATAGGGCTACGAGAAGGTGGATTTTCTTTTCGCGATATTGCAGAAAGACTTGGCCGGAATGTATCCACTGTGCATGATTGTTGGGTGCAGTGGTCAAGGGATGGTACTGCCTCAAGAAGACCGGGTTCCGGGAGGCCACGTGGCACTACTGAGAGGGAAGACCGCCGTATTCGGCGTACAGCTGTGGCGCATCGTACTGCGTCTGCGGCAGAAATTCGAGCTGCAGTTGGTACCACAGTGACACAACGAACTGTTAGAAATCGGTTACTTCAAGGACAGCTCCGAGCCAGGCGCCCTGTAGCGTGCATTCCACTGACTACAAGCCATCGCCGTTTGCGACTCCAGTGGTGTCAAGCCAGAGCTCATTGGAGGACGGAGTGGAGATCTGTTGTGTTTTCTGATGAAAGCAGGTTCTGCCTTGGTGCCAGTGATGGCCGAGTGTTGGTCAGAAGGAGGCCAGGGGAACGCCTGCAACCAAACTGTCTGCGGCCTAGACACACTGGACCTACACCTGGAGTCATGGTCTGGGGAGCAATTTCCTATGACAGCAGGAGCACTCTTGTGGTTATACCAAACACACTGACTGCAAATTTGTACGTCAGTCTGGTAATTCAACCTGTAGTGCTGCCATTCATGAACAGCATTCAAGGGGGAGTTTTTCAACAGGATAACGCTCGCCCTCATACCGCTGTTGTCTCGCAACGTGCTCTACAGAGTGTCGACATGTTACCTTGGCCTGCGAGATCACCAGATCTGTCTCCAATTGAACACGTATGGGATATCATTGGACGACAACTCCAGCATCATCCACAGCCAGCACTGACCGTCCCAGTATTGACAGCACAAGTACAACAAGCATGGAACTCCATACCACAAAGTGACATTCGAAACCTGTATGACACAATGCATTCACGTTTGCAGGCTTGCATTCAAAATTCTGGAGGTTACACCGGCTATTAATTTAACAGTATTTCACATTTGAAATGCATTTTCTTGAGCTTAAATTAACCTGTGATCTTGAAAATTTAATCAATTAAACATGTTAACTTGACAAATGCATTGTCCAAATTTCATTACTCTACAATAATTTTTTCTTGGTGTTGGGATTTTTTTTTCCGTCTGTGTAGGTGGAAAGTGATCAGATTTCAAATTTTGTTAGTCATGAAATAATGAATAGTATAAAACTGCTTCAACTGTTCCTTGGAGAACAGGACTGCGTAGTATAAATTACTTTCATGTTTTTTAGCTGCAACGGATATCATCAGTAATCTAATTCCTCCTTTTCTGCTTTTTATCGTTCCACAAGACAGATAGAGTAATCGGCTTCTGACCTAATAATCCAATACACGTCGTACTACACTTAATTGTTTTCTTTTCTTTCTTAAAACAGGCTTTACGTTACGTGGACGTCGAGGTCATTTGAGGCAGGTAGGATTTCGGCTCTGGCGTTTTTGGAAGAAACAATCGCTTTGAGTGATTTTCGTATATCATAAAATCTAAAATTTCGATGGTCGGACGCCGAATCCGCGTCCTTCCTAGGTATTCGTTGATTAATTAGGTAGTGTATAGTTGTTACACATCATCAGTGTAATTTAACAGTATTATTAATCACAATTTTTAAGTGGGTCTATTAATTATCTATTTTTCATTAAATTGTCTTAACTCTGAAGCTAAGTCGTGTAATATGTTTTTGCCATGTTCTTGAATGGTTAAAACCATTAAACTTTTACTAAAAAAAAGGATACCTAAATCGTACTCTTTTTAGAAAAAAGACTTCGGTTAAAAGTTTTTAACCAACGCTTAGTCTACCTTAAACTATTTATAGTCAATTTTTAAGAACATTTTAACATTTTCCATAAACAGAAACCTGAGAACCTGTGAAAAGTTTCTGACTGATGTAGGCATGAGGTCTATGTGTATTTTTATCGCAAAATTTGCCAAAATGATAACTGCAACACAACTCATTTGTTATAAATTTTTTATTTTGTTACTTGGTTTTCATGCTCGACAAGAAGTTAGATTCTAGTTTTTTTAATTTAGAAAACGTTAACTTCTTATCCTTCCGTTCTAGAAAGTTTCCGTAAAATTCAGCAAAATCTAAAAAATTCACATTACATTTTGCAATAAGATATGTTTCGTAAAATTTCCTTAATTGTTTGTTTCTATTTTTCTTTAAAAAAATTAGCTACAAACTCGATTTCATTCATCTGAGAGGAGAGCTTTGAAGTGCTAGACTATGGAAACTGATTATAAAAACTGCATTTATCTAAGTTCTTCTGAAAATAAATCTATACGAAGAAGATATCAGGTGTTTGATTGAAAAAGCTTATATATTCCGGCAAGGATAGGAAACTGAAATTATTTATATTTTAAAACTCATATATCCTCTCTGTTTTCCACATGACTTGGCGCTTACGAACATAATTCTGCAATCCTACAAAATAAAACTGCTATTTCATTATTATGTACAACTGAAATTGTAATACGTCTTGTTTATGGGAAAGCGAATGCTTGGGTGTTCCATGTATTCTCGGAAAACAGTGTCTCACTGTTACCACAATACTATATTTTTTAGCTCCGCTACTCCCCCCACAGACAAAATATTGTCTGGAAGGGCGGCAATCTCAATTTTTTTTGCTTCGGCTCTGAAAGTTCGTATATCCGCCGCTGTATAGGATGCACATGTCTTAAAATTAATAGAGCTAATTAATACGTTTGTCTGCTATAGTGCTGTCGAATGGATCATCTCTCTATCTGTAAATAGCTAATGTGCCTTTCCAATCGTATTTACAAACTTTAGTTCACGTATATACGTTCGTACCTAGCGGTGGTTTTATGACAACGACCAAGCAATTTGGGTGAGCGGTAACGCTCTGGCCTGGCCTTCGGGAGAACGCCGGTTCGAATCCCTGTCAGGGCTTCTAGATTTGGGGTTTCCATGGTTTTCCCAAATTACTCCAGGTTAATGCCGCGATGCTTCCAACAAAAGGCTATGACCGAATTCCTACCCGCTCCTTATCCCTCACCTCATCCTCGACTTCAACAAGACCATTAGTAAAAAAAAAAAAAAAAATATTCACAGTGAATAATTTGTACAGTTTTTACAATAGAATCTTTATTGATACATATGCCTATATCAATCACTTTCATTAATTATTTAATTATAGCAATATTTACAGTTTTTTAGGTTTTAAATTAAGTGGAAACTGGACAATTAATACCGGTTTTGTTTTCAGGTTGCAAGGACATAGAAACTGTTTGATTTTTGTTTTTGTTTTTGTTTTTTTGATTTTTTGTTTCTCCTCCATTCATTATATCCGACGCAAACCACTTATGTGTTCAGACATGTATTATGCAAAGTGTGAGCCCGAAATGATCTACTTTGCTCCATAACCGGTCATAATGACCTGTAAGCGTTATATTTGTCACGAGGTGACAAATACCGTTATATTGAGAACTCATGTATTATGTATCAACAATCTGAAGTTGCATCGGAGTTGGCTTAACTTAATGTGGCATTCTGAATACATCTCGTTGTTCTTACTGTTTGTCGTTTGGTGCTTAGTAAGAAATAGAGCTGTAGAAATGAATATGGTCCCATATTCCTGGGAATGTGAAATAGAGTAAAAATGAAGGTATACGAAACAGCAAAAATACTCTTAATGTGTTCCTGAAGGATTAAAAAAAATATATATGTGTTGATAAGTTTGGATAATTCCGGAAGTGAAACTGCGTCTAGTTAGAGCGGCTAGGAATTAGCTCCTATGATGGAGGCCAATCATGTAGTCATTCCAGCCACTCCCCTCTTCCCCTCCCCCTTTTCCCCGTTTTAACATCTGCACCTGCGAAGAGACCCTTCCAACGTACTTACAAATAGACAAAAAAAAAAAAAAAAAAATACACACACACACAGTGAATTTATTGTGGATACAAGTACAAGACAAATAAATGGAATGTGAAATAAAGAGTAACCGGAAACCCACAACGTGTTGTGGGCAACACAGAGTAATCACTTCTGCTGGCGGGGAGATTGATATTTTCATATAGTGGGAAAGAGAAAACCTCGTTCGACACACTCTTATCATGGCAAATATGCCGGATAACTGAATTTTCAACTTGGACTTCTTAGCCAACAATGGTATATCATTAGATCTTCAGAATAAAATTATGAATTATGTCAAGTAGTGATTGCTTTGTGCTTGGGGAAATTGAGCTTCAGCGTATTGTAGCGGCTGCGCATTAAGTCGTATTTTCGTCCAATTCTAGTCACTTTCGATAGACCAAGCCTGGTCGAAAAAACGGTTAGAATCCGGGCGAAGCAGCCGGAAGCCCGAATCATTCCAGGCAAATGCAGGAATTGCTTCATCAAAAGTCTATCGGCGAATTTCTCCTGTTTCTTCTCCCCATACCTTTCCAGCTTTAATAACTTCGACGTCGACGAACAGTAATCCCACAGTTAAAAAAGTAACTTCTTTTTGCTTAAAACGTTTTGTATCACCTCTCTTCTCGCCTCGCATTCGGGAGGACGGTGGTTCGAATCCCCATCCGGGCATCCAGATTTGGGTTTTCCATGGTTTCCCAAATCACACCAGGGAAATGCCGGGATGCTTCCTTCAATAGGCCATGGCCGAATTCCTTCCCATTCCTTGCCCCCATCCTTGCCCCCCCATCCTTGCGCCCCCATCCTTTCCCGTCTCTAAAGACCTCGATGTTGAGAGACGTAAAGCAGTATAAAAAAAAAGTATCACCTCTCAGTCTACATCTTATTACTGTTTTCAGCAAGTATCAAGCTAAAAGGTTTGTGGACAATGAGAGAAGAACCTAGTTCTGTAAGCTGTGAGGTTAATCGATAAATCAACAATACGTCCTTAGCAATAAGGAAACGATTTTAACTACTGAGCGTGGTCAAGCGGGTCAAATGTACCCGGGCCCGCCCGGCTGATGGGGGGCCCGATCACCGGGTGTAGGGGTCCCCCGCTTGACAAGTTGCAGAGCTAAAAAAAAATAGCCATTTGGTCTGAGAGAAGGCCATTAATGATGAATTCGCCAAGGGCCCAGCTGGTTACCCCGGGTCCCAAAATCTTAGCGCCGGCCCTGAGCGTGGTTGATGAGCGGTTACGCTCTGAACTAGTATTCGGGAGAACGTGGGTTTGAATCCTTGCTCAGCCATCCAGATTTACCCAAATGCTTCAAAAGGCCATGGTCGTATTCCTTCCCACCTCTAATGACCTCGACGTCAATAAGGTAGAAATAAACCATGGTTACTTGTTCTTCAGTATCAGATCTAGAGTTGTGTATGCTGTTAGCGGGCTTCGTACCTTTGGTCAGTGCCTGTATCGGATGACCAGTTCCCACGTAATCCTTCCGGATACCCGACACCGCCTCTGTGGAACCGCAACACACCTGACCCGCCATAACCGTAACGTGGCGGGATACGTCCGAGGTAGTACACACCGGTTTTGCGATACTTGATTTAACAGTTTTTGCTAGGGTTTTATGCCCTCTTGACAGGTAAGCCACTAGACTGTAAAAACGTTTTTGGAAAAAAGACAACAGTGTAAATAAATGTGTGTAAATAAACTTTCCCAGCGTAATGATGCAATGAAATTCTCTCGGGTGTCCAGTTGGATGGTGTTGTATAAACACGACGTTTCGACAGCTAGCATTGCCGTCTTTATCAGGTTTCAGGTGGCTACTAGCTGTCGCAAGCTGACTGTCACCGCTTAGATTGATGAAGACAGCAGAGCTAGCTGTCGAAACGTCGTCTTTATACAACACCATCCAACTGGACACCCGAGAGAATTTCATCGCAGCGTAAATGAATATAAACATGCAATAAGCTAAATACTGATTTCATATAAAAATCCTGGGGTACTGAAATAGTTCTGGTGAATCATCCGCTTGCTGGGTTAGATCGAATATATTCCAGCAGTATATGCTGCTCCAGAGATAGTATGCATGAGTTTCGCCTTCTAAGGGAACGAATTGCGTTTATTGGCAATCACACATTTTCACATCTCACTTATTGGCCCTCATGATTGTTAACATTTTTTGGGTGTATGAAAATTTCAATCAATCCCAAAATTTTCCGTTGTAAAAATCCTTTGGTTGTTCTAGGACTTTTGTTCTTTCCCACTGTGAAAGTTTAGTCGCCTGCGATATAAGACATTCCCCTAACCTGATGCATGAATTTCCCTTTTGAGCGAAAAAATTGACACATAACAATTAGAATCCTGGCTCGAATATTACAGTCGGTAACGCTACACATTTTGATTGTTTATGTCACTAACCTCCTCCGAGTCATCCAGAAAATGAACCTGATACTCGATGTGTTAAGAGCCGTTAACGATTTAAAGTCTGTCGATATGCTAACGGAGGCCGTGAAAGGCTCCAATTTGCATGTAATTGCGGCTCCCGACCTGCAAAACTGGAACGAATAACAGGGCATCAGCCTCCAGAGGGTAATAACTGACGGGTAAGGTTAAGTGCATCTTTTTCAATCATTTCAGGAAACGAAAAAAGTTTGAGTGAAACAAATTGTAATATTGAAGAGCCAATAACTTGTTTTTTTTTTTTTTTTTTTTTTTTTTTTTTTTTTTTTTTTTTTTTTTTTTTACTTTAGAAGGTATTCGCTTATTTACTCGATATTAATATTTTGCGGATGCAAAAGCAAATATACGTAAATGATAAGATAGTTTCTTTTGCTTTAGTTTCAATCGTGCTAAATTATGGTTGATTCTCACTGGTGGGTATGAAATACCCGGGGCGAATGAATCACTTTTCGACTCACTCTCACCGTACGAACCAAGAAAATGTTCCACATATCAAAGGATCCCGACAAACTAAAACACGCTGACTTGCAGAAACCCAAATTCACCTTGGAGGAGTCAACCTAGTCCCACTCACATCTACACGGAGTATATCTACACAAATAATCGCTTTGCATAAGTTTGTACGAAAGATCCTAACTGCAAGAAATCTGAAACTCAGGAAAGCATGGACAAAACAGAGACGTCAACCCCAGAGCGGAAGGGTGAGGAGGTGTTGGGAAGATAAGAAGAATAAAAAGGAAAATGCAAATTAATGGTTCCTCGCACTCCTAAGTGGGATAAGCGATAAAATAAATTAAAAATATGATCGTTTCTTTTAAGCATTAACAATTGAAACAGATACTTGGGAAACTGACGAAAACCAGCTGAACACCCGTAAAGGCTATGTAGTATTAGTACAACGGGAAAGTATTTCGCTAGAGTAGATTGTATTAGGTAAGTTCGCGACGATTCCATGTGAGAATAGTCTCAGGGATGTTTAACAGTACGTGTACGAGTAATTCTTAACATAACAGTAATATTACTACTGATGTTTACAGATTAGTTAATTAACATCACAGAAATATTCTGAATTTATAGTGTCGACAACAGATACATAAAACCTCATGTTACATTGCTATACCTGAATGTAATACAGGTTTTTACGCAAGTCCATAAGAAAGAATTTTTCAGTATGAAAGTGTTATTTGTAACTCTTCACCTTCCTCTTTCTTGCCCCATAACGTATTTACTTCCTCCGCCTTTTTCAGATGCCAAATTCCAAGCGATTACTTTCATACCGTAATACGAGTTCTGAAGAAAATCTGATAGGTTGTATGGATGACATTTTTTTTTTTTTTTTTTGGTAGGACTGCACAAAGGCACCCCAGAAAATGTTGTACTTTCTGTACAATTTACAATGATATGTAATCATTCTGGGTATCATCTTTTCCTTATATTTTTTCTCCTTGTCAATGTCGAGGTCATTAGAGGCGGGAAAGGACTGGTAGCAAGGAGGGGAAAGAGATTCGGCCATGACTTTTTGAAGAAACCATCAAGGCAGGAAACAACGGAAAGCCGAAACTGGATGGCCGGACAGGGATTCGAACCTATGTCTTTCCGAATTTGAGGCCAGACCGTTACCGCTCACCCACCACGTTTGGTGCTGTTATACTTATCCCTAGTACTGTCAGACACAGTGCTGTTGCCCAGAATTTCGTTCACGCGGATGGTTAATGTCTGGACCTCTCTCTTAAAGTCTTAGGCGATTATGTCGCAGTTGATACATCACTAACGAGAAGAAAAAAAAGAAACGCCTAACATAACGTCACTCGCCCGTTGAAATTACGAAAAACACTTCGACTGCGACAAAAATTTGCCTTTAAATAGGTATTAATTTTAGGACACTATTATCTTAATTTCTCAGTTTCTTGATTCTATATAAAAATAAAACATGTCTTATACTATTTGTGGAATTTTGTCTTTTCATTGTTTCAAATGAAAAAGGCAGAGATTTTAAGTAACTGGTTCAGTGAAAGCATTACGGACAATGAATCAGAAACAGGAGGCTCTAATTCGGAGAACGAGCTTAACAATACAATTAGAAATGACGATAGTAAAAAATTTGATATTCATCCTGAGGAAATCATGAAGGAAATAAAAAAGCTGAAAAAACATAAAGGGACTGGTGAAGATAATATTACTACAGATATCTTAAGGATAGCCGGATGTGACATTGTTCCTTATATTGAAATATTATTTAAATTGAGTCTAGACACTTGCTGCTTACCACAGGACTGGAAAAGTGCAATAGTAGTACCGGTACATAAAGGAGGGGTGAGAAATAGAATTGAGAATTACAGGCCAATCAGTTTGACACCAGTGGTAGGTAAATTAATGGAAAGATTGATATGCAACCACATCAGAAATATATGTCAGGAACGTAAGTGGTTTTCAAGCAGGCAACATGGGTTCAGGCAAGGATATTCATGTGAATCTCAGTTGGTGGGATATATGCAAGATATTTCAGATGAAATGGGCAAGGGAGGCCGAATTGATAGTGTAGCACTAGATCTGTCTAAGGCGTTTGACAGAGTAAGCCATAAAATGGTAGTAAATAAGGTAAAAAACCATTGGAGTGGATGAGAAAGTGATTTGCTGGGTAGAAGAATTTTTTAAAGGTAGAAAACAGAAAGTTAGGGTAGGTAATGTAGTATCAAAAGAAGTGGAATTAAAAATGGGTGTGCCACAGGGTAGCGTATTGGGACCATTGCTATTCATTATTCTAATGAATAATTGTATTGATTGTTTACTATCTGAAATTAGATTGTTTGCAGATGATATAATGCTGTATAAAAGAATCAAAACGATAGAGGATTGTAAACAGAGGCAGGGTGATCTGAACAGGATATCTAGTTGGGTTGGTAAACATGGAATGAAGATAAATGCAAAGAAGAGTCAGCTTATTAGAGACACAAATAAAAAACAAAAGGTTAATCATGAATATAAGGTGGGGAAAGAATTGCTTGCTGAAGACTTGAAATGTAAATATCTTGGCATTACATTTGATAACAAGCTTAACTGGGCAGGACACATAGGACAGGTGGTAGGAAACGGTTTAAAAGTTCTGCATTTGTTGGAGAGAGTGATGAGGGGATGTACGAGAGAAGTCAAGGAATTGGGTAACAAAACTTTGGTCAGACCATTGCTCGAATATGGTAGTGTAGTATGGGACCCTCATTTTACGTATCAAATACAGGAGTTGGAGAGGGTGCAAAAAAGGGCTGCTAGATTTGTTTCTGGAAATTATTGCAGAATGCAATCAGTGATGGATATGATAAAGGAGCTGGAATGGGATTCATTGCAAGACAGGAGGAGGATGAGGAGGGTCATGGGAGTGTACAGGGCATATACTGGCGATGTGGCATGGAAAGATATTGCAATAGGTATGAAAAGTAGTGCATGGAAAGGAAAAGATGACCATGACCACAAGCTGGCACTCGATTTCAGGCAGAAGGGTGTGGGAAGATTCTCTTTTTTAGGTAAGGGTGTCAGGGATTGGAATGAGTTACCAAGAGAAATGATGAATAATTTACCTAAAACTTTGAAAGAATTTAAAGATAAAATTTGTAGAGGGCAAATGTAGGTTGGTGCAAGATGGGGGAAGATGGGTGTGTAGGGAAATTGCCACCGGAGCCTGTGCTCCATTGCAATTAAATTAAATTAAATTAAAACCCCTCCACAAATTATACCTGTAGATTTTCCGGGAATCGCGTTCAACGAAAAATGGATACTAATTTCCTACCCATTTAATAATAATTTCTCAACTTTTACGCGTCGCTCAAAATGAAACATACTCCATTTTACTCCTCAGACCCAGGGCTGTACTTTATTCGAACTTCCGTCAAAATCGGAACGGTGGACTTTACACGAATCGCGTTAAAACAAACATGGACAGTAATTTGGGGACAATTTTATCTTACATTTCTCAGCATTTCGAATTCACGTTGTAAGGTACGCTGTCCTTACTAGAAATTATGTTCATGTTTGCAAATATATTCATATAAAAGTAAAGCACAAGCGTGTATTATTAACTTTAGCAATTAGTTGATAGTTCAAAGAAATTGATTGTGACGGTCTGGAGTATCTTTGGCAGACAAATGAAGAGAAAATATGAGAAAGAATGGCACAAACTCAGACAAATTTTACGAAAGAGGTAGCTTTAAAAAAAAAAATAAAAAAAATAAGTTAAAATGAAATTGTATTTCTCCTGGCAGTTGACAGTTGATGAATAGTTGTTAATAAAATATATATAGCCGGAGGGAAAAGAAAAAAGAATTAGTATATGAGCAGTGAATATTGTGTTGTATCATAAAACTAATGTAAGACTCAAAAATAAATTGTATGTTTGACGATTCAAAGAAAATTGAATGGAGTATTTGAGAAAATATTTAAGTAAATATCTAATAATATTAAAATTAGGATTTTTTTAGATGTTAAAGTGTCAGATGAGTACCAGATATTAAAAGCCAGAAAGAAGAAATGCAAATTATGGTGGATGTCTGATAAGTGTAAAAGAAAAGGTAAAACCGAAAGTAAAGTACGTGAGCGTGTGTACAGACAACCGTCACATACACTAACCAGGGAAACCAATTATAACGTCAGAATGACGCATATACCCCCACGACCAGAGGCTGCGCATTATTCAAAACGCCTTAGTAAAATGACCAGTGATATTTCCATGAATACCCTTCATCCAAACAGGCAGACAGAGAATCAGACAGACGCAAATTTTAAAAACGGTTGAATCATTTTCTGTAGGTGATTAACATGGACCCAAATTAAAAAAAAAAAAAATCTTAAACGTACAGACTTGCGTTCAGTTACAGTCTTACTATACTTACAGATTCATAGTATGAATGCTATAATATGTACTATTATAGCATTCCTAGCATTTAGACTGAAATAGTTATTATTTTTTGCTAGAAGAAACACTAGGGATAACATGAATTGTGTTGGCATTGCAAGTACGGCCAGGTTTCTAAATAGAGTTCTGCATGATATCCTTAGGTTTTTTCATCAAATAATTCTTACGGACAGTTTTTTGACCCAAATATCTTTTGGGCTTGAATAGACTTTTTAACCAGCAGAAAATGCCATAAGTGAGCAAAGAGTGAAAAGTTAATTTTTTAAACAAGTAGTTAAATATGTTGGTTCCAGTTATAGTACACCACAGTGTCAATTGTACCATAAATTTACCTTTTTAGAACTATTATTATTGGTTGCTAAGAGTTCTACAGAGAAAATGTTTGTAGTGTAATCGTAGGTGTTCCCGGCGATCCCGCTGCTTGAAAATTTCTCGGGCATGAGGCCGGATCAATTGACCGTTATTAAACGAACTTCCGACAGCGTAACGTGCCATCATCTTCAGGTTACGTCTGCTGAATGTTCTCCTCTTGGACTGCGCTCCTCAAGCTAGTCATCAAACGGAACCTGAAGATGATGGCACAATACTAGTCTTGTCGGAAGAGCGCTCCCACAGATGAATAGTTCACAGATCCCTCACTCCTTGGCTCGTTAGTTCGTTCGATCATTTTCCGAAGATCAACTTGTAAAGGCTCTTTCCCACGGCGCGTCCCTTGGCGCGTGCTATGGAACGCCTGTCATCTTTGCCGCATATGTTAGCAGGGACGGTGCGCCTCGACCCACCGCCAGGCGGTAGAAGATGAAAGGCGCGTACTACCTACCATGCGCCGTGGGAACGAACCTTAATAGCAAGAGTGCGGTGCCGCCTTAGCTAGTCACATCACCACTCACCGCACATGCGTTTCTCATCGTTCAGTTTACTTCAGTTAGTGGAGTGTATCATTTATGATTAGTGGCAAGACTGTCAAGTTTTTGCGCGGCGTGGTGAATGTTGATTTACAATAATAACTAGTGTAAGCAGTGACCATTTTTTGCGTGTCGTTACGGGTCTAGAATAGTTCCAGCTTTTAGGGTCAAAGAATATGACAGGTTGACCTGAATTGGCCAAATACGAACTTGACCTGTGTTTCATCCTTAGCTTGAAGAGCACAGAAATAGTACGGTATGTATTAAAGCGGACAGAGACGATCATGCTATCGTATAATTGTTTAAAGAATGTGGTTGCTAGACTCGAATTTGCTGAAATACCAACCTGAACTTTTTATTTCGTCATCAGTCTCTCGATTGGTTTGGTGCAATCATCCATCCCTTCCTACCTTGCGCTAGCCTTTTCATTTCAACGTACTCCTTACAACCCATGTCCTCAATTATCTGCTTAAAGTATTCTAACCTCTGTCTTCCTCTGCAGTTCTTACCTTCAACTGTTCCCTCCACTAAAAAAAATAAACCAATCTTGCATGTCTCAGAATATGACCTACCATACTGTCTCTTCTTGCTGTAAGACTCTTCCACAAACTTCTTTCCTCGCCCATCATTTCCAAAACTCGTTCGTTTCGTACTTTATCTGTCCACTTAATTTTTAGCATCCTTCTATAGCACCACATTTCAAATGCTTCAATTTTCTTCTGAGTTGTATTTGACCATAAAAGTTCACTCTGCAAAATTTTAAGAAATTCTGTTTAAAGGGAGTGCACAATTGCTTCGAAAGCATAACGTTGTTTTTAAATGAAGTTGCGTTATAATGTAGTCTTTGGTCATGGTGTCTGTAACGGCCAGAGAACGTAATACAGATTCCAGATTATTAAATAACTAAGCAACACCAAATAAACGATTTGCCAGGATGCTCGATTAGGTAACATATTTGGTCTGATGTCCACTTTACACGGTTTATTATTCAGAGTTCGACGGAGTACAAAATTCATCATTTTTAAATAAAGGTTTTTATTTACGACATCAAGAAAAATATTTGTTCGTATCTCTTTACTAAACTAGCAAATCTGAACCAGATGTGTGTATTACTATCATAGAATTCTTTCAAATAATACCGTCGAGAAGAAATGTGGAAAGTGTTATTTTGAAGATGCTATACATTTTTTCCAGCATTTGAATGGCTTTTTAAATTACCACTGCTTGGAAGACGTACATTATCGATGCAAAGAAGGATGAAACACTTAATCGCAACAATTTTCCTGACAGTCGCAAGACTAGTGTTGTAAAAAAAAAAACGGTTTTTTTTCTGGCTTGAAAAAAAACATGAAAAAAAACTTTGAAAAAAAACATGTTTTTTTTCTGGAACATGTTTTTTTCACAACTACTAAATCTCAAATTTGTAACGCAGTTATCGTTTAAAATGACTGTATTAGAGCTTATTCTAAGTACTTATCTTAGTTTAAAATCTACTATATTTTTCTGGTTCAGTAGGAAACAAATTACGAAAATATTGGCAAAATTGACTGAAATTTTCTTTATGAACGGGGATTTCCCGAAGAGACTAGGTTGCGCGAGATGGAATCCCCATTCCCCATTGTTTGGATTATACTTGCTATTTGAAATAGTGCTGCCAGCCCTACAAAATTACCTACAGAGCTTTTAAAAAAAATTAGAAATTTAAAATTTATCCACAGTTTTTTGCCTCTTTTTATTACTTATTGGGCTTTCCTTATATTCGTATGCTTGTTAACTCTCAGAGTATAGTGGTACTTATTCATTAAATTGTCAGTAAGGGAGCGTGCATAAACCACATAGCTCCATTTTGGCCTCCTGTGACCCCCCCTCCTCACCCACGTAGCCCTACGTGGCTTTTGCCCCCCCCCCCCCGCTCACGTAGCTTTCTTCCGTTTTGATTCCAGAAGACATTTTGTACTGTTTTCTCTTGTCAGACTTTTGTAAATTACATACGGATATAATTAACTGAGGTAAATAAATACTCACATGCTGTTGTGAGTTCAGTTCCTCATTTTAACTGTGAAAAAATGTTACGAAAGGAAAGTTACGTGGCCGGGCTCGGAACACCCCCCCCCCTCCCCACATAGCCCAGCGTAGCCTTCCAGCTAACCCCTCCTCCCTCTGGACCGAGCCACGTAGTTTGTGCACGGTCCCTTATTATGAATCGTTTCCTTGCAACCGTTGGTGTAAACAAACGATTGAAAAGAAGTGAAACTCCTATTTTGTATGATAATAGATTTTAATTCAAACTTAAAAGACCGTAATACAGAACTATCAGCGCAGTCTTTATGCACAGCGTGTACTTTGCTCACAATTCAAAATTGCAATCTCAAAATCTTTTGCATACAATACAAGAACAACCAGTAAAAGAAAATTTA
The DNA here is from genome assembly GCA_031002005.1 of Vandiemenella viatica. Classification (NCBI taxonomy): domain Eukaryota; kingdom Metazoa; phylum Arthropoda; class Insecta; order Orthoptera; family Morabidae; genus Vandiemenella; species Vandiemenella viatica. The sequence goes on from JARYHS010011408.1 coordinate 139,686,565, forward strand.
ACTATTTCTGAAGTTATGGATCTAGAGGAGACAGAAGAAGAGACAGAAAATTCCGACACCGATCGAACTAGTGTTGGTAGTGCTGATACTAGTGAATGTGGTACTGACATAGAGGATGAATAAAATTATGTTACCTGTATAGATACACTTATGAATCATTATGTGAGACATTATATGATTCAGTAAGACTTAAAACACACTTGTAAAATGGAAGTTCCTTAAATAAAACTATAATTTATCAAATATATTGTTTTCTGAAAAAAAACAAAATTTAGAAAAAAAACACGGGTGCTAGGTTTTTTTTCATGTTTTTTTTTTCACAAAGCTGAAAAAAAAACAAAATGTTTTTTTTTCAGTTTGCAACACTACGCAAGACTAAAACTTAATAACAGCTTTCTGAAGTCAGTTATAGAAATAGCGTATTATGATGTTTCCAAAAATAGTGTAAATATGTTTAATCACTGATAGAATCAATCAATCGGAAATAACTGCGAAACATTTAGCACTTGCGTAATAGAGGATCCAAAATGATTACCGTATATCATCTTGACCATCCTCATCTTCACATTGATCAATTTAATCAGGAATATGTTTATGGAACTGTGCAAAAATGCATACCACAATAGTGATAAAAGATTAGAATATTTATATTGCTATTTTCTCAGTTACTTGTAACTTTTGGAGATTTTTGACACAAATAAGGAAACAAGAGGATGGAGAACGAAAGAAAAAAAAGATGCCAGAAACCGGTATCGAAATCATAGTGTAGTTACAATGAGTTTTCTGTCCATGTGATGATGATAAAAATGTGCAGTACGTAGGGAAATGTGTATAGAGCAGTGTTTCCCAACCTTTTTTTGGGTCATGTCCCACTTTTAAATTTTTTTTGCCCCCCCCCCCCATACATAATTTTTAATAAAAAAATTATTTGTTATTAAAGAAACTTATATAGGATGGTTTATGAAGGAAAACACTTTAATATTGTCATAAAACACAGTAAGTAAAATTAAAAAACATATAATGAAATACTAAAATTCAAATTCAAAAGATTTTTAATAAAGATTTATTATGGCAATTTAGTGTGATCCTTTTAAGAATTTGCTTTTTTGCTATATTTTGTACCTATATCTAGCATTGCATTTAAATAATCTCAAGAAAAAGCGATAAAGTCGTATCAAGTCAATTTCTAAATTTCCCCCCTAAAAATACCAAATTGCCCCCCTGTGGGGCGTGGGCCCCACGTTGGGAAACACTGGTATAGAGAGACTACAAGGAAACTTATTACGCGGAAGAGATGGATTAGAATGAGGTGAACATGTAACGAGAACCGTGTCAGGGTGAAGTATGGGAAACAGAACAAAAAGGACGAAGAATTAAGCCAGATATTTAATCGTGGTAATTTTCAGGCTCTTTGTATGATTTATATGTGAAAATTAGTTGGCTAGTAAGTTTATGTAAAACTGAGTAGAGTATAAATAAAATTTTTGCCAAAGAAACAGAAGTCATAACATCGTAAAGTAGAATGCTGATCTGTGTTTTGATAAAACATAGCAAAGTAGTGTGGAGTGTGTAAGTGGCCGTTGTTGTCCGCTGTATGGGACCCGTTTTCAGCAGTACCGCTCGTCGGAGCGGCTATTTACTCAGACAGCAGCCGGCTCATTCCGCCCACCTCCATTAACTTTTTTTATTTTTTCCCACTCTTCGTTTTCTCTTAGAGCCCGCATAACGCCTCCTGACACAGCCTATTCATTTTCCCTAGGGCGAGGTTGGTGCCGCTTAATAAATGGCACCTCATTCCTGTTTATTTCGTTTTGGAGGCTGCGCTGCCTTCCGCAAGTTCGTGACCTCAGACGAGGAGAGGCGCTCGCATTCCTCGTGACGTCATTCACACGGCCGTTGGCTCCGGTGTGGACGGCTCGGCTGCCTAACTTCCCCCTTTTGAAGGGGGTTTGCGCTCTCACCTAATTGCATGTTACTGTTACAATATATGGATACAGCGCATGTCAGCGTCATGACAAATGACATATGCGCTTTTATTATTATCTGATGAAGTTGGAGTTTGTACTGGGGGTATAGTTCTGAAATTTAGTTGAAGTAGTCTATACTATAATTTCGTAAGCTCATCCACTCACCTCGATAGCTATTGGCTTGAGAACGGTGTCACGTGTCAGCCTTCGCTCGCAAAACAGCGACCAGAGATGCCATTACAATAAATTCGTTGTTATGTCCCCAACTGAATAGCCAAGCAGCTGTTACCAGATTAATAGGCATAATATAATTAAGTTAGCTTTTCGTAGCGTTTCATAGTTAAAACATTTTTGATAAATTTTGTGGCTGAAAAAAAAAGTGGATCTGTTTTTCAGTAATATTTTGCTAATGAAAGCAATTTTTTAAAAAAAAATTACTCATGGTCTCTGCTGTAAAACGAATGACAGTTGGCTTGGAAAAATGTCAATCTAATTAAAATTTTCATAAAAAGTTTATGCATCACGGTTTCTTTGATTTTTTAGGGATTTTACTGACAACTTTCGTTGTTGATTTCTGTTCATGTTCGCTGTAAGTGAGTTATTAGGTTATAATATGTTACTGAATCTAGTATTAAGGAAATTCATTTCTTCCGAGTTGCTCAACTGTTTAAAAATATTGATGGTGTTCACTGGCCTTCACTGATACTATGACCAATGATTACGAGTGTTTTGCCAGTCTCAATAAAAAAAAAAAAAAAACGTGATGCTTTCGAACCAAACAGGGATTTTTTTAAAAAATTTTCGGAGTATTTAAGCAATTTTACGATTTAGCTATCGTCCCTGTTTGTGTTTAATACGAGATTTTATTCACTCTGAAACCTTGGGCAAGTTAATATTTGGTCAAATCTGGTCAATCTGTCATAATCTTTCATCACAGAAACTATCCTAGACCAGTGACGATACGCAAAAGACGGTAACACAAGTCTAGAAATACAATGAGCGCACAGTAAACCGCTATTGAATTTGTCTGAGCTGACTGATTTCACTTCCTGTGCATTGCTAATACGAATTAGTTGTTGCCATTTCGGTGTTCCGTGACTTAAATACATCTGATGAAAACTGTTCGCTTACCAGGGTTTCCGGAAATATTACAGTTCAGTTTTCCTGTAATTAATTTAGAGATTAATTCCGTATTACTGTATGATATCATACGTAACCGATTACTACCAGTCTGGATTAAAATAGTATATTTCGCAGTTAACAACTAAGTGAAATGGATGTTTGATGACATCACCTGAAAACATGAATAATATTTAGATTTCTACGCTCTTGTAACAATCCGTAATCAATACTACAGAGGAGCAATAATAGTCTACTATCCTGAAGAGATAACTTGGATATTTCAGTCGTTCTTTCCATACTCTAAGTCACAGAACTAGTTCTGATTACTTCTGGATATATCTATGGTTCCGTAAATATCTCACTAAACCAATGGAAAGGGGGCGTCTATTAATCACGTGGGGTGAAAGGGGGGGGGTCCTGCGAAATCTCACGAAACTTTACCAAGGGAGAAATCGCACGTGAGGTTTTGAAATTCTTGTAGAATGGTAGAGCTAAAAAAAAAAAAAGATTCTACAAATGACGCGAAAGTCGAATTTAGGGGTGGTATTTTGGTCCAAAAACCGACTTTAAGGAGGGTATAACGGTCCTTCGGAGCGTGAGACCTAAAAAAAAAACCCTCACGTCATTAATGAATGCGCCCAAACGAAGATTTCACTGGCAAGAAATTTTTGCGTGGGTATCCAATTAATAACTCGAGAAATAAATTAAATACATATTTCAATTAACCGGTTTCTTTAAACTTCCTTATCTCCACAGTACTAGTATGACCGATTGGTTGCAGAAAATTCGGTATGAATTTATTGCAGGAAGTTTAATTAACACATATAGAAATCGATCAACCAGAGACCAGTTTTTGCTGTCCAGTGACTTCAGCTTCTTGTTAGTAAAATTGAGAAAAAGTTGCAGCCTCTTGAAATTTAATGTGCTGAAGTTTTCTGATGTGTAACTGAGGATGAAGTTTATCTTATATCATTTTTATTGCCTTATCTGTCGTATTAATTGATAACTGTAACAACATCGCCAAGATCTACATGGGTGATCTTGGAAATATTCGACCTCGTCCGTAGATGAATGTAGCACTACGATATATAAAACATGAAATTTCACTACAATTTCGTGTTCATCATTCTGTACAAACAAATTTAAATTTTTAACAGATGATCCGGCAGCATCATTCATATAATAGGAGATACACCGCGATGTGGACACCTCAGGACTATAAAAGATTATTTTTAAAATAAAGCGAATTCTGGTTGTGGTGGAATAGCCCTACAACTAGCAAAATAAACTTCGCAAGTTCTCTGCCTAAGTTCCAGTACCGGAATTACTACTACGTTTAGGAATATCCAAGCGTTCTCAGAAAAAATGCACATCTTTGGTAATAAACAGGATTGTTGACTCTAGCTTCATGATGACAACCCTAAAAGAAGCGCAACGAGTACCACGCAGTGCTGTTTTATTTTTTCGACTGTCCTTTCTCTCGAATCAGTAACAAATTATGTAACACTGGAATTTTTTAACCTGAGAACATGTAACCTAACACGAGCAGATTGTAAGGAGCAGGCAAATGTCTCAGTATTGAAGTACTGGACCAAAAATATGTACAGAAAACATTTTATGTACTTCGTTTTGAAGATTGCGCCTCTCATGCTACATGCATGGGAAGAGCGGAGAAGAGAGAGGCCCATCTGCCGTTGCGGAGACGAGATTCGTTCTGCCGGCTGGTGGGGGCGTTTGCTCCGGTCGTCGAACCGATCAGCAACCGAGCGCCGGCGGCGATATCCGATGTTGGCCGATCTACGCCAAGCAAGATCTTGTTGCACCTCCCTAGAGCTGCTAACGGCTTCTATCAAAGGTGTGACAGGGAAGCAATGATCAGCGCTCTGAATGAACAAAGCACACCGACGCTTTGATGAAACAAGACAAGATCCTGTTTACTCACGAAAACAGTTTCAGTCTTCTTGTAAACAACTAGTTTTGTACTCTGATTTACTGTGTCTCATATTAAACCACATGGTTAAAAAAAAAAAAGAATCAAATCTACACCTGTAAATGAGAATGGGGACATAAGTACGATTTGCCGATGGTAATGATGACATAAAATTAATGTAGATTAGGCTTCACTATTTTTTCACTTTTTTCGATCTAAAGGATAGAATAAACGCAGGAAAAGCAATTATTCACCAAAGCGATAAATTTGTGCTATGTTGGTAATATCACAAGTTCTCAGTTATTAGGTTAGGTGAAAATTAATCTGAAATTTACGGGTACCTTTATCGGCCACCAGGATCAGGAATTTTGAGGCAGGATATTTCGGAGATTATTTAAATTTAGTAGAAATGTCGTGTGTATAGCCATTGGTTTCATTCCAATTATAGACTACGGGAGGGAATTCGTCTTGGACTTTTTGAAGCATCCACTTCTCCAGTAACAATTTCGAAAAACCGTCGAAAACCGTAATATCGATTGCTAGAAGGGGATTCAAACATGGGTCCTCCCAAATGCAGGACTTGAACGTTACCCATCATGCTCGGTGAAAATTCAGTGAAGTCAATTTCTGTTTCTTAGAAATAACTGAGTTGCTGCGGAATTGTTCCAGGAACAGTTGCGAGACAGTATATGATCGGCATTATCGCAACATATGATCGGGTACAGGATAATTGGGGTCAACCCGAAACATTACATTCGAGCGTACGAAATTCTTGGTTCTTATGAGAAACAAACAAGGGGAGTTAAAGTCATAAACGTGAAGTAGGTTGTAATCGAAACATGACGCGGCGCCACCCGGACAGCCAAGAATCAAGTGAAGTAGGTTGTTTACTCACAAAGTGGGAACATATTCAAGATTCCTTCCCCCACCTTGTCCCTACACCACTCCCGCCTCCAATGACCTCGACGTCGACTAGACGTAAAGCTCCCATGTTTCAAACAGTTTCGAGATGAATTACTTATCATTGAAATCGCCGTCCCCACGAGAAGTTGTCACAGATTAACAACAACAGACTATAACGTCTGTTAAGACGTTTATACTAAAACTACCACAGTTCCTGATATGAATTAATACGAGTGATAATAAGTTTCCTTGTAGACTTTATACTGGTTGATAAAAGGAAGTCTTAGAAAAATAGTGTCAGATAAAGGTTCGCATCCTTGAAACTGTAAAGTTCCGCTATCATTTTCAATTGGAACTATAAATTATCGTTTGAGTCACTGGGGAAAATGTATGAACTTAATAAACTCAAAATCTCATTAAAGTTGTTATCATACCAAATGCAGGAGTTTAAAAAGAGGTGTAACGCTTTGTCTTTGTATAGTACCGTCAGTATTGCAGATTTTAATAAATCTTTGGTGTGGAGTTGTGTCAATTATGGAGCATCTCTATTTTGAACTAATCAGACACACTCGAAGTGCAAAGAAATCATTACTTTCTACATACTTATGGTGTCTGAGATTTTTTAAATATAGAAGTAATAACTTAGTTCGCATTGAATGGAAATATGTAGACGTACAATGGCAAGCATGCGTTCATATCTGTCCGCATTTCGAAGATCCTCCGTTGAGTAAAATGTTTTGGAAAACTAGACAAAGCAATTCAAAAACCCAAAATTAGTTTGTTACGTTCATTGTTTCAATTCACAGGAAAACAATATTTCACTTTTACTGGTATCGGTAGTCCGGTGTAGTTTTATTTTCAATCCATACAACAGTATTTGATTGTTTTGTGAGTAATGTCTTGCTGCGTAACAGAGATTCCAAGTCGGTGCAGAACCATTCCCTATTGAAAGTATTCTTTTTTGATGAAGAGTCGTAACGCAGTGTAACAGGAGCCGCTGTGAAGTTCGCAGCACCTCTCGGAGTCTATTATACGATTATGGCGATCAGACACGGTGTTCTCCGTAACGAATTGCGCCCGAATCGCCTACTCGCAACGACCTCAGCAGAAATCCCGCGGAGTTTTTCTGAGGAGACTGCGATCAAAGAGTGTTCCGCTTCTTTAATAAGCTCGTTGTCTCTCGCTGCTGAAACACCAAACCACTATTCTTATCTCGTCAGCGTCCAACTTCATCATTTGCTGTTCCATCCAACTTGCTGGGACTTAATTTGGAAATTGCCTCTTGGAGCTCTAATTTAAGAGATTGCTCATGAACTCAACCTTGTAACATTAATTGAAAAGCAGGCCTTTTTAAGTTTTGATGAATGTACCCTGTGAAGACTATTCTCGTCATAATTTAGTTTTTGGCCATTCTCCGGCAGTTCCTTCTTAAATGTAACTTTCTTCCAAGTTTGTAAGTAGAGAGCAGTTTGATAATAGTTAGTAATGTATACAAATTACAGAATTTATTTCAATATAACCGTGTACACTCAATGATGATGCCAACACCACAAGGGCGAAACACATCTGAGATTAAATAATTAAAACAACCTGTTGTTAATAGTCGGTGTCCCATTTACAACCTTTCCCTTTTTATCTCGTGGAAAGAAACCTTCCCTCGTTATTAATTTCCAACTGAATATACCTGCACCCCTAGTGGAGACTGTAATTAGTATACAAAATGAGGCTTATACCGCAAAAGTAAACCAGACTCAGAATGCAGTGTTAGTCATCTCGCCATCAAAAACGAAAGGAATTATAGAAATTCATCAGTAAACACTTTTAAACAACGGTATCTTGTCCAAAAAACTACAATATCATGTTTCTAACTTTAGTCCCGTAGTACTAGTGTGATTTAATTTAATTTCAATGCAAAGAACGCTCTGGTGGCAATTGTCCTAATACTTACTTTTCCCCTTTCTTGTACCCTCCTACTTTTTACCCCAGTTAATTTTTAATTTTTTCAGCGTTTTTGTTAAATTATTCATCACTCCCCATCACTGACTCCCTTCAGAAAGATTGGTTCCTTCTTGCACTTTACGGATTGACGTCGTTCGTAGCGATGAACTTCCATTTTTACTATATAGCATTCAGAATCTTCAGAATGTCTTGCTTTAAGAAATCACTGCCACGCTGCTCATCGACGTTAAATAAAAAAATATAGTGTACTCGTAAGAGATAATCAGCCATAACTAAGGCACGTGGTCCTCAGCGGCGATAGTTCTTCACTTGGAAGTTGTAAGGCGACAAATAGATATCGCCTAATTAATCTTCTTTTTCTTCAAAACATTTTCCCATCATTTTTGGGAGTCGACTGAACTTTGATGAGCTTTATTCATCATTGGTATGGTCACTGTATGGCGCCTCAACTCACTGAAGACCACACTGGCTGGTCGATATCACCTTATTAATATATAAAAACAATTCATTATTGTAGTTTTCTAATCAGAAACAATAATATCTTGAATAGCGGTGCAGACAATCTCTGGCTACGAACGAGAGAGAGAAAGAGGAAGAGCATCTCTAGTGCCCGATTATTGTAAGCGGTGGTTTGGAAGAATTGAAAGACGAAACAAAAAATGTTCGTAAATAAATATTGAAGAAATGTAAGAGACTAAAGACAATTTTATAGACCGCAGGAGTAGCTCTAGAATTTATTAAATTATATTATGTGATCAGTGATTGTGATTTGGAGATTTATACATGTAAAAGACTCATTAAAGAAGCTGAATCAAGAGGAAAACTACTTGTTAGTAACAAGCGAGGAAGTGTATTAAAGACTCGATAAAAATTAGTGGCCGAATGTGGTGGGTAAGCAGTAACACTCTGGCCTCGCATTCGGAAGGACAAGAGTTCAAACCCCGTCAGGCCATCCAGATTTCGGTTTTTTATGGGATCACTCCGGAATGGTTTTTTCAAAAGGCTATAGTAGTAGTATTCCTTCCCGTTCCTTGTCCTTAATTCTCGCCCATCTTTAATGACCCCGACGTCGACAAGGCGTAAACACAGAAAAAAAAAATGTGGTTGGATAGTCAATATCCAACTTACTGGATCTAAAAATGAAGTAGAAGTATATTGTTGGTACCAGTCGTATTTCAAACAGCTATTTCTCAATACAATAAATCAAAGGTAATAATGTAATAACCTAACTTAATGCGCAGGGCGCCGTAGTTTCTGCACGCCGCGCTGGCCCATTTTTTTCGCGTTCGCCTGGAGCAGTCAGCCGCCTACAACTCCTATCTGTCCTTGTCGGAGCGCCGACCCGCTGGCATTGACACTGAACTTGACACACCCAACGGCAGCCGTCACGCCCACTAACACTACACCGATCACAACCCATTAAGTCCTCCCACTGCAAACCCTAATCAAATTACAAAACGTTGCCAATATTACCTTATGCTTGGGAACTGCTGCTGACGGCATGTTTCTTAAACACGATATCTCTACTGGTTATAACCGTTGAATTTATACACGTGGACCTAGAATTACCTATACAAAGCTGGAAGTTACGTTCAAGGTGTCACACAAACTGACTTCGAGAGAAACAAAGGCTGAGTGACCGGTGTAACATTACAGAGACTTACACACGCTATCCATCTGTCTGTCAATGATCGGACCGAGCGTGGTGGTGTAACGGATAGCGTTCTGGCTTCGCATTCGGGAGGACGGCGGTTCGAATCACCTCTGGGCATCCAGATTTGGGTTTTCCATGGTTTCCCAAATCACTCCAGGCAAATGCCGGGATGCTTCCTTAAAAAGGTCATGGCCGAATTCCTTCCCATTCCTTGCCCCCTTCCTTTCCCGTCTCTAAAGACCTCGCTGTTGAGAGACATAAAGCATTTTAAAAAAAAGTCAATGATCGGGTAGCTTTCAAAATTTCATGACAAAATATTCGTATATTATTCATTCCGAAAAAAGTATTTTAAGTCCTTCTTAATGATATATAGTATTTCCTTGTCAAATTTTATCAAGATCGGTTTAGCCGTTTTGTAATGAAAACGCAACAGAGACAGAATTACTTTCGTATGTGCTGTAGGATACCAGCCGAAAGCTCAGGTAATTAAATAAAAAACGCGGCATAACCCGTAAGTCTATTAATCATGAAATATTAATGTAGATTGCACTTGGAACTGAGAAGTTCCTCGTTCGAGTTCCGATTTCGGCCTGAATTTTTGCAAATCTTGAACCCGACTCTCCTTTGTAGAATATCTTTATTTTAGTGAAGTACCCTACGGCATTTTGTGGTTGGGTGCGTCCATTAATTACGTAAGGTGAAATAGGAGGGAGGGGATCCGGCGAAATCTCACGAAACCTCACCAAGGGGGGGGGGGGGAGTCAACGGAAACCTCACGTGAAGTTTTGTCATTCTTGGAGGACTGTAGAGCGAAAGTAAAAAGTCTACAAATGACGCGAACAAACAAAGTAAGGAATGAACGAGTTTTGGAAATGATGGGTGAGGAAAGAAGTTTGTGGAAGAAGCTTACAGAAAGAAGAGACAGGCAGGTAGGTCATATTTTGAGACATGCTGGACTAGTTAATTTGCTGGTGGAGGGAACAGTCGAAGGTAAGAACTGTAGAGGAAGACAGAGATTAGAATATATGAAGCAGATAATTGAGGACGTGGGTTGTATGCATCAAACCAGTCGAAAGACTGACGACAGCAAAAAAAAAAAAAAAAAAAAAAAATCGTCAAAAAGTGAGGGTATAACCGCCCTTGGAAGTATGAAACCTAAAAAAAAGGTCTCAAAATGTTACGAGGTCGATCAGTAGTCAAAATCTCGCGTCATTTTAGAGGGGGGGGGGGTCCTACCAGATCTCACGAAGTCTCACCAGAAGGGGAGGAGGGGGGTTCGGAATTCCTGAAAAAAACCTCAGGTCATTAATGAACGCTCCCTTGGTTCGGATTCTACATTAAACTGCAGGTCCCTCGTTTTCGATAAGCTTTCTAGTTAGGTTAGGTTACGACTTAGGGGAAATGCACGGCTTAGCAAAACTTTGTCAGGAGGTAGCTAAGCCACAAAGTTTGTTACTGTACTATTACTTTAATTAGATTAGTGTTTTGTTTATTGGAAATTCATGGAGCGTCAACATCAAGGTCACTACAGCAAGAAGAGTATTCGGAACAAGGACCTGGAAGAAAATTGGCTGCAACCCGACGCTTGCCTGGAGTGATTTCCGGAAACCATGGAAAACCGAAAGGGTCGAATCTGCGACCTCACTAATGCCAGGCTAATTAGTCGCCTATACTTGTCAAAATACCGTCGTTGGTGTATTTTCAAGCTATTCTAAATCGCTGCTTCCTAAATGAAAAGAAAGGCGTTTATGTATTTGGAAACACATTAAATACCGCATCGTCCAGTGCATATTCCGTACGGGAAAAAAAACGATCTCTTTCCTCTCCATAAATGATACGGAAAGTATTCTATAGTTTCATTTCTTCTATTGATCTAATCTTCATACTTCGGATTTTCGTGAAGGAGCGAAGGAAAGTTTCAACATAACTGTGAAATGTTTCTTTCAAAATTAAATTTTGATTACTTAAGATGAAAATAAATTTAAACACGTATTTATGACATAGATTGTAGTCTGAAACTACTTAAATTTTGATATGTTAGATTCCATTCTAAGACAGTTTAATTTCTTTATACAATTCTTAACTTTATTATATAATAGGCCTAATGCTGTTAAATTGAAAAAGATTCGCTAGCAGTTCGAGAATAAGATATGTCTAATGAAAGTGGAAAGCAACAATTAATCTCATTTTGCAAATAGAAATCGCGATTTTAGGGAAAATCCAAGTAATATCGATTCGATTCATTCACTCTTGATATAATACTATTTTTACTGATTCCATTTAAAATTCAGTCTAATCAAGAACTTACTTAGGACGTATAACGTAAATATCAAACCAACTAACAGAAGACTAAAGAGTTTTTGGTTTTTGATCTTCAACTTTGTTAGTTTCCTCGTTATCGGCTTCGTATTGGACATTATAACTGTAAAATAGAACACATAGTAATCGTAGACACATTTGGTGCCAAGATATGTAATACCAAGTTTAAAGAACAAACAGTTAACCCCATGCACCAATGTGTAAAATTTATAGTCACTAACAGGAAATAATGTAAATTTGGGCTTGGGAGAAGCTTTAATTACGTCTAAAAAATACGTACGTTGTCTGTTCACCATAATTTAGCCACACCAATCCATCTCGGCAATAAATCTCGGTATTTCCCCCAATATCTGTTAATCATTTAGAGATTTTAACGATTGTAGATCCTACAAGAAATTTAAAATTTACCTTAAATAACAGTTATTTGACAGAGAATAATAAATACAACCATTTATGTCTTTTTTACTAAAAATTGCTGGTTTAAAGCGTTATACATGTGTAGTATTATCATTTAAGTTGGATTCATCTGTCTTAAGCTCCTAGAAGAAAAACGAATGTACTGCAAAATTATCTTTGGACATTGTTAAACGAACAAGTAGTGACCCGTGTTTGTGAATCAAACACGAAGTTTCTACTTAACAAATATCGCATTGCCTACCGCCGAAAATGTTCCTATGACATTTCTTGGTATAACTCTCAAGATTTTTTAGGATCTATTCTCCAGATATACCACACAATGGGTGGACAATAAACTATGATGATGACATTTTTATGAATGTGAACTAACAATGATAATTATCGTTCCTTTAATATTTTTATTTGCAGATATAATACTGTGTATTTAATTTATTCAGTATTTTGTAAAAGTTGTACAAAACCTGTTCAAAAACTTATGAAATTTAACTCAGTTACATACAAAAGTATGAATGAGTTAACAGAAAATGGAAGCCACAGAAGTCCAACAAAATGAGCTATTTGTGACGAATATTATTCTGCGTGTGCTTAAGATACCTGCTTTTTCAGAGTACCGAGTCCAGAAGTCATCTTACAAACAACAATTGAAAATAAATAGCTATGCGAACGTGTTATGTGTTGTACTACATTCCGTTTTTAATTTGAGTATAGATACGAGTTAGGCTATCAATTATTACTAAACATCAAGCTAAATTACAACATAATTTTATTACATCTTATCAGCTTCGGATATCATTATTTAAATCCTCCTAATTATTTTCTTTACAGTTATTACCTGCCTAATGAACTGTCGTTACACGTCCATTACTGCAAGTAGAGTAATATTGCTGTTAAACTTAGCCTAATAGGCGAAGAGTAACTCTCATGTCAGCAATAGTGAGGATGGGGATCAAATCCCCATCCGGCCATCCAGATTTAGATTTTCCATCATTTCCTGAAATAACTCCAGATGAATGTCGGGATGGTTCCTTAGAAAGGGCATAGCCAAATTCCTTCCCCTGCCTTTCCCCCCATTCTCTCCCGGATCTAATGATATCGACATCATTGAACCATAAAGCCCGAAGCTAAAGAAAAGCACTCTTAACTTGGTGAATTTTTCCTCAACCATTAGGAGATCATTTTTGTGTTGTATTTCTAATCTTTTACAATTTCAGTATGTATTGAACGGCACAAGTGAAGTACTCAGTAAAAAATAAATTGTTTTATCAAATAAAACAGTATTAGAATTCTTATACAGTATGTATATTAGCTTGGGCCAACTAGGACCACTTTAAGAATAGTTTGGCTTGCATTTGCTTTGGATGAGTACACATCCGTGTTACAATTAGGGTTTTAGCCCGAGAGGGGACCTACAGTCTATCGTGGAATCCGAACCACGGAAGCCTTTCTGGCATACTTCACACTACACAGCAAGCTGTGCCAGAGGTAAAGATCGGGGTAAGGGCTTTTTAAAATCCCAACTGAGGCCGGTATTAGAACCTGGGACCTTTCGATCTACATCTTGGTCGATGTTCAGGAACAATGCTTTTGTGTGTCGTCTTGTTAAGGAGCAGCGCAATGTCGTGTGTACCGCAGCGTCTAAACAAACTTGACATTCAACAGGTAGTGCTGACAGTAAGGTCTCTTCGTGGCTAACGGACCGCCAATAAAAACCATTACTCATGCCGGTGTTCCGCTAGCGGCTGCCACAAGGCGAGCTGAATTAGCCTCACTGTTTGCGCATTATGCAAATCGAAATTGGCGAGCGGGAAGGCCCAGAGAGTCCCTGGACTCCACCCGCCGTCTAGCGCGCACCTTCACGTACGGGACAGGTACAGTTACTCTCTAATGAGGCGCTCTTACTTAGCACGGGGCTAAACGTAAAGAAGTCTGGACCACCGGAGATACCTTGACCACACTCACAGCGCTTCAGCGCGTTTAATCTGTCCTCTTGTAAACCTGACAATCAGACAACTTATCCTAATTACCTGTACGATATTTCATAAACATAATAACGTGGTAGGTATGTACTATTATAGGGCAGGTGTATCCTAGACTACTATTGCAGGTGAACATACGTAATGCTGAGAATGTGTATGGCTACTCCGTGTTAAGACAATAAAACAACGCTGTACACAATGTAAGTAAGAGTTGTTTCAATTTGACTTATAATAATAATTAACTCTTGCATTTAACATTACGCGCTTGCTTAAACTGGTGACCTTTGTTACTGACATAACTCTCTAAAACAGTTCGCAGGCATACAGGCATATGTCTAAACTCATTTCGCTAACACAGAATCACACAAATTTCGGTTGTAACATTATCCACCAAGCATCAGTCTGTACTAAAGGGGTTCACAGCTTAACTTCTAAATACCTTTGTGAAATTGTTCTTTATATCACTGAAAAAAATTTGAGAAATTACAAACCCGGAAAGTCCTGAATATAAAGATCGTCTGATTATAAAAATCTTGAAACTTCATGCAGTTATAATTCATATTTCATATTGTTGTTTTGGACGAATAATAGACAAGTAGTCTCTCTGTCCATACAACGTGTTCATAATGAGCTTGGGTATTTTCCAACATTACTAAATATTTAATTAGATTAGTGGTGCCATTTATTTAATCCACTTTTTAAGATATTTTTCTATTTTACTTTGCAATTTCTAGCATTTATTTATACCAGTAGCAACATATATTTATGCTGCATCTTGGAGAAAGGAAGATGTTGTGTAGGTGAAGACGTGGATGATGACAATACTAATTTTGAGAGAGACCGGCACCAGAGAACAATGGTGAAGAGCTGCTTTAATGAGTGCCGGGGGACTTGTAGGAGCAGTGTTTAACATACGGCACAGGGCGAGGCAGCATCGTCTACGCTCCACTGTGACTGCTTCCCGAGTCTAATGTTATCTACCATGGCTGTGTTGAAAAGGAAAGCCTCATCACGCGGCTTTATTTTAGCATATTAAAATTTTAGACGAGTGTGACATCATCGGTCTATCACTAAAAAAATTAAATTTATAAACGAAATATCATCCAAGCGAGTTCAAAACTGAGCGGAAGAGAGATGCCACTGTCTGATTTGAAATTTGATGAGTATATAGGTCTGTTCCGGTGGAGAAAATCAGATCAGCTTTGTGCATTAAGTTATTTCTCTAGAGAGTTAATGTGCTGCTTCTACCTTCCGATTGTTTTCTGCATCTT
Source organism: Vandiemenella viatica (assembly GCA_031002005.1). Lineage (NCBI taxonomy): Eukaryota > Metazoa > Arthropoda > Insecta > Orthoptera > Morabidae > Vandiemenella > Vandiemenella viatica. The sequence goes on from JARYHS010011408.1 coordinate 139,702,083, forward strand.
TGCTACAACTATGGTGACAAGCTCAAAAATTTAAACATGATTAATGAAAATTTGTCTCTGCAGGCTTTAATGTGTTTAGTTCACAGCACAAACGAAATGGGCCTACTTCAGTTTTGTTCTGAATATTTTATTTTTCTTTAGTATGGTAAACCAATATAAATGGAAATCTTTTAAATCTCACACGGAAATTCCTTAAAGCTCTTTGCTAATTTGCATATTCAATTACAATTTTAACTATGCATTTAGTTTTGCTGTCTCCCAGACAATTTATGATCTTGAAATAATTTTTTTATATAGAACTGCGCAACTGCGGTAAGTATTTATGTATCGATTAAAATTGACAAAAAATTAATTTAATTTTAATTTTTTATTGAAATATTTTTCTTATTATTGCTGTATTATTTTGGTACCTGCTTGTTACACAAACAATACTTTCGAAGAAGTTTGCTACTTTTAAGTTCTTCATTGAATATAGTAGTGAATAGTCTTTCAATATTTGTACCAAATGAAATTTGCTGGATTTATTTACCTGATTGAATTTGCACTATTCATGTGGCATGGTTTAGAACTGAACTCAGTATATATACATAAGGAAAGAAGCAGCAACTCACTTACAACTGCAATGTTACCCAATTTATTTAAATTTCTGCAGCTGATTAGATGCAAATTATACGAAAATTTCGAGGGTAAGGATTAAAATCTAGTAGAATCGAAAAATTATCAAGATATCTTTTTATTGTCGTACGTGGGAAAAGTAAAAGATAGATCACAAATAATTAAATGGTGTCTAATTTTCATATTCACAGCCGTTCCTTTCTACAAAACCTTTTATGTGGTGCTCAAAATACGGCTTCAAATTGAGAAAGTTCCAAGACTTCGGCTGACAGCATGCATTGTCGAAGGAGACGTAGGTAGTTACGTAAGGTAAATACGCCTTTATCAAGTGCGAGTGTTGGTCTACAGCGGTACCACACGCCATTAATTTAACATTGGTACGTGTCAGGTGACGTTATAGGGCAAAGAGCTGCGTTTTGTAAGAGCACACACCAAAGCGCGTCCCACCTTCAATGACGACGGCGTCGTCGTCGTCGAGCTGGTCGAGCCGGACGCCGGGCGCCGAGAGGGCCAGCAGCACTATCAGCAGCAGGCCTGGCGTCGCGCGCAGTACAAGCGCCATCGTGTGAGGAACTGCCTGTCACACCGCCGCGACCGCTCCCTGGGGCATCACGCCGCACAGTGTGGCCTACACGCCGACGGCCGGCCACCTCTTATAAAAGAAGAATTCGCAACAGGCGAACCGCTGACTCGGAACAGGCCACCGGCCAATCAGGGGCCAGAGTTCTGCCAGGGGAACTTGACCGCGGTGGCAGAATCTGCGAGGTTGCTCCGCGGGACGGGTTTGTCACAATACGCGCACGCAGCGAGGCGTGCGAATGTGGGAGGGTTGCGTACGAGCGACGGAGGAGGGGGGGGGGGGGGAGGGGGGGGTACTACTCGGTTCACTTTCTGCCAAGTGGAGGATGCCGGTGACGAGACTGTCTCCAGCTGATTCAAAGTGCGCAGTTGTCTACCCCACCTACCTGCTAAGAAGCCGGTGGTATGCCTCATGCAGCTTCCTGGAACACTCCCTGACCTCGTTACGGGGGTGGAGTCGGGAGAATTAGGATCCGGTCAATGTCCCGCTACTCACCGCTTAGTTGCGTCATTAACAGTGAGGCGGTAAAATGAACATTAGCAAAGGACACAGTGTTCGTAGTATAATAAAACTACCTCTCACTAGGACCATATATCGCAATTTTTAATTAAGAGTGTTGCAGAGAATGTTCGTCAGTTGTATTGCTTGCTCACATCTTTTCGCCAGGCACACGAGGAGAAAAACATTGAAGTACCTTAGTGATGTCAATACGGCCCGCGATCGCGATAACTTTGATATGATTTTTAACAACCGTAAGTTATATACTATACAATTAAATAAATAAAATGTTATAATAATTCAGTACATTTTTTTTATTTGAATCTGGCCCGCCTACACATTCTAAATTTAATATACGGCCCTCTGCAAAATTAAGTTTGGCATCTATGACCTATGCAGTTTTCTGTTTCTAAGCTTTTTCTCCACCTTCAGCTTTATGTTGCAATCCACAATTTAGTACGTATGATGCAAAGCGTCTTTATGTAGTATCAGATTACCTCCCTAATCCCACAGACAAATAACGTAATATTATTCTCATTTGTGTAACACGTAATTTTCATAATCTCTTAACTATTTCAATAGACTACAGCAAATCCCACAGAAATTCAGTTTATAATAGCCAGACTGATCCACTTAAAATACTGTACTAAATTTTCACCTAATTGAACGGTTTATATCATCCAATGATACAATTTATAAGGGTTTTCTATTTTTATTTTTATTTTTTTATTTTTTTTTTTCTAATGGCTTTAAGCTCATCGATGTCAATGTTATTAAACATGGGATAAGATTGGATGTAAGGAACGGTAAAGAATTTGACTACGGCCTTTTGAAGGAACCATTCCAGAATTCGCCTTGATTGATTTCTGGAAACACTGTTCAGGTCGCGACATGCACCAAGTTCGATCTTACAACAGTTTTAGACGCCTGTTGCTTTTGTAAGTTTGTTTCATTATATTAAAAATGATCCTACGATAGGAAAAATAATACCTCGAGTTTAGCTTATAAATTGACGTGGTTCCACATCATTACCCCACAATTATTTAACCAATTTTGGAGAATTCAATCAGTAAATGATATTCGAAAGTAATTACTTTTTCTTTACTCTTCATAAGCGTTAGTTCGCACTTTCCGTCTTGAATATAATGCTGAAATAGAATCAAGATCGTATTGGAAATACTCATTATCTTCTGAAACTTTCTCTTTCTGTAAATACAACAATATGATCTCTGAATAATCTTGTGTTTTTTTTCTCCGACTGGACCCAACACTACTTTTAAAAAATGATATTAATATTAAACTTCCTGTGAAATATTTTACTTTAAGATCATATGTTAATTAATTATTTTGTCATTTTCATAATTAAAAATTTGTTGTTTGATATTATTGCTGTCAAAAAACCATTAATGATACACACGATGATCCCGTAAGGAATGTCACTTCGCGATAAAAAACAAAGCAGGATTTTCTATATGTAAGAAATGTTTCGAATTCTTTTACGATTAATGATCCTATTCCTAACGGAAGTATGTCTCACAATATGTGTTAGTTCTCCTTTCCCATTCTGTATCCGGTCAACGGACGTTGGAAATAAACATGGTTCCAATGACTTTCAGGGTTATCACAGATTGTAGGATAACAGTGGATTTTTCAAATTACTTTCACTATATTTTTGAACAATGATATTCTTATTCACGGGAACGATGGAATCCTGTGGCTGAACACGCGAATGCTGGGATCTAAGAATAATCGGTCATCCATCAAACTCGGTACTTGAGTGTTTTGTCCGTCTTCCTTCGATTCTGAAGAGCCAGCTGCAGAATTGTAAATTAAGTCTCGTCGTCTCTAGGAATCAGAGTATTAATTTATTTTTTATTTTTACTGTTTCAGGAACTTTCTAAAACTAATTGCATATTTCAAAAAGGAAATCAGATGACGAACATTTTAAAACTATCGCGAACATGGATGCATTCTTTTTTTTCTTAACAAATATTACCTGTGATAGTAAAGACATCTATTATTTTTTATATCATTGAAATATAGGCACTACCCAGGTTGAAAGTCATTTAATATAATAAAAATTATCTGAAAAATAGTTTTATTTTGGTTTCTGGTATTATGGACAAAAATTGTTTATATAATAAAAATATAAATATTCCATTTCAATCTTGAATCATAGAAGCGGGTAATAGCAGCCTTTCACCTAAGTTTTCTATTAACACAAATAATCAATTATCCCCTAGCTTTATTACTTCCTAATTTCTTCGATGATTTTCTAAAATACTTTCAGGCTAGTGCCGGAGTGATTCCTATAAAAGTCACGACAAACTCCTTCCCGTTTCTTTCCTCAATCCACTTTCTTTTGAATTACTTCTACTGTCTGAATGAAATTACAATTTTCAGTAAAATGTTAAATTAGTATTGCAGATTAACTTCGAAGAATTTAGATATTTAGATGTTTATTTGTAAGTTAACTATCATGATAACTTCAATTTCCATAAATTAGTTTAGGATTATATCTGAAGTAACTAAAGTTAATGACGCTCTCCTATCTGTTATGACTGACAGAAAAATTTCTGGAAGTAGATCAAAACAAGGTGAAAAGCTGCTTCAGAGAATCTGTGATTTTGTTTTCATTTTAAGAAAACAATTTCCTCGAAACTGCTTGGTTCACCACAGACATAAATGACATAACAGGAAAATAAAATAAATTAGGAATGCACGTTTACAGCATAGTACTTGTGACCTACTTCATACGGAAAGATTAGAGTAATTTGAAGTTGACCACAGAATTTCACCCCCCGTTATAAACTATCAAGAATTTGCATGGTCCATGAGCAGAGAAAATAGCTACCGTCTTGCGATCCTTAACATTGGAAGGAATTCAATTAAGATGAGTAGTTTACCTGACATCTTGTTTTATGTTACAAACTTTCGGCTGACGCATCAAAAGCATATTTTTCGGAATACAAGTTTCCCATTTATATGTGCAACATTTTTTAGAGTTTAGTAAACGATACTATTTAATTCAATTGTTTTAAGAAAACATTCTGTCGTTGTTAATCACAGGAAACTGTGTGATAAAACTCGCTAATAGTCTAGAGCGTGCTATTTCGTTGACTCCCGAAGGAGTTATTGTTTGTTTACAATGGCTGCTGCATCAGGTTGTTTTTGAATTATTTTTCGTGGCCGTTTAAACACGACAGGTTTCATGCAGACAAACAGTTTTTCTGTAGGTCGTGAGGCGGCCACACCCTCAATTGTCACGGGCCTAATTCGTCGTGCCACCTAGTGGCCGTACTGCTGGTTTAGCATGTGCCGTGCCCGTGTTGTTCATTTAGCATCACGAGATATCAAGTACTCCCAAAGAAAGCATATAACGATATTAAATCGGGCTGATTGATTTATACCTTCATCTGTAATTTTATCGAAATACAATTTTTAATGAAAGACCGCTTAGAGAACCGTAAAGAGTGAGTAGATTACCTAATTAAATTTTGATGCAAGTGCCATTAATTGGAGCTATTTTATTAAATTTTTCTTAAAAACAATTTTCATTTTAGGGTTTTTAAATTAAAGCCAAAAATACTCCTCTACGCGATGTAATATGGTTGGCAGCATTCAAATGATCCTCAATGCAACTGTTTCTGAGCAACTGCGCATGCGTCTACAGCAGTGTTTCCCAATCTTTTTTGGGTCATGTCCCACTTTTAAAAATTTTTTGCCCCCCCCCCCACACATAATTTTTAATAAAAATTATTTGTTATTAAAGAAACTCATATAGGATGGTTTTTGAAAGAAAACACTTTAATATTGTCATAAAACACAGTAAGTAAAATTAAAAAACATATAATGAAATACTAAAATTCAAATTCAAAAGATTATTAATAAAGATTTATTATGGCAATTTAGTGTGATCCTTTTAAGAATTTGCTTTTTTGCTATATTTTTTACCTATATCTAGCATTGCATTTAAATAACCTCAAGAAAAAGCGATAAAGACGTATCAAGTCAATTTCTAAATTTCCCCCCTAAAAAAAACCAAATTGTCCCCCTGTGGGGCGTGGGCCCCACGTTGGGAAACACTGGTCTACAGTGTGCGTCGCACCACGGAAGTACAACAATGCAGACTGTTAATAATGAGTTACTCAGTTTAATTTGGTTTTAGCCAGTGGTATGAGTATTTTTAATTTTATTAATCGCAGTAATTAAAGAATTGGTATCCAGTAATATGACTTTTTTTTGTGAGGCACCGCTCACTGGATCTGAGAGGTGCAACGTATCAAACACGTGACCAGGTCCCTGCGTACTGGTCGTACTGATTGCTGCCAATCCCCGCCTTATAAACTACACGTGAGAAGGGATATAATACAACTTTAATTACGATCACGAACACAGTTAGATATAATTTAACATGTGGTCCGATGAACTTACATCTTCTCCAGAAGCCATACATTTCTGCTTCTATTTCTAGAGCTTTGTCACTGTCCATGCGTTGAAAAAGGCGCAGTCTATGTTTGTATTTTGTCGATCCAAAAGGGGGCTTCTTCAACTCTGAGAATAAAAGAAAAACCTATCGTGGCCTTGGGAGGTCCAGGGAGAGGGGGAGGAGGGGTTGGCTGGAAGGCTACGCTGGGCTACGTAGGGGGATGGGGGTTTCAGAGCCAGGCTTCGTAGCTGTCCTTTCATAACATTTTTCACAGTTAAAATGAGGAACAGAACACACAACAGCATGCGAATATTTATTTCCCTCAGTTAATTATCTCCGTATGTAATTAACAACAGTCTGACAGGAGAAAACAGTACAAAATGTCTTCTGGCATTAAAAGGGAAAAAAGCTACATGCTACGTTGGGAGGGGGGGGGGGAGAAGCAAAAGCCACGTAGAGCTACGTGAGGGGGGGAGTAAAGGGGAGTTCACAGAAGGCCAAAATGGAGCTACGTGGTTTATGGATGCTCCCTTGATGTTTGATTAGTTGCCTTTCCTGATAAATCCTTCACCAGGGGATGAGGGCGGACAGGAAGACGCGTGCCTTTGTGAATAGTTTCTTCCCCCTTATGGCTCGCCTTTTGCAGAACAGTACAGTAATGAAGTAAGAAATTGTGACAGTTTAAAAATTCGCAAGGTAAACTGTTAGGATTACATTCAGATAAACCAAAAACAATAAAAAATGGCAACATGACCTTCTCTGAATTTCTTAGTCTTTTGGAAGTTGGGAACAAGGAGTGATTCCGCTTCTTACTAATCTCTTATTTCCCTGGATTGTGTTGGAAGAACCAACATTCATTCACGGCTTTCGCACGTGCAAATAAATCACAATTAGCATCCACTGCAAAATTTTATGTGGAGTGAAGAAGTTAGTCATGAATTGTTATCCACAATTTTTTTCGTGAATATTACAAATATGATTCATTTATTTTCAAGAACAAGAGCCTTTTGCATTCTTAATTACTTTAGAGTCAGCCATTAGTGTGACTATTTAACATACTTTCGTTCTTTGTTCTATCGTGAAATCACCCCTGGCCTTGGTTATATTACTCGCAAACATGAGAGGTATTTAAGATATCAAAAAGTACTCTCAGAATTCCTTGTAGAGCGAGACCCAATTAGTCTGTTCAAAGACCTTTTTTTGTAATGTTAACATCAATACCTTCTTGTATTCTGCAACAGACAATCCTAGTTATTACAAATGCGTTAGCATCAACAATGGAATAACACTAGCATTGTGTGTGTATAGAAATACTTTATCCATTTTACTCTAGTACTTGGAGAAGCAAAAAATTTAAATGTCGTGTAAAACTTTCTTTCCTTTAGTTATTACCTTCGATTCGGTATTCATACTGATATCCGAAAGATATTTTTGGTTTCTCTTATATGTTAACGCAATGTAATACATGAAATATAAGAAATTAAAGTTATGTGCAGAATTATCCATATTACTACGTAGATATCATTACTGTATTTTTGTTTTATGCTAAACCACTAAGAAATATTGAATTATATCGCTAAGCATACACTTCGGTTAGGATTTCATCTGTGGTCACAACGAAAAGTATCATTACTACAGCAGTTAACTAGAAAAATCATATTTTAAATGCTGATACGAGATAAAAATGCATAATGTTATCAGATTTTAATATCTATATTAAGACCAAAGATGTTTACAGTAAATTAAAAACCACAATTTAGTTTCGCTTATGGATTTTTTAATGTATGATGTAATGTTTTTATTAACGACAACATGATTATCAGGTTTTAATATCGATATTGGGCTCAAAGATATTTACTGTAAATTAAGTATCAAAATTCCGTTATGCTTGTTGAAATGCTAATCTATGATTTAATGACTTGATTAATGTATTCCGTTTATTATAATTTACTACATTTCAGAAAACTGAAGAAATAAATAAAAATATAAGTATAATCAAAAGAGCAGTAGTGTTATTATCTCCTGACAGTATTTCTCGAAACGAGTGCTCGTCTCAAATGTAGTCTGAATTGTGGCGAATATTTTTTTCCATCTCGAAATCATTTCTTGCTCTGTTCGTCAGTCGCATAGAGTTATAAGATATTTTCGCAGCTAGAAGCTATCAAAAGTTGAAAACACAATCCAAATTTCGGTGGTAATTTTTGCACGATGCCATTTCGAGCTCTCGGCAATACGCAGCTCATTAAATGATTTATAAAAGTATAGACTAAGTAAAATCACCAATTCCTATGATAGAATAAAAATTTGCTAGACTTTTATAATCTCCCAATGGTATATGAAAAGTACATAATCCAATTAATTTTAAAACTGAACTGAAACGTAACTGATTTACTCAGTAAAAAAGAAAGAAAAATTCGACACAGAGTTAAAAGTAATCATGTTCGTAAAAAAATAAAATATGTGTATCATCAATTATCATCACTGATACGGTATATGATACATAGAAATTACCTAGTATATAAGTTGGATATATATGTGCATTTACGAACTGTATTTCAAATTAAGAACACTTAAAGCTGGAGCTTCGCCGAAAAGGCTCTTGAAAGTGTTGTGCTGAAACACTTATATTTAAGATTTATTAATATAAAATACCAGTTACACGTTTTCTAGGTGTATACTGGTAATATTACACAACATCCCTACCAGGTAATACATTTTTACTTTCAGATATGCATGCAGGGTGATTCCATAGTGAAGAAACTAACTGTCAGGTATGATGGAGAAAAGCAAATAAGTTTGAGATAAGGATCCTCGGTCCCGAAACGTCTCAGTCGAAAGCTATACAGTAAGTCAAAGCCACTTTTCGTTGGTTGCAGGCGATATAATATGAGAGTAGGCAACCCGACCAACATGTAGGCGTACATCGTGAGGAGATGGAAAAGAAAATCCCATTATTGGAAAGCAGGTTCCGTGAATTTTGATAAGAAACATAAACGGTGGTATGGTCGTAATGACCTAGTGATAGGGCTTTTACTGGCTGCGCAATCCACCCCTATTGTAGGCGCCCTACTGGGCATAGGAGACATACGATTAAACGTGAAATGCGAACCATGAATTCGTTCTGGCGTACTTCACATTAGACAGCAAACCATGCCAGAGGTGAAGGTCGGGTTAAGGGCCTTTATAAATAGTGCATCGGAAAAATTATAATAATTTCCAATACTTAGTCATCCAGTTAAGTAAGTATAGAAACTGAGTTGGATAATGCAAACATTCACATCAGTTTACGATGTTAGGTATCAGTCTGTTAATCGTAAGCCACTTTTCTTACAGAGTTCTTTTTATCATAGGGTTGAAAAGCCAGTAGACCTTTTGATATATTCTGAATTTATAGAGGTTTATATACTGCAAGTCCCACATGCAACTAAAGGTGTAACCACAATAAATGCAAGTAGACTGACTTCATAGCAGACAGAATTTATTGCTGAGCGACAGTATAACGAATCGTGTCCACGATAAATTTAAGAAGGGATACATAATTCATGAAAGAAAGCGACAATGTGGACAGTGAAAGATAGGCTTACTCTTCAACATTTTACGCTCTGGTGGACCTTAATGATGGAAAATACCATAATTATAAGAGCCAACGCATCAGAGGAAAATTATTCGGATCAAGCATTCTATTAATGAGAAAAAGGTAACAATCAGAGATATATTGCTTGCAGTGTACATTTCATCGTGGAGAGGGTAGTATGTAATTAATTATTGTAATTAGTATTTTTAATCATTGAAATATTTGGTATAAAGGACCGGATCTAATAACCAAATAAAATGAAAGAAGCAAAATGTAGCTAAACGTCGAATTTATTAAACAATCTAAAATGAAAGCATGGAATCAACTGAATAGCATGAACAAAAATCATTGAAGTTTTCACCTTTAAATGGAAAAATGCCACTTGCTTGATGGCTGAATTTTAATAAATGTATGAGCATTTAGAACTTTTAATAGTCGGAGAACATTAAAAGCTCTCGCTGCAAAACATTGCTGCTAATCCGTTTTAGAATCACACAGTGAACCACAATTTTTTAACTTGGGGAGTCCAGGATCACTACGGGGTTGAAACGCAATTGCAGTGGATGGATGTTGGACGAAGTTAATATTACCCGTCAACGGTGCGAATTGTAGTGCTGCTGCGGTAACTAGTATGCCTTCGGATGCCATCTCCGTAAAACAATAGTTGCCGAATGATTTGGGAGAAAGCTAATCAAACCTTCCCTCAGTATTCACATCTTTCAACCGGTGATAGGTTGTATGATAAACTTCCCTAGCAATCTTAACTTTGTTAAGAAGTAATATGCAGTGGGCAACTGTGTATTGATCACATGGATAACTTGTTGCCGAATCTTGGAGCGCAAGTCTCGAAGAGGAACAGACCACCAATATTACTGTCGAGGAGCGCCAGAGAAGAATTTTTGGTGAGGAACACACGAGAAGAAGTCCTCCCGTGATTTCAATCCGATCTGGACAATATATCAGTTTGTTAGATGTCTCGTGGTTTAATTAATATAATAAATAACCAGTACACGATCCAGTTTCAAATCTTAACTTGTTTTATTGCTAGTAAGACATCGGACAGTTCACATATAAACACAAAACTCCAACGATTCCATTCGACACTTCTTCCAACGACAATACTACCAAAACTGTTCGTTCAACACTGTCCTTGGCCGACGTAAACTGAATCTGTAAAAACTAAAACTAAAATTAAACTGTCTCTGAGTCTCTGCTGGTCGCTTTATATAAGTTCCATCGAAAGTTCTAGAACACTACAAAGGCTTCCGACGGATATTTCTTGAGCATTAACAATACTTAAACAATTAAAAACAATCAGAATTAATACATATTCATTTAAAATTATTACAAAATGCTTAGTAAAGAAAATTGAAGATACGTAAACACAAAATTATCCACATAAATCATTTTTAACTGTAGAAAATCGTCCTTTAAACATCGTAACTTGCCTTGATACTTGGAATTACAAACATTTAAGCAATTCTCTGGCATAGTTCAATTCTTAAACATATTAAATGGTATTTACATAATTTCTTTTCATAAAACAAAATCCATTTACACTGATTCACAGTAAATTTCAAACAAACATACAAAATCATATCCAATAAAACTTTAGCTTGCTATAACGGCATCATAAAACACAATTCCATTTAAAGTCTAGGTTTGAGGGCTGTTTCAAGTTGAAACTTCAAATTCATTTCTTTTACCCCTTAAATCCAGCGGCCGTCTTAATGCCGACATTTTACCTATAGAATTAAGAGTAAATACAGAAAGCAGCCGAAGCGAACTCTGTTTCTTTCGAGATAACTTTTCTTCGACCAAGTATAAAAACTCAAATTTGTAAATATTCAGAGTTTTAAATTAAAACTGAAAGTGTTTCTGCTTCCTACTTCTTTTTAATATATTTTTATTATATTATTAGTATTATTATTGGCTCTAGAAATCAAATACGATTGTAAAATTACTGTGTGCTTGTTTTCTAAAAAGATGCGTAGTACTGCTTTGTTTTCAGTTAATTTATTAAATAGAGATTTCTTTCACCCAGGACCAGAGGGGATTTACGTCATAAAAATCTGAAAATTAATCCATTTATTGTTTTTACTTTCTCATTTGCCTGAAGCGGAGGAAGTGGCAGTCATTAACTGCGGTTGGCTGATGCATACTGCGGTCTGGTTAGTGTCGCTCATCCACAAGGCACGATCAATGTTCTCCGCGTCCGGAAAAACAGTTCATTCTTACCTGAGTGTTACCAGGTAGTTACAATAGACGTCGGGCAGGAAATGGTGTTCACATCAAGATCCTGCAAATAACACCAGATTTTAGAATGAGAGTTACCTTTCTCTTCTAGTGAAGCAATTTTTTCATTTAATTAGATACATCACCACGTTCTTGATACCGAAATCTTTAAATGTGTTTCCCACTTCATTTTCGGGTGTGTAAAGATTTTCTAATCACCAGAATAGTACTACTGATTCCCACTTCTCAGCTTTTCACTCGAATGTTTCATTCCATTTAGAGAAAGCGTTCGAGTATCACTGTATTTTTCCACAGTCACTTGAACAGTTCACTTCTCTTCCTGCTCATTATTTGGATTTTTTTTTTTTTTTTTTTTTTTTAGGAAAATTGTAGCTGTAAAATTGCCCCGAAGTACTCCAAGTACGGTGACCGGTGCCGTAGTGAACAGTTTGACAGCATCATTGCAGTACACTTACAGTATCGCGTACAGCAGGCGTCTTGGGGGGCATCCATAAATTACGTGAGGTGAAATAGGGGAGGGGGGGGGGTCCGGCGAAATCTCACCAGATCTCACCAAGGGGGAGGGGGGGGTCTACGGAAATCTCACGTGAGATTTTGCGAAAAATTTGGGGACAGTAGAGCAAAAAAAAAAAAAAAAGGTCTCAAATGTGACCTAAAAAAAAGTTTTCAGGGCGATTTCTAGGGGGGGTTCTCACGGACCAGATCTCACCAGAGGGAGGGGGGGGGTCCGGCTAGATCTCACGAAATCTCACCAGGGGGGAGGGGGGGGTCCAAAAATCCGGAAAAACACCTCACGTAATTTATGGATGCCCCCTTGGGGAGCAAAGTGGTCATTACGGCCCAACTTCACATTGCCCGGTGGCTTCAGTTGGTGTTAAGTATAGCTCTGCGTGGAGTATCTCGACGCGCCGCTGGCCTTGTTTTCTGTAATCACACTGAGCGAGGTGGCAATCTTTGTTACTCCAACGTGTCCGAGAATTCCATTGAGAATTTCAAGGAGTTCATTCACGCAGTCTACTATTACTGGCTCAAATTGAAATGGGCCGTAATCTAATAATCACATAATTTCTCCTTTTTAAGTGATTTACATACATTATCACTGTATCTAAACGTGTTTTTGAGTCTCAGTGGATATTAAGAGCGAAAAGTTGTCATATAACCCATCAAAAGTTAAAATTAACATTTTCGTCTTCAGCCTCTAAATTCTATAATAATAATATTTGGACAATTGGTTCATCGTACTCACTGAAGATCTTCATTATCAGTACCCTGACGTAGAGACCACTAAAGGTAACACTTCAACGAGGTGATTATGGCATTCATTTATCGTATAAAGTATACTTAACGTCAACCCAAGATTATTATAATTATTTATTTTACACGGATGCACACAAAGTTTCCTATCCTAGGTCAATCTTGTAACAGAATTACCAAATATGGGTCATTCCGTACATTTTTATATATAATATTTTGTATGTTTTTATATATAAAAAGAATAAGAAAGGAAGTTTAGGGAGAGGATTGTCAGTGTTTGTGGGACCTGAGCTAGACGCGCCAGATTGTCGCGACAGGCCGGCGGCTGCCAGGGACAATGGACACCAGCTACCCTTTCTCACGCATTTGGTCAAGCGTATAACCCCTTGGCTCCGGGGAAACTGTACCCTGGGGTGAATGATCGTATCCAAACCCCAGGCCTCCGAACGGGCAGTTTGGAGGTCACAGGTAACGAATAAGTCCGAGGCTATGCCGAGTTCGCACGAATCGAGAAAGACAATGTTCGCCTGTCGTCACAGCCGGTAGGAGGAGCTTGAAAATGGCAGGACCAATCAACGAGAGACTATCCTTTGCATTTTGTAATGCCGGTGTATTTTTGCTCTATGTAAGCCACGAGCGACGGGAGGAGGCTTTTTCCGGCGGACGCTGGAGAGGACTTGACTCCGAGCCTTCAGACTGGAAGGAGCGGATCTTCCGAAGTTGGAAATCGCACCGTCTTGGCATCAAACCTGAGGGTCGATAAGCGTGTCCTGTACAGTGAGGTCGCTGTGCACGCATCCAGTACGCTTGCTGACGGACGTGGTGTATTGTCCGCTATAGCCAAGGGGCTATAGTAATTCCGCCGTCGCGGGAAATACATCGCCGTCACGGTAATAATTCTACAGTGCAGTGTGGTACTTTTATTCGGTCATTGAGTACAGGCCTGTAACGACAACTGAATGATTAGGAGTTCTCGCACCCCCAAATATTGAGCTAGCTGGAGCAGACTTTCTTAAAGCCACACTTGGTGGATAATTTAAATTATCCTGGCGCCCGGCATTTGAGATCGGATACAGTTAATGTCAATACTGTATTTGATTTATGGTTCCCGATCATTGTGAAGGGAACTTTCATTTGAAAAAAATCAAGTGTGAAGCTTTCTTGCTTGCCAATTAATATTGGGAATTTGCTTCAAGATCAATTTTAAAGGAATTTTAGTTGTGTTTTAATGCTTTGTTTATTTGTTAATATGTTGGCAATTGTAAGAAGAGGCTTTGCATAGTTCTTTTTTTCATATTTCAATGTGTCAATGTTAACGATAAATAAGCCTCGCCTGTACGCCATTATGAGTACCCAATAAATTAGCAGCCTAGGGTTTCTTTGAATTATAAAAAGAAGTAAAAGGTTTTCACCCTTACCTCTCTCCGGCACATACCGCTACAATCTCAAGTAAATTTGTAACACAATAGTGACAAAAATTTTAGAGGCACACAACGTCAATATATGTAAATTCTCCAGCAGCATTTGAAGAAAATTAATAAAAATTGAATATGTATTGAGATCAAATCAGGACGTCGTTGCTTAGCTATAATCAGCAATAACAAACTACTGCGTTTCTTTCACTTGTTGTCAAACTTTCTACCAAAATTCATCATTTTTGTGATATTACGAATTTATCCAGAACAGTTAAGTGACCCTTCACTTCTTATATTGCTCTTCCCTTACACAGTGGTGTAAATCTCTGACAGCAACATCACCACAATAACCTGTCGCTATCACCTACCTGCGGAAGGTAGTATCACCGTTCACTGTGCGTCGAATCCCTAGCAGTCGCTGATCAGTCTTTCCGGTGGATAGATCGTACAACTTAACTGGTCTCCGTAAGTTAGCATCCTGAGAATGCCCGAACTACTGTAGTCGGAAGGTTGCTAACATCTGCAAGCTCCTAAAACAAAACAAGTTGGTACAGTTAGCTGCAATTTAGAAGCTGCACGCAGTAACTTTTTTGCCGAGTTTAAATTTCTGCACAGATCATTAAGCAGGGAAATGACTGTCGCTGTCTGCTTGCGAGCTGTGTAACCTTTATTCTGATGGATTCAGCGTTAGTTTTTTTTATACATATATTTAGAACTACTGTATCTTTCGTCTGTACTGTTGTGGAAATTGGCCTAACACTGTAATCAACATGATCGGTGGATAGAATGGTGTGTCTGAATTCTTGCTGGTCGTATCTCTCGCAACTCGCTTAGCACAGCTATTGTGTCATTCATATGAAGTTCACTGATCAACTGACATCCAGATAGCCCACAATACACCATTGAGTTGGTGCTTTTGATTACTGAAACTACAAAAATTTTCCATAGTTGTATGTTTTTTTTATTACGGCTTAGTCGACGTCGGTGTCATTGGAGGCATGATATGACTGAGACAAGGAACGGAAAGAAATTTGTCAATGAATTAATTTCGGGAAACCATGGAAAAACGAAATCTGGCCGGAAAGGGATTCAAACCGGCGCCCTCCTGAATTTGAGGCTGGAGCATTACCGCTCAACGACAACGACGACGCTTGGTCGTTGTAAGTTTAACTACCGTATAATACTGCATGTTGTTTTTCAATGCATAATTTATACAATTAGTTTTTATCATTTCTTTTTAAGCAGTTGCACTTTACTTATTATTATTTTACTACTCATTACGGAGTAGGCAATAGTATTTCAAGTTATTACAATTGTGTTGAAGAAATAAACTGATTCGAATATCTCGTTGGTTGCAATGTAATTAAGCGTGTCTCACTGTCGTTTCAACAGCGCGTAGGATCATTACCCAGACGTCACTCAACTATTATTGAGAATAATTTATGAGCAGTAAACAATAAAATGTTGCCTGCAAGAATTTTATGATCTTAGCTGAGGTTAAAATATAAAGAAGATAAAGCTGATGGAGTTGGTTTACTATACATAAATTAGCAACTTCAGACTTCTTTAGACAATGGTTTCATTGAATTAATTCCCATGGGCAGAACGACACATTTGAAACGCGTTTGAAAAAATCTCTGAGGGCAATCCTTTGATATTTTTTTCACGTTCACCTTTCATTTTAATTACCTACCTCGCTGTAGGTTGTAAATCTTTGACATTTCTTAGCACGTTTAATCACGAAGAACGGATGAGTTTACATGTCTGGAAAACCAGAAGGATGCTCTTAACTCTCTTTTTACAAGATTTTTTTTTCTTTTTACCTCAAGCGACCGATCTGTAGTTCTTTATTGTGCACTAACTGTTTTTAGAAGATTTCACAAACAGTTCCTTCACACTTCCTGTGTGTTGCTACGAAATACTGTGAAGTACCTGCCATCGTTTATAGTAACCCTTTTATAATGAATTCTGAATAACGGAAACCCCTGAGTACCGAAAAAGTTACATCTTTACAACTTTCGTCCTAATTAATTCACGTTATGGACGCCTAGGTTTCGGGTAATGTAAAAGCAGTAATCTTCAACTGTAAATCTTAACTGTAAAACTGTAATCGGATAATGTAATACAAATAAAACCTATTCTTGAATAGCAATTCTTCTTACAGCTAGATTTTGCTCATCCATTTGTCGAGCAAAAATTAACAAGGATTACAATATCTTCCATCTCCAGGAAGAATTTAATTGAACATTAGTACCGATAACGATGGAAATCGAAACATGGATGGCTGATCTGGAGACCGAACCTGCGTCCTCCAGAATGCCAGGTTCGAACTTCTGATACCCTTATGATCATCAACAAAACTCTTATCTGTCAAGACCCAAATACGCCTTGTTCTATCATTGTACATGACATCAGACTAATGATTTATGTCATATTCATTAGATTGTCAATCAGACAACTAAACCACATTGTAATAACCTCGTTTCTCTGCATCATATTATCTTCTTCAAATTTTTGACGACCTGGAATTTAAGTTTCTGTATCCATTTTGATAAGTACCTGATCCGCCTCTTTTTTTTGTTTACTTATGGCTTTACGCCTCGTCGACGTAGAGGTCATTAGAGGCGGGATGGGACTGGCGACAAGGAACGGGAAGGATTTCGGCCATGGCCTTTTGAAGTCATTCTCCTGGAGTGATTTGGGGGCACTATGGACAACCCAAAGCTGGATGCCCGGACGGCGATTCGAACCGGCGTCCTCCCGAATGCGAAGCCAAAACGTTAACCGCTCATTCACCAAGCTCAGTATCACCCTCTCAGTTGTTTCTTTAAATGCAGTGCAAATTTGAAACGATTTATCGAAGTGTGGCCGTTATCATTAATTGCACGATTCTATTAATCTTCTTATGGCCGCTCTTATTAATTAGTTCTTTTCTTCTGCAACAAGAAACGGGCGCACACACATCTACTAGAAATATCGCATGCATACTTAAGAAAAAGTTCATGTATTTACAGTTAACAGTTCTAACACACTCGTTCCGTGGAGTTCATAACCATTTGATTTTTGATTCACTACAGTAGTAAAGTTATGATAAGATATTTCAGGTTAGCTATTACAGTCTTCATATTTTTTTAATAACAGTTAAATTGAATAGATTCATTATTTAATTAGAAGGATACTGAAAATATAGTGGAAAGTTAAAGAACGAAATGTACCTGATTTGGTAATAATGGGCGAGGGTAAGAAATTTAGTACAGGAAAAACTATAGAAGCAAGTAGATAAGAAAGTGTGTAACAGACGACCTAGGTTGTAAAGGGTATGCAGAGATTAAGAGATTAGCTCAAGAGAAAAAGAGATGGAGGATCACATAAACGAATTGAGAAACTGATCCCAAAAAATAAAATCTTAATAATCGAAATCGCTTCTTTGATATATTTGAAGTCTACAGCTTTTACTATTAATCATAAGAATAGTACCTAACACGAATGCTTCAAACAATATCATAATATTTGTTGATCATGAGCGGAATCAGTTGACTATACGCAATGGTGGCTCTTGCAAATAAATTGGCATCCTTCTTCGGGGAAGACCAGTTAGTTCTAGAGCGAGAAAGAGAGAAAATAAAAGATAAGTCGCTTCGCGTGTTCGGATGAAAGACGCAAGCTTCGGTATACATAATAATTAGTGCTGATAGAAACTGGAAGCAATGTGTTTATAACATGAGAAAGAATATTCTCACAGTGAGGGAGCCTGTTGTGAACCTAAGTTAAAAATGAAATTTGTTTAAAAGTGGTGTTTTTTTTATCGAATTAACAATCCGATTTAAATAGTACAAGTATAAATCTATTTA
The DNA here is from genome assembly GCA_031002005.1 of Vandiemenella viatica. Classification (NCBI taxonomy): domain Eukaryota; kingdom Metazoa; phylum Arthropoda; class Insecta; order Orthoptera; family Morabidae; genus Vandiemenella; species Vandiemenella viatica. The sequence goes on from JARYHS010011408.1 coordinate 139,720,555, forward strand.
TCTATACTTAATATCGTTAGTCTTCATACTGAAAGAAAACTAGCTGTAAATTTTCAGTCAACAGTGCAATATAATGGCTTTCGAAAAAATTCATTAATAAAATAAATTGTACTAGAGGCCCAAACACACACACACACACACACACACACACACACACACACACACACACACACACACACACACACACACACAAAAGTGGATGGACCGACGCCTAATAATTAACTGGAAGATTCATAAAATGAATATGATTATTAATAGAAATTTTTCGACAACAGAAAAGTAGTACTTCAATGTAAATTTCTAAAAATGCACCCAGCTATATACAAACAGGATTAGTTGTTACAAACCGAACAGATGAAGAGCGTATATGGGTTGCATTTGATTTCTCTGTGTCCTTTTGTAGAAGAAAAGATATTTACAACAAGCTGCTAATTAAAATAGACTAGCTGCCTTTTCGTATTTTAAAATTTGGTCAAATAATTTGTAAGACTGATTACAGTATAAACAGAAGTAGATTAATCCGATGAATACTATACTCACAATTGACTAGTCACACAGGATAAAGCTGTGCTGATTCAAAATAACTTGTCACTTGATGAATAACTCTGAGGGTTGCCATCGTGTCTATCAGAGAATGTGGTTACAAGTTTGAAAAAATCTCTTTTATCAGTAGTAACGAATTTTCTTCACTCTTCATCTGCAGAACAGCAACCTGATACTTAAAACACAACTTTTTCAAATATTTCCTCTCTAATGAGTGAAAATGATGACTTTCTTTTTTTTTAAAGTTAGGAACTTTCAATGATATCGCATTCTGTATCAGTTTATCAATTGTAGTTGTATACCATTGATTTCATGAGTGATTTTAGTTTCACTGAATTTTTATGAGAATCATATGTAGGGATAGCTATATCACACGGTGCATTCTATTTATGTTGCACGTCTGACAGTGATTTCCACCCTTAAAGCGCCTATTTGCGTGCACCGTTTATTAATCTCAATATGTGGAAAGACCTACCAACTCAGGGAAATATTTATAAATAAATAGCGGTAATGATCCAAGTAACAATTCCATGACGGAATAGCTTCTACATTTCACGGGTATTAAGCTATAATTGGGTTGAGTTGGAAACATGGATATATGAAATGACTGATGAATTTTATTTTATTTAACATATGATTATTTAACAAGGTACACAATAGGAAATGTACATATCACAAGCTTGTACAATTTCATATCTCGAGATCTAATGATGTAATCCAGTTAACTGCACTGATCGACGCATCATGTATATCCGCCATTGTTCCCTGGTAGGCCCGAAGAGGACAGTCAGAAACGATGTGATTGATTGTCTGTAAGGAGGCTCCACAGTCACAATTTGCAGAATCTACCCAGCACCATTTGTATAATAAGTAGGCGCATCTGCCTTATACTGTTCGAATCCGATTGATGATTCTCCACTGCCGAATTAATGTAACTAAAAGCAAAAGGTTATTTATCATTAATGTGATGCATACGTAGTTTTATCGTTGAACTGCAAAATGAATCGTGTGAACCTTCACACCGTTGTTCGAACTATGTTCGTAAGTGATACAGTAGAAACATCACACGGCGTACAATATGTCCAAGACTTAGGAATTGAAAATGATAGCAGTAATTAAATGAAGTATGTATCCAATTTTTCTAGAAATTAAGATTTGATTTTTTAATTTACCCAGCTTCTTCAAAGCAATAGACTTAAATAGTGTAGACAGAAGCAACTTCTCTAGAAAATAATGGTAGACATTGGACCCTAATAGGATGGTTATTCGAACGTTCAGCAGTTGTCAGGCGTGCAGTTCTGCTGGCCGTTTACCGAGAAATGCTTTTCGTAAAGGATCGGACAGCACATCAGGAAAACCCACAAAGATAATTGCATTGCGTTTCTGTAAGTGAGTGATAATGATCTTACCTGTCGACAGAGGACAAGTGCTTTTCCCTTGCGTGCGTCTCTGCTTAAACTCTCTTGTTTCCGCGATGAAGCAAACGACCACCGTTACGTCATAACGAGGGAGTGAAAGATAGGTATCAACCCGTTTAAAGTATTCTTTACTTTTTCCAACAGTACTTAGAAAATATTATGCAAGCTTCAAAAGAAAATAAAGTGACACCCAAACTTGCTTTGTTAGCTAGAAATTCTTCAACATATCAAATCGCTGCTCTAGGAAAAATGTCATAAGCATCCCTTGATTTTCTGAGTTTTGTGAATAAACGGTGTTGAAATCAAGATATCGCGAAGAATATTTTAGGATAAAGTTTCCCACGCCCTAACTGAAAATAAAAAATCATTGAAGTTATTTACTTGAAGTTACGCCGGGAAATCAATGAATACATATTCCTGGGAAACGAAGATGGTCCCGGTGAATAATGTTTGTGTTTAATCAATTCCGTCATCTTCTTTAAACTACCTTTTGCGGTCAGGACCAAGCCGTAATGATCCAGATGTCGGCATGCCATAAAGCCTTAGTTTTATATACAAAAAGGTCATGAATATAATTTTTACCTTTATTACAATGTTATAGAGATACAAAGTTGTAGATACCCTTGCCCATGCATTCGGAAAGGGTTTTAGCCACCAGAGATTTTATACGTTGTGTATGGAAACATTGGTACTACCAGGCGATGCTAGTTGTGTTCTCCGGTTTCGTAGTGGTAGGGATTCATGGAGACGCCTTTTAATTTATTGTTAACGCAGTTTGTATTTGAATACCAGCTCCCTGGACCGGTTGGCATTGAGCTCGCCTCACGTCCGCGACCTTTCGCTGGAGGTCGTGGTGCGGTACATCGGGACACCTGTTGCGCGCTGTCGCGGCTACTGCCTGCGTTTGTCTTCTCTTGACCAACAGTTAGACAGATTCCAAGCGACGCTTAACAGTCTCAACGACGTAGGCCTTACAGCATTACAGCGAAATACATCATACAGATGAAGTAGTAAATTATTACCCTTTACATTTCAGCACCCAAAAATATAGTTCGTAATTTTCTTGTTAAACGCCGTATTTCGACCTTATAAACCCCCAAAACAATACACTTCACTTAATCTTACTTACCGAGAACAATTAGATACAATGGACCACGTGTGGTGGATGAGCATTTAACGTTCTGGCCTCGCATTCGGGAGGACGCCAGTTCGAATCCCCTTTGGGCATCCAGAATTGGGTTTTCCATGGTTAACCCAAATCACTCCAGGCGAATGTCGGGATACTTCTTTAAAAAGGCCATGGCCGAATTCCTTCCCGTTCCTTGTCCCTAATCCAATCCCGCCTCCAATGATCTCGACGAAGCGTAAAGCCATAAGTAACAAAAAAAGATACAACGAGGAAAGAAATTTGGCAACTTATCTCTCCATCCAGGTTTGAAATAACTCAGATTAGGAGTATTAGGATGTCGGAGTAGGGTGATAGACTTCATTCACATTTCACTTAACACTCACCAAATACAAGCCGTAATTCTCTTGAAATAATATCTTTTGGTCTACTCTTGCATTATAGTCTTCACCATCGTCCTCAACCGTTTCCAGCCACTGGCCGGGTCTGTTTCATGCACAAGCCTCTTCATTTTCTTCTTTCTTCCCACCACCTCTCTGTCAACACCTTGTTCCAGTCCTCTCCTCTCTTACGTTCACTCTCCTCCACTCCTTTCAGCCATACATCTCTTGGTCTTTCTCTGGGTCGTTTGCCATGTATCTTAATTTAGTGGATTTTTCTTGGGATTCTCTGAACTTCCAGTCTCTTTACATGTCCATACCATCTCAGTCTGGTCCTCTCTACCCTTTCCTGTAGGGGTTCCTCCTTTATGGTGCATTTAATCACTTCATTCCTTATTCTGTTCATTTTAGTAACTCCCATTCTAACTCTTAAAAACTCCATTTCGCTTGCTTGTACTTACTCTGCTGATGCACCGTTTCTTCATTGTCCATGTTTCAGCAGCACAAGTCAAGATAGGCACATGTGATGTGTGATAGATTACTCTCTTGCTTCTCTGTGGCACATCTTTATTCCATATCAGGCTTCTAATGCTCCTTAGAAACGCCTCTAGTTGTTTTCCCCTTTCACTTATCGCGCCATCATTTCCTCCACATTCCTCTAATATACTCTCCAAGTACTTGAACCTGCTTACCTTCTTTAGCTGTTCACCTGCCATCACAATTCCCTAGGTTATCCTGTCCTTCTTTCTGATTGTTTCCATGTACTCACATTTCTTTACATTAAATTTCAGGTCATATTCTTCCACACTGTCTGTCCATACATCTCATTCCCGCTGCACTTCCTCTTCATCACCTCCCCAGATTATCAGATCGTCCGCAAAAGCCATCACCTCTCCCATCGCCACTGGCACTTTCTGCAGTATATCATCCATGATTACAATGGTGATAGGGCACTTCCTTGTTTTAGTCCATTCCTTTGTTTCAGCCAATCTGTTCTTCCTTCCCCTATTTTCACATAGCTCACACTTCTTTGTTACAGTTCTGTCACTTTCCTGGTGGTTTCTATGGGAACTTCTCTGTTCTCCAAGGCCTTCCACACCTTACTTCTATGTACACAATCATATGCTTTCTCAGTATCAATAAATACCAACAGTAGATCCTTTCCATACTCATAATGTTTTTCCTGCAGCTGTCTCATAACAAATATCAGCTCTACCGTCGTTCTCCCTGATCTGAAGCCATACTGCTCTTCCCTTAGCACTATTTCCACCCTGTCACGTATCCTTTTTTTTTAATGATCTTCTCATACACTTTGGCACAGTGACACATCAGTGTAATACCTCTATAGTTTTTAAACTGGTCCTTCTCCCATTTTTGAATAAATGGATAGTTATTCCTTTTTTCAGTCTTCAGGATTTGCGCCTTTCTCATCACACGGTAAAGCCAGTGCTTTTATACTACTCCTGCTGCCCTTATCATTTCCACGCTCACTTCATCGATGCCTCGTGCCTTTCCACCCTTCATCTTACCCAGAGCTGTTTCCACTTCTTCCCAAATTAAATCCTTCTCTTTCTATCCTACGTGGTTGTTATTTTACTGCTTCTATTGAACAACTGTATCATCCTGTGACCTATCTGAGTTTAGTAAGGCTTCAAAATGCTCCTTCCACATCCTTATTAGTCTTTCTGAGCTGTTTATTTCGTTTCCATCTTTATCCAGCATATTGACATTTTCTACCCGCTCCTTCCTCTTCCTTTTTACCATTCCATATAGTACTTTCTTATATCCTTTGCTATCTTCTTCCATCATGTTGGTCCATTTCTCCAGCCACTTCCTCCTTTCCTCCGTTTCCCTTGACTCCTGTGTCTTCTGCTTGAACTATACCCTAAAGGCCTAATTCTTGAGTTCCACTACTTGTTTTATTCTATCATTCCACCATGCTATTTCTTTCCACCTTTCGGAAAGAAACATGGTGCACCATAGTAAAAGATCTTAAGTGTTACAGGATTTTCTAAGCAGAGTATAATCAAATTGTACAGTGGTCAGGGCCGGCGTTAGGGGGGAAGGGAATGAATTTTACAGGGGCCCCAACCGGTTAAGTCATTTCTAAGAACGCTTATCCCGGGCACGAGAATCCAAGCGCCGTTCCTGACAATGATTAATCATGTCAGCAGCCACATCATCCACAGGAATTGTTCATCGTGGATAGCAAACTGTTAAATCATCTCTCGAATTCATTCTTCCTCGTCGAAAACATAGCAAGAAATATCAAAAAGTCAACGCTAAACATACAGAAATGAATTGTGAAGTGTGAAGACAGATCCTCGTACAGCAACACTGCTGCTCATAAGTTACGTGACATGACGACAGTAATGTCTGCGTGGAGAATCCTGGCGGAACAATACTGGGCACGTCAAAAAAATGGCAGTGTTGGATTGTCTGCGTTGTTTCAGTTTCTATCACAACAGAGATGCAGAGCAACAATTATAATCTCTCCCCTCAATTCGACGCCTTTTGTTTAGTATGGGACTAATTACATTCATGGTGGACTTCCCAAATATTTAGGTATCGACGGCACACGCTGCAATTGGCTTGTTATTATAGAAAATGTCATGCTGCTTGGAAACATGTAGTGTCCTACATGGTTGCGTGGTCAGGACCTCTTTTTAAAACGCATTCCATAGTGTTGTGTCAGCTGAAAGTTATGTATGGTTATATGGAGTTCCTTTGAATTCTATTCTATAACTCTGATGTTGAAATTAACAACAGCTATTTTTATTATTTTAGTACGATAAGCACAACCACAAACTACCGAGAGTATCGAACCCTTTTCACAGTACGGTAGCTAGCACTTCTCTGTTTGGCTAGCAGGTTCCAACGAACCTCTGACTTTGGCAATTATGTTTCCTAGAGCAACATCAAAAACCTGTTGTCTTTTCGAAGGTTTTTTTCTGTTTTCGTATGATTCAAAAGTTATTGATTTCTTTTTAAGTTTTAATTGTAACTGATAATTAATAGGCCTAATTTAAGTGCAGGTATACTATTAATACGTTGTATTAATGTAATTGTAATATCATGATTCCTTCACAGAAATACAAATTTCACGCTTATCAATGAATTATTTGAGATAATGACGTTTACTAATGTCTTTTGTATTGTATTTCAACTATTTCTAACAATGTAATTGTAAGTCGCTGGCCTGATTTTTTTAGTAATTATATTACTTCAAATATTTAAATTAGTTGTTAAGATTAAATTTCACTATTTGAAGACAAGTTTTAATTTTATCACCGCTTATTTCTTTGGATTCGCCTAACAGAAATACGTAACTTGTCGGCAACCAAAGAATGTGTACACCTTTGCAAAGCTTGAAGAGAACTTCATAACGGAGGTATTAAAACGTCACAACATGCAATGAGCCATCAACTTTAGATTCCTTCAGCCAAGAGGTAGGTGTCGAGTTGATTAATGGAGCCATCACTCTCCAGCTAATTGACACCGCAGCGTTATTACTACCGACGGTGTGACGAAGGAATGTGGTTCGCCTGCAGCAGTCTCCGCGAATAAGGAAACGGCGTCCAGTTTTTGTGAAGCGCGCGAAGAATGGAAGTGACTGACGCTGCAAGCCTGAGCCATGACTCTCGCAGTTGGGGCAGGCACCATACTCTCGGTCTCACTTTCTGAGACTGTAGATTCTAACAACAAAGAGTCAAAAGAAATGTATATTTCTCAGGGAATAAGCAAGTTCTCTGGTCGAACGATACAGAATACAAATTGAGGTTTGTTATGAGTACGTTATGTGTCCGTGTGATTATTGCAGATGTATGTCGTTAAGAAGAATGTCATAGAAATGACCATTTAATCGAAAATATTTGCCATAAGGGTTAGTTCTTCTGTGACGTGCAAAACGAATGACAGTGAATAAGAAATCTTAAGAAATTTAACATTCAATAAATATGATTAACTTCTTGTTTTATTATGTGGAATTTCTTTACTGGCAGTCATTATTTTGTTAACTTCACATCCGAAGCCTAAGATAATTAAAATACTGAGATAGAAATCTGAAGACTTTGAGATCAAGGCAGGGATCAAACAGGGAGGGCGGATTTTCAACAATGATGTTAAACATATTACTAAAAGAAGTGATGAGACAATGGAGAGTACCGAACAGAAAAATGAAGATACTAAGGACACACATGGAGGACATAAAGGATAACAGGGCACAGATGGATTGCTTAGCTTTTACAGACAACATAGAAATAATACGCAAGACGGATGAAGATGCAAAGAAACAACTGGAGCAAGATGGCCAGAAAGGTAGTACCGAAGATTTTATTTTGAAATGACGAACACCACACGATACGGGGAAATACCGCAAGGCACTATACAAAAGGGAGACAAAATTAAGTGCTTAGGAGAACATGAGGAGAACAGAGAGAGAGTACTCACTAGGGAAGTGCACAGTAAACGTTACATAACAAACATAGGACAATTGGTGCTGTATGTGGCAGAAAGAATAACACTTGGTCCCTTGGATGCCATGGGACGGAACAACTGAAAAAAGAAGTGAATGATGTGAAAGATGGGAACAAAGATCAAAGGAAGAGTTGTACCAGAACATGAGGTCGATATCGAAAGTAATCTGTCTGAAAATGGGAGGATTCGCGGTGTAAGTAATTAGGATGGACGTGGATAAAAGGACCAGAAAAGAATGGGAGATAGCATGCAGGGCGAGAGGAAAGACACGAACGAAATTGGAAGCTGAACTTAGAGAGGACTAGGTTGAGATAAGGATCTAGGTGAAAGAGGAGAACTGTAGAATTAAGTGCACAGCAACTAAACGATAGAGAAAACTACACAGACAGGATTGAGAGCCACTAATAGATAGATAGGAGAAAAGGGTATTTATAATCTCAGAAGAAGAACGGGAGAAGATGAAGAGAGTCTAGGAAAAGAAAAGAACCCAGTCCTTGAAGGGACTAACAGCGGTCATCCTCTCCATAGTTCTCACCAAAAGAATGTCTGCGGTTGTCAAGATGTTTCCCACCATTATTATCAGTTTGAGTAAATCCTCCTAAACGACAAATGAATTACTTTCCAGAAAACGGCCCATGACCAAATTAAAGGACAAGGAAGAAGGTTGAAGGAATTCGGCAATAACCTTTTGAAGGAACCTACCCAACATTAGTCAGGAGTGATTTCTAGAATCCATGGAAAATCTTAAGTGAACCGACGTCTTCCAGAATGCCTTGCACGAGCATTAACCACTCCATAGGTTGCTAAAGGATGTACAGGTTGACGTATTTAGCATAAGCAAGATGAAAAATGTGTTATCATTCGTATTTTTCGCTAAAGTGTTATTACACTCTTTGTCTTAATTAAAATATTTATGGCACACATTGCGATAATTTATTATCCTCATCAATAAACATTGGAAAATCTACGCCAGTTTCATTAAGATTGGTTTGCAGTACCACGAGTTCAAATTACTCATCACATGGTGGTTACATGTAGTCACAGTGCCGACTTCTACAATACCGAAACAATGTATACGTGTACACTACAGTTATAATATCCAGTGCCGTTGTATTTTGTTAGTAACTGTCCCGGATAGACTTCTTAGAAACGCTTCCTGAACATAAGAGCATTCTTCTACAATCAAAGGAAATTAGGAAAAGATGGTAACTAAGGTACCACGCGATATGTAAATAGCAGTAACTACAACGAAAAGTAGATGTATGCTATCAACTATATTATTTGCAAAGCTCACTCACTCACTTCGATAGCTATTGGCTTGAGAAAGTTGTCACGTGTCAGCCTTCTCTCGCAAATTAACAGCAACCAGAGATATCATTAGAAGAAATTGCAGGTTATGACCACCGTTAGCCAAGCAACTGCTACCAAATTAATTGGCATAATATATTCATTAAGTTTGCTTTTCGTTGCATTTCATAGTTAAAGAAAATCAATAAACTTTACGACTGAAAAATCGGGGAACTGCTTTTCAGTAACATTTTGCAAATGAAAGCAACATAAAAAAACTTAAATTACCCATGGTCTCTGCTGTAACCACGAATGCTAAATGTTGTCATTCCGGCCTACGATAAATTTCAATTTAATTAAAACTTTCGCTAACGTTGTTGCTTGACCAAAGTTCATACATTACTATTTATTTACTTTTTACGTATTTTAATGACCATTTTCGTTAATGATCTTTGTTCATCATCGCTGTACGTGAGTTATTACGTTTTCAGGCCAAATATGTTACCGAATGGAGCATTATGGCAATTAATTTCTTCGGAGATGCTCAACTGTTCGGAAACGTGATGCTTTCGAAGCCAAAAGGAATTATTCAAATTTTGCAGAGAGAACTTCAAGGATCAAATACAAGTGAAGTTTTTTATTTCTTCAGGAAGTTCTAGTCTAAGACCTTTGATACAATTATACGAGAACGCGATCGTGCCTCTCCGTGTGTAATACCTACGTCTATTAATACTTCTAAGTTCTTCATGCTCACGAGATTTTAACCATCCTAAGGGTAGAAAACAGTGAAGTTCGTATTTGGTCAGATCAGGTCAAGCTGTCATAATTTTTGACCATAAAAATTGGAACTATTCTAGACCGGTGACAATATGCAAATACGGTCAGGGACTTACACTAGTAATATATAATACCGTTGTTTTTTTATGCCAAAAATATATATTAACTGTAAAATCACACAGAAAAATGGAGATGTAGTTAATGCTCGCAGGCTTTGAACCTACTTTGGTGCTTGTTGTTAAGTTCCAGATGATATTAAATAACAGTCCCGTCTCGCATAAAACAAACCTGCTTGATTCCAAAGTCCTGCATGCGGAGTAACAGACTTCACCTCAGTAAGTGGAGGTTACTGTTTTAGTTTATGTTGTATGAACGCCACGGTCATTTCTTAAGAAATTACAAGTTTCTTTAACCCAGAGATCGTTACCTTTATTTTCATAAATTTCTTAAATAATCAGCAAATATCTAAAGTATTACATGTTAGAATTATGCGTTGAATAGTTTATGTTATAGACAAGAAAGTTCCAGACTATTCTCATACTTTTTTCTTTCCTTTTTTTTTTTTTTAAATCCGTCTCACTAAGGAACACGATTCGCTTGTCTTCTGTTTTACACAGGTTCCCAGTGTGAAGAGGAGGGCACTGCCTGTGGCCTGTGTCCTGTCCGAATACAAACCGGGTTTCTTAGACTCGGCGTACTTAACTCATCGGAGGACAGTTTCTGATGCTATTTGTTTGCGAAATGTATAAATTATTGTGTCCTGTATGACAAGTAGATTTTTGTTTGTGAAATGTGTATTTTATAAGGCTGAGATTGGGGAGTGTTCCAGCATTCGCCTATATGACTGCAATAAACCGCCTAGGGGGCGTCCATTACTTACGTGAGGTGTTTTTCCGGAATTCCGGACCCTCCCCCTTTTTCTCTGGTGAGATTTGGTCGGACAACCCCCTGTAATTTCACCTCACCTCACGTGAGATTTCCACTGACCCCCCCCTCCCCCTTAGTGAGATTTCGTCGAACACCCCCCCCCCCTCGCCCTATTTCACCTCACGTAATTGAGGGACACCCCTAAAAGAGCAATCTACATCTACATCTATACTCTGCAATTCACAATTACTGGGGGTGGCAGAGGGTGCTAAGCACCAATCCTATTTTAGAGTATTCCAATCCCGAATAGAACGAGGAAAGAAAGAATACATAAATGTATCAGTACGGCATCTTATCTCTCGAATCTTATCCCTTCTGTCATTGCGACCCAAATAGGTTGGCGGAAGAAGTATTTCGTTGCACTCGTAAATTAGAGATTTTCGCATATTCTCCAACAAATTTAAACGAAAACGACGTCGTCTGTCCGGCAAACAATCCCAGCTCAACCCACGTATAAGCTCTGTGACACTCACATAAGGACTGTAACTAGCGGTCACGAATCGAGCGGCTCTCCTCTGTACTTTCTCTAACGTGTCAATCCATCCCTTGCGATACGGATCCCAAATTGCACAACAGTATTCCAAATTCGGACGCACTAGTGTTTTGTACGCTATTTCCTTTGTATGAGCATTGCAGCTTCTCAAAACATGACCTATAAAACGTAGTTTAGAATTAGCTTTGCCTACGACGGAATTTATGTGCAAGTCCCATTTCATGTTGCTTTGTACTGTTACGCCTAGATACTTCAGGGAATCGACCGTGTCAACAACTGAATTGTTAACTTTGTACTCGTGAGCAAACAGGGTCTTTTTATTACTTATTTGCATTGCCTTGCACTTTTTACAGTTAAGTGTAAGCTGCCATTTACGGCACCATTCCGAAATAACATCCAGATCGCGCTGTATTTCTAAGCAATCGTCAGAGCACCCCACTTCCCTATAAATAAGTGACCTAAATGACTCGAACCTGGTCAGTTGTAGCTTCCCGAGCCTGTATGCGGCGACTTAACACATACTGGCGAGTGTGTTCTCATCGTGTTGTTTATTTTCAAGTGAAATTGGAGATGAAATGTTAGAAAGGATTTGAGACACAGGTCACATTGCCAGCAGACGTGATTCTTGGAATAGTGTTGGCACTTCACGATTTTTTTCCTCTATATCATACACTGGCTAACTTTGTTTTCTTGTGGCAACATCTGCATATGATAGTGTGGAGGAATTACAATGGTTCAGAATGCAACGGATCTCTGTAAGCAGTTGGACAAAACAAGAGACAAATACTGAGGGATATAAGTACAATCTTCTAGTGACAGAAAAATATGCTTGGTAAAAAATGTTATTACTGGCTAACTCCTTTTTCACCACTGATGACTTCACTAATCGAAAGAAATAAAAAATTTCAATGGCAGTCTGTATTTAGACTACTAAATAAGAACTTATTTGTTAAGAGAGGTAGCTTCACCTCCTACATGATCCAGTTTTGTATGAGTAAATGGAATGGACTTGAAACATTGGTTTGCTGATAGGTACTGTACATTCGATGGTGTTTTCCCTTTCTCTACGAATAAACATAAATTTTACGTGTAATAAAATTTGATATAGAGATGAGTGCCCCTATGATTAAAGAACATTGCTCGAATAAAAGATACGTTAGTATGATTGTCAAACATTTAAATCACCTAAAACTGAACACCGAGCGTGGTGGTGTAACGGCTAGCGTTCTGGCCTCGCATTCGGGAGGACGGCGGTTCAAATCCCCGTCCGGCATCCAGATTTGGGTTTTCCATGGTTTCCCCAAATCACTCCAGGTGAATGCCGGGATGCGTCCTTCAAAAGGCCATGGCCAAATTCCTTCCCATTCCTTGCCCCCATCCTTTCCCGTCTCTAAAGACCTAGTTGTTATAGGAGACGTTAAGCAGTTAAAAAAAAAAAAAGACTGATCAGCATTGACATGGATATAGTTACTCAAATTCTTACAAAATTTAGTACTTTTTGCTATTTGAGTGATAATACAAAATTTCTAGCATGCTACGTTATGCAAGTCTATTGTTATTACAGCGTTCACTATTCTATACAATACGGATAGTAGTGCAACAGTGCTAAGTTTTAAGATGTAGCTATTATAGTACGAGTAGTCGTTGACCTCGGCATCGTATGAGAAGTCAGTCGGCCTCTTGTTGCAGGGGTCGCCAGTTCAACTCCAGAATCTGGCATAAGTGGATACGAAAGTGTATTCCTGTGACAGAAAAAAGGTTCCTTTTTGTATTCTACTATTTCAATCTTCGTAAGTAATTACGTAAAGATGAAATTACTGCTCTGTGTTAAGTTTACAATGAAACTGCGACCCTTAAATCATTTTTATCATCTAGATTTAAATGAAACTGATGTTTAAAATCAAATTATTTACTAATTTTTTTATTACACAATTTAATTTGCTTGTAATATCAAGGGACCTGAACCAACTATGACTGTTTCCTGCGTGATATATATCTGTGACAACACTGACAGCGTTATAACCGAGTAATAACAAGCATATTTACACGAAATTGATTATGTAAATTAGGATCTGTAGTATTCATAACACTGTGAAATTTTATATCTAAATTTGTGTTGTAAACTCTTTACTGAATCAACTGATTTCAGACACAGTTTAAATCCTGCTAAAATGTAACCAGTTTCCATTGAGCGTAAGATTTACATTATGTTTTTAAGTAACAATAAATTACACTTTCACTTTAGCACTGTAACACGTATAGCACCACATTTCTTATGTAGTACTTTTATCACACAGTTGGACAGAATTTGGCTAATTTCAGTTCTGACAGCCGGTATTATTTAGAAAAAAAAGAGTATGTTTGTGTACCGTCAAAACTTATATTACTTCCATACTGCACATAAAGGCGTGCAATGGTTATACTACTACTAGTTTTCTCATTTATGAAGCTACAAGTAACATTATTTCAGAGAAAGATGCAGCATTTGCTTTAGTGATATAAGGATTTAAGTTTTAAAATGTCTCGAATCACTGCGATTACTCTGGTATTAGAGCAATCAGGTCGATATAGCCATTCAAACCCCTTGTTCTGCCTACATATTGTGCAAAAGCATAGGCCTATGTTCCACTATTATCCAGGTACAAGGTGACCTATCAAGTGTGGTTTATTATGAATAAGTTAATCATGATAACTTAACCATCATTCAGTTTTAATGCAAATTTAGTGTATTAGCTTTTTTAAGACATTAGACTCAGAACTGATGGACTTATCACTATCATCATTTCTGGTTTGATCCAGTGTGAGTAAAACTTATGGTGGCTTTTAAAACTATAATTCAGATTAAAATATTCAGAACCCAACTAATTCGTAGCCTTCAAACGAGCCGTTTGTAAAAGTTAGACATCTAAAGTGCCTAATCAATTTGTGAGTCAGCCATTTATCACGACGCGCAAACGTTATGGAAATGTTCTGAATTGCCGTTATAAAAGTTAATGGCATATTAAACTGCAGTACAAGCGTTGTATCCGAGAATGGCGAAAACGACGTAAATTAAGTAATCTTTGTTGTATACTTACTTAACGTGGTCCAGTGTATCCTTCAACGAATTATGGCGTTCAGCAAAGCGTAACCGAAAAACACCAACGAAAATTTACCACCAGGGAAGGCTATCAACCTTCAATTAGTTTTCAACTAGATCGATTTTACCATTGAACCGAAATAAAGATAATAAAGAAGCTACTAAAAATATAAACAAATTACATTTACCGTGTCACAGAGGCATCAGAGAGCGGAAGAAATAATATAGGTAAAACCTTTCAGTTAACGAAAATCACGACTTACTTCATTTTAGGTATAATAATAGCCAACCAGTTGCTTAAATTTTTGATTTATTAATCTTAACTGCAGTTTCAACAAACATAAGCTTGTTAACTTCAGAAGTACCTGGACAAAAATTCAGATAAATTATTATTATAAATTATAAAATTAATATAATTATATTAATTTTATAATTTATAGTAAAAATTTATCTGAATTTTTGTCCAGGTACTTCTGAAAAAGACGAGCTAATGTTTATCGAAACTGCAGTTAAGATTAATAAATAAAAAATTTAAACAACTGGTTGGCTATTATTGTATCTAATACGAGTCTCACCGTTGCTGTAACGCTACCATGCTCAAGATTTTACTTCATTTTGATGTGGTCGTAGCATTACGTGAAAAAAAACAGATACTTTGTTTTCGATGACGTTTATTAGCAAATCACAACGCCGTCATTTCAAGTTGTAGTCTAGTCGAAGAAACACGGCAATTTCTTTATGCATAGACTGTGTTGTATAGAGAAACATTAAAAGAAATATCATTCAAGAGTGATTTACACTCGCCCACTGAGAGTTCCATAGACAGATAGAAAATTAAATTCATTTAACTAAAAACAATTATTTTGGATTTAAATTAAAGGGCAGTAAGTGGAGATTTTTTAATTTATTGAATTCATTATAGATTCTGTGAAATTGGTGTGAATCAAAAAAAAAAAAAAATGTCTGGTACCTAAAATATTTTAACGAATTTTTTAGGTAATTTTGGCTGATAAATTCGAAAATAACTTCAGTTTTTCTCTGTCAGGTCTAGTTTTTTTACTGTACTCATCTTCATTTGACTCCATTACATTGTAATACATGTTTACAACAGTGTAGCTGATATTAGTGTGATTTAGTGGAATTACACAAGTTTGTTACTTTTAAAAAATTTCTTGTATTCACATAAATGGCAATTAATATCAAATGATAAACTATGCGTGGACCATAAACAAAACACTAACATACATTCTAAATTGAAAGTGCAAAGATTTCGCCTGAAAATTAAAGGAATAAATTTGATTTTTCTAGCTCATCTAGATGTTCTTTTAATATACTGGAAGCCCTACAAGGAGCCATATATATTAAAGGGGCCCGTCATTTTTATTATAGTGTCTGACACGGTCTCTACTATCTCACATGCAAAGGAAGTATGGGTATTTGGTATAACATGATTGCTGTCTTAAGATAAAATCCACCAAATGCAATGTTGCCGCCTGAAGGGTTTATAACAAATTAAAAATTAGACGTAAAAACATACATAGTAACGTTAAAAACATGTGGACTGGGAGTAAATGTGCAAGCTTCGTAGCTTCAGACAGTGACGGTTTACAAGCGACATCTGTGGCAAATCACTACGAAAGATGAATTCAAGATACGCAGTGAAATTAAACATACTTCCAAACTAACACCACACGCTCCTTGTTTTCCATGTTAGAACGAATAGAAACATATGGACTGTCACTCATATGCATATACTTATAAACATCTTTCACTTTGACTTACACATAACATATATAAAAGAGGGATACCACAGGGCTTAAAATATGGACCTGATATGTCAAAATGAAGGTCGTATTTGGAATCAGGGGACCAAATTCGTATAGAAATGATGTATATTTCCTCAACACCAAAATCTTTGTTGCCCTGTGTTATCTGCTGAAGAATCGTATTTACTAAACTGATTCTTGTAGTTATTTTGCAAACTATCGCTTCTTTTTAACCGTAATCTTTCTAAGAATCGCAAAAAATTGTACTAGAATTATCGGATTTAGTAGTTTCGGAAATAAGAAGGGGAGTAGAATTCTTTTTGTAGTTTTCCACCGAAACTTCGTATAAATCATGAAATTAAAAAAAAATCTAAATTTTTTCCGAGTCAAACAGATTTTAGAAATCTTGGGACAGATACGTAACCTTGAGTTCTAGTTAAAATCAAGAATTTTCCCTTCGAAAGTACAGTACAGCCTCGAGATATGTAAGGCATTTGATTCAACTCAAGATTAACTATTTTTAAAAGTAACAGATAAGCTTAGAATGAAAGTTCGAGAGAAGGAATAGAGTAAAAACATCAGACGAAAGGAGTGCCTCGGCACACTGCTGTTATTGTGAAGCTTAGCCATGTAAAAACAATAAGTACTTAGCAAGTTGGAGATGATCATAACCAACCAAGCGGGTTCAGGAAAAGGTTCAGGTATTTACTGTTAACACACAGCGGGAAGCGGAGTCGGCGAACTTATCAGTATGGGAGGATCACCATCCAATCATTGAAGCAGGCGAGTATTTTTCTTAGGGATTTACCTACCGTCGACGTTGTGGTAATTAGAGCCATCATAGGATTCTGAACGAGGGACGTGATGGCCTTTTGAATTAACTACCGTAGCATTCGCCTGTAGTGACTTCTAGAAATCGAGGAAAATTGAAGTCAGGATAACCGAACCGAGGATACAGCCCGAGTACTTCAGAATGACAGCACCTAACGCCAACCGCTCATCGGGCTCGCCGATTCATGATTAATATTCATACGTGTAAGAGACCATAACGAATGATATTAAGGTTGAATTGATATACCCTGCGACATTTCATATCTCTCGCGCGACTACGCGGTCGCGACACTAGAGCGCTTAAATGGCAGAAAAGGCTGCACCACTCGCTAGCAGGAGTGGCGCCGCCACAGCCGCCGCCAGGGAGGCCGCTGTTGACGGAATTGTGCTTGTTATATCTGTTGTAAGTAATGTGATTTGTTTTAAATATTATTTCACGGAATAAAATTGTTCAAATGAAATGGAAATAAAATTAAAACATCATGCCTAACCATTTCTGAAAATAAAAAAATTAAAAAATTGGCAGTACCGGGATTCAAACCCTAGACCACAATTTATGAAGCAGATGAGGGGTGGCCAACCCAAATGATCGTGAGGGGCCACTTTGAAAATGCATCATAACTCCGCTCGTCGTATGTAAAATTATATATCCTCATATTAGATTTAGAGCCACTATAGATATTTGTTGTAGTGAAAAATTGAAACATAATGAGTTATTATTATTGTTATATTATTATTATTATATGTAAATATAGATAATATAATAATAATGATACTAAACGTACATTGTAAAGAAATGTATAATACTAAAAGTAAAGATATGGATGCACAAATAATTTATTTTTTAATACATTGGATTTCACTACTTTGGCCATCTCGCGGGCCGGAAAAATATTCTTGGCGGGCCGCGGGTTGGCCACCCCTGGCCCAGACAAGCCTGCTCTTCACAACATAAAACGATAACTTCAGTCTATAAGAGCCATATGGATTTTTAGTATGCGAATTTTTCAAAAAGTACGGTGCATTTGAAGATGCTACTGTACCACAGACATATGGGACGAATACCTATCAACATTTACACAAGAGATTGAAATACGTTCTTAGCATGTCTAATAGTCCCTGTGTCAGCCGTTTCAATCCTACCTGTCCGACACCCAGAGAGGTGACTCCTCTGGCGCAGCTGTGCTGATAGATTTGATGATATTGCATCTGAGGAAAGAGAAGTAATATATGGAGTGGCACAGGGAAGTAAATTGGGACCATTATTGTTCAAAATGCATAAAAATGATTAATATTGTAAAATACATACGTTTGCGGACGACACTTTGATTTTCCTTCATGGGGAAAATGTGTCTGAGGCAGTGAAGATATTACATTATGAGCTATAAGTGGTTAATAAATGGCTAAACAGTAATGCGTTAATTATAAATGTCTCTAAGACAAAATGTCGTAATGGGGAAACTTGGAGTTAGAAACGAGGCGGCAGAAAAGCGGTCGGTTATAAAAAATTGAACCAAAATAAATTTATTTCAGTAATACAGTATCTAGAAATAATTATTGACGACAAACTTAATCTTGAGGCCCGTGGATTATATAAACAAAAAAGTGATAATAAAGGTTAATATCAAGGAAGATATTGTCTAGATCAGTAAAAGAGCTATTGTTTAAGACAATTGTGATGTCACGCTAAGATACCCCTCCACAAGACCTGTCATGGCAAGTAAGATAGAAATTAATAAGTTACAGACAAATTTCAATAAGGCAATTAACACAGTGTTAAATAAGAGACGCACAGAAAATAAAATTTGCTAACAATGTTGGGTTATGTATACACTGAAAAAGAAGTAATAGGTAAGAGGAGTATGGGACTAGACAGATCACATTTTATATCAAACGTAAACAGGGTGCTAAGGCTCAAAAGAATGTGCTCCATAAATGACTATATATGTATAATAAACTATCAGTGGAAATAAAAGCATCTGAATCTGATGGAAGATTTAGGAATAGTTTGGGTACTTTTCTGAAAGGCTGTGAATAAAATATGATTCTGGAAAAATTAAAATGTTGAATTTTTTATCTTTGTTAAAAATATGTCGTATTTATAAACTTGTTAAATGTATTAGCCTCAGGCTATTTGTAAATAAATAATAATAATAACAACATGGATGTGGAATGATTTAGGGTTCCCTTAAACTGCTGAGCTGTAGAACCTAATACATTAGATAAATCTTGTTAATTAATGCCTAGCAATGCTGTTAAGTGAGAAAATCTGGTTCACTAAACAGCATGTGTTAAGTTACATCAAAGCCGTAGATTGAATTATTAATTACTGATCAGCGATATTCAAATAATCTCTGAAGGTATGATTAATATCACTCTAACTCGCCGTCGCTACGTGACTTTAATACTCAATACGAAAGCTCTAGACTTCTGCCCCAGTAATAATCCTCGGTTGCTGAAGTGATGAAGAGGACAGGCGTAAATTACTTACATGTTTCACAGAGCGATTAAGGTACAGTATCTACAAAACAACGGCAGACTAGTAGATCGCTATCGAATTTTAACATAACAACGAACCAGTGAAGAAAAAGTTCTGGATTTAGCATAAATGTTTTGGGAAAATCATATTCTGTCGAGAATTACAAGTCGCTCGAAGCGGAACTATGTTTTGTAGGTTACCTAAATGTACGTGCAACAAACTAAAGTAGTGATACCTCCACATGATACAAATTTTTACGGCTGGTATAATCCAGTCGTCAAATTTTCTAAGATACAAATAGTTAAATTTTGTACACTACGGATATGCTGTACGTAAGGAAATTCCTGCGCAGGTAACCTTGGGCAGAAAAGTTGCATCAGATACATAATACTATACCGTCATGCACATTTTTTAGTAGTTGCTATCAGACCATTTAAACTTTTAAAAGAAAATAAAGTCGGACATAAGAGAAAGGCTTATACTCTTACAACATTATAATATCATCAGTGTTATAATTTCACGCTATGTTCCTTGTTACAATCATTCCATAAATTTTAAAATTTCCGCAGTACATCTCCGCAAATATTATTGAGGGAATTCTGAATGCTCCATCCAGTTAACCGAAACAATAGATATTCTTTGAGTGTCTGTGTTGTTACTTCACCTCTTGTGTGATCTGTCACAGTTTAAAAAAACTTTAATCTCAAATATTTCATTTCAGCAAGAGAGTTTACCTTCTCAAGTTTTTATATGTCTTCATTTTTGTATTATAACTGGAAGAACTACAGTTCATTATTCTATGATCTTTTCAAAAGTTTTTAACTGTTTATCATACCTACTTGGATATTTAAAATTACAGCTTAATTATTTAGAAAAACTATTTAATTGTTTGATGAAATGTGAAAGTAACAATTTATCTTGGATGGTGATAGCTGATCTTATTGCTATCCTCCGTATCAAAGTTTAAAGCTGTTATGCAGATCGTGTAACGAATATTATAAATCATATCTGCTTCTAGCCAGGAGCCTGAGTTACGTGTATGTAGTAGCACTTTTAGGCTACAGTAACGCAGAATTTATAATTTTACATCCATTATAAATCTTAATTGTCGACAACATTAACGTACACACTGAAGAAATAGCTCGCTGAATCACACAGTATACTGGAAAGTAGCTATTGGGATATGATAAAATATTAACTTATTAAAATGCTGCTGTCAGTGCTCTGTAGTGTAACAGAACAGACATCCTCGCAGAGTACTGTGGCCCAATTGTAGTTCGCATACGTTTCACCTCAAGTAATTGATTTTGGAATGGAATCTTCTTTTTCTTTACCTATGGCTTTACGCCTCGTCGGCGTCGAGGTCATTAGAGGCGGGATGGGACTGGGCACAAGGAACGGGAAGGATTTCGGCCATGGCCTTTTTTGATGGAAGCACCCCGGAGTGACTTGGGGAAACCATGGTAAACCCAAATCTGGATGCCCGGACGGGGATTCAAAACGTCGTCCTCCCGAATGCGAGGCCAGAACGTTAGCCACTCACCCACCACGCTCGGTGGAATGGAATCCACATAGTTCCAAATGGTTCCAATAAATTCTACACGCAACACGGGTTTGGTTTGAATGATAATATTCTTTAACTGGGGCACGATCTCCTAAGGAACAGTAATGCCTCTTTCAATGTGTCTGCCAATCGTGTAAACTTTGAGCACCTGTGTTGTTCTGTGTGTGTAACGAATAACGTATCGACGGGAAGTAGAGAGCACATCACATGGAAAACTACCTAAAAACCGAAATCAGGATGATTGGTATCACGGAACCAAAATTTTATCGTTGTAGTTTGCATAGTGTGAGTTGCAGCTATGCTAGATAGTACCCAGCGCAAAATCAGAGATACACTATATTGTATTAAAGCTTCAACTTTTATACGCAAATAACAACGGTTCGTCAAACATACGTTAACATGAGGTAAAATATACGGAGAAATAAGCTAATATTCACCGTCCTCGGCAGCCTAATAATTTTAGCGCAGGCCTGGGTAATGGTTTGTTTAAGTGCTGTGGTTGTCTTCTAGTGGTCCTTGGTGTGGTACGTACTGAAGAGAACAACGATTTTACAAACGCTATTGTGGGTACTATAAAAAAAAGGTCAAATGGGCTGAACGACTTATCAGAACAAAGAAGCTAGTGTTTATTTGCGGAAAACTGTAGAAGGATGAAGCACAACAAAGGAGATATTGGCGTCGTGATTTCCCACCTCTATTGGTTACTGACGCGGAACGATCAAACCGTTACGATCAGCTTGGTCTGTGTTTACACTGATTATATCTGCACTGAAAGTCAGAAAAGAATTAATGTTTTTCACAATAACTAACACCGCCAAAACGTAACAAATTTTTTGGCGGAAAGAATTCTTGCTTCAGTGTAAAAGACTGAACATAACACAGTTTTTTCCAATATGAAATAGTATAAACAATAATCTGATGTGATGTTACAATTGTAACTCGTTTAAAATGGCGCTGCAGGAAACAGCTTGCAGTACATCGATCACAATGAATTTCTCTGCTGTTAGAATTTGGCATTGCGAATGGATATAACTTTCGAAATTTTATGTCACAACACGCGTTTAAGGCTGCTAATATGAAACCTACAGCTAAGAGCAAAATATTGCTTAGGTAATGTGGTGTTTAGCAAGTATTTATTTCGTCGAAACCTCGAAGCACTAACACATAAAAATGAAACATTCCCAAGGAGTGTCACAGCACGCATTCTCGACTACTTCAGCAATAATTCTTGCATTAAATGTTAGAACAAAATTGTCAGGATCATTGAGATCTGACGCGGAGGAAAGCGTTTGAGAAACTGTCAGTCTTCCACTTGGAACCTAAGAATGCACGCATGACTGAAGTTCGGATGCAGAAGAGGGCGTGATCAATTATAAGTTCCCTGGGGGGGAGGGGGGGGGGAGCACTCAGAGAAGGGTCTATAAGGCGGTTTCAGTTTTTATGACGAAACAGAATACCAATTGACGGAATAATCTTCAGGACGCAAAAGGGTTGATGACCTGTTGCATGAGCATCATACAACACAGGAGAGAATACCTGAACTTGTTATTTGCACCATTTTTAAGCAAGACACACCGTCTTTACGTTAACCATTTCCACTCTCTGTGAGACGATAAATATTGGATGGTGTCTGAGGAACTGCTTTTTATTCAGCAGTATAAATAATTTTCTCTTCATTCCTTTCCTCTTTTTCTTTCATAAGTACTTACAAAGCTGATAAAAATTGATAGAGTTCACAAAATTGGATTACTCGCTATAATTGTGCATCATCACTTGATCGAAAATTAAATATATCTATTTTTGAAAGATGCGTTAGTAATAGTGTAACATGTAATACCCTGTGTTTATTTCAGAAAATTTTGCAGTGTCTTACATGGATGCCGTTGATTATGGTTCTGCCAAACAATAAAATAGTGTCAGTGATGCTGTTAATTCTGGTTTGATTAATCACAAACTCGTTTTGTATTTGTAATTCAATTGCAGCTGCAAAATATATAGTTTATTTTAGGTCTGTAGAAATGTTAAAGTTTTTCAGTAGCTGTACAATTCTTCAACGGCAATTTATTTGCTCTTTGTTGCAACCGTCGTAATGCCAGATAGTGCAGCAAGGTGGGAGTTCCTCGAGAATGTTTCTGCTACCGCGCCCAGATCACTTCTTTATTCTCTGTTCATTATTCAGAAACGGGTTCACTAATGTGAAGTTACGACTTCCCGTTGTTTGCTATGCGTCAGTTTTGGCAACTAACCAGAATAATTTGGAGCGACTGTGGTATTAAATTTCGTCAGCTCTTTAAAACAACTATCGAATAATCCTACAAAACTATTTTCATCTTGTAACATATTATGAGACTCTACGTCGGAATAACCTACTTAAATAAAGTTTAACAGTACAATAACGATGTAATTAGTGACTAAGCAACCTTTCTATTTGTAACTGGCAAAACACGAAAAATTCCATCTGATACTGTTCTTGGCAAGGAACGTACATTTATTTCTTCTGTAAAAGTTGTTCAACGATGCATGATAGTATCTGCAGTGGTTTTCAAGAGCAAGTGACAGAATTTAAAGCTGTCACACAGTAAGATTCACTTGCAACTTAAATCGTCAACTTCGGTATGGTGTCATAAGTAAAGTAAATCTTCACAAAAGGTATAGCTGCAGAAATATTCACTTCCTGAAACGCGACAACGATTACTGAAAAATTCTGTTAGTAAAATGATAACCTAGAACAGTACTAGAAGCACAAAATTTTAACTAAAATGTGCAGTTATAAAAATGAATCCCTGTTAATATTGATTATTATTTTTACCAGCATCATTTTCGCAAATAGTTACTATTACCAATATTGTTTTAAAAGTTTTCAACCCAAACTATAATGCTATACGTTAATCGCTATTATTATATTATATGTTGCATCCGCAATAACGTTTCTGTTTGAGGATAGTAACCTGCTACGGTCTAATTCCGCAATCGCCTGGGGTTGTAAAAGGTCCTTAACCCCTCCTTCATCTCTGTCAAAGCTTTCTTTGCCAAGTATCCTAGAGTTCTTGCATACTGCGGATTTCACGTAGAATGGTATCTCCTTTTTAAACTATACAATTACCGGGCTGAGTTAAACGGACAGGAGAGGCGGATTTTTCCGTCAGTGATGCGCCGAGCTAGCCTTCGGGTTCCCGCGCGTAATAATAACTCTTGCATTGCTAACATCTTTTTTTGATAGAGCTTTAAACCTCGTCGACGTTGAGGTCATCAGAGGCGGGAAGAACTGGGAACAAGGAACTGTATG
This sequence comes from Vandiemenella viatica, assembly GCA_031002005.1. NCBI lineage: Eukaryota > Metazoa > Arthropoda > Insecta > Orthoptera > Morabidae > Vandiemenella > Vandiemenella viatica. Next base: position 139,744,987 of record JARYHS010011408.1, read on the forward strand.
GAATTTGATCACGGCCTTTTGAAGAAACCATGCCAACAATAGCCTCGAGGGATTTCGGGAAACCACAGACAATTGAAATTTGGATGACCGGACGGGGATTCTAACTCGCGTCCTCTGATATGCCAGGATTGAACGTAACTGCTCACACACCAAGTTTGATTACGCACTTATTTTGTAGTGTCTAATAAATTTTGAGGAATGTACCACTAAAACTTTAATTTTTTGCTGACGGTGGTTAACCCCAAATTTCGGCACAGGATTATTTAGACAGCTTTCGTAATACTAACAGACAAAAACACAACCGTTCCCAATCAGAAACAGTTAGGATCGACTGTATCACCTCGTGATTTAAAGGTGGTGCTATTTTGTGACTTACTAAAATGAAATTCGCCGTATTTTTGGGACTGCATTAAATTTCTTGTAGTCGAAAGACGTTAAAATCCCTCCGACCAGCATACAACCGTTATAATTCCAATCCAAACCAGGTTGCAGAGTGATGATCAATTTCTGTCCGCAGATAAACCGTTGAACCGCAATCTTTTCATCACATTTTGCTCAGTACACTAATAAGAGAATCGCATTCCTACAGCAAACAGAAGTTCAACCTGTTTCTGCTACATATCTCATTTCGTCGTTTAACTTATAAAAGCTACTCTACAGTCTGTGACTGATAAAAAAAATTATGACGTATTTGATGTAAGGCATACATTGGATTGATACATATGTTTTTTACGTTTCAACGGATCTGTAATTTTTTGTGATTACTTTTTAACATTTTTTTTTTTAAGTGTTGACTTTTTTTTTAAATACCAGATAACATTAGCCCACAGAAATAATAGCAACACCAAATTTATATTCCAATCTTCAGTAATAAACGCTATCATTCCTTATTCACTAACAGGAATGAACCATTTGAGAAATTATGTAAACTGTGTGAAAGAAAGGGGAAGCTGACTTGTGAGGTTGAAGTCCTGGTGTACTGGTGCACTGAACATAAAACTCGTCTGACCGACTGAAGATCAATCGAAGTAGCAATACTTCTTCAGTATCATAAAATGAATTACACACGCGTCGGAATAGCCTAGTTTTCTAAAGCGATGCTTTCCACTATTAATTTCTTAAAGGCGGATTTTTTAGGAAGAATTAATTTAAAATGATTTGTTGCAAATTATTCGCGAAAAAATATGCCATTCAGTAGACTAAAAATCCGAAGGAAGTACATACAGTTACAGTAAGTAAATCCGAATATCATCCGTTATTCTGAGTCATTACGGTGCTTATATTTGGATTCCGACAGAAGTACCTCTGTCAAATTACAGTTTACAATGTACCAGCGCTAGGTGGACCTCCAGGTCAGTGACCGCGCCTTGCCAAACTACTCTGCGTCCTCCACTCTGCGACTCACTCAGTCTGTTTGGTGCGACCATTGAATTTTTATATTTCCCACCACGAAGATAGCCATCATTCTGTGATTTCTGTCGTCTGTTCAATAATATCTCCTGAGGATTACTGACAAAGAATAGCCATTTTTAGTCTTTATGTAACAATAATTTATCTTTTAAATACAACTCTTACGACATGACAATAATATTATAAATTCAGAATTTTTACCAGACACAGCTCCAACGACAGCTTACTTGCTTATAAAGAATAAAATTAACGTATTAAATAGTTTTTCTTGCTTTTATAGATCAGTCTTGACTCAGTGTTTTGGTTAATTAATTTCGCGACGATTGTGAACATGGAAATGCACCATGATTAGCCAAGAATCGAAATAAAAGTTTTGGAAAGTATTCTCTGCAGAATATTAAACGGAGTAACAATTGTCAAATTTATAATCAATATGAAACAATACAATTGTCACCGTTGTAATGACAGATTGTATCAGCGAGGGTAAAAATTAGCCCTGAACAAACCATCCATTGTACAGTACACACAACTTCGCAAGAAGAAGATGACGGCATGACGCAATGGTGGAAATATATTGCGTCATTGAACTAATGATGTGAAGCGATTAGAATGCCGTGGCGGGACCATAAAAGAAGGAAACATTCTTAGTACGACGATCAGTCAGAAGAATGTTGTCCAGTTTTATCAGAACTTAAGTATGGGAACCACATTTGCTTACAATGGGCAACTTCTCATTTCTCTGTAGGAGATTTACCGCTGTGTTCTTAATTACATGGCCTACCTAATTAATAATTACTGCAATTCCACTTCATAACCTGCTTTTTATCGCCATTGTGCAATGAATGTTGACGAACAGGTCTGAATGTATGACAATACACACACACGATTGGTTCTGCAGGTCCGCCCTTCAAAAGGAGACGAAATTAGTGAACTGTTGAACTGATGTACGAAACTCGCAAGGTGAACATCAATTTTGTTGGAATAATCTGATTCGAGAAGGAGAAACACCGGTAGTTCGATTTATCTTACAATGTCTGATAAAAGCATGATTACTACACTCGTCTTGTAGAAAATTCGATAAAAGCTTCAGATAATGGTAAATGAAACAAGAGTTTCATAATCTTGTCAGGCGTAAAAAGAAGAATAATAATTTACTATCCCTATAAGAACTGCTATCTATAAAATGAGTAATTTATTATGACAGACAAGCTTCAATTAAGAAGTGACTGTGAAAAGTAGTTAGTTATATTTATTACACAATTTGTATGTAGAGGAAACAATCAAGTAACTGAAAGTCAAGCTTCAGTTTAGAATACAGAATCGAAGATAAATTCAGTTTTTAAGACTATGCGAAAGGTGCGGATGAACGAAGTCATGGAGAAATTACAGAATAACAGTATCAGGATACTGGACTGTACATAAAGAAGACTACTCATCTCGATGGACGAGATCGCTGAGATTCAATAAGAGGTGTCTCGTTTTCGACAGTGTTGGTTGGTTCAAGCACCAGGTGTGGAAGGAATTGTCTTCATTCGGGGCTTGGCCAGTAGAGTTGGAAGGGGATCCTGGCGTCGTGGTGAAGAATAGGACTAATTAGGCCGGCACTGGTTCTCTCTCTTCGCGGTCTTCATTGACAAACACGGTTTACTGAAAAATATAATCTTCTACAACAGCAACAACTTAAATAAACTGTTGAAATATGGTTGCCATTCATTTCTACGACGCTTATCGGAGGATATAACCTGTCTTATTATGTTTGATCATATACTCGTACACATAAAGAAAGAAAAAAAGTCGTAGACTGGACTTAGATATCAAAACAGAAACAGAAGAACAATCATGTAAGTCATGAAATAAAATTAAAATGCCCAAATCATGAATACTAACAAAGCAGATTTCCACTAGCCACTAGCTTCTAAAGGAAATGTTTGAGTATCAAATAATGATGTCGGACTCATGAAACCTGTATGTATGTTCCGCACAGTACTTTACAGAAATGAACTTTTAAATTGGTCAAGAAAAACTAAAACATATGGAATGTGGTGCTGCATAGGGATACTGAAAATTAAATGAGCCTTTAAAAAACAAAACATTAGAAACTAGCCAAAAAAAAACCGTCAAAAATGACGGGTTTAACGGACTGTGCTGACAATTGATTTCATTTTGGTTGTTTACCTAGATAGAAATTTTATAAAATAAAGCTCACTATGCTGTAATTTCTCGTCCCTTGTGATGTAGCAAAAAGTTTCAGTTGTCAATTTGGTCCAGGTTGCGTTTCAGCATAACTACAATCTTCGCCAATGTAGAAAATCAAAGCTTCATTCACATGCGAATTTATACATTCCCTGAATCGCATGTCAATGTCATGATGCATCTATACCAATCATGCATCATGCGATACAAACTTGATCCAAAATCTTCACAGTTCCTTACAACTTTCTTATTGTCTATGATGAAGATGGATGTTTTACGCCTGGCACAGCTTACATTCGGCTGAAATAATGACCCCAGTGAAAACGAAGGATGCTAAAAATAAATCTTAACTTCTTACATCATGTAATATTAGTTTCAATTGTGGTCTAGGTTGCATAGATCGCGAACAATTTGGAACTTCTTTCATTCAAACCAAGTAATCATATCACTAAAAAAAGCAACTAATAATCAATATGACAATTTAAACAAAATTCATACTTTTATTTCAGTATTTAGCAATTCCTTTTTTAGCAATTGTTGAAATAAATTGAATTGTTATAAAATAAATGCAATTCCTATTGCCTGGCGCTATGACAAAAGGTTTCGGTTGCTATCCTGGTCCAGGTTGCATTTTAAAACTAACCACATACGGGAGTAGTTTACATCGTGATTCATGATATCAAAACGTGACATAGTGAAACCTGCTTAAATAACTGATAATAGCTAAATTCAACATGCTATTGCTGTGATAAGGTTCGTTATTTATTTTTGTCCAGGCTGGATTTCAACCTAACCACAATCTCGGGTAATACAGCCGCTACAAAAATAAAGTTTTAATCGCATGCGCATTGATGGTGATGTCATGTATCGCGACATAAGTATAAAATAAGTTGTTGTAAGAAGTGAATTATACAACGCAGGAATATATTTATATCCTATCAAGAAACGTTGCCAGCGTTTTTACAGTTGTTGCTGTACAGATGCTATCTTTGACGTGAATATTTGAATTGGCGGTTTTGTGTTGTGTTAATTCGTAATTTTCATGTCGCTTCACGTCTAACGTAAGCTGCCTTTTGCCTTCATGTACACTTTTTCTTAAAAGGTATGACCATAGGAACGTATGTGGTAAATTTCAAACGAATAGCACAATTCTTTGGGCCTCGTTTTTATTTTGCCATAGCCAATAATATCACAAAACGAACGTGTGCAACAGTTTTCCGACCAAAACGACAATTCATTGATGAGATACATTACGCAACAACATAAATTTCATCAAAAACATTCAATAAAAAAGAAAGGTAATAAACCAAAAATCTGCAACGTGATTCAGACCGATATTACAATATTCGAATAGCTGTCATAGTTACACATTGCGGAAATACGTAATAGCCTCAGTAATATTACTCATTGAAATCAAAGAAGATTAAAATAAATCTGATGAACTTACATTATTAATTGTAGTGTAGGCTGCACAATTCGAGATGAGTGGGCAACTATTTCGGTTCAAACGAATTAATAATTTCAATAATAGGTACAGTTTAAATTATTTCGAAAAAAAGCTAAATTATTCATGCCCTCTGCCGTAGCGTCAAATGCCAGTTGTAATTCTGATCCATATTAAGTAACACTTTAACCAAATTTTTTTCTACATTGATGCTCGAAATACAAAGCTTTTATCTTACAATATCTATGGACAAAGAATTTAAGGAATACTTGAATATATCAAAAGATTATTACGTAAATATAAGCATCTAATGATTGAAATATCGATTTTAACGCAATACATACTTTTATTTCAGTATTCTGTGAGTTAATTTATTCACTGTTGCTTGGAAATGATATTAAATAACGCGCACTCCCACAAATAATATCGTAAAGCGTGACGTCATAGGCAACGTCATAGCTTGACGTCACCGCGTGACATGACGTAGGTGCGACACCGCTACATCTTGTCTATTATACTAATAGATGATAGCGCAAGAAAGGAGTCTGCGGAAGAATATTACAGACAAAGAGATGGAGTGTCATTCAGATATTGAAACCTTTGGGACTGGTGAACGGTCTAGTTCGAAGGGGACACTACACAGAAAAAACGAAGTTTAAAGTATGCTAATATGATAATGGATTGAAGACATTTTCGAAGCATAGTAAGGGATGGAAAATTGGAAAGAATATTAACAAATATTCTCAATTTATATTGAATGTGCTTAGTTTGCCACATACATCTCACCTGGTATTGCATAACTTATAAGATCCTATAATCTTGATGTTGATCTATCATATTTAAATTCTTTGACAGGAGGATATTATGTAACAAATACGGAATCGAAATAAATATGGAAATAATTAACGTATCGTTGCAGGGGACTTCACCGATTTGGTGATTGATACTCATGAAGAGGTGCATAAATCAGTTTTCTGAATCTACCAGTTCCCAAACGATACATTGCGGAGCTGATATCCTGTTAAAGAAAACAGCCGCACTTCGTTAGGGGGCGTCCATTATTTACGTGTGCTCAAATGGAGGAGAGTGGGGGCTGTTCGGCGAAATCTCTCCAAACTTCACCATGGGAGGGGGTGACGGAAATTTCACGTCAACTTTTTACTTCAGATTGCCACCCTTCAAACAACAGTAGAGCTAATCAAAAAAATAGTCTTCAAAATCACGAGTTCGATCTCACGTTAGGGGAAGGGGGGGTCTAGATTTACGAAAAACACCTCACGTAATTAATGGACACCCCATTAATACAGCGTGTTTAGTGGCGGGCGTTCAAAAGATCCCAAGTGTTGTGCACATCCGATTGTGGCTCTGAGTTGAAACATTTGTAATACTTTCAGCTTCTTAACCATACACCAAACTTGATTGTCGTTGTAGGGTCATCATGCGTACTAATGTGTTTCCAAATATTTTCTGACTATGCTAGTGAAAAACAATAAAAGACACAAAAAACTTATATTCAACACCTATGTCCTATGCCGAATTCGAACCGGCGAACCACGGCGCGAGGTAGCAGCGTTACAGCCCCTGCGCAGCCGGGACGGCTTTTAAGAGTGCAACTCATTAAGCAGGTGTTTGATTTCTCTACAAACAATTCAAGATTTCCTCCATCATGGTTACTAATTAAGAAAAAATATTAGTGCCAGCTAAGCGTACGTATAGATATAGAATATTTATCTCCATAGTCTCTTTTTTGTTTTACAGTACACAAATTCCTTTAAAAAAATGTTGTACAATTAATACGTGAAAAATAATATTCCCGCGGCTTCACATTTCAGAAATAAAATGGAAGTAATGAGTGATAAACATAAAGATTAGTATTTGTTGTTTAATAATACGCCATTGAAACTGTTGGATATTGTTTTTATTTTCCGGACGCGTTTCGCCTCTCGCCGAGGTATCTTCAGCGTACAGTTTTGCTGTAATATGTGATTTGTTATTGACTTTTGAATATAATGATTTTTAGATTTACCAAAATTATTCTTATATAGGCAGCATACTATTACTTATATTCATATATCAGTTTGATTACTAATATTTATATATCAGTTCTGGATTATCATGCAAGACGTTTTGTTTACATAAGTCTACTAGGATAGGTTTTATATTGTAACTTACATTTTACATTTGCATTTTGAGGTGTGGTCGTTGCTCGCCAGCGGCCTCAACCAGCATGTTGTTTTTTACACTATTGCACTTGGTATAGTTTGCTCTCGTGACTTGACTAGCAATAAATTTTGAGGCATATTTTTCAATGCACGACATTGTCAAACTTTATGTGTGCGCTTTTGCTGTTCTGCTGTTTTCTTGACGGTGCTCTATCGGTAGTGTAGAGAGCGGCGAGTTTGAATTTCGTAATTGAATTTGTGTGTGTGTGTGTTTTGCTTTGTTTTAGCTAAATGTGCATGTGTGGTGGAGACGCAACGTGGAATTATATTACTGTTGTGGTGGCGTTTTGTGTGTTTGATGTTGTTTTACGTAAAACACCACACCACGAAATGTAAATGTAAAATGTAAGTTACAATATAAAACCTATCATAGTAGACTTATGTAAACAAAACGTGTTGCATGATAATCCAGAACGAATATATAAATATTAGTAATCAAACTGATATATGAATATAAGTAATAGTATGCTGCCTATATAAGAATAATTTTAGGATCGTAATTTTTCACGGCGTTGAATATTAATATATTTTTCTCGGGCTTCCAGCCGTGTTAATATATGATATATTAACACGGCTGGAAGCCCGAGAAAAATATATTAAGAATAATTTTGGTAAATCTAAAAATCATTATATTCAAAAGTCAATAACAAATCACATATTACAGCAAAACTGTACGCTGAAGATACCTCGGCGAGAGGCGAAACGCGTCCGGAAAATAAAAACAATATCCAACAGTTGTAATGGCGTATTATTAAACAACAAATACTAATTTACAAAGCAACTGTAGAAGAAAATGGCCTACAATAATCAAACATAAAGATGATTAAAACGTAATATATTGCGTTAGAAGCGAGCTGCATTATCGCGTTCGTAAGGACAAATTCTGTACGATCTTTCTATCTAAGTATACCAAGTAAGAAAACAAAAAGATTTAATTCATAAACTCAGTAGAAAGAGGGTAGAAATGTGTGATATTTGTATTGAATTACCTGTTACGCTAGAAAGTCACGATAATTGAAGTAAATTCTTGTGGTTTTGCTGCCTGGTGACAGAGTTACGAGTTGATACACATTATGCCTCTGTCTTGGCTGGACCTATAGTTTAACGTGGAATCCGAACCACGGAGCATCTTAGAGTAACTGGACAGACCGGGAATACAACCTCGGACCGGGTTACACCTCTGTCGAAAGCAGCACCTTAGCCACCGAACCATCAGAATGCTCACACGGTAATTGATATGATATCAACTGATGTTCACATAGTTTAACTATGTTAATTTCCTAGTTAACTAGAAAGCCTTTTTTAGAAACTGTACGAGTATTTGATGTAGGGTTTATCGTTCTTTTTTAAGCGTTTAAAGAGAATTATACATTTTCAATACCTGTTTTCAAGTTCAAGAAGAAAAACAGTAACGCTCTGGCTTAATATTTGAAAGGAGGCAGGTTCTAATTCCCATCCAGCCGTCCAGATTTCGGTTTTCCATGCATTACCGAAATCATTCCAGGCCGAGATGGTTCCTTCAAAATACCATGACCAAATTGTTGCTCCTAGTCTTTTGACGCCACTAATGACCTCCGTATCGACGAGGCATAAAGCCATAAGAAAAAAAGTTGTTTCGGGTCCGCACTGTAGATTGTTTGTGAGAACGTTGTGATAAAATCATAAAAGAGTTGGAGAATAGAACAGAACTGATGACATGTAAATGGCATATTATGATGATTAGGCATTGATAAATAATAGAGGGAAAATTTAGAAACTGCATATGGAGGGGAAGAGAGGACCAAGATAATAACTTAGCATTTGATTTCAAGCATCAGGCATTTATAGATGCAACAAGTAAGGCAATGATGGATGGTATACCTCACACAGTAAAGGATTTTAAAGTAAAAATATGTATTAATCGCAAGTAGATAGGTAGGGAAATTGCCACAGGGACATCACATCGATCACAATTAATTAATTAAAATAATTATATAGAGGACTTAAATTCGAAAAATTCAAATTCACATTATTCGTAAGTTGGAATGTATGGCAAAGTCCAACGGGCAGAGCTTTTCTGTACGAGTTCGTTATGGAGCATTTGTTTTGTCTTTGACGTCATGGGATTAGTGTGAGTGAATGTTGGATTTTCTTTTTGACGCTTTTGTAGATCTCGTATTTGTTCAGTCATGGAATTTTTAGGTTTCTTGGGTTCCTTTTCACGCGTGCCTTCTTCTAATTTGCGTTTTCTATAATACCGAGTATATTTACGACTCATACGAGATGAAACCTTTATTGTTTGTAATTTTAAATTTAATACCGATATTTACTTGTATTCCCACGAATATTTTTACTACCTCACTTTGGCTCCTATTAGTGCTTCGCTACCTTGTTACAATGACCGTTCGAATCAATGTCCTAGCTGAACGCGTTTTCTCCCTACACTAATTTTCAACTTCACACAGCGCTAAGGGGGCATCCATAAATTACGTGAGGTGAAATAGGGGAGGGGGGGGGGGGGTCCGGCGAAATCTCACCAGATCTCACCGAGGTGGAGGGGGGGGGGGGTCTACGGAAATCTCACGTGAGATTTTGCGAAAAATTTGGGGACAGTAGAGCAAAAAAAAAAAAAAAAAAACAAGGGTCTCAAATTTGCGGCAAAGTCGATTTCAGGAGGGTATTTCGTCAAAAATTTAGGGTGTGACCTAAAAAAAAAAGTTTCCAGGGCGATTTCTAGGGGGGGTTCTCACGGACCAGATCTCACCATAGGTTGGGGAGGGGGAGGGGGTCCGGCCAGACCTCACGAAATCTCACCAGGGGGGAGGGGGGGGGGTCCAAAAATCCGGAAAAACACCTAACGTAATTTATGGATGCCCCCTAATTTGAAACCATCGCCAACATGCACTCCCACTAATCCGATGACGTCACAGGAAAACAACTGCTGCTTGACAAACTCGTATAGACATGCTCTACCCGTTGTGGCCTCAACCATCATCAACGCATTACTGGTCTCGTAGTTATTAGCAATTAAAATCTGGCGGTATTTTGTAACACAAGAAATTTCCACCGGCTATCGTTATACTTAAAGAACCAATAGACGTTTTCCCGTCAAAACGGATCTCCTCAACCTCATACGTTGATGACAGTCGTGGATCTCCTCAGCTTCGTACGTCGGTACCTTCTGAAAGTCTCGGCGTAGACTCGCTCTGACGTTGCCAGCCAAGACGCGCAGTTGTCGGTCTGTAGTTCGAACCCAAGCGGGGCCCTCTCCTGTGGCAGGTCCTTGACCTTGTTTGCGGCTGACCTTGCCGTGCTGGCACGCACAAACGGATTCGCGCGGCACCAATTACCAGCGTCTGCCGCCCAGGGGCTGACCGCCGCCCGCACAACACAGCCTCGCTATAATTTTCCAATCAAGAAAGAATGCCGACGGGGAACGTGTTCTATGCTAAAAGTGTACCAGTCATGTTCAGCACCAGATTGTAAGAGTGACAAAATCACCGAGCTTAATTAAGACCATCACAAGAATTTACTCGCGTCACGACGTCAGTAAAAATTTCCATTTAATGCCAGGTATATGTCCGGTATCGACAGACTTACCATACAAGTGACGCCAGACAGAAGAAAAACACTCTAGTTTTATTTATACGATAATGCTTTCTGGTTTCCTCTTCAGAAAATTTCTTGCAGCGTTAATGACCGAAAACGAAAAATCTCAACCACGGAATTCCCATTGTTTGCTCCATTGAAGGTAAACCAAGCATTACCATGGGTCAAAGTGAGCTTATGGAAATGCAGTTATTTCAGCCAAAAACGGAGCTTCACCCGAATACCTTTAGCTTCTCAGTCAGATGCTTTACTGCTGAACCCCGAGACCGTAGTTGCATTGTTCACTGTGTTTTGTATCTGTTTAAAATATGAGTAAACCCTACAACAAAAAGTGCAACTTCCGTGATGATACCTCTAATACTGGTTAAACAAACTACACTAGTATATTGTAAAAAAAAAAAAAAATGAAAAACACGATTTAAATATACGTTGTATTTTAATTTAATTTCTTTTTCTTTTGCTTATGGCTTGAGGAGGCGGTAAACAAATGGGGACAATGAACTGGATGGAATTCGGCCATAGCCATTTTGAAGGAACCGTCCTAGCATTTGCTTTGAATTATTTGGAAAACCCAAATCTGGATGGCCGAACGGGGATTCGAATCCCCGTCTTCCCGAATTCCACGCCAGAGTAGGAGACGTAAGGCGTCTTGAAGGATTCTAGACTCGCCGCTTTCGTATAATGATGTTTCATCTCCGTATGTGGAAGGACGTGTCTCCAGCTAACATAATCTGATTGTGACCAGTTAAATATTTACAGTTTCCAGTTCCTACACAGCCACATGGGTAGACTAAGTTACTTAATACTAGCTTAAGCCTGTGTCCTTTTTTTTGTGTATCGTCACAGGTCTAGAATAGTTTCAGTTTTTAAAATGAAAGATTATGACAGGTTGATCTGACCTGACCTGTGTTTCAGAGTGAATATAATCTCTAGAGCTTGAAGAACTCAGAAGCATTGATAGATGTAGGTATTAAAAACGAACAGGGATGATAGCGCAATCGTATATAAATTGACTTGTATTTTACCGTTAATGTTCACTCTGCAAAATTTAAAAAATACCTGTTTGCTTCGAAAGCATCACGTTGTTTTTTTATTCACACTGGGCAAACATTCATAATCTAATCGCAGGTTATAGTATCCGTAACGGCCAGAGAACTTAATACACATCTCATATTATTAAACAGTTGAGCAACTGCCAGGAAATGAATTGCCAGAATAATTGATTGGTAACATATTTGGTCTGATGCCCACTTAAAATAATCTAATAATTCACGTACAGCGAACATGAAGAAAGACCATTAACGAAAGTGGTCAGTTTTTATTTATTTATCGTATGATTATTTAACTAGGTACACAATAGGAAATGTATATATCACAATCTTGTAGAATTTCATATCTCTAGATCTAATATTTTAATCCAGTCAACTGCATTGATAGACCCATCATGTATTTCCGCTATTGTTCGCTTGTAGGCCCGCAGAGGACAGTCAGAAACGATGTGATTGATTATCTGTAAGGTGGCTCCACAGTCACAATTTGCAGAATCTGTCCAGCCCCATTTGCGTAATAAGTAGGTGCATCTGTTCGAATCCGATTGATGATTCTCCACTGCCACCTGGGGAGATCGAAACCTTGTAACCTTTCTGAGGGGTCCTCAACTAGATTTTTATTGGCTACTGATGACTGCTCCCATTGAGTTGTCCACAGCTTGTTGATGTTGAAAGAGGACTCTGTAAGGTTGATTGCTGGGCGCCATGGTGGTTTTCTTGATTTCAAGCGTTGGTGTTTTGCTTGAATAATGTCTTGATGTATAGGCAGCTGAGGGTTCTTCAGGATATTTTTCCAGATTTTTAAGAGAGCTTCTGATCTTCTTAGTGCTGAGGGTGAGATGTTGCATAGCACTGGAAGCCATATGGTGTTCGTACTGTGAATACATCCCGTAATTATCCTCATTGCCTGATTGAGTTGCACATCTATCTTCTTTTATGGGCACTATTGATCCAGGATGGGCAGCAGTATTCACCAACAGAGTATGGCAGAACTAAGGCTGTGGATCTTAGAATGTGAGCACTGGCTCACCATGAAGTACCTGTAAGCTTTTGGAGAATATTATTTCTCGTTTAGACTTTGGCACCCACGTTTCAGAGATGTTGTTTGAAAGTTAGAGTTCTGGCCAGTGTTATACCCAGATATTTTGGTGTGCCGCAATACGGTAAGAGTTGACCTCTGAATTTAACTTCCGGTTTATAGTGTGCTTGTCTGTTGCGTAAATGAAATGTTGAAATAACTGTTTTCTGAGGATTTAGATGGAAGCACCATTTCTTGAAGTAGTTATCTAACTTTTCCAGATCAGCTGATAAAGTTGTTTCTGCATCAGAAAAGTTGGGGTTCTTGTTCACCAAACAAATGTCATCAGAATAAGTAAATTTTCTTGAAGATTGAATAAGATGGGTGCTAAAACAGATCCTTGGAGTAAATCATCATTTAGTATAAATATTCTGCTTCTTTCATTATCAGAGTATATCTGAAAGTATCTATTGCTCAACATGTTGTTAAGTAGTTCCGTAAGTTTTCTACACGGGATAAGAGAGTATCTATTGCTCAACATGTTGTTAAGTAGTTCCGTAAGTTTTTTACATGAGGTAATACTCAAAAATTTCGGAAGAAGTCCTTCTCACCAAACAGTGTCATAGGCAGCTGACAGTTACCAAAAGGGAGCCACACTTATTGATTTCTTCTCAAACACATTTTCAATATGAGAGGTGAGAGTGAAAACCTGGTCATTACAACTTCTCCCTGGCCTAAATCCTGCTATGGGAATGTCGTTATTGATCACTTCAGAAATTCTATTGTAGATCATTCGCTCAAGGAGTTTGTATGTGACACTTAGAAGTGCTATTGTTCGATAATTTACCACTTTTGTAGGGTCCTTATTTGGTTTCAATATGGCTAATATTTTTGTTTTCTTCATTAACGGTGGGGGTTTCCAGTTTGTAGAAAATTTGAGAAGCCATCTTACTGTAGCTGGTCCACAGTGGCCCAAAAGTTCAGGATATATATCATCAAATCCAGCTTCTTTTCCCAGTTTCATTATTTTGATTGCATCTTTGGTTTCTTCTTCTTGGAATGGAATGGAGTATTTAGAAGATTGTGGGGATGCTTTTTTCTTGTTGTGTAATTTTCATCTGATATATCTTTTGGTTTGCTTATCTTTTTTGTTCTTAGAAACCGATACTAGGTGTTTGGCAAAATCATTTAGATGGGAGTTTTTCATCTTCTGATCACAGGGATTTAGCAGTGTAATTTTCTAATGACAGACCAGGCTTTTCTGGTAAAGTGGGTGTAATCCAAGGATTCTATTGTGCGATGCCAGATATTTCTACGACCCTCATCTAGTGATTGAAGGAGTCGTGTTGCATTATCAGAGGATGGATGTTCCTCATATTTAATAAATAAATTCTTACTCTCTGGGCTCCAACCAGGGATGTACTCTTTGCCATATCCTCTAGGAATACATCGTCTAGCTACACCTTTAATGACCCCAACAAATCTGCTATAATTATTGCAGGTTGGTTTAATCCATCTGATATTGGAGTCTGTTTACCTGGGGAGCATAATTGCCAATAATGGTAGAAGTGAGTTAGAAATAATGAGTAGAGTAACCAAAGGAGCCAACTTCTACAGTATCGTGCGAGGCTTACTATGGGACATGAAGGTTCCCAGAAGAACAAAAATTGTCTTGTACAAATCATATCTAATTCTTATTCTCACATATGCTTTGGAAACATGCACACTAACATCAAGGGACCTTAGCAAGATCCAAGCATGTGAAATGAAGTTTCTTAGAACGGCCCTCCAGAAACTAGACTTTACCGCATAAAGAATGATGAAATTAGATCAAACCTAGAGCTAAGGGAATCCATGGAAGAGAGACTTAGATCATCAAGACTTCGGTGGTTTGGGCATGTGAAGAGAATTACTAGTAAAAGACTGCCAAAAACTTATTTGGAAAAAAGGATAGTGGGCAAAACACCAGTGGGAGACCAAGAAGAAGATGGACAGACCAACTGAAGGAGGACGTAGAGAGAAGAGGCTGGAATTGGGAGTACATCACAGACAGAGAAACCTTTCTGGACAGGAAAAGGTGGAAAACAATCGTCTATAACAACCAAGGCTCGTAAACCACACCCGGGAAACTGGAGATGGCCCCAACGATAATGATGATTGGAGTCTGTTTGTTTTGAAAATTCAATACAATTGGCTTTCTTGAAGTTCCACCTTGGCGTAGGGTGCGATCGTATAACAGGTACCTAAAAAGAAAATAAACCGTAATGCATAAACTCTGATCAAGTAACAATATTAGTGAAAGTTTTAATTAAATTGAAATTATTCTATTCCGGAATGACGATTGACATTCGTAGTTACAGCAAAGACCATGAGTAATTTAATTTTTTAAAGTTTTTTTTAAAGTTTTTTTGAGTTGCTTTCATTAACAATATGTTACTTAAAAGCAGATCCACGTTTTTTCAGCCGCAAAATTTATAATTTTTTTTAACTATGATACGCTACGAAAAGCAAACTT
Source organism: Vandiemenella viatica (assembly GCA_031002005.1). Classification (NCBI taxonomy): domain Eukaryota; kingdom Metazoa; phylum Arthropoda; class Insecta; order Orthoptera; family Morabidae; genus Vandiemenella; species Vandiemenella viatica. The sequence goes on from JARYHS010011408.1 coordinate 139,760,426, forward strand.
AATGAATGTATTATGGCAATTAATTTGGTAGCAGTTGCTTAGCTATTAAACTGTGGCCATAACCATGAATTTCTTCTAATGGTATCACTGTGTCGCTGTTTTGCGAGCGAAGGCTGACACGTGACACCATTCACCAGCCAATAGCTATCGAGGTGAGTGAATGAGTGAACTTACGAAATTGTATTGTAGATATTGTTATATAGCGAACTGTTTGAAGGAAGCTGTCGATGGTGGGGGTTGATGACTACGCTAAGAACTGATTGACATTGTAAAGTCATCGTACATTTTAAATTACTGCATCAAATTTCATCACTGCTCTCAAAACCAAATGGCACCCTCGCAAAGAGATTGGCATGAACCTTTGCTTTACCAACACTCAATGAATCATAGCCGGAATCCATATTTAAATAATCATTGTTTGTCAAATCTACAACGTGTCTTTGTTTATGTGTTTGTAAAACGTTAAATCATTTTTAAAGAATTTGTAACACTAGCCAAGATGTAAAATTGATTTTGTTTGGTAGTAGTAAGATTTTGCTTACGTTGATTATTTGTATGGGTGTCAATATTTGATTTCAATTATTGTTGAATTTAAACTGAGCCACTGTTTTCTGGTATCTGTTCAACTGTTAATAGATGGCTTGGTTATGAAAATTTAATGTTATGTGTGCTGTTCAACATTATCATTTTATGATTTCATTAATTTTTATTTTGGTTACCTGAGCTAATTAATTATTAATTTCACGTATCAAAACGAATCACTGCACCAAAAACCAGTTTAATATTTTAATATTACGTAAAATAACGATAATCTTACATTATTTAATGAGTATGAGTACAGGACGAACAGTGAAATAAGTGCGTTCGTGAATTGGCAGAGACTTTACGGGTCCAGGCGGTCAACACCCCGGTTCGGAGAAAACGAATCCGCGTGACATTGTTTCGTCATCAACAGCTGAAGCGGTTGACCCTGATCACCAGTCAGCCAGTGAAACCTTCAGTAGAGTCGTTTCCATAAGGAATTTATGTATCTCCAGTATCCACCATGGATATTCCAGATTCGAGGCATTTTAAAGGTTACGCGGATTTACGGAAACAAGACTCGAGTGACCGAAGCGAATCGACACGTGCCTAAATAGATATGCGCCAGATAAGTCTTTTCTCACGTAAACACACGAAACAAGGACAGACTGTCTGTTAGACAGAGAAGCTCGGTATAAGAAATTCTCTAAAATGACGACAGGGAAGGGATTTTTCATCCAATCAGAAAGAAAGCTGTATGTAAATGAGCGGTCTAGAAAAGACGTGTGTGTGTGTGTGTGACTGTCCAGTAACATTATTGTTTATTTGAAGATATTGTTTTATGTATAATAATGTTTCATGTCTGGACGTATCAGGAGATGGAAGGAAGAACGCCGAGACAGACTTTGAATGGTGGGAGAATAAGGCCTCCCGAGGTGTCAAGGGAAGTGGCCAGGATGGCAATGCGGACTGATCCATCGACGGCGATGGGGAATACAGCTCTGATCAGCTGGCAACAGTGACCAGGTACTTTTTTGAGTGTTTCATTAGTTCAGATGGAATTAGGTTTTGATGGAAGATCATGTTGGTGTGTTGCTCAACGCGCAGTGCGTTTTATACGGTAAAACTGTGCACTGAAATTCGAATAAGCTCTCTTTTCCATATAACGGCCCTGGCAAGGAGACTTGCTGATAACAATCTCAATCTATCTAACAGTCATTAGTTTTAACCGGAGCATATATTTCCAAACGATTTCTTTTGTTTGCAAAATCAACATCGTGTCTTTATTATTTACTTGATTCATTACATTTGTTCGTAAATTTTCGATGTCATATAATAACTTTAAAATACTAGGTTCATTTTGTAATGTCTGTAATTATAGTTGACTATTGTTCATCTGCAGTATAGCGAAGCGTGTAGTATTTAATTGACATTGTTATTAAAGTAGCTTCAAGCATCCTTGTGCAATGTTTATTTGACTTGAGAAAGTAAATGGCTAGGTTATGGCAATTTTAGATTTATTTACGCTGCTATGCGTTTTAATTAAAGAATCCTTTTCATTTTCAATAAACTCAATAAATTTTTGCTACCTAAGATTTTATAAACTAAATTCATATGCATAAATTAAGGCACCCCGCAAATCGTCATAATACAGTATTTTATCAATTAATTAACAACAGTTAATAAGCATATGTTAAAAATTCATAACAGCAAAATTTGTTATACAAAATTTTTATTAACAGAAATTCTGACAAACCACTTATGTGCAGCTGAATAAAAGAGTATTAATATGGTGGAAATATCCATTAAAGAAACGAAATCACTTCCGCAAGTTTAATACGCATTCCTGTTCATCAATGGCAGGGACACGATAGAAATCTTTCAGAACAAAGCCAAAACGCACTTTATAGTACTTAAAGGGTAAATTTTTCTTGCGATTTGTAACTTCATTTCTATATGGAATTAAGGAAGTGAATACACAACGAAATCACTTTGATAGGTTTTTTTTCCCATGATCGACTTACTAAGCTCAAGAAGTTTTCGTCGTAGACGTTAAAGCAATACCGCTTGGAAGACATATCCTCAACAGATCATAAATTCGTTCAGACTTAAATGTTGCCCGCTTTCGTAAATCCACCAATGCTTCCGATCGTTTTCCTTGTTGATTTCTTTTATGGTTCTATCGGGAACTTTAATAACTTTAATAATCTCAGTGGTATTAACATGTGAAGCTCCTAAGCCACTACCAACATCAATACATTAACTGATATAAAACTCTACGAATTTTGAATATAATTCGCTAATAATTCTTCAATTCTGAATGGTGCGTTTATTAAGGAATCTGCTATATATTTACCTGCCTCGTATTCTTTAATTTTTTAACTGCTTAACGTCTCTTAACAGCGAGGCTTTTAGAGATGGGAAAGGGTGGGGGGCAAGAAATGGGAAGGAATTCGGCCATGGCCTTTTGAAGAAGCGTCCCGGCATTTGCCTGGAGTGATTTGGGAAACCATGGAAAACCCAAATCTGGATGCCCGGATGGGGATTCGAACCGCCGCCCTCCCGAATGTGAAGCCAGAACGCTAACCGTTACACCACCACGCTCGGTTCGTATTTATGAGAGCCATGAAGTTAATTTTCCAGGAACATTTGAAACTTTGTATAGAATGCAACTTTTTTTGCCTATGGCTTTACTCCTCGTCGACATCGTGGTAATTAGGGGTGAGAAAGGCCTTTTGAAGGAACCATCCCGGAATTTGCCTGGAGTGATTTCAGGAAATCAGGAATAACCGAAATCTGGATGATCGGATAGCGATTCAAACCCACGTCCTCCCTCTTGAGGCAGATCGTTACCGCTTACCCACCACGCTCAGTAGCTTTCTTTCTCGACCACCTGCCGTCTACCATCTGGAAGCGCTCGGTTATTTTTACTTAGCAAACTGGCTGTCATGCAGTCACACAGTGTGGCAGTACACTTGTGACTTTCTGACCGAAGTATCATTCTACTGTGCATACGTGTATAAAGTGCAACGGAATTACTTTCATTAAGTCAACGAGACGTGAATCCTGCCGATATGTCATAAGCAATTCATTTCGGCTATCAAAATTACCTATATTTTCTAATGTTTCAACAGGTGACAAATAGTAAACGCAACAACGAGGTCAAAAATCTCACATGAAAAGCAGTCATGATAACGGTAACAATAAATATTTTGACGGAAAAATTCATAAGTAGACTTGGTGAAGCAAAGAGTACAAAGTAAGCCGTAGAACTGTTGATGTGGTTGATTGCATTGAGTACCTGGGTACAAAATAACATGTACTGGAGAGAGCGCGCAGGTTTAGATTGCGATTCAAAGAAAAATTGCAACGTATATATTACGGAGATACGTAGAGTATAAAAATCTCGTACGTCCTCATTTAGATTGCTATCCATTGCTAGCATAGCTCGTTTTGTCATCGCTTGTTATCATCATGATGATCGTTCTTCCCTAAGGCAGGTTTCCAAATGGCTGCTCTCCATGCTCTTCTGTCTTCTGCTCTTCTCTTCATGTTCAAGTAGTTACCGTCTACTCTGATGTTATCTGTAATCTTGCACCTCCTTCTTCTTCTCTCACTGCTCCCAAGAACTAGTCCTTCCAAGGCGTCTTTTAGCAAGCACTCCTCTCGTCCCATCCAATTCTTCTTTCTTTCGTTTATGACTCGGAGTAGTTTTCTCCTTTCACCAACCCTATTCAGCACTTCAACATTACTCACTTTATCTTTTCAGCTTATCCTCCACATTCTCCTCCACATAATCATCTCCAACGCTTCTAATCGTTTTTTATCTTCTCGTATCAATTGCTTGTTATAGCCCTTACAGGAGTATTACTGATCTAGAACAGAAAATGGGCTGGGATTATTTGGCAGACAAAATTGAATTAACTGGTTAATGTGTGAACATACGCTTTCATTCGCAACTGCGGAGAACTTCTTCGGTAGTTACACTACTTGCATTGCAATAACAAGAAAGAAAAAATGATTGAAATAATATCTCACAGTTATTCGTATTCGTTCTTCCCATATACAGTTAGGTATTACATTGCATTAAGGTGAAGTGAAGACTATAGATGGAGAGCTAGCTTTATGAAGCAGGCCTGCATTCGTCATTTTAGATGATTTCAAAATAGATCCCGCATAATACAAACGCAAAACTAGAACCCGCGCGCTTTAACCGTCTTCAGAATGTCTATCTTCAGAATATGTATCCGTGAGTACCTAGTTTTAATTAGCAGGTTCGGGTCAGTTTCTTAGTCATTTTGTCATGCCTCATTAATTAGGTTCTTATCTTTACAAAGATGATACAAGAAGTCACAAAGTTACCAAAGTATTTCTTTGTTTGCAAAATCTAATGGTAAATTTTGTGGAGACGTAATGTGCTGGATAGAATGGGAAGGCGGTTCCCTATAGCGTAATAGTATCCTTGTAACTCAAATTTTTAGTACCGCCCTTGGGCGGAATAACTCAATCGTACCGACATTGTATTTTCAAGTAGACAACTTCTTTAAAGTCTCCTGTTTGGCGCTCGACGGGGTTTGCTGATTTGAGAAATTCTCCTTATTTGGGAAGAGGTTGAGGGGAACAATTCCTAATCACTTCGTCTTGTCTTCCAGACGCGTGAGTTAAATTACAAACCTCTCTGAGTATGTGGGGAATGTGGGTATACCACACTGTTGACAGTCATTCGTCCATCGGAAGGTGTCGTACGATTTGTTAACTCGCTAGACGTCCTTGCAAAGAATAGGCCTGAATTCCTTCTTTCGTATTCATATACACAACTGTGACACCTTCGTAAGAAGAGGACAACAGAGTTTTCTTCGGATATGAAGAACCGATATAGGGACACACTGGTGCGGCACACCTTCAAGTGAACTGAGTCACTCGGCCTCGATGATTTGAGAACCGGGGGAGAGTGGGGAGGAATGGGACAATTTATGTTTAAGATTTTTTTTCAGGGTGTTGTGGTAACATTGGAAGTATATGAACTATGGATGTATTTAGCACATGTAACTGACTATGTACTTTATAACTATTTTTTTCAAAATCCGCAATAACAGCAACTGAACCTTCAATTTTTGCACAAAAGTGACAATGTCCCATTCCTCCTGCATGCAGGAGGAATGGGACAAAGTGCAGGAGGAATGGGATGCTACCTTAATTTTTAAATAAAACGACGAACAATGTTACTCTTGGTCTAGTTCAACGTGAAAAAAGATAAGTTAGGTTAAGCAACTGAAAAAATTATGGTATAACAGAAATAAATGGTGCACATAAAATTCTTTATCAGAGTGTAGGAAATTAAACACTTAAATTGATTCAGAAATGAACAATGTTGCTGGTTCTTTTAGTTCCATCAATGACTGGAGCAGGCATTTTCAAAATGATATCTTTTTTCTTGTGAGACCCACATCTTCAACATTAGGATAAACAAATGACATTGACTTGTCCCATTCCCCGAGCAGAACATTGTCCCGAACCTCCTGCAAGGAACCATTTTGAAATTTACGTGCATGGAAGACAAACCACTGATCACAAAGCAGAAGAGTATGGTGTTAAATAATCTTCAAAATATATGCTATGACCATGTACTAATGGATTTTGACCTTCTCTGTTCTGTTAAAAATAAGAAAAAAATTCATACCACTCACTAAACTTACTTTTAATGGCGAGAAACACCTTTTTAAACACAAAATTCGGAGTCCACAACTTTTAGCGTCGTAACTTCACTGGCTAATGAGGCACTGCTAGTCCTATCTATGTTGAAAATTTGAAGTTAACAGAGGTGGTAGATTTGAAAATATCTCAGGTGTCTCATTCCTCCCCACTCTACCCTATATCCGTGAGCACCACCAACTGTACGATGCATCGTACTCGCGGAGTCAGTCTACATCCACAAGAGGAATTTTCATCATCAAACTGCCACAAATTTCTGATAGTTTCAAATATTATTTGGTAGAAAATTTAATCATAATGTATTTCTCTATATTTGGTCGCACGTCCTTTATTTCCATAAACTCAAACATATGGGATGGTTGGTGAATAAATTAAATACGTTAGTAGTCTACCTGTTACCTCGCATGGTCAGCATAAATGCGAATTACTTTCTAAATATGAATCCTCTCAAATTTACATCTCCCAAGGTTTTACCACTTTAAGAAATAATCTGAGTGAAACCACTCGGAGCATTTCTATGAAATGATTCACAACAAAAACAGCAAAGAAGAATAGTGAGGAGGCATTCATGCACATTAGCCTTCGAGAATCGTACTTCGCAAAAGGTCAGAGACAGTTTTTCTAATAATCAATTCCGTCGAAAGCAATGTCGTTATCATGGTCATCCAATGGTAGAATTACCACAGACATTCACGTATTCAGTAAGTCAAAGACTGGGATGATTTTCCGTTTTTGCATCATGATTTTCATAATTTTTCTGATGACTTAAAAATGTAAATTATTCGAAAAGAGTAACACGAATAACATTAGTAAAGCCCGGCACAATTCGCAGAACATAGTGGCAGATCCATTCATTACAATTAGAAGCTGTCAGTGTGGCTCGGTGTGTTAAGGCGTCGCACACTGGATAGGGAAGTTAGATGTGACCAGACATGAGCCTAGAACCCCGCGTATCGGCCGACTTGTACGGCGTTACACGCAATCATCAAACCGAATTATGGGACGCCCCAATCTCCGCCTCATAAACCACACATTTCACAAACAAACAAATTTCTCTTCTCACATACAGAACGTAGTTACAAGCTTTACTGATAGATGGCAACACCTCCTACGAGGCAGAGGCGGAAGACACGGACACTTAAAACTCAGCCACAAGGTGGGATCTCCCGGCTAAAGAAGCCATTCGATTTTTTAAAAAAACTAACTGGAAACATCGGGGACTGCCGATAGAAGTGAAAAACACGTCATACTTATAGCTACAGATATACTAAATATTAATCATTCCGTGTGATCGTAATGATCTGGTGGCAGGATATCTATTGGCTGCACATTCCGCCACTGACTCAGTCACCTTGACCTAACTCGGTAGTGCTACCAGGTACAGGGGACCTGCAGTTTAACGTGGAATTCAAATAAAAGAAGCGTTCTGGCGTATATTACATTATAGAGCAAGCTGTGCCAAAGGTGAAGGTCAGGGTAAGGGTCTATGGAAACCTCCGCCGAGACAGGGATTAGAACCGGGGACTTTTCGTTCCCCAGGTAGACACCTTAACCACTGGACCGTTAGAGATGTACGGTTAGCATTAGAATGTCGGTGACGTGAACTCAAAAGGTTTTACCCATCCAAAAATCACCCAACGTGCCTAAAGTAATTTTCACATCAAAATTAAAAATCTAACTTACTCCACAACCCGAAGATTGGTCGAATCTTCCCGAAGGAGATGTACCAAGCTATTGTGTCACAGGCAGGAGGGCCAATTCATTTCCTCAGGGGCATATAGTTTCACGTTGTCACATTACAGTAGGCTTGCCCCCTTCAGTAATTAACTTATTTTAATTATTATATTTATTCTATGCCGAGTATCGAATGCTATGTGCATCGGTGACTTGCGAGACTGACAATCGATTAGTAGATCAGAGAGTGTGTGGAGTCTGGGAGAGAACGTCGTGTTGGTATCATGCCTCTGGGTCTTGTTGTAGTTCGGTGTTAAGCCGTGGCCGAAAATAATTAACAAATGATTTGTATTGAAGTGTATAGGTCCCCGTGAGTTACTAATTACGGGCTACCGCGTCGGGAAAACGTTTCACTGACAGAAGGAAACTACGATATTACGTGGTGGAGTGTTGGTGAAATGTATTGGTATGAACAGCTACGTGAATGTGATTGAATGAATTGTTTTTACACTCTGAAGAACCTGCATCTTCGGATTATTTGTCACTACTAGTAATTTACTTGTGTGTGTGTTTATTATTATTTTTCCATTGGTGGCCTGGTGCATTTATGCAGCACAAAACTCTGAATAAATCTTTGGCTTGTGGTCTGCATACACGTGGAGTTGTTTGAAGAAACTTTTGGTTATATTTGTTTTTGATTTGTACCCTAGCCAGCCAATGGTGGCGGCCGAGATTAATTAATTAACAAAGTCTGATCGTCCTTCCATTAGGTGGTCAAAATAAACTTTAAAAGGGACTAATTTGTGAGTCGGAAGGAACTGTTATCAATCACGTACTTTCAATATTTGTTCTCCGACAACGTGGAATCGGAACCACGGAATCAAATAAAAATCCCTCCTCACCACTTGATTTGAACTCACGACGGGAGAGAGAAACTATCAAAAATAAGCGACTTAACAGCTGAGCTATCAGACCACATGTTTTGAAGTATACGTGTGCTAAGAACTATCAAAATTGTGTGGTTTTATGAACAACGTTGACAGAAATTAAGGTGAGGGAGAAAGAAGGAGAGGATTTATGTTTTTGTAAATCAAACGTAAACAGTGTTTTTCTATATGTTTTAAAGTATACGTAAGCAAAGTTCCATCAAAATCGGATAAAAACTATGTCTTTGTATCAAGAACATTGGCAAAAAACATCAACAATCAAGCAATCATGCAAACAAACATTCATTGTTATATATTAGATACAAGTATATTCTATACTTTCACTACTGTCCAAGCGTAATATGTCATACTGTAGCTACAGAAATACTGCTAATACAGCATTCTGATGACGCGAACTCATAAAATTTTACCCATCCAAAAAGCGTCCATAGCGTATATCAAATGGCCAACACGTCGTAGCATGCTTGTCGCGAATTCATAGATTTACCCCCGTCCAAACATCACCTAACACGCCTATTCATAAAAGATAAATTCACTAAAATTACGCAATACATCGGTTGACTAAGTGGTTTCATACGTCACGGGAGATCACCAGAAGCAGTCTCACTCACTAACTAATCCTCACGCTGGTTATTCCCACTCGCAGTGATTTCTGGTTATTCCTTGAAGTGTGATAGTCTTTTTTTCAGCCGTTTGCTTCGCTCAGGTGGGAGCAATTTATTTACGACAATGTTCTTTATAATTACGCGAGGCTGTTACTTTTGTTGGTTCCATCAATTCGGTTTCTTCCTCCAAGCACGCGGTCCGTACGACTGCGGGCAGTCTATAACTCTCGTCTAACGAGTACCTCCACCACAGCAGACACACGTCTCTCATAATTCCCAGCCCACGGCACATAGCTTACAGATTAACATTTCTCGAATCTTAACTAACAGCCGGCTATTTAAAATTATTGACATGTTTCACTGTCTCCCGAATTATGACCGAACGTTAAATATCATTCCTGGTTAACCTGTTCTTTCCTATGAAGATGGAATATTCTAAACTTTGTCCTATTATTCCTTACAGGTTATAAGATTGTTGGTGGTTTTATTAATATGATAAATAATCAGTCCACCATAAAGTTCACTTCAAACTTGTTTTTTATTCTCAAAGAAAACACGACGTCAAAGATACTGGTTACATACATACATATAATACAGAGATCGCACACACATTCCTTCCACAGACAATACAGTTCTTGGCCGTCGTAAAATTTAGTCGGTGAAAACTTTGCCGAAAAACTAAGTTTCTCTGTCTTGGATGATCGCTTTATATAAACTCCACCGAAATTTCTAGAATACTTCAAAAGCTTCCGCAAGATATTTCTCTAACATTAACAATACTTAAACAATTGAAACATATTAAAAACAATCAGAATTAATACATAATCATTTACAGTTAATACAAAATATTCAGAAATGAGAATTGAATATACTTAACACACAAAATTATTCACAGAAATCATTTTAATCTGTAGTAAATTGTCCTTTAGACATCGTAACGTGCATTAATACTTGGAATTACCAACTTTTAAGCAATTCTCTTGCACAATTCTGTTCTTAAACATATTAAATGGCCTCTAAATAATTTCTTTTGATAAAACAAAGTCTATATACATTGATTTACAGGAAATTGCAAAACAAACCTACAAGATCATATTCAACTAAACTCTAGCTTATTACAATTGTTTCATAAAATACCATTACATTTAATTTTAGGTTTGAGGGCTGTTACAAGGTGGATGAAGGTAAAATGCTTAAAATTGTGTTCAATAATGCAACTTATTATTTGAGTTGTTTCAGCTGTCGGTATTTACAGTTGCAGTTGAAGCAACATTGTAATAATATACAATTATATCTTTTAGCAGTTTGTAAATATTGAATGGTTTCTGAGTGCTGTTTTGTGTTTTGCTAATTATAAGATATTATATGTGGTAATTTTTATACCGTTATGACATATATCAATTCATTTAGTATTCACATATACTTAACGTTTGATTGGCACTGAACATTTTATACAGAAATGTTCCTGAAAACTATGGGAATTATTAAACTAATTACTAATGAACATAGCTTGTCATTTAATACACACATTTAATAATTATTTTGAATGGTTGAAGTACGAAATTTTTAAGAACGTTTTAAATAAATTTATTCTCAGATTCCTGTCAGAAATACTCTCATGGTAGAAGAGTTTGTTTCAATATCAGTAATAAACAGTAACTTTCACATTGCTTCATTGACAGACAGAGATATGAGAATAACGAATGTTTGCATTTCTGAAGTTTTAAACAGTTCAGACTTATTAACCCTTTTAGCTTCTGTCAAGCTCATTTTATTGTTTGAATGTGTCTACTTCGAAATTTCCTTGGAACTCGATTACTTTCAGCAGTCCACATTGATCCGGAAAGTTAAATTAGCTCACATCAGATATGTTTAGCTCGCGATTTAAAAGCCAATACTTCTTGTTCGAGCCGCGTTATGGCTCAGTGTTTAAGGCGTTTGACTGGAGATCGAAAGGTCCCCGGTCCAAAGTCCTGTGTATTTCATGGGCCCTTAAAATGACCTTCACATCTGGCACAGCTTGCTGTGCAATGTGAAGTACGCCAGAAAGCTTCCGTGGTTCGAATTCCATGTTAAACTGTAGGTCCCCTGCACCCGGTAGGATTACTGGGTTAGATCAGGTGAGGAGGAAGGAACTCTGATTCCAAGCTAAGTATACCACCTTCGGGATGATCCAACAGACCTTGGGTTGAATACCTAGCTTAGCTTTACTTCTTGTTCACGGTTTATCATTTTTATAGCTTTCGTTCAATGTGGAACATACAACACGCCAATATGAATAAATTCTTATTTTTTTCGCAGTCGATAACATCCGTCTAATTCCTCAAAAGGAACCTGTTTCGCTCCGTCCTCTCCGTTCGCAAATCCTTCACTTCTCTTATTCGGGTGTATGTTACTGCAAATCTGACTGTTACGTTACTAGTTTCTGTGGATGCTTAATAGCTTTTACTAGGTGTTCGGTTCGAAAATTTCGCGAATGATACATCATGAAATAGCGTGATTGGTGGTTTGTGTCAGGGAGAAACAAAAACAGGGGCATTAATAGCAAGTGCTTATTTGTCAACTGAAAAAGACACGTAGCAAAAAAAACCACGTCTTACCAAACAATTAGAAATTATGAAATATATTCCTAACAGAAAAAAAATATCCGAAAAGCTCCTTACTCTAGAAAACACACAAAATTTATCAATATTTCTGTAATGTTTGAGGCTACTAGCTAGCGGTATGAGATCATTCCTCATTGACGCCAGCGGAGTCTAGCAGCTTGAGTCTGAACTATCGCATAGCTATGACCTTGATTATTCATAATTTTACCGTTTACCGAAAAGTACATTTCTTTATTAATGATGTTACCAATGCGTAGAACTTAATCTTTAAAATGATACCTCATCTAGCGTTAAGTATGAATGGAGAAAGAGGATCCGTCACATAAAAACACCTTTTAGAAATAATATATATGATCGTTGTATTACAAGACCGTTGCTGATAACAATCTTTTGTATCATTTTGGAAAAACATTTGTTTTGCGTACCTTCGATGTAGAGGTCATTAGAAAATTCAACGGGAAAGAATTCAGCCAAACGCTTTTCAACAAATCGTCACAGCATTCACCTAGAGTAATTTTAGTATAGCATGAAAAACCGAAATCAGGATGGCTTATCCAGAAACTGAATCAGCGTCATCCCGGATCCCAGTCCCCTGCGTTAACCATTCAGCAATAAGCCTCGCTGGGAATTTGCCTAAATTCCACTTGTTTTTTTTTAAAAATACATCGGCAAACAACACTGAGGACAGAACTACGTTCTCATTAAGATGAAGGCTAAACGTATTTAGAAAAGAAAAAAAAAAAAAAAGAATGAAAATATGGAGGTTCCTGCAGCTTGTGTCTAACGGCTCAAGTTAATTGACTAACTTCGATGCCACTTAGCACAGGCTTGAACTGGTACAGGACCAGTGACAGTAGCGTTGTCGTAACAGTAGCTCACAACGAGTTATAAGAGTGTTCCGCTTTCGTCACCGACACATGAATGATGGTAAAAATAAAACTCAAACTCCTTATCAATGGTGCCTTTAAAGGAATGTAATCACTCATCCGGGTGATATTGGGCTTTTGTAAAGCTTGTGGTTAAAAGAGCTCGTTTTATTTTTTCGTTGAAGAGAGCCGGGAGAGGATGTTGGATCAGAAACGGGAATCAATTCAACCACAGCATTTCAATGAACAATTCTGACATTAACGAGGAGTGTTTTCGGTAGAGATGAAACGGATATCCGGCAACTATCCGGTATCCGGCCAATATTTACTATCCGGCAGGATACCGGATAGTTGGTCAATATCCGGTGGATATCCGGCGGGTATCGGAGTCTCAATAAATTACGAAAAAATAAAAAAAAATTCTTTAAATTCACAAGTGCTAAGTATATAATAAGTCTAAACACAAATAAAAACACTATGTCTTCAAATCAAAATACCGTTTGTTATTGTTTTTTTAAATAAAAATTAGTTCTTGTACTGAATCAATACCAATTTCTCTGTAATAAGAGGTAATAATCAGTTTTGCTTTTCCTCGTAAACAAGGCCAGGTTCAAAGAAAAGTGTTTCGTTATATACACTACTGCAAGGCGCTGAAAAATAAATTCTACTATTTTTTTTTTAAATTAGAGTACTGTGTCGCATTAATTTACCACCAAATACTTTGGTCACGCTTCCGATCAATTTGAGATGACATTAAATAACAGTCCCTTTAAAAAAAAAAAAAAAAAAAAAAAAATGTAATTCAGTTTCAAAACGTATCTTAAGCTTTGTGAGTCACTGTTGATTCTCTCTCATCCCTTCTACTTCTTTTAGCAGCCATTGAGGATGAACTGCTACTGGTGGTAGATTCCTAGCAAGATATTTTTACAGATTCCAATGCAATCTTCTGACGAGCTTCAGCAAACCACAAATAGTTTGTCTTAAATATTGGCTCTAGGAAGATCACAGTCAAATAGATTGAATTTTCATTTAAGAAGCAGAAATAACTTTTTAATTCAGTTTTCAAAGGGGCTCTCATGTATGGTGAGTCAGGAGTTCTTTGTGCCTTCTCATAGTTTTCTAAATGCTTTTTTAGTGCAGAAACTCACGAAAATACTTCGGAATTGCAGGACAGACCAGATCTTGTTATTTTTGTTATTTCTTTAAAGGACTTCAATAGCTTAACGCACTGTTGACGCGTCAAACACAACTGTTGACGCGTCAAATTAGAGTGTGTTCCGCGATCAGCCACATATAGCAATATTGTCCTTTTTTGTTCAAACAGAAACTCTATCATATGAAAGGTAGAATTCCAACTCGTGCTGATATTTGGCACCAGCTGATGATAGGGTAAATTTTTGTTTTTAAATCCCATCAATTTTTCTTAAGCTAAGCCCGATCGATTTTGTTTTCTCATACATTCAGTCGTAGAAGTTAGGTACAATTTATGGGAAATGTATGTAAAACTCGGTATTTATAGCTTCTTCTAGGGGACTGGAAAATCCGTTTCTTTCTACTCTAGATAACGGCTCGTTGTCCAGTGCAACAATTACTGCAATAACTTAATGATTTTTTTTCCATCGTTTACATCACAAAGTAATTTCCTTTCAAACGATTATAATATAGTCAATTGCTTTTCTTTCAATGTCGAAGACGAACTTGTTCCGGGGATGTCTAAAGGCAGTATAGGCACGATAACGGCTGTAGCTTTCCTCATTTCATAAAAGTTTACTGGATGTTTCATTTTCAAATGGTTTGTCATGGCAGAGGTATCTCGTCGAAGACAGAAAAAAAATACGTGATTGTGTTTTCCGCAGATAGAAAAAAAAAAGGTTCAAACTTCGCGTCAAATCGTGCCTCATGAAAAGTAATTCAAAATCGAAAACTTATTGTCATTATTTATATCAAAATATTAACAAATAAACAACCCTTTCTTTACTGACCACATTTTTATTTTTTCTAACCTCAATTAACAATGTCCAGCCGGATATCCGGCTCTTCGGCTTATCGGATGGCCGGATAACCGGTATCCGGTATCCGACCAAACAGCTATCCGTTTCATCTCTAGTTTTCGGAAAGTGATAGAAAGACGAAAGTGTTACCGCTCACCCACTAGGCCCGGTACTACCGAAGAAACCATCTGATTTCTAAAAAAAATCAGTATTCGGTTCTAATAATATTGTACATCACATTTACTAGGAAGACAATTCCCAGTACCGTGTGGTATGATTTTGTGCCATGAATATAAAAATCTGTCACTTTCTCTTATTATCCAAGTTCTCACTCAGGTTATTTCGTCCTGACAGATGCAAATGCTAGTTGCATAAAAGCAGAAAAACTAGACTAAAATACGTCTCATATTTGCGACTTCCTGAATAATGTGTATTTTTTTTTTTTTTTTTTTTTTTTTTTTTTTTTTTTTTTTTTTTTTTTTTTTTTACTGCTTAACGTCTCATAACAGCGAAGTCTTTAGAGACGGGAAAGGATGGGGGGCAAGGAATGGGAAGGAATTCGGCAATGGCCTTTTGAAGAGGGATCCCGGCATTTGCCTGGAGTGATTTTGGAAACCATGTAAAACCCAAATCTGGATGCCTGGACGGGGATTCGAACCACCGTCCTCCCGAATGCGAGGGTGTAACGCTAACCGTTACACCACCACGCTCGGTCTGAATAATGTGAACACATTCTTATAGCTTTTGCACACATATAAATATCAATAATGAAAGAAGACTGAGTGTGAATAATACCATTTGATCGGGTGTTATGAACTTGGATTTGATCTGATATGTAATTTGCATTTATTTCACGAACAGGATGGAACAACAATGAATACTAATGGATATTACGTTGTTATGAACAAACCATATTACAAGAGCCTGTTTTTATTGGTCTCTGCATTAAAAACAAGAATCCTGGTGTAGTCATCATACGATTACTACATTATGGCGTTGCCACAAATATCATTTTTCATAACAGTGAACGACGCAAAGTAAAAAATGGATGTTTCATTAGAATAAAAAGTCACAGTTGACATTAAATCTTTGCAATTGGTACTTAGGTTAAATGCTGATTGTTTCTGTCATTTTTGGAGACTTTCATTAAAGAATTTTTCAGTGAACCAACACTTGGTAACACACTTGCAGATGCTAAAGTATACTTGAATCAAAAATCTGAATTAAGACTGATGAATATGAATTTCTATGAAAACTGTCTGACTGATACGGAGATATCAAGTTGAACAAAGATTTCCATTGGAATCGTTGCAGCTTGGTATACGAATGAACAGGAATATTAAAGAATTTGGCCGTAATAATGTGAAATCGTTTTATATGACAATCTGTAATTTCAACTAGTATTTTCCTTAGTTGCTAACTAGTAATTAACCAATAGCTCCACGCTTTTTGAGGCAAACTGATGGAAGTGTTCTTTCCGATTCTGAGGCTATTGATTCTTTGAGAGGATAATAATTTTGGTCTTGCAAAATTACTCTTTTCTAAATCGCACTTTTTTTTTAGGTCGTCAACTGTTCGGTAGACTTGATCCACCTTACAGCTGCAGCGAACATGTATTAGTCTCCTGATCTCAATATAATCTTCATAAACTATGCTTCACGCACCTGTTCTGTTGTGGAACACAATTATGTTCTTTAAATTATGTAAAACATAATTTAAACTCGTGAGTTAGTAGATGCTATTTATTTGATTACACTTTAAAAACCTGCCGAATAACTTATCAGTTGAGGAACAAATTGTGCGAAGTGAAACGTTTGAAGCCACCGCCACCTGACGCGCTGTGAAAGTTGTAGAACATTCACGCGACTATCAGAGGCAGAGAAATGGACATGAAACAGTTCAGGTTAAGAAACGACCGCAGCAATCAAACCTAATTGCGGTCTGGCGTAGGAGCACCCGTGTCTGAAGATCAATCGTAAAAGAAACATAAGCTGATTTTGTGCCAAATAATTTTATTGAAACACTGTTTTCTGATCAGTGAATACTGCGACAAACGTAGCAACATTATGAGGGAAAGGTGGCTGGCTACCAATTTTTACAGTTTATTAAGAAGCGAACTTTTTCTGTGAAAATCTCTAACTGTTGCGCCAACACTGGATTTAAAAATCTTTTACAGCCGTTAAAAAAATAGCTCTAATGTATCTTAAGCGATAGCTACTCAGTTACTATGTACAGAGTTGTAAAGGCGGATGTATTGATGCATCGTTCCTTTAATAAGTCCAAAGTCTTTTCAGCAAGAAATAAATCGGTCCCGATAACAAGGATTTACGGAACGTTGGCTGTATGTGCTGAAGCGCCGGAATTAACGACAATAGTGAATTCAGACTAGGGTTGTAGCGGAAGTCATCTTTGCGGATCTGTATGTTCAGTGTTTGACATCTGCGGAAGCTGATGTTTTGCGGAAGCGGAAGCGGAGGTGGAAAAATAAGTTTATAATTATTTAGATATTAATATTTTATCAAAATAAATATATATTTTATGCAAATGGAGACTTTCCCGGCGTATTGATTCAATGAAAGTTTCACGGGTGTCCAGTTGGCGGCAGCGAAGCCAGTCTGTTTGTGATTTCGAGAAGAAACATCTAAATAGACCTGATGAAGACAACCGAGCAGGTTGTCGAAATGTCGTCGTTTTATGACACCATCCGGCTGGACACCCATGAAACTTTCATTATATATTTTATGCCAAATTTTATCTTTTTTCATAAGTAAAGTCTATTTCCATGTAGAAAGGATGGAGGATTGCATCAAACCAGTCGAAAGACTGACGACAGCAAATATATATATATTTCCATGTAATACTGCCATATTGATTTTTTTTTTTTTTTTGCCTCATGTTTTAACAACAAAAAACGTGGGATGATTTCACAAGTGAATTAAATTATTTACATAACTACGCTCCCGTCTAAAAACCAATCTTTCTGTCATTTGAACTTTACAGAGTTCATGGCGCGACTAATTCAAGCGTCAAGCACACCGCCACCGCACATTACCGTGCTCGCTTTTTTCCCCTTTTGCTTATAGACTCGTCGACGTCGAAGTCATTAGAGGCGAGAAGGGATTGGGCCATGTACTTTTAAAGGAAGCATTCGCCATTCGCCTGCAGTGATTTGGGAAACCATGGAAAACCCAAATCTGGATGCCCGGATGCGCCGTCCTCCCGAATGCGAGGCCGGAGCGTTACCAGTCACCCACAACGCTCGGCTCCGTGCTCGCCACCTGCCTTCCCCTCCGCTCTTGTAGGACCTACGACGATCCTATTATCAATAAACAACTATTGCTGGGCCATAAAAGGGATTACGGGACTACATGTAGGACGTGTTGGATGTTGTTGGACTCCCAGGCAACCAACACGCCTTCTTGTTGTCCAACGAGCTATGGATATTGTACGAAACTATTGGAGGAAACATCCTACGATAAGGACACTTGGTGTGCCGCGAGAAATTATAAGTGGGAAGGATTGCTTGGCACATTTTTTTGGACCCATTCTATTAGCGCGAAAGGGTGAGCGCATCCTACGGTAATTCCATACGGATGTCCTGTAATGTCCTATAAGTTGGACCGTGAATAGGCCGCTTTACTTTACATGCAAGTTCAAACTTGTAAATTCATCGCTTATGTAATAACACCGTTCAATTCATTGTTACTTTTATTGCAAGATCGTCAGAAATGAACAACCACTTTGTTGTTAGCTAAACGACGATGGGCAGAATATCGTATAAAGAGAAAAGAATAATATATATTGTAATGTAAACAAAACATCCGCCATACATCCGCATTAAAAATTGCGGATACGGATGCGAAAGCGGATGTAAGATTTCACGCGAAAGATTCGCACTTGCGGATGCGAATATCCGTTACATCGCTAATTCAGACCTCGCCATCATTTTAATCAGATTTCCGTTCGCAATTGCTGGAATAGGCCCTAATTTCCGACTCAAAACAATACGATTCAGAATAACATAGTTCCTACTAGGCAAAAATCTACTGAATTTGCACACTTACGCTGACTCTTACTTCCATTCTAAATTTTTGTTAGATGCTATCCTTTAAGATTGTGGACCAAATGGGTTTCGAAATGTGGAGCCTTCGCCAGTAACATTACGGAGAATCGTAGCAGAGGAGAATTCTCGTCATGTCTGATGTTAAAAAATTTAATACCATGGTTAAAGCCATACATTTCGTACATATCAATTTTTTTACCATTTTAATAATTTAGGTTTCGTCAAGGGCAAATATATCCGGGCATCCAGATTTGGGTTTTCCATGTTTTCCCAAATCACTCCAGGCAAATGCCGGGATGCTTCCTTCAAAAGGCCATGGCCGAATTCCTTCCCATTCCTTGCCCCCATCCTTTCCCGACTCTAAAGACCTCGCTGTTGAGAGACGTAAAGCAGTTTAAAAAAAGGGCAAATATACATCATTGAAATAATTTTAAGCAAAAATGCACATGAACCACAAGCAGATGTGTAGAGAAATTATCAACTGGATATTGGTAACATCTCTTGATGTATTACTACCAACATTACGGTCACAACGCTCGATTTGATTTATTTGCCTTCAGCTGGCGCTGTCTGAGGAAACCAATTACATCCTGTTGTGTTCCTCGAAAATGGCAAATAGATGTAGCCTGAAACATGTTATACTGAGTATCAGACCGCACCCAAGATCTGCAATCAACTTGTCAACATGTGGCACCTGTTACGCGGAATCTGCCCACTTACTGCGTGCATGCTTGGTGTTACTGCGCGACCACAATGCTGTGTAATATGCTCTCCTCCGCCGCGGCTCCTTTCTAGGAATGAGAACGACAAATATTTCTGCTGACTCGGCTAATGGTCGCTCGCCTTATCTGGCCGTCCATTAGGCGGACAAGCCTGCCGTCACGAGCGCAGCCTCGCGAGTAATTGATTCCGCCCGCCCCAGTCGTTCGAATCTGCAAATTGGACATTGCGGATCCGATCCCTGTCCGTCCAATTCAGACTCTAACGTGCCAGACATCCAGCGATCTTTCTCATTCAAAACAAGATCACAATCCCATTCGTTATCACCCCGGTTTAAGATGTTATCGCCGCTTGTAGAAACGTAGTCCATTATATGTAAATTCCATTCGTGCGAATGTGTTATTTTTCCTCCCTTTTTTAAATGCATTCGAATTCCATCTGTTGGAACAGATATATCGTAATGATACTCCTATTAACTGAATGTAGACTATATATTTATCGTATCTAGCGTCGACTGATTATAGACTAGTACAGGAACGCAATTTGTTTCCTGTACAAACTTTACATTGGGTCCATTACAAGGGACAATTTCGTCTTCTGACTTATTTAAGGCATATATGTTTTATTATAAAACCAGTAACGGCGTTGTGTCTGTACATTGAAAATATTTTTCAGTAAATGATTGGGGACGGCTATTTGGAGATTACTGTAGCCAATAGAACTGGTTTTGAAGTTTTTTTTATTTATCTTTCTTCCGACAGGATGAAAAAACTACTGAACTAATTTTTACGAGATTTTCATAGTTTAAAAGCTTAGAGTTGTGTTTTTAATATGAGATATGTCTCATAACAGTATGTTAACTGGTGGCAGAGAAGTAAATTAAAATCTGTTCTAAGTATTTAAATTTATCGTTTCATTTCACGCCGGCCTGTACTGTTTGACTCCTATAACTTTTCGAAAAATGAAGATGAAGCCCGGGAGCGGCTTCGAAATATCCTATCAGATTAAAGCGTGGGATGTCCGAGAACATTTTATACAGATGAAAGTCTCCATTTCAACATAATTCGTATCAAATGTTACTAAATTAACGTTGATAATTTACAAATCGACGACAAACTTTTCTTCGTTCCACATAGACCAAGTTCCAAACAAAACCCAATTCTAAAACACGCAATTAAAGAAAATATGAAAATTCCGAAGGAATGTTAGTTCTAGGGAAGTTATTGGTGAATATCGGTTAGTTTCATTTCATTTGGAAATTTTTGTCGTTCTGATTCTATTTATACCATACTATCAGATACTGACAGAAAGATCAAATTTCATAAAGGATGTTTTTTAATCGTTCTGCTCATCCTTTCAACATCACATTAGCCACAGGCCAGTCGCATTACATGCTGTCACTAATCTAATATTTCGTGATGTGCCTAAGTGACTGAGTGACTGCATAAGTCATGACATCCTACCCGTCTGAGGTTAGCCCGTTCCTCTGCCGAACACCTGCACTTTGGTAAGGCTGTAATTTCGTTGTTTTTTTGTGGTGTTTTAAAGCTTCATGCCTGGTCTACGTCGAGATCATTAGAGGCGGAAAAGGACTGGGAGCAAGTAACTGGAAGGAATTTGGGCATTGTCTTTTATAAAAACCATCCCAGCTGTACTTCAGCGGCGCTTTACCTAGCTGATGTCAGGAGAACTGACAGTACAAAACTGCATAATTTCCGCAGTATTGACCCGAACAATGACTGAATAATTAGTGGGATATAAGAACACTTTTTAAAAATCGTATCGAATAAGAAAATTGAACTTGAATGGTCAAATAAGGCCAATTTAGTCTAAAGGGCAGTGTGGCATTACATTTGTCGTTTGTCCTGTTCTGGAAACGACGTTTTTGGAAGGACCTTGGACCTGTAAATATCATAAACTTTAAAAAATATAACCGAGAGATCGGTTACGATCGGATGCGACTGATGATCCTAACAATGTCGGACCTGATGCGTGGGTAAGAACACGCGCTCCATCGGCTTTGTTGTTTCGTTTATCAATCGTGGCTTCATCGTCGTGACAGGACAGCCATCCACTAACTTACCGTCTAGATTAATTTAATTTGATCTGATTCAATTCAACTGCGATGGAGGAAACTTCCTGCTGGCAACTTGCCTGCGCACCTTCTTTACTACTCCATAATTTAAAAAAAAAAAAAAATCCTTAAGTCCATTCCACAAATCACCAACTTTACCAATTTCGATTTTAATTTTAAAATCTTTCAGTTTTTTGGTGAATTTTTCAGCACTTTCCTGGATAATTTACTTCCTTCCCCACTTCCCCTATGTATGAAATGAAATGCTGGCTTATGGTCATTTTTCCCCATTCCATGTACTACTCCATCAAGATAAATCTAAGCCTCGTACATTCCAAGCACTCTCTTCAACAACCTCCTATTTCCCACACAGCTTGAGAAGTTTAAAATAAAACTTATGGGATCTCTAGACAACTTCAGTAATTCCGTGACAAGCAACGCGCAGTACAGATATTCGAGAGGGATAGAATCCGATCAACGATACCGTGTCGAGAATCAGTCTACCATGTGAATAGTGTTACCTGGTTGAGAAAATCAACTATGCAAAGTTTGGTCGAAATTGATAGAACGGTTTGGAATTGTATGTGAAAGATACACCCAGACATTGAATTCTATGCATCTAGATGTTAAAAGAACACATTCTGGGAGCAAGCGCCCCAGAGTAAGAAAATTTAGAATTTATCAGGTTCACTATCGGTCAAAGTGTTTAGAATCGATGCTTCATGCCCTTATCTCTGGACTGTCCATTACAAGGTGTAAAATCATCTGCCAAATATCTTTAAAATGGTTACACGGAAGTAGTTTTGAATTCTGAGATGTAACAGTGTCTCATATAGTGCGCTATGGAGTCAGTATTTGTGCCAGAAGCGACAAGGAATATTTTTAAGTGGCCAGAAAAACACTGGTAAAAGAGAAACGGCGACGAATATGAAAGATTTGTGGTTTGTTATCGCAGCATGAACCGTGGGGATATCAGTAAATTTGGTAGCGAATTCTAAAAAGAAATAGGTGAGAAACCCAAGCGTATAAACAGGAAGCACAGAGAGCAGGAATACGGAGTCCATTCATAACCGAGAACAATGGACTGATCTGTATCGGAGAGCATCAGGTAGCAAGCAGCCATCAATGGCCATTCGCAGCTACCAGAAAGCGGAAGGCCCCGAGTTTTACTACAGCGAATGCCGACTTTTCCTGGTCTCTGCGGTTGTCACCATATAGAAGCATCCATTCTGGGTATTCCACTGTACTCTATTAGTGATTTGAATGCAATTTCCTAATATGTTATCCACCTTTTTCAAGAAAAGTGATCGAAGTGATCCTGGAAACTACCGTCCCATATCTATAACATCTGTTTGTAGTAGAGTTGTGGAGCATATTATATGCTCTAACATTATGAATTTTCTAGATGAAAATAATTTCCTTACAACAAATCAACACTGATTTCGGAATAAAAGATCATGTGAAACACAGCTGGCCCTATTTACACACGACGTAACTAACAAAAAGGATTCCATTGTTCAGAAATATGAAGTAAGCAGTTTAATTATTTATATGATCGATACTACGAAATATTTTGGAGTAACAGTACAAAGGAACATGAAATGGGACTTACACATAAATTCGTTAGTAGGTAGAGCTAATTCTAGGCTGTGATTCCTAGGTCGAATCTTGAAAAATTGTAATGAACAAACAAAGGAGAGAGTGTACAACTCTCTTGTGCGTTCACATCTGGATTACTGTTGTGCCATTTGGGATCCGTTTCGTAAGGGGTTGATTGACGCTATAGAGAAAGTACAGAGAAGAGCTGCTCGATTCGTGACCGCTTGCTACATTCCTTATGAAAGCGTCACAGAACTGATTAGTAGACTGGGCTGGGAGTCTCTGATAGATAGACGACCCACGTTTCGTTTAAACCTACTGGTAAACACGCGTACACCCACTTTCACTTATGAGTGTAGTGAAATACTTCGTCCACCAACCTATTTGAGTCGGAAAGACAGGAAAGATATGATTAGAGAAATAAGGTGCCGCACTGATTCTTATATGAATTCGTTTTTCCCTCACACCATTCGGGATTGGAATGCACAACAAAGAGATTAGCTTAGGTGCTGAGCACCCTCTGCCACCCACAATTTTGTGAATTGCAGAGTATATATGTAGATAAGCGAACGGGAAGCGTCCTGAGATAAATTTTAGTCATAAGGGAGTTCAAGAATGAAAAACCCTTAACCAAATACTACTGCAGGTATATATTGGTTCGATGCTTGTAACGAGTGGTGGAAACAGTGGCACGTGTGGTTGGAGGATTAAGTATTCATGTGATTATTTGGAAGCAAAACCCTAGAATAAAAAAAAAAAGAAAAAAAAATCAGAAATGTGAGTGTCAGGGAAGGAAAACATATGGCTCCCTAGCTTCAATATTATTATCATGCTGATGTCCTGATCATATAGATAAGCTGGTGATAATAAATAAATGATGTTGAACAACGTACATTAAGAAACATGTGAAGGGTTATAGCAAAAAAAAATACAGTAAGATACTAAGTATGCAACAATAATTACGTCATACCTTAACCACGGTCATCAATCGATTTCTATTGAGGACGGTATGTTTCATAACCGATCTTTTACAGTTAGTGAGAACTCGTGATGACACGGAGTCACTGTCTTAGATACCATTCGATAGCTTTGATGAGTAATTACAAATGGGCACTTATTAGTTTTATGAATCACCATTAAACGTCGGCTACAACGATGAAAAATGGTATTCGGATGACATCGGTTCTGTTGCGGAGAGAATCATTGAAACTTTGTATTCCATTGGCTCATGGCAGGTGTTGATCCGCACGCTAAGCGTGTGAGTTGCTGTCGTGTAGCGAGGGTGAAGACAAGCACGAGAAGAGCGAGAGAGACCAGTGGTGACGGGGCATGAACTCCGGAGCGACGGACCAGATGACGCACAGCTACTCCACACGTGCGCGTGGTCACGTTACAGCAGGAATTATTCCACCACTCAACTCCTTCTCCTCCAGACAGCAGACAGCTTACAGAGTGGGCCAGATAACTGTCAATACCATATTCTAGATCTGTCTCAAGTTCTGGTCAGGCTGAATAACCGACACTAAGGTTTTCACTCGTGATCCAACTCACCAGACATCAGATCGGATATGGCATACGCAGCGAGAAAAATTTGAACTAGTCACGAAGGAGTCTTTAAGGAATGTGCTTTGACTTTATCTCGACAGGTCTTACCATGATTAACTTGTGGTTCTGAGGTAAGGTGTTTCACTTTGACCACTCATCAAACCCATACAAGCAGGTCCATAGCTGAAGGCGTAGAGTGATAAAAAAAGAGACTAACCCCACAAATGAACACCTGTCAAGCAATTTATGTCAACAATCCCAATAATTGTTTTGTTTTTACAGACAGCAGAGTTAACTCTCAGAGTTCTGACATATTTGAACTTCGCGTGTGGTAACTGGCCAACCAAATAAAATAATATCGACGGAGGAACAAAATGTGAAATTTTTAATTCCTCCATACAACCCCGTCATATTTTCAGTATATCGTCAGTAACCGATTATTGTAAAGACGGCAAGTGAAATAATACGTATAATAATGCCCAAAAAAAAACTTATCATCAACGAATTTTGTAGGTATCTAGAGTAACACAACAAAAAAAATAAAAATTAAATTTTCCCAAATCGTTATGGAATTTTTCTTTGATTACTAGTCAGAAATGCATGTGAACTATTAATGTTTGATCATAAGTGAATAGACGTTATGCTTTGCTAATGAAGTTACTGAAAGCTGATGACAACCTGCTGAAAACACAATAAATCGAATA
Source organism: Vandiemenella viatica (assembly GCA_031002005.1). Lineage (NCBI taxonomy): Eukaryota > Metazoa > Arthropoda > Insecta > Orthoptera > Morabidae > Vandiemenella > Vandiemenella viatica. The sequence goes on from JARYHS010011408.1 coordinate 139,786,054, forward strand.
ATCATAATATACGCATGATGGCATTTCATATTCCACATTTCAAACTTAGGATTTCTACCTGACTGAATAGTGGCAGTCCTCATTAAAAAGCAGCTTTATTAGTGATTTTAACTTTTTACCCCGTCTTTAATTAAAATATTCACGCTAAACTGACACTCTCAAGCGTGCCGCCAGATGGTGTTCTTATATTACGGAAGCTGAAAATCGCATGAGGCTACCACTGTCACGCAGTGTAAAAATGTAATTTAATTTCAGCTCAGTCTCTAGTTACAACGTCTAATGTTTACATCGCCTGTAATTTTGTTTACTTTATTAGTGGACACAGATACAATCAAAACACGTGTTACTAAGGTCTAAAGACCTCCGTCCCGTCGAGCCATTGAAAGGGATGTCCTAGCCATTGACACCCATCCATCAAATATTCGTCAATTGTGAAGATTGTTCACGGTTGGTAGATCCGTAAAGCTTCCAGTATCTTTTTAAAATATTTTGTTTAACTTTGGAGGAAATAAACTTTTGCAATAGGAAAGAAAACTGAGTATAGAATAATGTATCATCAGTATGTTGTGCTGCCCAAGGAAATTACGTATGTCATGTTATAAACAATGGTATCTACTTTTCCCCTGAAAATTTTAAAATTGGTGTGGTTTCCCTCTGCCTTTCCCAGTTTTCAAAGAGTAGTTACATGTTTATTATTTTGTGTGGATGGCTGCGATGTGTGTAAATGGATGGGAGATAGATAGAAGATTTTTTTTTTTTTACTTGTGGTTTTACTACGCGGGATGGGAGTGGGGACAAAGAACGGGAAGGAATTCGGCCATGGCCTTCTGAAGGAAGCATCCCGGCATTCGTCTGGAGTGATTTGGGGAAACTATGAAAAACGCAAATCTGGATGCCCGGACGGGGATTCGAACCACCGTCCCTCCGAATGCGAGGCCAGAACGCTAACCTAGAAGTAAGGAGAGGGGTCTGCCAGGCTTAATGTCCCCATCACGCGGACGATTCACCACAGTGTCGTATGCCCTCACTCCATAAGCACGGCGTAGAGTTTTCGGATTTAACCCAGGATTTTGGTGGACAATCTGGCGACTAGGAATTGTGCACCACTGCACCACTACCTCCCCTACACTGCCGGCCAAGTTCTAATGATGAAAATTTCTTCCACTGACCGAACTCGAACCAGCTAATCCCCCTCAGGTGCATTGCGGTGCCGCACACATCTTTCCAGAGTGACGGGCGCATAATGATTATCTTTTAGTAACTTACACTCATAAAAGATTTAATCGTCCGTCTAAACTCTCTATTTTTTATGTTTGAGTGCTGGTGACCAGTGGCGGCTGTACCTTAAGTGCGCTCGTGCGCTGAACCACCAATCCAAAAGATTTAAAAATGACAAAATATTAAGTACCTACTTCATCTTTATTTTTATATTACCATTTTAATATTTATTTTTAAACATACAAAAACAAAAACGTATAAAAAATTAAATCTCCAATTATGGTGAAACAGTTTGAGCGCTTTACTAAACTATTAAGACTTATTTTCCTATAAAGACAAATTCTCGTGCGCTTCGGCGAGTGCACGAGGACTGCTAATACAACTTGTAGGTGTACGAGTTAATACGCCTGACGCGTGAAACAAAAGATAGTTCATAGAAACGTACGGAGTAATGAGTCGGTTGTCGTGCGCCGCTCGAGCGAACCGAGGATTGCCGAGAGCACCCGATGTTTGACGAATTGGCTGGCTGGCATGGGCGCGCGCGAGGCGACGGCAGCCATGATTGACATCTCGTTATTAGACTATCAGTATAGTTTCACTGTATGTGTGACGCGCTAATAATTGTTTATTTATATTACCGTAAATAATTGTTTTTAGTTTTTGTTTCGATTTTTTTCGAGAACTTTTATTCTATACTGTGTATGGTGTTAGTGAAAATGAGCATAAACATTGATTATATTAAAGAAAATAACAGAACTTTTCAAAATAAAGTGAACATAAAATTGGCCGGACCGCCACGGCCCTTTTTAAATTTAAAACAAGAGTGCAAATCGAAAAATAAAGCATTTACACGAAGTTTTAAAAGTGAAATGTATAATAGAAAGAAATGGTTGTGTGGATGTGAGCGTCTTAATGCATTCTTTTGTTTTCCTTGCATTATTTTTGGCGGAGAATCGATTTGGACAGAAACAGGAATCAAGGATTTGACGCATTTGAGTGAAAAAATAAAAAAAACATGATTCTTCACAAGTACACCTACAAAATGTAATGAGTTTGTCTGTGTTAGGCACGGTCGACATTCGTAATCAGCTAGATTCTGTGAATAGAAGCAATATCCAAAAGTATAATGAACAAGTTGATAAAAACAGGTATATTTTATCACGTCTTATCGATTGTGTCAAGTTTTGTGGTGCACCACCAGTTTGATAACCCACCAGCCGCCACTGCTGGTGATAGCGGTCGCTTGATTACATTACGACTGCAGTAAATGACATTTATGCACTGCCCAGCATGCACGCAGATATCTCTGGCTATAACAGTCAACGATAGGCAAGTAAAATTTTCTAAGTGCACCAACGACTACTGGAGTTAATGTTACCAAGTCTTTACAGCCCAATCCGATAACACCTTTTGAAGACTTTTATGAGGTACACCGTGGAAATATTTCGAGAGTAACAAAGTACGTGCTGACGCCTCCATTCACTACAGCCGACACTTACAACACATAGCACTTGATATACGTGTACCTTCCGCAGACTGACAAATTATTGAAACGAACTTATATATTTATTTCTCACAAGGGAGCGTGCATAAACTACGTGGCTAGGGAGGGGAGGGTTGGCTGGAAGGCTACGCTGCGCTACGTGGGGGGAGGGGGGGGGGTCCGAGCCAGGCCACGTAGCTTTCAATACATATCATTTTTTCCACAATCAAAATGAGGTACAGAACACACAACAGCATGTGAAATTCATTTCCTTCATTTAATTATAGCCGTATGTAATTTACAATAGTCTGAGAAGAGAAAACGGTAAAAAGTCTCTTCTGGAATCAAAAGGGAAAAAAGTTACGTGCTACGTGTGGGGAGGGGGGGGGCTAGAGGCAAAAGCCACGTCGGGCTAGGTGGGGGGGAGGGGGTGTTCACAGGAGGCCAAAATGAAACTACGTGGTTTATGGACGTTCCCCAACCCAACCACACGGTTGTGAGCATATACGAACACAAGGAGGTGATGAAAATTACTTGAAAAAATTATCAGAAACAGGAATTTTCAGAAAATATTTTAGTTTTATTTTCCCCATTTACAACGCTACGAATAAAGTAACATATTGATACCCAATTTAAAATTCTACTTTTAATGATCTAGTATATTATTTGGTGCCCAGTATCGTCATTTTTATTCCTGGCTGTGTGAAATCTGCATTTCTATCATCTGCCAACTTAACAGAAAAAACGAGAAATTTCTGGCTGATTCATCTACTTCATGATTCTATTTTATTATTCCTAGACGTAACTCTCTTTAGACCATCTAATCTATAACGTTTCTTCTGTATCTCTTCTAAAATTTGGTAAAATTTGTTTCACTATATTGTTTGAAGTAGCATGTTTCCAAAAGGCATGGGAACCAATGAGATGTTTCTTGGCCATAGCTAAATTATGAGTGTATTTTACTGCAGTAATATAACATAATATAACATTTATTGGTCTCATGTAACGACTATTTCTCAAGTGAAAACTGGAATTCATGTTGAACTTTTCGAAAAGTGTATATTACAGTTGTGACCTTTAGTTGGACTGAAAGCTGTGGTTAGGGAGCGTGCACAAACTACGTGGCTCGGGTTGGCTGGAAGGCTACGCTGGGCTACTTGGGGGGAGGGGGGGGGGTTCCGAGCCAGGCCACGTAGCTTTCCTTTCATAACATTTTTCACAGTTAAAATGAGGAACAGAACTCACAACAGCATGTGAATATTTATTTCCCTCAGTTAATTATCTCCGTATGTAATTTACAATTGTCTGACAAGAGAAAACAGTACAAAATGTCTTCTGGAATCAAAAGGGAAAACAGCTACGTCCTGCGTGGGGGGGGGGGGGGGGGGGTGGTTGAGGCTAAAGCCACGTAGGGCTAGGTAGGGGGGGGGGAGGAGGTGGGGTTCACAGGAGGCCAAAATGGAGCTACGTGGTTTATGCACGCTCCCTTACATGTCGACGATTTCATCTTACAACTCTAAGTTGAAGAAGGTAACACAAAACATTATATTCCCAACAAATATTTCACTGTTACGAACCTCGCCCTGTGAATGATCAGATTCGCTTCCCTGGCCACAAGACAAGAAGGAAAAAAATACAAATAAAAGAAGTGACAAGTTGTAAGTAGACCATTCAACTACCGTTCTACTGAAGAATAATTGGCTGTTCGTGACACATACAGCTGGGCCAGCTGCAGAACTGGACTGGCGCTCATCGGCACTTCCTGGAGCGTGCCAGCGGGATCACATCAGCCGACCTCGATAGCGCAGAGCCGCGCAGTCCTACCTCAGCCGCCGCCAGCTTGTCCGCAAGTGAGCGTCGGCTGGCACGCTTCTCGGTAGTCCATCAGCTCTGACCTCCGATCCGCTGCTTTCACCTCGACTGCTGCGTATGTAAATCACTACCGTCGGACCCTGTAGCGCAACCACTCTGGACTGGGGAGTGCAGCGGACACAGCTTCAAATCCCTGCCCCAGCGCTTTGACCGTCTTCATTACGGTTTTAGGCGGTTTACCAAAATAACCTGGGCGGATTCTAGAAGGATTCCCAGTCTCCGCCTCATGAATTACACAAACAATAATCTATCATACAGAACATAATTTATACGTTTCACTAACAGATTGTGACTCTTTGTCTCCTCCAGTAGGATAGTGATCATGGCAGAGGCATCATATTCATCATCATGAATCGAAGGTTTGTGATGTCACTAACTTGTCCGCAACGTCACTGGGTAACCCAGACAGCTTTTGAACCTTTCCACCCTGCTTCTTAAAAGCCGCGTTCCCACGATCTCTTGTAACGGAAGCGGGAGAGACGGGACGGGACCTCATTAGCCGAAGTGTAGGGGGACCGCGGGCCGCAGTTAGCCCTAGCTTACCTCGACGCCACCTCCCCACCACGTTGCCTAGTGTCGTTTGGCAAAGAGCACTTTACAGCAACAAAAGGGGTGCGCACCGCTGCTGCAAACCAATGACAACAGCGTACCTCTACACACGCCTGTGATATTTACCGACACAGAGTGGGTAGCTGCGTCTCATCTCCGCTAGTGGAGGCGGGCCCTGTTCCCATGGCGTGTTATTGAGTATTCGTCCCGCCTCCGTTACAAGAGATCGTGGCGTGCTTTCTTTTTCAGTGGTTGGGCTTCATATCTGTTGGATAGGCGGCTGGGCAGGTCATGGGAGTCCCGTAGCCTGCTGTCTTTGCTATTGTGACTACCAACTCTGTCAATGTCGCCAGAGTTCTGATAAGGCCTTGGAGGACACCGATATGGACAGCTTGGCTTGGTGCAAGCGAATGTGATGCATGGCAGAGGCGGAAGACTCTACCAATAGGAACTCTTCCACCAGGCGGCCGAACAATCCTCACCCGTTAGCTCAGGTGGATCCAATACTACGAAAGGCTGCAGCACCTGATAGGGGTTAGCTGGTTTGAGTCCCGGTGGGGAAGGAACTCGGCGGCAGGTTAGAAGAAGTAATAGCTCATGATTCCCAATCTCCAGACTGTGAACCAAATCCTGGCTTAAAACCGAAACATCTCCCCTGGACGTATGAAGTAGTTAACTAGGTAAATAAGCATCGTCTTACGACCTGCTGACTGACTTTCGGTTTGCCGCTCATTCCGGTTCTGTCATGGCTCCTCTGAGAATCCAGCCTGATGTTTGAAGAGGAACGCCTTGTCCACTGAACTACCATGCTTATGTGTGAAGGCGTATGACAAAGGTTTGTTGATTTGAAGGGAACGGTAAATTTGGTGGTCCCTTGGTGTCTTTCGGAGTAGGTCTTAGAAGGTCAGCGCCTGATTTCCTCACAAAACGATAGCACTTACATGCAACTTCATCACTGGGTATCGGAAGGGAGACTACCTCAGTTATATTTACTAAGAAAGTTGTCATGGAGGTGTAATTCACTCCATAACAGACGCAGAGGAAACAGTTCCTTTTGTTAATCTAGGCAATGATTGAAGTACTCCATTAAATTTTTTTTCAGAACCCATAAGTACTGTACCACATTTCTTTATTTGCATAATTACAATGCCGCGATTGTTCATTTTGTAGCGATTTTTTAACGTAGTTAACATTAATGCAACATAAATTATTACGAGTTTAGCCAATTACACGGAATATCATCGATATTTAAAAACTATAGACTACTATTACCCACATACGCTAAATTTTATATAATTTTACTAGTCAACGCCTGGCTTGATAAATAGCTCAACTCAAGGCACCGTTAATTAATGCGACTTGAAGGTTTCACTGCCAATTCCGTAATTTTCTTAGTTCCGTGTGTAACACTTCATTTTGATTCTCCCCTTTTCAGTCGACGTTTCTAAGCCTTCCTCTTATGTTTTTCGTCGTATCTGTATTTCTTTATAATTATCACTAAAATTTCTTACATTTAAGGTTATGACCATGAACGAATAACTACAACCATGCTTTAGGTAATTTATTTTAATTATTTGAAAAAAACGGCTACTAACTTCAATTAATGCTTAATAACCATGTAAAACTGTTATCTGGGATGGTGGATCATGAAACGAAATTTTGTCCTACTTAAATGACTGTATTTCAGATTTGGACAAAGAATATGAAGGTATAAGAAACTGCAGGAATTACATGTGACGTAAAAGGAAAAAGATACCCGGCGGCTCGCAAAGTAGCTCGACAAACAGTGAATGCAGTTAAACATTTGCGAGTAACAATATAGAACTCAATTAAGTAATTTCAGTTACAGGAAAAACTAATTACCTATTGATTCAGACGTTTTGCAAAACAATCCAAACAAAAAAAAAAAAACTGTCCGATTATTTTGTTTCAATTCGTACAGTACACTACTGTTATCCGCTGCGATGAAATAAATGACAACTTTAGGCTTTTTTGTTTTTTTGCTTATGGCTTTACGCCTCGTCGACGTTAAGGTCTTTAAAGCGGAAAAGGACTGGAATTAGTATCGGGAAGGAATTCGACATGGCCTTTTGAAGGAAGCATCCCGGCATTCGCCTGTAGTGATTTGGGAAAACGGTGGAACACCCAAATCTGGGCGCCCGGATGGGGATTCGAACCAGCGTCCTCCCGAATGCGAGGCCAGAGCGTTACCGCTCACCCATCACCTTCGGTGATGACTTTAAGGAATAAGAAACTGGTATCTATTCTAATACCATTAGAGCATGTATCGAAGAGAAGCATGATTTATCTTCTTGGAACCATGAATGAGTTATTACGTTTTCAGCCTATTTAGAACAGATTACTTGGGTTCTTGACAAAACTACTGTACTTACTACAGTTGAATCATTCTTGATCCCAACGGTATGTTATGTGCAGTACACATAATTAATAATTATTATCGATATAAAAGTCTTTGGTAGTTCAGGCCTGCCATCATTCGTACTTGTAATTTTGTTGTAGCATCTTACTGGTGATTTGTCGAAATAGATCGATAGCGTATTAAGGATTTAGTGAGGTATTTGTTGTGTGGTTTTAGTCTCAGAAATCTGCTTACTAATGGAAAAAAAATTAAGGATTTTTCATGACAGCTGCAGCTGTTTATCTAGTGTATGAACCGTGGTTAACAGTTTGATTTTGCCTCAAGAAACAGCGCCAGTCGTGTGGACTGATGCTTGGTCAGAGATAACCGCTAAAGGTTGTTAAAAGTGATACACGTCCCTCACCTTTTATGTGTAAGGCAGAGCCATGCGCAATAAAGCTATAAAAGACCACATGGAAATAACTGGGACGTGTTCGTCGGCCAGTTGATGTTTGGGCCATGCTTGGTGTTCGCCGAAACTTTTAGGACATGTCGTGCAGAAAGAATGGTTTTATTGGACCAATGCCACTATCAGAATCTGACATAACCAGTTATTTTTGGAGGAAACTACGAGTTCCAAGCATATGATATGCATGATCACTGATTGGGAGAGTTATATCACCGAGGGTAGTGGTGTAACGGTTAGCGTTCTGCCATCGCATTCGGGAGGACGTCGGTTCGAATCCCCGTCGGGCATCCAGATTTGAGTTTTTCATGGTTTCCCAAATCACTCCAGGCAAATGCCGGGATGCTTCCTTCAAAAGGCCATGGCCGAATTCCCTCCCATTCCTTGCCCCCCCCCCCAATCCTTTCCCGTCTCTAAAGACTTCGCTGTTAAGAGACGTTAAGCAGTTAAAAAAATTAGAAGAGTTTATATCCAACCGTGACGCTGTTGTGTAAAATTCTGATACCTTACGAAAATGATTCAAGATCCGAGCTATCCAGATTGGTCAACAGACATCGATGGTCGTCTCGTTGATGGTGCTCCTATTTGTCTCGGGAGCGGGAACAACAACGAGGACAGAGACTTTGATGCAGCACTTGGTACGGAACTGCGGTACTGACATTGGGCACCAAGATTTGGTAATTTTATCTGGACGTATCTGTTCAGCACACACAATGGCCGAGAGGTGACCTTGGTGGCAGTAGATCAGTTGACTACATGGAGGCCGCCTTCGCTAGTGACCACATGTGGAGTTATTCTTCGCAGTGCGTCGAAATAGCATTTCTGGAAGATTAACAGGCAGACATCGTAAAACTAGAATAATTTTACCCGTAGATAGTTTCCTTCAGAGACTAATTTGCTCTAGAGCAATTTAACTTGTCATTAAATCAAGTTTTGTGTAATTTACTATTTCTAATGAAAAAAATCAATGTTTGACATCTGCAAAATGATTAACTGATAAATGAATAAATCCATTAATCGTTAATAATGTTTGTTACCCTTGTTAGTGAATCTGATGTGAACCAATTTTATTAATCATTCATGATCCCAAACAACATTAAAATTATTGTGTATAAGCCCCCTTCCGTCTCATGGCTGAGTTAAGTTCTACCAGAGTCTCAACATCTCGTTATGTATATTGGCGACTTCAACAGTCATCGCACAGATTGGAAGTACACAGAAAACAAACAGGATGCAATCAGGCTAACAACATGAAATTAGTTTTTAACCCGAAAGACGCAGGTACTTTTAAATCAGGAAGATGGAACACCGAAAGCAACCTAGATCTATGTTTCGTCTCACGTGACGACAGAGCCACCCTCTGTCAACTACAAGACGAGTCCTACAAGTCTTTCCACATAGTCAATACCGACCAGTCTTGCTAGAAGTTGGTCTAACAATTCCCATAATTAGATCCTCGCCTTTACCTTGATGGAACTTTGGGAAAACAAAGTGGGAGGAATATGTGGACAAAAACCTAAGAGTGATACCTCCATTAGCAAAAAATTACAATAGATTTGTCAAAGTAACCATAGCGACAGCTAAAAAGTCTATTCCTAGAGGTTTTAGAAAAGAATATATCCCGCACTGGAACGAAATATGCGAAATACTTTACGATGATTTCCAACGGAGCGGGCGTACAGAAGCAGCCGACGAATCTCTGTAGAACCTGGACAATGGCCGTAAACTCAAATGGAATGACACAGTGCATACCTTGAATTTCAAGAAGTCCAGCCGGAAAGCGTGGAGCCTCTTAAAAAGCTATGTGGAACCCCATATAACCCTCAAGCAAAGCAACAGGTCACTCCCGACCAAATAGCAAGCCGACTTGCCAACATGTCTAGAGTGAGTGCCGATAAAGATCATACTTCGAAAGTGAAAAAAACAATTGTTCCATCTAAAAAGGATATGTACTCTGCCCCTACAAACCTCTCATCCCCTGTCACCGATATATAGGTGGCAAGGGCCATCAAATAAATGAAAAATGGGAAGGCTACAGGTTTTGATGAAGTTCACCCGGAATTCCTCACCCAATGTGGAAAACATACCAAAAAATGGCTGGCCCGCTTCTTTACTAACATACTACAGACAAGTGTCATCCCTGAGGAGTTTAAACGGGCAAGGATCATAGCCATTCTGAAGCCTTGAAAAAGCCCTGGTGTTCCAGAGAATTTTTGAACTATTTCACTACTAAGTACTACTTACAAGTTATTTGAAAGGATCATCTACAATAAAATCAGTCCAATCTTTATCGCAAACCTCCCGGTTGAACAGGCAGGTTTTAGACCTGCAAGAAACTGCGAGGATCAGGTCCTGACCTTGGCAACTCACATAGAAGAAGGATGCAAGAGACGATTGAAGACTGGTGCTGTATTTGTTGGCCTTACCGCAGCCTACGATGCGGTGTGGCGAGAGGGCATGGTATACAAACTGCTGAACATTTTTAAGTGCAAAAAATCACTTGTCTGATCAATACCATGCTAGCTAATCGATCTTTCCAGGTTGTCTCAGATAGTAAGATAATCAAAGTAAGAAGAATGAATATTGGTCTGCCTCAAGGCTCAGTTCTTGCCCCACTTCTTTTTAATGTATTTATTTCCGAAATTCCTCAAACAGAATCCAGACAATTCTCTTAGGCTGACGATCTGGCACTAGTACAACAATCCCATAATCCTCAAAACCTGAGCAACTATTTTAATAAATGGCGTCTTGTACCCAGTTTCAGCAAGACGGAAACTAGTGTCTTCCATCTTTACAATCGGGTGGCGAATCTCTCGCTCGACACAGCCCCTTCCCCAAGTATTTAGGAGTCGTAATAGATCGCACCTTGTCCAAACAACCTTGCAGAAAAATTAAGAACTGGAAATAATATTCTGTAGAAGCTAACTTGCACCTCCTTGGGGATCATCCACCTCCACACTTCGCACATCAGCACTGAGCCTAGTGTATTATGCAGCTGAGTACTGCTCATCTGTCTGGATGAATAGCACCAACGTCAAAAAGATCGACATAGTTTTGAACCAAACAATGCGGATAATTACTGGATGGATCAAGACCACTCCACTGTACTGGCTACCTGTTTTGTGTAACATCGAACCGCCCACGATAAGACGACGCAATATGTGCCAGAATTTTTTATGTTTGGGATTGTAATTAAATAATTTCGGGGCAAAACTCCAATATCACATTTTCCTTATGATTTAGGGATGAAACCATATATATGTATCAAATTATGTTTCTAAGGCTACGGGAATTACAGTGGAATTTTGATGTCGGGGTGTTGTGCTGAAAGTAAAATTTTGAATTTCAATAACTTCCAAAGTAAGAAAAGGAAAGAAATAAAATTTAACAAGTTAGTTAAACACAGTGAAAATCTGCGATATATAAAGTAGAGAGCGATTTCACGTTATGGGTAGGTAAGGGGGTAGGTACATGGAAATTTACGATTTCAGACTTTTCTTATAATACGTGGGTAAAATGTTATCTGTGTACCAAATTTCAGCTTTCTACGGGAAGTGCCTTAGAGTTTTGATGATCATGTCAGTCAGTGAGTGAGTGTGTGAGAAAATCGCTGAAGTTTGCATCCGAATAACATTCGAACTAAGAACAGTGACAAAATAAAATTTAGTACGTTTGCTAAGATTGCTGATATCTATGCATTACAGAAATTTTAGACATGTATCATGAATACGACCGAAGAAATTGAGGTTCAAAAATGGCCCGAATCGCTTGGAGAAAAGGCAGTGCCGCCGCTGACTCGACTCGGTGGGTGCACTGCCGTGCACCCAAATCCGAAAAGTTCCTTACTGTAGGAAACACAAGCAGTTTACCGATATCTCTATGATATGTGGTGCTGATATTTAGCGTTAACACGATCAATACTTGTTTGAAATAATATACATGATTTCTTTGTTAGCATCGATAACGAGACAACACAGCAATAGACATTACCTTGCATACATTACTTCCTTCTCTACTGAAGTTCAGTGACCCTCATATCAACACTACTGAGGACTACAAGAAATCGTGTGTATTGGGAATGAAACGTTTATATCGAAATTTGTAGTAGGGACGGAACTTGGCACGGTGTGGAAGGTACCGGTCACGCTCAACACAAATTGGCTTGCAGCTGAGCGTCGTAAAAAAGTTGTTCCCTCCACGCTTTTATAAAACATGACGGTGCTCGTTTCTGTTTGTTAAGCCTCTGAGACACCGCCACCTGTCGAAAAGCGTGGAGGAGTGGCAAGGTTTATTGACGCTGCTTGTGTTCCTCAGGTGCACAGCAGGAGAATTAGGACTGGAAACAAAGGGACAAGAAATGTTTTAGTAGACTGGCAAGAAAAAGATCCTATTATAGATCTATCAGGAAATACAGTGATCCTGATTGCAAAGAACGGAAGGGGTAGGTGGAAGAAAATCAGCATTTTTGTCGTAATGATGGTCAGCGGCGATGCTGCTAAAGATATTACAGGAATGAAGTTATTTATACCTCAACATTATTCAGTAACACAAGTGATCTATAGTTAGTTATTTCATCACTTTCTTCGTATCACTTTCTTCGTATAATGAAAAGTAACTAAATGAAATTAAGAATATTAACTATTATGAAAAATAAAGATTTTGGTCTCGATTATCATTGATTAGAAAAACATTCAAAATCACCTCAAATTGTATTTTAAACGATGTAAATTAGAAATTACTATCATTGACTGCAGGTTTCCGTAACCTCTTGTAAATCAAACTCCATTTCCCCTTTGATTAAATGTTGTGAAAGTTGTAACTGAAATAAATACGGTACATATAACGATATGAAATTTGCTAAACTTTAAGCAGAGAAATTTGAAACAAAAGGAAAAAATGATCTACAATTCTAAATAGAGTCAAAAAAATCGAAACTCAAAAGGAAATTTAATTGACTATTAGTGTAAGTTAGTGACCGTTTTTGCGTATCGTCTCTGGTCTAGGATAGCCCCAGTTTTTTAAGGCCGAAGATTATGAAAGGTTGACGTGATATATCCAGACACTGACTTGACCTGTAATTCACCCTTTTGATGATTAAAATCTCTTGAATTTGACGAATTCAGAAGTATTAATAGACGTATAAAACACGGACAGAGATGATCCCGCTATCGTATAATTGTTTCAAAGGTCGTGATTGGTAGACTCAAACTTGCTGAAATACAAACTTGACTTCATCCTAAAAGTTCACCTTTTTTTTATTGAGACAGGGGAAACATTCTTAATGTAGTCTTTGGTCACAGTATCTGTAATGGCCAGAGAACTTAATGCAGATTCCAGGTTATTAAATAGTTGAGCAACTCCGAAGAAATGAATTGCCAGAATACTCGATTCGGTCATATATTTGGTCTGATGTCCACTTTAAATAACCTAACAATTTACGTACAGCAAACATGATCATTAACTAAAGTGGTCAGTAAAATACATAAAAAGCAAATAACCCATAATGTATAAACTTTGGTCAAGCAATAACGTTAGCGAAAGTTTTAAATAGATTGAAATTTCGCCTAGACCGCAATGACATTGGCATTCGTGTTAGAGCACAGACCATGAGTAATTCAAGTTTTTATGATGCTTTCATTAGCGTCTTGTTACTGAAAAGCTGTTCCACTTTTCTCAGCATTAAAGTTTATCGATTTTTTTATTAACTATGAAATCCTACGTAAAGCAAAATTAACGAATGTATTATAGCAATTAATTGTAGCAGTTTGTAACAGCCCTAATACCTGAATTTTGAATAGCATTATGCTGTATGAAATATTTGTAGTGAGCCAAAGTTTGCTTGAAAGTGATTTGATATGTTTTATTTGTAAATTCTTGTAAATAAGTGTATATAGACTTTGTTTTAGGTAAGAAAATTATTTAAAGACCATTTAATATGTTTAAGAACCGAATGGTGCAAGAGAATTCCTTA
>JARYHS010011408.1:139800971-139840712 GCA_031002005.1 Vandiemenella viatica
GCCCCCTTCAGTAATTAACTTATTTTAATTATTATATTTATTCTATGCCGAGTATCGAATGCTATGTGCATCGGTGACTTGCGAGACTGGCAATCGATTAGTAGATCAGAGAGTGTGGAGTCTGGGAGAGAACGTCGTGTTGGTATCATGCCTCTGGGTCTTGTTGTAGTTCGGTGTTAAGTCGTGGCCGAAAATAATTAACAAATGATTTGTATTGAAGTGTATAGGTCCCCGTGAGTTACTAATTACGGGCTACCGCGTCGGGAAAACGTTTCACTGACAGAAGGAAACTACGATATTACGTGGTGGAGTGTTGGTGAAATGTATTGGTATGAACAGCTACGTGAAAGTGATTGAATGAATTGTTTTTTCACTCTGAAGAACATGCATCTACGGATTATTTGTCACTACTAGTAATTTACTTGTGTGTGTGTTTATTATCATTTCTCCATTGGTGGCCGGGTGCATTTATGCAGCACAAAACTCTGAATAAATCTTTGGCGTGTGGTCTGCATACACGTGGAGTTATTGAAGAAACTTTTGGTTATATTTGTTTTTGATTTGTACCCTAGCCAGCCAATGGTGGCGGCCGAGATTAATTAATTAACGAAGTCTGATCGTCCTTCCATTAGGTGGTCAAAATAAACTTTAAAAGGGGACTAATTTGTGAGTCGGAAGGAACTGTTATCAATCACGTACTTTCAATTTGTTCTCCGACAACGTGGAATCAGAACCACGGAACATGGGCGTATCCAGCGAGGGGCAGAGGGGGGCTGCTGCCTCCCCTAGAAGAAAAATTAAGTTGCCTTCAGTACGCTTCGACGAGTGAAGAACTAGTTCAGGAGCACTTTGGGAGAGAAAGATTGACTGGATTATGTCTGATGAGTGTGCATCGAAATTTCGTGAAAGAACACCATGGGATATTGACAAAAAAAAATTATTGAAATTGAAAATCCGAGACAATTAATGTTTACATAAAAAAACCAACTGACTTACGATCTTAATTAACTACATAGTAGGTCCTTAGATTAAGTAGTTGGGTTACTATATTAATCAATGATAAAAATAGTTTTCTGAATAGGTTTGAGTTTGATTTTGTAATGTCATGTTTCAGTCCCCCACCCCACTTCCTCGAAACCAAAATGAGTTGCCCCCCCCCCCCTAGTTCAAATCCTGCCCCCCTCTAGTTCTGATCCTGGATACACCCGTGCCACGGAATCAAATAAAAATCCCTCCTCACCATTTGATTTGAACTCACGACGGGAGAGAGAAACTATCAAAAATAAGCGCCTTAACAGATGAAATATCAGACCACATGTTTTGAAATATACGTGTGCTAAAAACTATCAAAATTGTGTGTTTTTATGAACAACGTTGACAGAAATTAAGGTGAGGGAGAAAGAAGGAGAGGATTTATGTTTTTGTAAATTAAACGTAAACAGTGTTTTTCTATATGTTTTAAAGTATACGTAAGCAAAGTTCCATCAAAATCGGATAAAAACTGTCTCTTTGTATCAAGAACCTTGGCAAAAAACATCAACAATAACAACAATCATGCAAACAAACATTCATTGTTATATATTAGATACAAGTATATTGTATACTTTCACTACTGTCCAAGCGTAATATGTCATACTGTAGCTGCAGAAATACTGCTAATACAGCATTCTGATGACGCGAACTACTAAGATTTTACCCATCCAAAAAGCGTCCATAACGTATATCAAATGGCCAACACGTCGTAGCATGCTTGCCGCGAATTCATAGATTTACCCCCGTCCAAACATCACCTAACACGCCTATTCATAAAAGATAAATTCACTAAAATTACGCAATACATCGGTTGACTAAGTGGTTTCATACGTCACGGGAGATCACCAGAAGCAGTCTCACTCACTATTTAAACCTCACGCTGGTTATTCCCACTCGCAGTGATTTCTGGTTATTCCTTGAAGTGTGATAGTCTTTTTTTCAGCCGTTTGCTTCGCTCAGGTGGGAGCAATTTATTTACGACAATGTTCTTTATAATTACGCGAGGCTGTTACTTTTGTTGGTTCCATCAATTCGGTTTCTTCCTCCAAGCATGCGGTCCGTACGACTGCGGGCAGTCTATAACTCTCGTCTAACGAGTACCTCCACCACAGCAGACACACGTCTCTCATAATTCCCAGCCCACGGCGCATAGCTTACCGATTAACATTTCTCGAATCTTAACTAACAGCCGGCTATTTAAAATTATTGACATGTTTCACTGTCTCCCGAATTATGACCGAACGTTAAATATCATTCCTGGTTAACCTGTTCTTTCCTATGAAGATGGAATATTCTAAACTTTGTCCTATTATTCCTTACAGGTTATAAGATTGTTGGTTGTTTTATTAATATGATAAATAATCAGTCCACCATAAAGTTCACTTCAAAGTTGTTTTTTATTCTCAAAGAAAACACGACGTCAAAGATACTGGTTACATACATACATATAATCCAGAGATCGCATACACATTCCTTCCACAGACAATACAGTTTTGGCCGTCGTAAAATTTAGTCGGTGAAAACTTTGCCGAAAAACTAAGTTTCTCTGTCTTGGATGATCGCTTTATATAAACTCCACCGAAATTTCTAGAATACTTCAAAAGCTTCCGCAAGATATTTCTCGAACATTAACAATACTTAAACAATTGAAACATATTAAAAACAATCAGAATTAATACATAATCATTTACAGTTAATACAAAATATTCAGAAATGAGAATTGAATATACTTAACACACAAAATTATTCACAGATATCATTTTAATCTGTAGTAAATTGTCCTTTAGACATCGTAACTTGCATTAATACTTGGAATTACCAACATTTAAGCAATTCTCTTGCACAATTCGGTTCTTAAACATATTAAATGGCCTCTAAATAATTTCTTTTCATAAAACAAAGTCTATATACATTGATTTACAGGTAATTGCAAAACAAACCTACCAGATCATATTCAACTAAACTCTAGCTTATTACAATTGTTTCATAAAATACCATTTAATTTTAGGTTTGAGGGCTGTTACAAGGTGGATGAAGGTAAAATGCTTAAAATTGTGTTCATTAACGCAATTTAATATTTGAGTTGTTTCCTCTGTCGGTATTTACAGTTGCAGTTGAAGCAATATTGTAATAATATACAATTATATCTTTTAGCAGTTTGTAAGTATTGAATGGTTTCTGACGGCTGTTTTGTGTTTTTCTAATTATAAGATATTTCATGTGGTAATTATTATCAACCGTTATGACATATATCAATTCATTTTGTATTCACATATACTTATCATCTGATTGGCACTGAGCATTTTACACAGAAATGTCCCTAAAAACTATGGGAATTATTAAACTAATTACTGATGAACATAGCTTGTCATTTAATATACACATTTAATAATTATTTTGAATGGTTGAAGTACGACAAATTTTAAGAACGTTTTAAATAAATTTATTCTCAGATTTCTGTCAGAAATACTCTCATGATAGAAGAGTTTGTTGCAATATCAGTAATAAACAGTAACTTTCAGTTTGCTTCATTGACAGACAGAGATATGTGAAGTTTTAAACAGTTCAGACTTATTAACCCTTTTAGCTTCTGTCAAGCTCAGTTTATTGTTTGAATGTGTCTACTTCAAAATTTCCTTGGAACTCGATTACTTTCAGCAGTCCACATCGATTCGGAAAGTTAAATTAGTTCACATCAAATATGTTTAGCTCGCGATTTAAAAGCTCAATACTTCTTGTTCGAGCAGCGTTATGGCTCAGTGTTTAAGGCGTTTGACTGGAGATCGAAAGATCCCCGGTCCGAAGTTCTGTGTAATTCATCGGCCCTTAAAACGACCTTCACATCTGGCACAGCTTGCTGTGCAATGTGAAGTACGCCAGAAAGCTTCCGTGGTTCGGATTCCATGTTAAACTGTAGGTCCCCTGCACCCGGTAGGATTACTGGGTTAGATCAGGTGAGGAGGAAGGAACTCTGATTCCAAGCTAAGTATACCACCTTCGGGATGATCCAACAGACCTTGGGTTGAATACCTAGCTTAGCTTTACTTCTTGTTCACGGTTTATCATTTTTATAGCTTTCGTTCTATGTGGACCATACAACACGCCAATATGAATAAATTCTTATTTTTTTCGCAGTCGATAACATCCGTCTAATTCCTCAAAAGGAACCTGTTCGCTCCGTCCTCTCCGTTTGCAAATCCTTCACTTCTCTTATTCGGGTGTATGTTACTGCAAATCTGACTGTTACGTTACTAGTTTCTGTGGATGCTGAATAGCTTTTACTAGGTGTTCGGTTCGAAAATTTCGCGAATGATACATCATGAAATAACGTGATTGGTGGTTTGTGTCAGGGAGAAACAAAAACAGGGGCATTAATAGCAAGTGCTTATTTGTCAACTGAAAAAGACACGTAGCAAAAAAAACCACGTCTTACCAAACAATTAGAAATTATGAAATATATTCCTAACAGAAAAAAAATATCCGAAAAGCTCCTTACTCTAGAAAACACACAAAATTTATCAATATTTCTGTAATGTTTGAGGCTACTAGCTAGCGGTATGAGATCATTCCTCATTGACGCCAGCGGAGTCTAGCAGCTTGAGTCTGAACTATCGCATAGCTATGACCTTGATTATTCATAATTTTACCGTTTACCGAAAAGTACATTTCTTTATTAATGATGTTACCAATGCGTAGAACTTAATCTTTAAAATGATACCTCATCTAGCGTTAAGTATGAATGGAGAAAGAGGATCCATCACATAAAAACACCTTTTAGAAATAATATATATGATCGTTGTATTACAAGACCGTTGCTGATAACAATCTTTTGTATAATTTTGGAAAAACATTTGTTTTGCGTACCTTCGATGTAGAGGTCATTAGAAAATTCAACGGGAAAGAATTCAGCCAAACGCTTTTCAACAAATCGTCGCAGCATTCACCTAGAGTAATTTTAGTATAGCATGAAAAACCGAAATCAGGATGGCTTATCCAGAAACTGAATCAGCGTCATCCCGGATCCCAGTCCCCTGCGTTAACCATTCAGCAATAAGCCTCGCTGGGAATTTGCCTAAATTCCACTTGTTTTTTTTTTTTAAATACATCGGCAAACAACACTGAGGACAGAACTACGTTCTCATTAAGATGAAGGCTAAACGTATTTAGAAAAAAAAGAAAAAAAAAAAGAATGAAAATATGGAGGTTCCTGCAGCTTCTGTCTAACGGCTAAAGTTAATTGACTGACTTCGATGCCACTTAGCACAGGCTTGAACTGGTACAGGACCAGTGACAGTAGCGTTGTCGTAACAGTAGCTCACAACGAGTTATAAGAGTGTTCCGCTTTCGTCACCGACACATGAATGATGGTAAAAATAAAACTCAAACTCCTTATCAATGGTGCCTTTAAAGGAATGTAATCACTCATCCGGGTGATATTGGGCTTTTGTAAAGCTTGTGGTTAAAAGAGCTCGTTTTATTTTTTCGTTGAAGAGAGCCGGGAGAGGATGTTGGATCAGAAACGGGAATCAATTCAACCACAGCATTTCAATGAACAATTCTGACATTAGCGAGGAGTGTTTTCGGTAGAGATGAAACGGATATCCGGCAACTATCCGGTATCCGGCAAATATTTACTATCCGGCAGGATACCGGATAGTTGGTCAATATCCGGTGGATATCCGGCGGGTATCGGAGTCTCAATAAATTACGAAAAAATAAAAAAAAATTCTTTAAATTCACAAGTGCTAAGTATATAATAAGTCTAAACACAAATAAAAACACTATGTCTTCAAATCAAAATACCGTTTGTTATTGTTTTTTTAAATAAAAATTAGTTCTTGTACTGAATCAATACCAATTTCTCTGTAATAAGAGGTAATAATCAGTTTTGCTTTTCCTCGTAAACAAGGCCAGGTTCAAAGAAAAGTGTTTCGTTATATACACTACTGCAAGGCGCTGAAAAATAAATTCTACTATTTTTTTTTTTTTAAATTAGAGTACTGTGTCGCATTAATTTACCACCAAATACTTTGGTCACGCTTCCGATCAATTTGAGATGACATTAAATAACAGTCCCTTTTTTTTTTTTTTTTTTAAAATTGTAATTCAGTTTCAAAACGTATCTTAAGCTTTGTGAGTCACTGTTGATTCTCTCTCATCCCTTCTACTTCTTTTAGCAGCCATTGAGGATGAACTGCTACTGGTGGTAGATTCCTAGCAAGATATTTTTACAGATTCCAATGCAATCTTCTGACGAGCTTCAGCAAACCACAAATAGTTTGTCTTAGATATTGGCTCTAGGAAGATCGCAGTCAAATAGATTGAATTTTCATTTAAGAAGCAGAAATAACTTTTTAATTCAGTTTTCAAAGGGGCTCTCATGTATGGTGAGTCAGGAGTTCTTTGTGCCTTCTCATAGTTTTCTAAATGCTTTTTTAGTGCAGAAACTCACGAAAATACTTCGGAATTGCAGGACAGACCAGATCTTGTTATTTTTGTTATTTCTTTAAAGGACTTCAATAGCTTAACGCACTGTTGACGCGTCAAACACAACTGTTGACGCGTCAAATTAGAGTGTGTTCCGCGATCAGCCACATATAGCGATATTGTCCTTTTTTGTTCAAACAGAAACTCTATCATATGAAAGGTAGAATTCCAACTCGTGCTGATATTTGGCACCAGCTGATGATAGGGTAAATTTTTGTTTTTAAATCCCATCAATTTTTCTTAAGCTAAGCCCGATCGATTTTGTTTTCTCATACATTCAGTCGTAGAAGTTAGGTACAATTTATGGGAAATGTATGTAAAACTCGGTATTTATAGCTTCTTCTAGGGGACTGGAAAATCCGTTTCTTTCTACTCTAGATAACGGCTCGTTGTCCAGTGCAACAATTACTGCAATAACTTAATGATTTTTTTTCCATCGTTTACATCACAAAGTAATTTCCTTTCAAACGATTATAATATAGTCAATTGCTTTTCTTTCAATGTCGAAGACGAACTTGTTCCGGGGATGTCTAAAGGCAGTATAGGCACGATAACGGCTGTAGCTTTCCTCATTTCATAAAAGTTTACTGGATGTTTCATTTTCAAATGGTTTGTCATGGCAGAGGTATCTCGTCGAAGACAGAAAAAAAATACGTGATTGTGTTTTCCGCAGATAGAAAAAAAAGGTTCAAACTTCGCGTCAAATCGTGCCTCATGAAAAGTAATTCAAAATCGAAAACTTATTGTCATTATTTATATCAAAATATTAACAAATAAACAACCCTTTCTTTACTGACCACATTTTTATTTTTTCTAACCTCAATTAACAATGTCCAGCCGGATATCCGGCTCTTCGGCTTATCGGATGGCCGGATAACCGGTATCCGGTATCCGACCAAACAGCTATCCGTTTCATCTCTAGTTTTCGGAAAGTGATAGAAAGACGAAAGTGTTACCGCTCACCCACTAGGCCCGGTACTACCGAAGAAACCATCTGATTTCTAAAAAAAATCAGTATTCGGTTCTAATAATATTGTACATCACATTTACTAGGAAGACAATTCCCAGTACCGTGTGGTATGATTTTGTGCCATGAATATAAAAATCTGTCACTTTCTCTTATTATCCAAGTTCTCACTCAGGTTATTTCGTCCTGACAGATGCAAATGCTAGTTGCATAAAAGCAGAAAAACTAGACTAAAATACGTCTCACATTTGCGACTTCCTGAATAATGTGTGTATTTTTTTTTTTTTTTTTTACTGCTTAACGTCTCATAACAGCGAAGTCTATAGAGACGGGAAAGGATGGGGGGCAAGGAATGGGAAGGAATTCGGCAATGGCCTTTTGAAGAGGGATCCCGGCATTTGCCTGGAGTGATTTTGGAAACCATGTAAAACCCAAATCTGGATGCCTGGACGGGGATTCGAACCACCGTCCTCCCGAATGCGAGGGTGTAACGCTAACCGTTACACCACCACGCTCGGTCTGAATAATGTGAACACATTCTTATAGCTTTTGCACACATATAAATATCAATAATGAAAGAAGACTGAGTGTGAATAATACCATTTGATCGGGTGTTATGAACTTGGATTTGATCTGATATGTAATTTGCATTTATTTCACGAACAGGATGGAACAACAATGAATACTAATGGATATTACGTTGTTATGAACAAACCATATTACAAGAGCCTGTTTTTATTGGTCTCTGCATTAAAAACAAGAATCCTGGTGTAGTCATCATACGATTACTACATTATGGCGTTGCCACAAATATCATTTTTCATAACAGTGAACGACGCAAAGTAAAAAATGGATGTTTCATTAGAATAAAAAGTCACAGTTGACATTAAATCTTTGCAATTGGTACTTAGGTTAAATGCTGATTGTTTCTGTCATTTTTGGAGACTTTCATTAAAGAATTTTTCAGTGAACCAACACTTGGTAACACACTTGCAGATGCTAAAGTATACTTGAATCAAAAATCTGAATTAAGACTGATGAATATGAATTTCTATGAAAACTGTCTGACTGATACGGAGATATCAAGTTGAACAAAGATTTCCATTGGAATCGTTGCAGCTTGGTATACGAATGAACAGGAATATTAAAGAATTTGGCCGTAATAATGTGAAATCGTTTTATATGACAATCTGTAATTTCAACTAGTATTTTCCTTAGTTGCTAACTAGTAATTAACCAATAGCTCCACGCTTTTTGAGGCAAACTGATGGAAGTGTTCTTTCCGATTCTGAGGCTATTGATTCTTTGAGAGGATAATAATTTTGGTCTTGCAAAATTACTCTTTTCTAAATCGCACTTTTTTTTTAGGTCGTCAACTGTTCGGTAGACTTGATCCACCTTACAGCTGCAGCGAACATGTATTAGTCTCCTGATCTCAATATAATCTTCATAAACTATGCTTCACGCACCTGTTCTGTTGTGGAACACAATTATGTTCTTTAAATTATGTAAAACATAATTTAAACTCGTGAGTTAGTAGATGCTATTTATTTGATTACACTTTAAAAACCTGCCGAATAACTTATCAGTTGAGGAACAAATTGTGCGAAGTGAAACGTTTGAAGCCACCGCCACCTGACGCGCTGTGAAAGTTGTAGAACATTCACGCGACTATCAGAGGCAGAGAAATGGACATGAAACAGTTCAGGTTAAGAAACGACCGCAGCAATCAAACCTAATTGCGGTCTGGCGTAGGAGCACCCGTGTCTGAAGATCAATCGTAAAAGAAACATAAGCTGATTTTGTGCCAAATAATTTTATTGAAACACTGTTTTCTGATCAGTGAATACTGCGACAAACGTAGCAACATTATGAGGGAAAGGTGGCTGGCTACCAATTTTTACAGTTTATTAAGAAGCGAACTTTTTCTGTGAAAATCTCTAACTGTTGCGCCAACACTGGATTTAAAAATCTTTTACAGCCGTTAAAAAAATAGCTCTAATGTATCTTAAGCGATAGCTACTCAGTTACTATGTACAGAGTTGTAAAGGCGGATGTATTGATGCATCGTTCCTTTAATAAGTCCAAAGTCTTTTCAGCAAGAAATAAATCGGTCCCGATAACAAGGATTTACGGAACGTTGGCTGTATGTGCTGAAGCGCCGGAATTAACGACAATAGTGAATTCAGACTAGGGTTGTAGCGGAAGTCATCTTTGCGGATCTGTATGTTCAGTGTTTGACATCTGCGGAAGCTGATGTTTTGCGGAAGCGGAAGCGGAGGTGGAAAAATAAGTTTATAATTATTTAGATATTAATATTTTATCAAAATAAATATATATTTTATGCAAATGGAGACTTTCCCGGCGTATTGATTCAATGAAAGTTTCACGGGTGTCCAGTTGGCGGCAGCGAAGCCAGTCTGTTTGTGATTTCGAGAAGAAACATCTAAATAGACCTGATGAAGACAACCGAGCAGGTTGTCGAAATGTCGTCGTTTTATGACACCATCCGGCTGGACACCCATGAAACTTTCATTATATATTTTATGCCAAATTTTATCTTTTTTCATAAGTAAAGTCTATTTCCATGTAGAAAGGATGGAGGATTGCATCAAACCAGTCGAAAGACTGACGACAGCAAATATATATATATATATATATATATATATATATATATATATATATATATATATATATATATATATTTCCATGTAATACTGCCATATTGATTTTTTTTTTTTTTTTTTGCCTCATGTTTTAACAACAAAAAACGTGGGACTATTTCACAAGTGAGTTAAATTATTTACATAACTACGCTCCCGTCTAAAACCCAATCTTTCTGTCATTTGAACTTTACAGAGTTCATGGCGCGACTAATTAAAGCGTCAAGCACACCGCCACCGCACATTACCGTGCTCGCTTTTTTCCCCTTTTGCTTATGGCTATACAACTCGTCGACGTAGAAGTCATTAGAGGCGAGAAGGAATTGGGCCATGGACTTTTAAAGGAAGCATTCGCCATTCACCTGGAGTGATTTGGGAAACCATGGAAAACCCAAATCTGGATGCCCGGATGCGCCGTCCTCCCGAATGCGAGGCCGGAGCGTTACCAGTCACCCACAACGCTCGGTTCCGTGCTCGCCACCTGCCTTCCCCTCCGCTCTTGTAGGACCTACGACGATCCTATTTTCGATAAACAACTATTGATGGGCCATAAAAGGGATTACGGGACTCCCAGGCAACCAACACGGCTTCTTGTTGTCCAACGAGCTATGGATATTGTAGGAAACTATTGGAGGAAACATCCTACGATAAGGACACAAGGTGTGCCGCGAGAAATTATGAGTGGAAAGGATTGCTTGGCACATTTTGTTGGACCCATTCTATTAGCGTGAAAGGATGAGCGCATCCTACGGTAGTTCCACACGGAGGTCCTACAAGTCGGATTGTGAATAGGCCGCTTTACTTTATATGCAAGTTCAAACTTGTAAATTCGTCGCTTAGGTAATAACACCGTTCAGTTCATTGTTACTTTTATTGCAAGATCGTCAGAAATGAACAACCACTTTGTTGTTAGCTAAGCGACGATGGACAGGATCTCGTATAAAGAGAAAAGAATAATATATATTGCAATGTAAACAAAACATCCGCCATACATCCACATTAAAAATTGCTGATACGGATGCGAAAGCGGATGTAAGATTTCACGCGAAAGATTCGCACTTGCGGATGCGGATGCAAATATCCGTGACATCGCTAATTCAGACCTCGCCATCATTTTAATCAGATTTCCGTACGCAATTGCTGGAATAGGCCCTAATTTCCGACTCAAAACAATACGATTCAGAATAACATAGTTCCTACTAGGCAAAAATCTACTGAATTTGCACACTTACGCTGACTCTTACTTCCATTCTAAATTTTTGTTAGATGCTATCCTTTAAGATTGTGGACCAAATGGGTTTCGAAATGTGGAGCCTTCGCCAGTAACATTACGGAGAATCGTAGCAGAGGAGAATTCTCGTCATGTCTGATGTTAAAAAATTTAATACCATGGTTAAAGCCATACATTTCGTACATATCAATTTTTTTACCATTTTAATAATTTAGGTTTCGTCAAGGGCAAATATATCCGGGCATCCAGATTTGGGTTTTCCATGTTTTCCCAAATCACTCCAGGCAAATGCCGGGATGCTTCCTTCAAAAGGCCATGGCCGAATTCCTTCCCATTCCTTGCCCCCATCCTTTCCCGACTCTAAAGACCTCGCTGTTGAGAGACGTAAAGCAGTTTAAAAAAAGGGCAAATATACATCATTGAAATAATTTTAAGCAAAAATGCACATAAACCACAAGCAGATGTGTAGAGAAATTATCAACTGGATATTGGTAACATCTCTTGATGTATTACTACCAATCATTACCGCTCACCCACAACGCTAGATTGATTTATTTGTCTTCAGCTGGCGCTGTGTGAGGAAACCAATTGCATCCTGTTGTGTTCCTCGAAAATGGCAAATAGATGAAGCCTGAAACGTTTTATACTGAGTATCAGACCGCACCCAAGACCTGCAATCAACTTGTCAACATGTGACACCTGTTACGCGGAATCTGCCCACTTACTGCGTGCATGCTTGGTGTTACTGCGCGACCACAATGCTCTCCTCCGCCGCGGCTCCTTTCTAGGAATGAGAGCGACAAATATTTCTGCTGACTCGGCTAATGGTCGCTCGCCTTATCTGGCCGTCCATTAGGCGGACAAGCCTGCCGTCACGAGCGCAGCCTCGCGAGTAATTGATTCCACCCGCCCCAGTCGTTCGAATCTGCAAATTGGACATTGCGGATCCGATCCCTGTCCGTCCAATTCATACTCTAACCTGCCAGACATCCAGCGATCTTTCTCATTCAAAACAAGATCACAATCCCATTCGTTATCACCCCGGTTTAAGATGTTATCGCCGCTTGTAGAAACGTAGTCCATTATATGTAAATTCCATTCGTGCGAATGTTTTTTTTTCCCCTCCCTTTTTTAAATGCATGCGAATTCCATCTGTTGGAACAGATATATCGTAATGTTACTCCTAGTAACTGAATGTAGACTATATATTTATCGTATCTAGCGTCGACTGATTATAGACCAGTACAGGAACGCAATTTGTTTCCTGTACAAACTTTACATTGGGTCCATTACAAGGGACGATTTCGTCTTCTGACTTATTTAAGGCATATATGTTTTATTATAAAACCAGTAACGGCGTTGTGTCTGTACATTGAAAATATTTTTCATTAAATGATTGGGGACGGCTATTTGGAGATTACTGTAGCCAATAGAACCGGTTTTGGAGTTTTTTTTATTTATCTTTCTTCCGACAGGATGAAAAAACTACTGAACTAATTTTTACGAGATTTTTATAGTTTAAAAGCTTAGAGTTGTGTTTTTAATATGAGATATGTCTCATAACAGTATGTTAAGTGGTGGCAGAGAAGTAAATTAAAATCTGTTCTGAGTATTTAAACTTATCGTTTCATTTCATGCCGGCTTGTACTGTATGACTAAATGGCTGTGACTCCTATAATTTTTTACGAAAAATGAAGATGAAGCCCGGGAGCGGCTTCGAAATATCCTAACAGATTAAAGAGTGGGATGTCCGAGAACATTTTATACAGATGAAAATCTCCATTTCAACATAATTCGTATCAAATGTTACTAAGTTAACGTTGATAATTTACAAATCGACGACAAACTTTTCTTCGTTCCACATAGACCTAGTTCCAAACAAAACCCAATTCTAAAACGCAATTAAAGAAAATATGAAAATTCCGAAGGAATGTTAGTTCTAAGGAAGTTATTTGTGAATATCTGTTAGTTTCATTTCATTTGGAAATTCTTGTCGTTCTGATTCTGATTATACCATACTATCAGATACTGACAGAAAGATCAAATTTCATAAAGGATGTTTTTTAATCGTTCTGCTCATCCTTTCAACATCACATTAGCCAGAGGTCAGTCACATTACAAGCTGTCGCTAATCTAATATTTCGTGATGTGCCTAAGCGACTGAGTGACTTCATAAGCCTTGACATCCAACCCCTCTGAGGTTAGCCCGTTCCTCTGCCGAACACCTGCACTTTGGTAAGGCTGTAATTTCGTTTTTTTTTTGGTGTTTTAAAGCTTCATGCCTGGTCTACGTCGAGATCATTAGAGGCGGAAAAGGACTGGGAGCAAGTAACTGGAAGGAATTTGGGCATTGTCTTTTATAAAAACCATCCCAGCTGTACTTCAGCGGCGATTTACCTAGCTGATGTCAGGAGAACTGACAGTACAAAACTGCATAATTTCCGCAGTATTGACCAGAACAATGACTGAATAATTAGTGGGATATAAGAATACTTTTTAAAAATCGTATTGAATAAGAAACTTGAATTTGAATGGTCAAATAAGGCCAATTTATTCAAAAGGGCAGTGTGGCATTACATTTGTCGTTTGTCCAGTTCTGGAAACGACGTTATTGGAAGGACCTTGGACCTGGAAATATCATAAACTTTAAAAAATATAACCGAGAGATCGGTTACGATCGGATGCGACTGATGACCCTAACAATGTCGGACCTGATGCGTGGGTAACAACACGCGCTCCATCAGCTTGGTTGTTTCGTTTATCAATCGTGCCTTCATCGTCGCGACATGACAGCCATCCACTAACTTACCGTCTAGATTAATTTAATTTTATCTTATTCAATTCAACTGCGATGGAGGAAACTTCCCGCTGGCAACTTGCCTGCGCACCTTTCTTACTACTCCATAAAAAAAATTAAAAAAATTCCATAAGTCCATTCCACAAATCACCAATTTTACCAATTTCGATTTTAATTTTAAAATCTTTCAGTTTTTTTGGTGAATTTTGCAGCACTTTCCTGGATAATTTACTTCCTTCCCCACTTCCCCTACGTATGAAATGAAAAGCTGGCTTATGGTCATTTTTTCCCATTCCATGTACTACTCCTAATCCATCAAGATAAATCTAAGCCTTGTACTTCCAAGCACTCTCTTCACCAACCTCCTATTTCCCACACGGCTTGAGACGTTAAAAATAAAACTTATGGGATCTCTAGACAACTTCAGTAATTCCGTGAGAAGCAACGCGCTGTACAGATATTCGAGAGGGATAGAATCCGATCAACGATACCGTGTCGAGAATCAGTCTACCATGTGAATAGTGTTACCTGGTTGAGAAAATCATCCATGCAAAGTTTGGTCGAAATTGATAGAACGGTTTGGAATTGTATGTGAAAGATACACCCAGCTATGCATCTAGATGTTTAAAGAACACATTCTGGGAGCAAGCGCCCCAGAGTAAGAAAATTTAGAATTTATCAGGGTCACTATCGGTCCAAGTGTTTAGAATCTATGCTTCATGCCCTGATATCTGGATTGTCCATTACAAGGCGTCAATCATATGCCAAAAATCGTAAAAATGGTTACTCTTAAGTAGTTTTGAATTCTGAGATGTAACAGTGTGTGATATAGTGCGCTAAAGAGTCAGTATTTGTGCCAGAAGCGACGAGGAATATTCTTAAGTGGTCAGAAAAACACTGGTAAAAGAGAAACGGCGATGAATATGAAAGATTAGTGGTTTGTTATCGCAGCATGAACCGTGGGGATATCAGTAAATTTGGCAGAGAATTCTAAAAAGAAATAGGTGAGAAACCCAAGCGTATAAACAGGAAGCAAGAGAGCAGGAATACGGAGTCCATTCATAACCGAGAACAATGGACTGATGTGTATCGGGGAGCATCAGGTAGCAAGCGACCATCAATGGCCATTCCCAGCTACCAGAAAGCGGAAGGCCCCGAGTTTTACTACAGCGAATACCGACTTTTCCTGGTCTCTCCGGTTGTCACCCTATAGAAACATCCATTCTGGGTATTCCACCGTACTCTTTTAGTGATTTGATTGCAATTTCCTAATATTTTATCCACCTTTTTCAAGAAAAGTGATCGAAGTGATCCTGGAAACTACCATCCCATATCTATAACATCTGTTTGTAGTAGAGTTATGGAGCATATTATATGCTCGAACATTATGAATTTTCTAGATAAAATACTTTGCTTACAACAAATCAACACTGATTTCGGAATAAAAGATCATGTGAAACACAGCTGGCCCTATTTACACACGACGTAACTAACAAAAAGAATCCCGTTGTTCAGAAATATGATGTAAACGGTTTAATTATTTATATGATCGATTCTATGAAATATTTTGGAGTAACAGTACAAAGGAACATGAAATGGGACACATAAATTCGTTAATAGGTAGAGCTAATTCTAGGCCGTGATTCCTAGGTCGAATCTTGAAAAATTGTAATGAACAAACAAAGGAGAGAGTGTACAAATCTCTTGTGCGTTCACATCTGGACTACTGTTGTGCCATTTGGGATCCGTTTCGTAAGGGGTTGATTGACGGTATAGAGAAAGTACAGAGAAGAGCTGCTCGATTCGTGACCGCTTGCTACATTCCTTATGAAAGCGTCACAGAACTGATTAGTAGACTGGGCATGGAGTCTCTGGTAGATAGATGACACACGTTTCGTTTAAACTTATTGGTAAACATGTGTACTCCCAATTTCACTTACGATTGTAGTGAAATACTTCGTCCACAAACCTATTTGAGTCGGAAAGACAGGAAAGACAAGATTAGAGAAATAAGGTGCCGCACTGATTCTTATATGAATTCGTTTTTCCCTCATACCATTCGGGATTGGAATGCACAACAAAGATATTAGCTTTGGTGCTGAGCACCCTATGCCACCCACAATTTTGTTAATTGCAGAGTACATATATAGATAAGCGAACGGGAAGCGTTTTGAGATGAATTTTAGTGATAAGGGAGCTCAAGAATGAAAAACCCTTAACCAGATACTAAGGCAGGTATGTATTGGTTCGAGGTTTGTAACGAGTGTAAATAGTGGCACGTGTGGTTGGAGGTTTAAGTATTCATGTGATTATTTGGAAGCAAAACCCTAGAATAAAATAAAAGAAAAAAAAATCAGAAATGTGAGTGTCAGGGAAGGAAATCATATGGTTCCATAGCTTCAAGATTATTATCATGCTGATGTCCTGATCATATAGATACGCTGGTGATAATAAATGAATGATGTTGATCAACGTATATTAAGAAACATGTGAAGGGTTATAGCAAAAAAAAAAAAAATATAGTAAGATACTAAGTATGCAACAATAATTACGTCATACCTTAACTACGGTCATCAGTCGATTTCTATTGAGGACGGTATGTTTCATAACCTATCTTTTACAGTTTAGTGAGAACTCGTGATGACACAGAGTCACTGTCTAAGATACCATTCGTTAGCTTTGGCGAGTAATTACAAATGAGCACTTATTAGTTTTATGAATCACCATTAAACGTCGGCTACAACGATGAAAAATGGTATTGGGATGACATCGGTTCTGTTGCGGAGAGAATCATTAAAACTTTGTATTCCATTGGCTCATGGCAGGTGTTGATCCGCACGCTAAGCGTGTGAGTTGCTGTCGTGTAGCGAGGGTGAAGACAAGCACGAGAAGAGCGAGAGAGACCAGTGGTGACGGGGCATGAACTCCGGAGCGACGGACCAGATGACGCATAGCTACTCCACACGTGCGCGTGGTCACGTTACAGCAGGAATTATTCCACCACTCAACTCCTTCTCCTCCAGACAGCTTACAGAGTGGGCCAGATAGCTGTCAATACCATATTCTAGATCTGTCTCAAGTTCTGGTCAGGCTGAATAACCGACACTAACTCACCAGACATCAGATCGGATTTGGCATACGCAGCGAGAAAAATTTGAACTAGTCACGAAGGAATCTTTAAGGAATGTGCTTTGACTTTATCTCGACAGGTCTTACCATGATTAACTTGTGGTTCTGAGGTAAGGTGTTTCACTTTGACCACTCATCAAACCCATACAAGCAGGTCCATAGCTGAAGGCGTAGAGTGATAAAAAAAGAGACTAACCCCACAAATGAACACCTGTCAAGCAATTTATGTCAACAATCCCAATAATTGTTTTTGTTTTTACAGACAGCAGAGTTAACTCTCAGAGTTCTGACATATTTGAACTTCGCGTGTGGTAACTGGCCAACCAAATAATATCGACGGAGGAACAAAATGTGAAATTTTTAATTCCTCCATACAACCCCGTCATATTTTCAGTATATCGTCAGTAACCGATTATTGAAAAGACGGCAAGTGAAATAATACGTATAATAATGCCCAAAAAAAACTTATCATCAACGAATTTTGTAGGCATCTAGAGTATCACAACAACAACAACAAAAAAAATAAAAATTAAATTTTCCCAAATCGTTATGGAATTTTTCTTTGATTACTAGTCAGAAATGCATGTGAACTATTAATGTTTGATCATAAGTGAATAGACGTTATGCTTTGCTAATGAAGTTACTGAAGCTGATGACAACCTGCTGAAAACACAATAAATCGAATAATCATAATATACGCATGATGGCATTTCATATTCCACATTTCAAACTTAGGATTTCTACCTGACTGAATAGTGGCAGTCCTCATTAAAAAGCAGCTTTATTAGTGATTTTAACTTTTTACCCCGTCTTTAATTAAAATATTCACGCTAAACTGACACTCTCAATCGTGCCGCCAGATGGTGTTCTTATATTACGGAAGCTGAAAATCGCATGAGGCTACCACTGTCACGCAGTGTAAAAATGTAATTTAATTTCAGCTCAGTGACTTGCGAACAACTCAGTCTCTAGTTACAACGTCTAATGTTTGCATCGCCTGTAATTTTTTTTTTTTTTTACTTTATTAGTGGACACAGATACAATCAAAACACGTGTTACTAAGGTCTAAAGACCTCCGTCCCGTCGAGCCATTGAAAGGGATGTCCTAGCCATTGACACCCATCCATCAAATATTCGTAAATTGTGGAGATTGTTCACGGTTGGTAGATCCGTAAAGCTTCCGAAAGCTTCCAGTATCTTTTTAAAAAAAATTGTTTAACTTTGGAGGAAAAAAACTTTTGCGATAGGAAAGAAAACTGAGTATAGAATAATGTATCATCAGTATATGTTATGCTCTCCAAGGAAATTACGTATGTCATGTTATAAACAATGGTAACTTTTCCCCTGAAAATTTTAAAATTGGTGTGGTTTCCCTCTACCTTTCCCAGTTATCAAAGAGTAGTTACATGTTTATTATTTTGTGTGGATGGCTGCGATGTATGTGAATGGAAGATAGATAGAAGAATTACTTTTTTTTTACTTGTGATTTTACTACGCCTCGTCGACGTCGAGGTCATTAGAGGAGGGAAAGAGTGGGGACAAAGAACGGGAAGGAATTCGGCCATGGCCTTCTGAAGGAAGCATCCCGGCATTCGTCTGGAGTGATTTGCGGAAACCATGGAAAACCCAAATCTGGATGCCCGGACGGGGATTCGAAACAACGTCCCTCCGAATGCGAGGCCAGAGCGCTAACCTAGAAGTAAGGAGAGGGGTCCGCCAGGCTTAATGTCCCCATCACGTGGACGAGTCAGCACAGACAGTGTGGAATGCCCTCATTCCACAAGTACGACGGACAGTTTTTGGATTTAGCCCAGGATTTTGGTGGACAATCTGGTGACTAGGAATTGTGCACCACTGCACCACTGCCTCCTCTATACTGCTAGCCAAGTCTTAATGATGAAAATTTTTTCCACTGACTGAACTCGAACCAGCTAATCCCCCTCAGGTGCATTACGGTGCCGCAAACATATTGCCAGAGTGACGGGCGCATAATGATTATCTTTTAGTAAATTACACTCACAAAAGATTTAATCGTCCGTCTCTATTTTTTATGTTTGAGTGCTGGTGGCAGCGGTCGCTTAGTTACATTACGACTGCAGTAAATGACATTTATGTACTGTCCAGCATGCACGCAAATATCGCTGGCTATAACAGTCAACGATAGGCAAGTAAAATTTTCTAAGTGCACCAACGACTACTGGAGTTAATGTTACCAAGTCTTTACAACCCAATCCGATAACACCTTTTGAAGACTTTTATGAGGTACACCGTGGAAATATTTCGAGAGTAACAAAGTAAGTGCTGACACCTCCATTCACTACAGCCGACACTTACACCACATAGCACTTAATATACGTGTACCTTCCGCAGACTGACAAATTATTGAAACGAACTTATATACTTATTTCTCACAAGGGAGCGTGCATAAACTACGTGGCTAGGGAGGGGAGGGGTTGGCTGGAAGGCTACGCTGCGCTACGTGGGGGGAGGGGGGGGGGCCGAGCTAGGCCACGTAGCTTTCAATACATTTCATTTTTCACAATCAGAATGAGGTACAGAACACACAGCAGCATGTGAAATTCATTTCCTTCATTTAATTATCGCCGTATGTAATTTACAATAGTCTGAGAAGAGAAAACGGTAAAAAGTCTCTTCTGGAATCAAAAGGGAAAAAATTTACGTGCTACGTGTGGGGAGGGGGGGGGGGTTAGAGGCAAAAGCCACGTCGGGCAAGGTGGGGGGGGGGAGGGGGGGTTAACAGGAGGGCAAAATAGAGCTACTTGGTTTATGGACGTTCCCCAACCGAACCACACGGTTGTGAGCATATACGAACATAAGGAGGTAATGAAAATTACTTGAAAAAATTATCAGAAACAGGAATTTTCAGAAAATATGTTAGTTTTATTTTCGCCATTCACCGCGCTACGAATAAAGTAACATATTATGAACAATTTAAAATTCTACTTTTAATGATCTAGTATATTATTTGGTGCACAGTACCGTCATTTTTATTCTTAGCTGTGTGAAATCTACATTTCTATCATCTGCCAACTTAACAGAAAAAACGAGAAATTTCGGGCTGATTCATCTACTTCATGATTCTATTTTATTATTCCTAAACGTAACTCTCTTTAGACCATCTAATCTATAACGTTTCTTCTGTATCTCCTCTAAAATTTGGTAAAATTTGTTTCACTATATTGTTGGAAGTAGCATGTTTCCAAAAGGCATGAAAACTATGAGATGTTGCTTGACCATAGCTAAATTATGAGTGTATTTTACTACAGTAATTAACATAATATAACATTTATTGGCCTCATGTAACGACTATATCACAAGTGAAAACTGGAATTCATGTTAAACTTTTCGAAAAGTGTATACTACAGTTGTGATCTTTAGTTGGACTGAATGCTGTGGTTACATGTCGAAGATTTCGTCTTAAGACTCTAAATTCAAGTCTATTATTGGAAGGAAGAAGGTAACACAAAACATTATATTCCCAACAAATATTTCACTGTTACGAACCTCGCCCTGTGAATGATCAGATTCGCTTCCCTGGCCACAAGACAAGAAGGAAAAAAATACAAATAAAAGAAGTGACAAGTTGTAAGTAGACCATTCAACTACCGTTCTACTGAAGAATAATTGGCTGTTCGTGACACATACAGCTGGGCCAGCTGCAGAACTGGACTGGCGCTCATCGGCACTTCCTGGAGCGTGCCAGCGGGATCACATCAGCCGACCTCGATAGCGCAGAGCCGCGCAGTCCTACCTCAGCCGCCGCCAGCTTGTCCGCAAGTGAGCGTCGGCTGGCACGCTTCTCGGTAGTCCATCAGCTCTGACCTCCGATCCGCTGGCTTTCACCTCGGCTGCTGCGTATGTAAATCACTACTGTCGGACCCTGTAGCGCAACCACTCTGGAACTGAGAGATGCAGCGGACCCAGCTTCAAATCCCTGCCCCAGCGCTTTGACCGTCTTCATTACGGTGTTAGGGCGGTTTACCAAAATAACCTGGGCGGATTCTAGTACGATTCCCAGTCTCCGCCTCATGAATTACACAAACAAGAATTTATCATACAGAACATAGGTTATACGTTTCACTAACAGATTGTGACTCTTTGTCTCTTCCAGTAGGATAGTGATCATGGCAGAGGCATCATATTCATCATCATGAACCGAAGGTTTCTGACATCACGGGATTGTCCGCAAAGTCACTGGGTACCCCAGGCAGCATTTGTACCTTTCCACCCCGCTTCTTAGAAGCCGCGTTCCCACGATCTCTTGTAACGGAGGCGAGACGGGACGGGACCTCATTAGCCGAAGTGTAGGGAGTCCGCACCCCGCAGTTGGCCCTTGCTTACCTCGCCGCCACCTCCCCACCACGTTGCCTAGTGTCGTTTGGCACAGAGCTCTTTACAGCAACAGAAGGGATGCGCACCGCTGCTGCAAACCAATAACAACAGCGTACCACTACACACGCCTGTGATGTTTACCGACACAGAGTGGGTAGCTGCGTCTCATCTCCGCTAGCAGAGGAGGCCTTGTTCCCACGGCGTGTTATTGTGTATTCGCCCCGTCCCGTCCCGTCTCGCCTCCGTTACAAGAGATCGTGGGAACGCGGCTTTTTTAGACTGCGGCGTGCTTTCTTCTTCAGTGATTGGGCTTCATATCTGTTGGATAGGCGGCTGGGCAGGTCATGGGAATCCCGTAGCCTGCTGTCCTAGAACATCTTTGCTAGTGTGACTACCAACTCTGTCAATGTCGCCAGAGTTCTGATATGGCCTTCAAGGACACCGATATGTACAGCCTGGCTCGGAGCGAGCGAATGTTACGGAAGACGCTAACAATAGGAACTCTTCCACCAGGAGGGCGAACAACCCTCACCCGTTAGCTCAGGTCGTCCCAATACTACGAAAGGGTCCAGAAACTGATTGGGGTTAGCTGGTTTGAGTTCCGGTGGGGAAGGAACTTGCCGGCAGGTTAGAAGAAGTAATGGATAATCATTCACAATCCCCAAACTGTGAACCAAATCCTGGCTTAAAACCGAAACCTCTCCCCTGGACGTATGAAGTAGTTAACTAGGTAAATAAGCATCGTCTTATGACCTGCTGACTGACTTTCGATCTGCCGCTCATTCCGGTTCTGTCATGGCTCCTCTAAGAATCCAGCCTGATGTTTGAAGGGGAACGCCTTGTCCACTCCACTACCACGCTTATGTGTATGAAATGAAGGCGTCTGACAAAGGTTTGTTGGTTGGAAGGGAACGTTAAATTTGGTGGTCCCTTGGTGTCTTTCGGAGTAGGTCTTAGGCCAGCACCTAGTTTCCTCACGAAACAGTAGCACTTACATACAACTCCATCACTAGGTAAGGCAAGGGAGATTACCTGAGTCATATTTACTAAGAAAGTTGTCATGGAGGTGTAATTACATGACAGACGCAGAGGAAACAGTCATTAAAGTACTCAAGTAAATTGTTTTTCTGAACCCTTGAGTACTGTACCACCTTTTTTTATTTGCATAATTACGATGTCGCGATTGATCATTTTGTAGCGATTTTTTAACGTAATTAACATTAATACAACATAAATTATTACGAGTTTAGCCAATTATACGGAATGTCATCGATATTTAAAAACTATAGACTACTACAGGGCGTTCGCCGGAAAACGCTACCCTCCCAGTCTGTTGCCGTCGGCAACTTGCTCCGTCAGTGGCGCCAGCAGTTTCCGCCACACGGCACAGTGGATCACCGCACTGTTTAACACCTCCGCTGCCCCAACAGTGCAGTGCAGTGACCCTTACATTGTTAAGAACGGTTTCTTTGCATTGTAGATAGTTTGTGACTTCAGTCTCTTATTAATCAGTGTTGTGAATAAACGTTTCTTTGCGGTTTGGTTGGTTTGGGGCTTCATACTCTTATTAATCTGTACCGTGTTTGAGTGTGAGTAAAATTATGGTACGTTACAGTTTGCAACAAAGAATATTTCTCTACGATACATATGTGAAGAAGAAGTCGTTTAAAAAGTGTCGCAGTAAATTTCGTCGCGAATTTCCTGGCGCTTTACTGCCAGCTAAATCAACAATTCTGCGTCTGCTTAAAAAAGTAAGAGAAACGGGTTCATTTTTTAACAAAAAGAGACTGTCGGTCAACCGTATTCTCACAGAGGAGAAAACTGACGATATCGCTTTTCGACTAGAACAGTCACCCAAAAAATCATTAAGTCAGTTAGGGCAGCGTGTGTCTCGAAATATGTTCAGAAGATGTGAAATGTGCATTATACAAGAGGGTCAACACTTCCAGCATCTTTTATAAGGTAAGCTAATGAATTACGTCACATTTAAATGCTTAGCACACGTTTATGAAGTTTATGAAGCGTAATTATTATGAAATAGTTCGCGGCCGACGGTCGAACAATGCCGGAAACTGAGCGCTCGCTCGCCGGGAGCAGTTTCTTCCTTGTAGCGCTAACAGTGGGTTGCGTTTCCCGGCGAACGCCCTGTATTACCCATATACGCTAAATTTTATATAATTTTACTGGTCAACGCCTGGCTTGACAAATAGCTCAACTCAAGACACCGTTAATTAATGCGACTTGAAGGTTTCGCTGCTAATTCCGTAATCTTCTTACTTCCGTGTGCAACACTTCATTTTGATTTTCCCCTTTTCAGTCGATATT
Source organism: Vandiemenella viatica (assembly GCA_031002005.1). NCBI lineage: Eukaryota > Metazoa > Arthropoda > Insecta > Orthoptera > Morabidae > Vandiemenella > Vandiemenella viatica. The sequence continues at coordinate 139,824,956 of JARYHS010011408.1, forward strand.
TCTAAGCGTTCCTCCTATGTTTTTTGTTGTGTATGTATTTCTTTATAATTATCACTAAAATTTCTTACATTTTAGGTTATGACCATGAACGAATAACTACAACCATGCTTTATGTAATTTATTTTAATTATTTGAAAAAAACGGCTACTCACTTGAAATAATGCTTAGAAGCCATGTAAAACTATTATCTGGGATGGTGAATTATGAAACGAAATTGTATCCTATCTAAATGACGGTATTTCAGATTTGGACAAAGAATATGAAACTGCAAGAATTACATGTGACTTGAAAGGAAGAAGATACCCGCCGCTCACAAAGTAGCTCGACAAACAGTGAATGCAGTTAAACATTTTAGAGTAATAATATAGAGCTCAATTAAGTTATTTCAGTTACAGGAAAAGCTAATTACCTATTGCCTATACCCAGTAAAGTTTGATTCAGAAATTGTGCAAGACAATCCAACAAAATAAAGTATTATTACCACGCTAAGTCCTATTCTTTGGTTTCATTTCGTACAGTATACTACTGTTAACCGCAGCGATAACATAAATGACAACTTTAAGTTTTTTTTGCTTTATTTGCTTATGGCTTTACGCCTTGTCGACGTTGAGGTCATTAAAGCGGAAAAGGACTGGAATTAGTATCGAGAAGGAATTCGACCATGGCATTCGCCTGGAGTGATTTGGGAAAACGGTGGAAAACCCAAATCAAGGCGCTCGGATGGGAATTCGAACGCACGTCCTCCCGAATGCGAGGCCAGAGCGTTACCACACACTCACCACGTTCAGTGATGACTTTAAGGAATAAGAAACTGGTATCTATTCGAAATACCATTAGAGCATGTATCGAAGAGTGGCATGATTTATCTGCAGGGAACCATGAATTTGTTATTACGTTTACAGTCGATTTAGAACAGATTACTTGGGTTCTTGACAGAACTGCTTACTTCAGTTGAATCATTCTTGATCCCAAAGTTATGTTATGTGTGGTACATATAATTAATAATTATTATCAATATAAAAGTCTTTGGTAGTCCAGTCCTGCCATCATTCGTACTTGTAATTTTGTTGTAGCATGTTACTGGTGAATTGTCGAAATAGATCGATAGCGTATTAAGGATTTAGTGAGGTATTTTTTGTGTGGTTTAGTGATGCAGTCTCAGAAATCTGCTTATTGATGGAAGAAAGTAAGGATTTTTCATCATAGCTGTAGCTGTTTGTCTAGTGTATGAACCGTAGTTAACAGTTTGCGTTGGTCTCAAGAAACAGCGTCAGTCGTGTGGATAGATACTTGGTCAGAGATAACCGCTAAAAGTTGTTAAAAGTGATGCACGTCCCTCACCTTTTATGTGTAAGGCAGAGCCATGCGCCATAAAGCTATAAAAGGCAGCTTGGAAATACGAGTAACTGGGACGTGTTCTTCGGCCAATTGATGTTTGGACCATGCAGCGGCTTGCTGTTCGCCGAAACTTTTAGGGCATGTCATGCAGAATGGTTTTATTGGACCAATACCACTATCAGAATCTGACGCAACCAGTTATTTTTGGAAGAAATTATGAGCTCCAAGCATTTGATATGCATGATTACTGACTGGGAAAGTTTATATCCAACCGTGACGCTGTTGTTTAAAATTCTGTTACCTTACTAAAATGTTTCAAGATCCGAGCCAACCAGAATGGTCAACGGACTTCGATAGTGCTCCTATTTTTCTCGAGAACGGGAACAACAGCGAGGACAGAGACTTTGGTGCAGCATTTGGTACGTAACTGCGGTACTGGCACTGAGCACCGAAATTTGGTAATTTTATCTCGAAGTATCTGTTCAACACACGAAATGGCCGAGAGGTGACCTTGGTGGCAGTAGATCAGTTGACTCCAGGGAGGCCGCCTTCGCTAGCGACCACATATGGAGTTATTCTTCGCAGTGCGTCGAAATAGCATTTCTGGAAGATTAACAGGCAGACATCGTAAAAACTAGAATAATTCTACCCGTAGATAGTTATCTTGAGATACTAATTTGCTCTAGAGTAATTTAACTTGTCCAATTAAATCAAGTTTTGTGTAATCTACGATATCCACAGAAAAAAATCAATGTTTGATTACTGCAAAATGATTAACTTATCAATGAATAAATCCATTAATCGTTACTGATGCTAGTTACCCTTGTTAGTGCCCGCATGAAGACGGCGGCGGTTCGAATCCCCGTCCGGGCATCCAGATTTGGGTTTTCCATGGTTTCCCCAAATCACTCCAGGTGAATGCCGGGATGCTTCCTTCATAAAGGCCATGGCCGAATTCCTTCCCATTCCTTGTCCACCCATCCTTTCTCGTCTCTAAAGACCTCGCTGTTAAGAGGCGTTAAGCAGTTAAAAAAATGTTATTGAATTTGATGTGAACCCATTTTATTAATCATTCATGATCCAAAACAACGTTAAAATTATTAATGTGTATAAGCCCCCTTCCGTCTCATGGCTGAGTGAAGTTCTACCAGAGTCTCAACATCTCGTTATGTATAGTGGCGACTTCAACAGCCATCACATAGATTGGAAGTACACAGAAAACAACCAGGATGGAATCAGACTAGAGGAATGGGAGGCAGCAAATATCATGAACTTAGTTTTTAACCCGAAAGTCGCAGGTACTTTTAAATCAGGAAGATGTAACACCGAAACCAACCCAGATCTACGTTTTGTCTCACGTGACGATCAGAGCCACCCTCTACCAATTACAAGACGAGTTCCACAAGCCTTTCCACATAGTCAACAGCGGCCAGTTTTGCTAGAAGTTGGTCTAACAATTCCCACAATTAGGTCCTCGCCTTTACGTAGATAGAACTTCGGGAAAGCAAAGTGGGAGGAATTTGCCGGTATCCTGGACAAAAACCTAAGATGGATACCTCCATTAGCAAAAAATTACAATAGCTTTTTCATAGTAACCATAGCGACAGTTTAAAAGTCTGTTCCTAGAGGCTTTAGAAAAGAATATAACCCGTAAAAGAAACAGGCGAAATGCTGTATGATGATTTCCAACAAAACGTGTGTACAGAAGCAGCCGACGAACTTCTGCAGAACCTGGACAATGCCCGTGAACTCAAATGGAATGACACAATGCAAACCTTGAATTTCAAGAAGTCCAGCCGGAAAGCGTGGAGCCTCCTTAAAAAGCTAATTTGGAAGCCCACATAAATCTCAAGTAAAGCATCAGGTTACTCGCGACCAAAAAGCAAGCCGACTTTCCAATATGTCTAGAGTGAGCGCCGATAAAGATCATACTCGGAAAGTGAAAAAACAATTGTTACATCTAAACAGAATGTACTCTGCCCCTACAAACCTCTCATCCACTGTCACCGATATAGAGATTACAAGGACAACCAAACAAATGAATAATGGGAAAGTTACAGGTTTTGACGAAGTTCACCCCAAATTCCTCACCCATTGTGGAAAACATACCAAAAAATGGTTGGCGCACTTCTTTACTAACATACTACAGACCAGTGTCATTCCTGCGGAGTTCAAACTGACAAAGATCATAGCCATTCTGAAGCCTGGATAAAGCCCTGATGTTCCAGAGAATTTTAGACTTATTTCACTGCTAAGTACTACTTACAAGTTATTTGAAAGGATCGTCTTCAATAGAATCAGTCCAATTATTTTCGAAAACCTTCCAGTTGAACAGGCAGGTTTTAGACCTGCAAGAAGCTGCGGGGATCAGGTCCTGGCCTTGGCAACTCACATTGAAGCAGGATTAGAGAGACGATTGAATACTCGTGCTGTATTTGTTGACCTTACCGCAGCCTTCGATACAGTGTAGCGAGAGGGCCTAGTATACAAACTGCTGTACATTTTGAAATACAAAAAAATTACTTGTCTGATCAATACCATGCTAACAAACTGAACTTTCCAGGTTGTCTCAGATAGTAAGATAAGCAAAGTAAGAAGAGTGAAGGCTCAGTTCTTGCTCCACTTCTTTTTAATGTATCTATTTCCGACATTCTCAAACAGAATCCAGACAATTCTATTATGCTAACGATCTGGCACTAGTACAAAAATACCATAACATTCAGCAAACTGAAAATAGTTTAACAGCAGACCTCAAAACCCTGAGCAACTATTTTAAAAAATGGTGTCTCGTATCCAGTTTCAGCAAGATGGAAACTAGTGTCTTCCATTTTAACAATCAGGCGGCTAATCTCTCACTCGACGTTCTTCTTGATGGTACTACCCTCCGACACAGCCCTTTCCCCAACTATTTGGGAGTCGTAATGGATCGCACCTTGTCGTACAATAAACATCTAAACAACCTTGCAGTAAAACTAAGAACCAGGAATAATATTCTGCAGACGTTAACTGGTACCTCCTGGGGAGCATCCGCCTTCACACATCAGCACTGAGCCTTGTGTATTCTGCAGCTGAGTACTGTCCATCTGTCTGCATGAATAGCACCAACTTCAAGAAGATCGACATAGTTTTGAACCAGACATTGCGCATAATTAGTGGATGTATCAAGACCACTCCACTGTACTGGCTAACTGTTTTGTGTAACATCGAACCGCCTACGATAAGACGACGCAATCGCCTAATTGCTCAATATAATAAAATCTGTCATAACTTGGATCTGCCCATCCACAACGACATGATAACCCAATTTCAGATACTTAAATCAAGAAGTCTAAGCATAAAAACTGCAAAACATATTATATCTAATAATTTTAACTGGAGAGAAGCATGTAAATAGGAGTGGATAGCCTTAGCCCCACCAGGATGGCACTCCCTGTTCTTTAATCAACAGCCACTAAAGGGACTCGACCTTTATCACAAGACCTGGGCAGCTCTTAACAGAGTTAGGACTGCTCAGAGCAGATCTTTTTCAGCTCTGCACACATGGGGAATGAGAGATTCACCGAATTGCGACTGTGGTGAGGAAAAACAAACTATCCATCACGTGACCTTTGATTGCTCTCTTCGAGCCTTCAGGGGAGACTTTATAGATATTTCAAATGAAGCTTTACATTGGCTGCACTATGTCGACTTTGAATTTTAATTATAATTACATTTTTATTAGTGTGAAACAATTGTATATAATTGTATTATGTGCTGTGGCCATAAAATATATAAATAAATCCCAAATGTATGTTATGTTATATAATTAATATTTATGATCAATATAAAAGTCACCGAGCGAGGAGAGTGAGCGATAAACGCTCTGGCATCGCATTCGGGAGGACACCGGTTCGAATTCCCTTCCAGACATCCAGATTTAGTTTTTCCATGGTCACTCCAGGCGGGTGGCGGGATGATTCCTTCAGAAAAGGTCATGGCCGAATTCCTTCCCGTTCCTTGCCCCCAGTCTTTTTTTCGCCTTTAATGACCTCGACGTCAACGAGGCGTAAAGCCATATGCGTGTAAATATACAGGGCGTTCGCCGGGAAACGCAACCCACTGTTAGCGCTACAAGGAAGAAACTGCTCCCGGCGAGCGAGCGCTCAGTTTCCGGCATTGTTCGACCGTCGGCCGCGGACTATTTCATAATAATTACGCTTCATAAACTTCATAAACTTGTGTGCTAAGCATTTAAATGTGACGTAATTCATTAGCTTACCTTATAAAAGATGCTGGAAGTGTTGACACTCTTGTGTAATGCACATTTCACATCTTCTGAACATATTTCGAGACACACGCTGCCCTAACTGACTTAATGATTTTTTGGGTGACTGTTCTAGTCGAAAAGCGATATCGTTAATTTTCTCCTCTGTGAGAATACGGTTGACCGACAGTCTCTTTTTGTTAAAAAATGAACCCGTTTCTCTTACTTTTTTAATCAGACGCAGAATTGTTGATTTAGCTGGCAGTAAAGCGCCAGGAAATTCGCGACGAAATTTACTGCGACACTTTTTAAACGACTTCTTCTTCACATATGTATCGTAGAGAAATATTCTTTGTTGCAAACTGTAACGTACCATAATTATACTCACACTCAAACACGGTACAGATTAATAAGAGTATGAAGCCCCAAACCAGCCAAACCGCAAAGAAACGTTTATTCACAGCACTGATTAATAAGAGACTGAAGTCACAAACTATCTACAATGCAAAGAAACCGTTCTTAACAATGTAAGGGTCACTGCAATGCACTGTTGGGGCAGCGGAGGTGTTAAACAGTGCGGTGATTCACAGTGCCGGTTGGCGGAAACTGCTGGCGCCACTGACCGAGCAAGTTGCCGACGGCAACAGACTGGGAGGGTAGCGTTTTCCGGCGAACGCCCTGTATAAGTCTTTGCAGTTTGAGGCCCAATATCGTAGGGTTTATAAGTTACCTCACCATACGCAAAGTAATGGTCATTACATAATGGAATCCAACTGTGGTACATTACACTAGTAATGCGATAAATTGCCTTCAGCAATCACTACACCGAATTTGAGGAAATGTGACGGGTATTAGATCGGTCCATGTGGCCACCGAAGGCTACATCTCTTGGCTAATGATGTAGACAAATACAGGATGACTATTTGACCGATGCGAAAATTTCGCAAATAAAATACGATGAATACCGAACCGGAACGCAATTAAGCTGAGCAAAACACACACAGTACACACACAGTATATCCATATCTCTGTGACACGTGCTGCTGCTATTTAGCGGTATGCGATAGTAGCCCGTGCAAAATTTTCTCGAATAAAATGTTTACATAGGAATTATACAGCAAAACACAAATATTTTTGTAACAGATAAAATCCGAAAAGCTCCTAAATGTAGAAAACACACACAGAATTCTACGGAAAAACACAAATGTTTCGTTAGCAGAAAAAATTATCCCACAAAAACAATTCGTGTAAAAATATGCCAAGTCTCGTGTTGGTGTAGTGACAAAAAAGTTGTGAGATCTTCTTCCGAGCCAAGTCTACACTTTACAGTGTGTATTCACTTTGTGAAAATTTGATGACATGGTCATTATGCAGCCCATGTTTTATTTAACCTATATAAATACCTTAAATGTGTTGCTTTATCAAACTTATAAATACTTTAAAGACAAGATTTCCCTCACTCTTTTTCGAATTTGACAAGTATATATTATGCCCTCAATTTCAATAAAAATTATGAAGTGGATAATGGCAAAGTCACCAGATTTTTTTATCCTACATAAACGATCAATGACACGGAGAGAAACCATGAACACGAGACTTTTCCTATTTTTAAAATAATTGTTTTTGTAGGATCTCTTTTTTTTTTTTTTTTGTAATTTTATCGCTTATTCTGAATCGCCACCCAAATGTAATAATTCCATTTGAAAATCGGTGAATAAGAACATTTAAGAATTTAAGACATCAATATACGTTACCAACAATGCGCCACTCTCTGAAAACAATTAATTTGCGTCGTAGCCGAGCAATGAACCACCTCAAGTAACTTCCAAACTAACCATAGGAACAAAGTAAAATTTAAGGCTTTGGTTAAACTTGCTTGCCTCTATATAGTATAGAAATCTCAGGTTTATAGCTTCATCCGGAGCAACGTAATTAAGCCGCAAATATGTGCCAGAATTTTTCATGTTTGGGATTGTAATTAAATAAATACGGGTAAAAACTCCAATATCAGATTTTCCTTATGATTTAAGCATGAAACCATATATGGGTACCAAATTACTTGTTTCTAAGATTACTGGAAGTACAGTAGAATTTTGATGTCCGGGTGTTGAGCCGAAATAAAATTTTGAATTTCAATAACTTCCAAAGTAAGAAAAAAAAATTAACTCATTAGTTAAACATAGTAAGCACACTACACAGTGAAAATCTGAGGTATATAAAGTAATTAGGGTAGAAAGCGATTTCACGTTAGGGGTAGGTATACGAACATTTACGAGTTTCAGACTTTCTTTATAATATGTGGGTAAAATATTATCTGTGTACAAAATTTCAGCTTTCTATAGCTACGGGAAGTGCTTTAGAGTTTTGATGATCATCAGTCAGTGAGTGAGTGGGTGAGTGAGAAAATCGCTGAAGTTTGCATCCGAATAACATCCGAACTAAGGACAGTGACAAAATAAAATTTAGTAAATTTCCTATATCTATGCATTACAGAAGTTTGAGACATGTAGCATGAATACGACCGATGAAATTGAGGTTCAAAAATGGCCCGAATCGCTTAGAGAAAAGGGTAGGCAGTGCCGCCATTGACTCGAATTGGCGGGTGCACTGTCGTGCACGCAAATCCGAAAAAATCCTTACAGTAGAAAACACACACATTTTACCGATATCTCTATGATATGTGGTGTTGATATTTAGCGTTAATACGATCAATACTTGTTTGAAATAATATACATGATTTCTTTGTTAGCATCGAAAACGAAACAACACAGCAATAGACATTACCTTGCATACATTACTTCCTTCTCTACTGAAGTTCAGTGACCCTCATATCAACACTACTGAGGACTACAAGAAATCGTGTGTATTGGGAATGAAACGTTTATATCGAAATTTGTGGTAGGGACGGAACTTGGCACGGTGTTGAAGGTACCGGTCACGCTCAACACAAATTGGCTTGCAGCTGAGCGTCGTAAAAAGTTGTTCCCTCCACGCTTTTATAAAACATGACGGTGCTCGTTTCTGTTTGTTAAGCCTCTGAGACACCGCCACCTGCCGAAAAGCGTGGAGGAGTGGCAGGGTTTATTGACGCTGCTTGTGTTCCTCAGGTGCGCAGCAGGAGAATTAGGATTGGAAACAAAGGGCCAAGAAATGTTGTAGTAGACTGGCATGAAAAAGATCCTATTATAGATCTATCAGCAAATACAGTGATCTTGATTGCAAAGAACGGAAGGGGTAGGTGGAAGAAAATCAGCATTTTTGTCGTAATGATGGTCAGCGGCGATGGTGCTAAAGATATCACAGAAATGAAGTTATTTATACCTCAACATTATTCAGTAACACTAGTGATCTGTAGTTAGTTATTTCATTACCATTATAATGAAATTAAGAATATTAACTATTATGAAAAATAAAGATTTTGGTCTCGATTATCATTGATTAGAAAAACATTCAAAATCGCCTCAAATTGTATTTCAAACGATGGAAATTAGAAATTACTATCATTGACTGCAGGTTTCCGTAACCTCTTGTAAATCAAACTCCATTTCCCCTTTGATTAAATGTTGTGAAAGTTGTAACTGAAATAAATACGGTACATATAACGATATGAAATTTGCTAAACTTTAAGCAGATAAATTGAAACAAAAGGAAAAAATTATCTACAATTCTAAATAGAGTCAAAAAAATCGAAACTCAAAAAGAAATTTAATTGACTATTAGTGTAAGTTAGTGACCGTTTTTGCGTATCGTCTCTGGTCTAGAATAGTCCCAGTTTTTAAGGCCGAAGATTATGAAAGGTTGACGTGATATATCCAGACACTGACTTGACCTGTAATTCACCCTTTGGATGATTAAAATCTCTTGAATTTGTCGAATTCAGAAGTATTAATAGACGTATAAAACACGGACAGAGATGATCCCGCTATCGTATGATTGTTTCAAAGGTCGTGATTGGTAGACTCAAACTTGCTGAAATACAAACTTGAATTCATCCTATAAGTTCACTTTTTTTTTATTGAGACAGGGGAAACATTCTTAATGTAGTCTTTGGTCACAGTGTAACAGCCAGAGAACTTAATGCGATTCCAGGTTATTAAATAGTTGAGCAACTCCGAAGAAATGAATTGCCAGAATACTCGATTCGGTCATATATTTGGTCTGATATCCACTTTAAATAACCTAACAATTTACGTACAGCAAACATGAATAAAGATCATTAACTAAAGTGGTCAGTAAAATACAAAAAAAGGAAATAACCTATAATGTATAAACTTTGGTCAAGCAGCAACGGTAGCGAAAGTTTTAAATAAATTGAAAATTCGTCTAGACCGCAATGATAATTGACATTCGTGTTACAGCAGAGACCATGAGTAATTCAAGTTTTTCTGATGCTTTCATTAGCGTCTTGTTACTGAAAAGCAGTTCCATTTTTCTCAGCATTAAAGTTTATCGATTTTTTTATAACTATGAAATGCTACGTAAAGCAAAATTAACGAATGTATTATAGCAATTAATTGGTAGCAGTTGCTCAGCTATTAAATAGTGGACATAACATAGAATTTCTTCTAATGGTATCTCTGGTCGCTGTTAATTTGTGAGCGACGGCTGGCGCGCCACGTCACCATTCTCCGCCAATAGTCATCGAGATGAGTGAGTGAGTGAGATTAGGAAATTATATTGTAGATTAGATGATTATTACTAAATTTGTTATTCTGAAGAACGTTTACTCTAGCAGTTATCATACAAAATAAAAATATCTCTTTCCAGCGGATATTCCATTTATTAGTTTAATTTAAGCCATAAGATTCAGTTTATAACATGCAGACTTAATTTCATACAAAACCATAACAATTTAGTGACCTTAACCCGAAAGACCTAAAGCTTATTCACAATCTCTCAGCTGTAGAAGAAATTTCTTATTCTTGATTCAGTTGTTCCGAAATCGAATAAATCACAGCAACTATATCTGTATCATTGCATACAGATTGCTTAAAAAATAGAAAAGAAATTATGTTGACTATTTGCATTACATAAATATTTTAATTTTATAATAATATTAAGATTTTACGATATTTGACTATTTCACTGAAGTATTTATAAGGGGATAAAGAATTGTATTTACACACCAGATATTATTCTACTTTTTAATTCCATTTTCTTACGGTGAAAATTAGTGATTTAAACAATACCATATATCATATTTTACCTTGCAGTCTTTTAAGTTTTTTAATGTATTAGTTTTTTTTTTGTTATATCTTTCATCACGCATAATCTTTCATTCATACAATAATATTAAAATGTTAATAATATACTTTTATTTAAAATAATATTGATGAATTATTGCAATATTTGGGTACAAAAATTATTAATAATGTTTCATTTTTATTTGTTGTAATGAACTGACCCAATGATGCGTTTATGTTTTCTTAAGGGTTACGGGAAGACAATTCTCTGTTAATTCGACACCGATGTATTGATTGACCAGCATCACTTTTTACCATAGTTGCAGAATTCCGGGGATGCGTTGGATCCCACGTTAAACTGAAACGGTGTACGTCACACACTGTATTTAACCGATTCAACCCACAGCTTCTATTTCTTCTTTAGTTAATTTTGTCATAAATATGAGTCCGATCGCACAAGCTTGGACCCTCGTACTTTACGTTAGTTACAAACTTTATCTTCCTTTGATTCAAAATTGGCATCGTTACCTAGACAGATATTCATTTACTTATTATAACCTGAAACAAATGATAGTTATAAGCACACTGCAACCACGATACGCATAACTCAGAAAAATACGTTACAACCCATTTATGTCTGATTTATTTATTCATTCGTGTCCATATATACTTTGCCAACTAAAAGTTTAGAGAAATTATTATTAATACCATTTAGGAAAACAAACCAAACACACAATTTTACGATACACAATTATACAAACAAATCGTTATGTCGTATAAAATAGAAGAATACTTTATAATCCATGCAAGAATCAAGTAACTCTAACAAAAGTAGAGAATCATTAGAGACATGCATCAGTTTTAAAGAGTTGAAACAAGATTATATATTGTCTATGTCCACTGATATTCAATTTGTATGTAGAGGAAGTAATAAAAGAAGTAATATGAATAAAACATTGAAGGAAGATTTTGGACTAAATATAAAACAAAGAAATAAATGTAATGTAATAGAATTGATAGCAGTAATAGCGGATTAAATATAAAAATAGGATCGTATTCAATAGAAGAATTAAATGAACCTTGCTACCTAGGAAGTAAAATTACAACTGATGGGCGAAGCAGGAATGATGTTAAAAGCAGTTTTCATGTAAAAGATAAAACTTTTAGTTTTAATTCTGGTCTAAGACTCAGAAAGAACTTTTTAAAACTCTATGATTGGAACACAGTACTTTATGGTAGCAAAACATGTACTTTAGGAATAAACGAAAATTGAAGAATTTGAAATGTGGTGCAACAGAAGTATGCTGAAAATTAAGTGGGCAGATAATGAACGTGTTTTGGAAATGATGGACCAGAAAAGAAGCTTGTGGAAGAATCTAACAGAAGGAAAAGACAATATATGTGATATTGGTTAATTTGTTAGTGGCGGGAACAGTCGAACGAAAGAACTGTAGACGTAGTCAAAGATTAGAACATTTGAAACAGATAAATGAAGATGAAGGTTCTGAGGAGTATGTAGAGATGATGAGGTTAACACAAGAACAGAAGTGAAGGGGGATTTCATCAAAACCAGTGATGACAGCAAAACAACAACAAAAAACAAAAAATCATAGTATAAATGGTCCTGTTTTTATAGATCATCGAGTGCGCAGGGTTCGTCTAGTTTGTTGCAGAGTCCTGCACTTCCCCGCATTCACAGAGCTCGTCGGTTCGGATGTAATCACACCCCTCCACACCCTAATCGTTTTTCCATTGAGACACATCAGTTCACAGTCTATTTAGGATTTCCCATATTGTATACGAAAGATTGTAGCCTGCTGCAGGTTTCTAAATTCGATTTTCCGAGATTATTCCTGGTGGAATATTTTGTCAAAATTATGCTCGGTGTTTTTTTTAGATGGTAATGGGCAATGAAATCAGTGTTATATAATCTTTCAGTAATGATTTCACCCGGCATAATCACACTGTCGAATATGGTTAGTGTTATTAAGTGAATTATCTTCATTATTTTTTCTTATACTTGAGTTACCGCTTTTAATAGACTTCTGTCTCGTGTGAGGATTTTTAAGTCCCACTTTCCTGAACTGTGTTCCTTCTATACGTTCTTCAATTTCAATGAGCACTTCCCACTAACGATCATATTAAATTGTTTTCGGAGTGAATATAAGATTGAGATTATTATTTAGTCTTATGCTAGGAATCAAATCACCGTTTAATCAACCATAAAATATTCTTGTCTGTTTCTTCACTGGGATACATGTCACCGTTAAAGTGCAGAAATCAGTTATTCTGCAAATTATCTATGAAATATGCCTTTAAAGTGCAAAAATTGTTTCTTTTCTCAAATATTTCTCATATTGCCTAGGTAATCTGCAAATTACCTATATAATCCGCACGGTACCTACTAGGCACTCGTCGAAGTGAAAATAATATCTTTCCTGGAACAATAGCAACGTTTCTGTACGCCTAGGAAAGCAGTGGGTGATTCAGTTTCGTGAGCCTTGTCTGTGGAAACTATACTACGTGAAGAGAAATGACGAAGGCAAAAATGCAGGATTGGCCAGAAAACCTCTTTCTGGACCTTGGATTATTTTACAGCTGATATAATTTTGATCATCCACGGTATATATCAAAGTACATACAACCTCATTAAAAATTTAGGTCTAAAAGATTTAATTGGTAGCAGTTATTTGAATGATTATTGCGATAAAACGGATCAAATGACAGCTCAATAGTTTATTACATATTCATACTACTATGAGACAAGAGGGTTAAAAGTTTCTGCTCAACTTCTAAGCTTAAATGACCTGACTTCATTATTTGCAATCGTAATGAAAAGCCACGGCTAAAGTCATCTATATACTCCATTAGAGAATTCTGTCAAATCACAGTCTCGTTTTATCCTTACCGCCGACTAAGAGCGGCCTGGTGGCTACTGCTGGCTCGGTAATAAAGCTGTATGACTCGAGATCGAAAGGTCCCCGGTTCGAATCCCTGTCTCGGCGGAGATTTTCAAACATACTTAACGCGATCATCACCTTCTCCAGCATAGCTTGCTGTTTGATGTGTAATACGCAGAACGCTTTTGTGGTTCTGTTTCCATGTTTAACTGAAATTTATCCTTACCCGGTAGGATTACCGGTTTAGGTTAGCCTATATGTGGAGGAAAGGAACTGGCCTTCCTACCTCTGATACCACGCTCAGTATTCCCCCTTCATTAGGGTCCAACCAACCTTTGGGTTGAGGGACGACCTTAGTTTTTTTAACCTACAACTATTACATTGTTCGTTATAAAATTAAATTAACACGCATAATGTTACGTAATTTTTTTGTGTTTGTGGATCGTTAGAAAAACCAAATTTTTGCAAAATTTAACGTTTAGCATTTTACCGATAACCTTCTCATATGTGATAACTAGGGTTCGGATCTTAATGACCAAACAATAGAGGAATATGCAGTCAAATATGACTTTAAAATTGGTAAATATGACCTAAACTTACAAAATATGACCAAACATTAAAATTTACAATACATCAAAACACGCTCAGTTACACTTCATTTATTTTATCTAGTAGTGCTGTTTGCTTTCGTGCACTCACGGCTCCATTGGGAAATTAAATTTTAAATCATTTTGTTTAAATCACTTTATTTTCACATAATTTACAGAAATGAACTCTTTCATCTGCACTAAAATACGCATTCCAAATTCCCATACGTAACTTTATAACTTCGTACTTTCATAAAATGTTATTTGAGCATGTCGATAGCCACTGATCGACTGCAGATTTAGCACTGACAGGATTATTTTCAAAAGTTTTTCATTGAGACGTTGATTGACGCGGATCGACACAGGCATGCTGCTGCTGATGAAATGGGGGCGTAACATTAACGTTTAGAGAGTGCATAACTTTAATTCTTGACTTGTGAATTCTGACCAATTCAGTGACAATTATTTTGTTTTTTCCTCCAATGTATAATAGGATAACAGTTCATGAATAATTATCTTAATTTATTCTCATCTATATCTAGTGAATTCCCGGTACTATTAAAAAAAAAAAAAAAATCCTCAAAATACGATCATATGACCATAAATACTATCGTAATATGACAAAAACTAGGAAATTGGTCTAAATATGCATTTATATGCTATATAAAATATATTAAAATACAATTAGAAATGTTCAATCGGTGTTTAATTCAGCATTTCAGCTCAAAAAGAAGGCAGGAAAACAATATGACTTGTCATTAACATCCGAACCCTAGTTATAACATAACTGAGCTATTTCGACCACTGTGAACGGGACTGGAGCTAAAACTACTAACTGTTAATTAAATACATCTGAAGAAGCTGTCACCTACGCTTTTACTTTATATTATGCCTCGACAATTTTAGGTAGACCCTATTGTCCTAGAGCAAAGATTTAAATGAAACCTTAAGTGGCAATGAACTGTTTCTTCGAACTAAACAAAAATTATAGCTATATTTAAAAAAAAAATGATATATGCGTAATATATGCAACAAAGATGATTTTTAAGTAAAAAAAAATAATAGAAATTTATTTCTTACAATTGAAAATAAATTAATGTAAGAATTTAGACAAAAATTTCTTATTTTTTGTGTCATTTACTGAAACTCTAAAATAGAAGAAAATAGTTTTTCATTGATGAACTGTAGACTTTAAGACCTGAACGGACATACCACCCAAAAATTTGATGTGCGGCTTACTAAGCTAAAAATGAACATAAACAAATTTGATTAAAAAAGAATATTGGATCAACTTGTCAAAACTGTCGAACACCAAAGCATTTTTTTTTCCTTTACGTCTAGTCCACGTCGAGTCACTAGAGCAGAGAGGATAAGGTATAAGGAATCTGGCCTCTTCCTTATGAAAGAACCATCCCTCCATTCTCCTGTAATGAATTCGGGAAACCGTGGAAAATCGAGATCAGGATGACCTAGTCAAACCTTAGGTAGACGATAAACATTTTTTTA
>JARYHS010011408.1:139841712-139927214 GCA_031002005.1 Vandiemenella viatica
GAATTCATATAAACATCAAATCTCAGCATCTCGACTATGGCTCAGTGGGTAAGGCGTCTGACCGGAGATAGATACTTCCTCCCTTCGAATCCCTGTCTGGTGGTGATTTTCATAAGCGCTTAACCCAACTTCACGTCTGGCACAGATTACTGTGTAATGTGAAGTACGCCAGAATGCTTCCGTGGTTCGGATTCTACGTTAAACTGTAGGTCTCTTCTCTAAGGATAACAACTCTAGTTGTAATATGGTTGTGTACACTTTCAAATGCAAAGATTCAAGACAAACGAAGCCTAACGTGGTCCTAAGCGAGCATTCATACTAGATTGACCTAAAGAGAATGTAATACTTGGAAAGGGGAGCATAACAGTCAGTCAGTCAAATGAAAAATTATAATATCACCCTCGTCTCTTGTCTCTGAGCACAAAATATTGAAATTTTCATTAAAAACAGACCGCACTCATCATGAATGATAAGTTTTAAGAAGGATATGGGCAGGTATAAGGCAAATGGATGTAGGTGCGAACAGTGTAGGTAAAAACTATACATCAAACAGTGTAAACAATACCTAATAACGAGGTGTACAAACTTTTCTATAGTTTCATTAACCCTGGAACTAGAAAGAAATCATCACTAACAGCTACCTCTGGTACCAAAACTATTTATATTAGCATCGCCTCGCCTCTCACACATCTCAGCCATCTTTGCCATCTTGTAGCTTGTACCAAATTACCAAACTGTTCACATCAGCGTCTCATATCACCCACATAACAACAAGCCATCCAGTATGACGTGTCCCTAGTACCACAAAGGCATGAGTAGATTCAAGAGCCTTTCATAGACACAGGCTGCAATGCCGTACTTTGGATGCTCACTCATAGCTGGATACGTCACATAACACCACACAATATGCACACACAAATTAAGTGTTAGGTATAAACTACACACACTACACAGAGACAGACGAGTGAAAAAAAGGTATCACCATATTTACACTCTAGCTGCCTTCCCTGGCACACAGCATTTCAATTCCAAAAACTGTGGACTCCATATTAACCCTGGAACCAGAAAAAATCCATGAGGTACCGAATTGTTCACATTAGCATCGCTTCGCCTCTCACTTACCTCAGACAACTTTGCTATCTAGTAGCTTGTGCCCCAAGTACCAAACTTTTCACATCAGCATCATCTCATATCACCCATATAACGACAAGCCATCCAGTAACATGTGCCACCTAGTACCACAAAGGCATGAGTAGATTCAAGAGTCTTTTTAACACAGGCTGCAATGTTGTTATTGGATGCTCACTCATAGCTGCGTACAATACACATACACACACACAACACATTACTGGTGGAAATGAACTACACACACTACACGCAGACAGACGAGTGAAAGAAAGGCATCACCATATTTACACTCTAGCTGCCTTCCCGTGCGCACTGCATTTCAAGTCTATAATAATAAATAATAAACCTTTAATTTGGCAAATATTGGAGCACCATGGAAATTATGAAAATATAATGAAAATTGGTCTTTATTCGAAAAATTTCGTACATTTTGACAGCATCATCGAAGTTTCGATAACGGTGCTTTTAATACAAGTACAATGACAATTTCCGTAATATTTTAGAATATTTTTTCTATAGGCCTATAGTTGCACAACAATCACCGTAGTCAGTATGGATTAGGAATAACGTACTGTAGATACAAGTGGAAGAAGCACCTGAAACGATGACTGTTATAATTGTTTCTGTATAGATGTCAGTGTCATATACAGAACTACCAATTAAACAGATTTAATATCATCACATTTTCTAACCATTCAGTTTCGGGTAATTGACGGTAAAATGAAGCAGATCGATGCAATTAAGTACTGCGTCAATTGGCTGAATAGAGGCCATATTTAAAAAAAAAAAAAAAAAAAAAAAAAAAAAAAAAAAAAAACGTTGAAATCCTTGGTATTAGCGATTCTATGAAAATGTATTTCATCATTTAGTATGATTTAATGCAAAATAATTGCATCTTGTGCGCTCTATATATTGCAGGTGGTTCTCAGTGGAGGTGAACTCGTGCCAGTAGTGGCCTCAGACGACCCGCAGTGGGTGGTGGAAGTGCTTTTGCCCCACCTGCGGCGCCTCGGCTTTGTACACAGTTTCCTGCTGGGCGATGGACGGCAGGAAGCACCCGAAAACGACCTCGTAGTGCTCTCTTCCTGAAACCACTCTGTAATCGCCTACGGTACCTACAGTATGTGGACAGCTATCATGGCTGGGGGCCGAACTGTGGTCTACAACCTCAGCCACGGAGACGCTGTCTCTCCCGCAATGCAGTTCGCACAACATCTTCCCCAATGGGTTGCTCTATCCTGAGCAACAGTAATTGTTCAGCTTGGTTCAGAATCTTTTCATCTTTCAGTAATAAACACGTAATACTTCAGCCTTAGTTTTGCGCTTTAGTCTAAATATCAATACATGTTCATAAATCTATAAACGAAATGTGAACTAATTTGTATCTATCATGTAACCGAATGTAAGTTTCAGAATTACCTATTCCAAAAATAAAGTTACATCTCAAGTTTTAATGCACTGCTGTTAAGATGATTAAATTTTTCAGAGAGTTAGTATCACAGCCGAAAAGTTTCTGAGATATTTTTCTTACATTACTGGATTAAGATGCCCAGTTAATTTTTAATTTAATTGGGTGCATTTGGCTGTTGTTAAATCAATAGCAGGTATAACGATAAACTGTACAGAATCGTGGTTACGAGAATTATTTAATGGAAATTAATACATAGTACCGCCAACCAAAATCACAAACTCTCTTATAAAATCATATTGTCTGATGAGTTTAATCAACACACTTACGATCTGAAAAGTGGTGACCAGACCTATTATTTTCACTACTATTAACTAGCTGAAACATCTATGTTTCCATTCTATTTCAGTAAGTAATGATGTAAACATATTTCATCTGCCTAAAGTGTAAAGTTTTATTGACCGATGAGGTTCTATTTTCATAAAGATATCAGAGAGGTTTGTTTCATTCATATTTTAACGTAATACAATTTATAAAATAGTATAAAAGCCATCTGAAAAATTAAATTAACTGTACTAACTCGTAAACATAATTATTGGGCGAAAAAAAGGACTAGGCCTGGACTTGAATACCAGTTGTCGTGTGTGTGTTCCCGTTCCAAGTATGGCTTCATGAGTGTTGCCACTATGTCATCGCTTTTCCCAAAATTGTGCAAATCACTTCGCGTGGTTGCACCGGTATACACAATAAAATCTATGACATAACCAGTCTGACAAGAGCACGGCACAAATGTTTTTATTCCAAAACTACTTCTTTTGGATGGAATATACTGCTTGAAAGATAATCGACCTTTAAACAGCAATAGGCTTTCGTCAATGCGGAGCTTTCGACATAGAAGAAATACACGCCGGGATGTTGTGCGAACTTTATCCACGATGTTTCTAATTTTAAACAACCTGTCTCCTCCGTTACTGGGGGAGTTGTCACTAAAGTGAATCATTCTCAAAATTAAAACGAAACGGTTTCTGGACATAATTTAGTCGAAAACTGGTGTGTTTAAGAGTTTGTCCCGTGAAGAACATTCACTAATTTTCAGTTTGTAATTTAATTTAATTCGGAGCATAGGCTCCGGTGGCAATTTACCTACACACCCAACTTCCCCCTACCCTGCACCCACCTACATTTGCACTTCACAAATTTTAACTTTAAATTCTTTTAACGTTTTCGGTAAGTTATTCATCATTTCCCTCGGTAACCAATTCCAATCCCTGACACCCTTACCTAAAAAAGAAAATCTTCCCACACCGTTGTGCCTGAAATCGAGTGCCAGCTTGTGGTCATGGTCATCTTTTCCCTTCCATGAACTATTTTCCATACCTACTGCAATATCTTTCCATGCTTTATCGCCAGTATACGCCTTGAACACTCCCATGACCCTCCTCATCCTCCTCCTGTCTTGCAATGAATTCCATTTCAGCTCCTTTATCATATTTGTCACTGATTGCATTCTGCGATAATTTCCAGAAACAAATATAGCAGCCCTTCCTTACACCCTCTCAAACTCCTGTATTTGATACACAAAATGTGGGTCCCATACTACACTACCATATTTGAGCAATGGTCTGACCAAAGTTATGTAACCCAATTCCTTTACTTCTCTCGTGCATCTCCTCATCACTCTCTCCAACAAGTGCAGAATTTTGAAACCTTTTCCTACCACCTGTCCAAAGCGTCCTGCCCAGTTAAGCTTGTTATCAATTGTAATGCCAAGATATTTACATTTCAAGTCTTCAGCAAGCAATTCTTTTCCGAACTTATATTGATAATTAACTTTTTGTTTTTTATTTGTGTATCTAATAAGCTTCTCTCTTCTTGCATTTATCTTCATCCCTTGTTTACCAACCTAACTAGATATCCTGTCCAGATCACCCTGCAACTGTTTATAATCCTCTATCGTTTTATTCTTTTATATAGCATTATGTCATCAGCAAACAATCTATTTTCAGATAGTAACAATCAACACAATTATTCATTAGAATAATGAATAGCAATGGTCCCAAAACACTACCATGCGGCACACTCATTTTTACTTCCACTACTTTTGATACTACATTTCCTACCCTAGCTTTCTGTTCTATACCTTTTAAAAATTCTTCTATCCAGCAAATCACTTTCTCATCCACTACAATGAATTTTACCTTATTTACTAACATTTTATGGCTCACTATGTCAAACGCCTACACTATCAAGTTGACCTCCCT
The DNA here is from genome assembly GCA_031002005.1 of Vandiemenella viatica. Taxonomy (NCBI): domain Eukaryota; kingdom Metazoa; phylum Arthropoda; class Insecta; order Orthoptera; family Morabidae; genus Vandiemenella; species Vandiemenella viatica. The sequence continues at coordinate 139,846,510 of JARYHS010011408.1, forward strand.
TGTCCATTTCATCTGAAATATCTTGCATATATCCCACGAACTGAGATTCGCATGAATATCCTTGCCTGAACCCATGTTGCCTGCGTGAAAACCACTTACGTTCGTCACATATATTTCTGAAGTGGTTGCATATCAGTGTTTCCATTAATTTACCTGCCACTGATGTCAAACTAATTGGCCTGTAATTCTCAACTCTATTTCTCACCCCTCCTTTATGTACCGGTACTACTATTGCACTTTTCCAATCCTGTGGTAAGCAGTAAGTATCCTGACTCAATTTAAATCATATTTCAAGATAAGGTACAATGTCACATCCGGCTGTCATTAAGATATCTGTAGTAATATTATCTGCACCAGCCCCCTTATGTTTTTTTAGATTTCTTCATGATTTCCTCAGGATGAATTTCATTTTTTTGTATCTTCATTTCTAATCGTATTGTTAAGCTCATTCTCCGAATTGGACCTTCCCGTTTCTGATTTATTGTCCCTAATGCTTTCACTAACCCATTTACTTAAAATCTCTGCCTATTTCAAATCCTCAGTAACTACTTCTCCATCCTTATCTATAAGCGTCTCTACACCCTCCCTTCCCCTCAGTTTCCTGATATAGCCGTAGATTTTTCTAGATGTATCAGTCAGTGGTCCTTCTGTACTGACAATTTTCTTCATTAAAACATCTTTAGCCACTTTCTTTGCTGTTATTAAGCTCTTGTTTAGTTGTTTTAAATATCCCTACTACCATGCTGTCTCTTTGTTATGTTCTCTTCGTACCAACCTATTTAACCTCCTCATTTCGTTTTATAGTACACAGGTTCTCTACATCTCTTTATTTTCTTCTTTGGAATTAATTTTTCTTTCCCCTTTCTTATTATCTCATTGAGATCTTCCCACCACGACTATACTGTACTTGTGCCTTCCTTCCATTTGCTGAATCGTTCTCTGAAATATCTCTTCAAATTTGAAATCTGTGCCTTTTTATAATTGTGCCTATTTTCTCTTTCAGTTTTGGCTGCTGTTTCACTGGATCCTGTAATATCCATCAGAACTGCTTCATGATCACTTATTCCTTCCGTTACTTGACACCCCACAAGGTTATCATCATGCTTTATTAGGAATATATCCAAAATATTTTGTACCCTAATGTTTTGCTCTACCACTTGTGTAAATCTTCCTTCCCTTATTAAGGTATTTGCAAATCTTTATTCCCATATGTTATTAACCTTGTTTCCTTCCCAGTTTACACCTGGTAAATTCAAATCCCCACCACTAATGATCATTCTATTCTCGCGTCTGAAATCTGAGTATGAATTTAATTTCTCCCCAAGAGCCTCATCTTCATCTGTCATTCTTCCACTGCGGTAAGCAGCCAACAATCTGATTTTTTTCTTTTTTATTACCCCAGAAATCTACCCCAAGTATTGGTTTTGATCTATGAACGCCAGTGAACTATGGTAGCTTTTGCTAACTAGTATGAAGACTCCTCCGCCAATTACTCCTCTATCTCTGCGGTACACTCTGTAAACATCAGGAAAAACCTCACTATCTAATACGTCTTCTTTTAACCAACTCTCTACTCCAATTATTACTTGTGGTTCATGTATCTCTATTAAGTTTGTAAATTCGATTACTTTGTTTATTATACTTCTACAGTTTACCATTAACACCCTTATTACTGGTTTTATATTTTCAGCATTTGTCTCCTCTTTCCCAGTTTTACCCCAGTCAGTTATTGTTTCAGCAACTTCATCTATTTCTTTAACATCTATGATCTTTCTCATCGTGGATCTGCAATCAGTATCATTTTGATTATCTATTTCCGTCCCTTCACCAGCAACCCCCTAAACCAAAAACGTTTTTGACAGGAGGCATAAGACAAACAGCAATGAAGGAATAGAGTTCCTCAAATCCAGTTTCCTTCCACCTTGAATCTCGCCTCGCATTCGGGAGGACGGCGGTTCGATCCCCGTCCAGGCATCCAGATTTGGGTTTTCCATGGTTTCCCAAATCACTCCAGGAAAATACCGGGATGCTTCCTTCAAAAGGCCATGGCCGAATTACTTCCCATTCCTTGCCCCATCTTTTCCCCCAATCCTTTCCCGTCTCTAAAGACCTCACTGTTGAGAGACGTAAAGCAGTTAAAAAAAATCCATCTTGAAAATCTAGAGTGAACTGATTCTTGCGTATTTGCCTTGGTAAATAAATATAATCTGTTGGTTTTATCAGAAATAGATTTCATAACATCTTCTGTTATAAATAGCAGGAAAAATGACAGAATGCTGCAATTTTCACCTAATCTACACTTGTGTCCTGCAGCTGAATCATCAAACGCATGCACAAAAGGACGAGAATCGCTTTTCTTCCAGCCAAACATATCACTAAAGCAGTTAAAAGGTTAGTCGTCGCTATTTCTCCAGCCAAAATTAAAATTAATATTCCGTGGCATAACGTAAGTTGTTATTTATTTTTAATTTCCTTTGCTATCATTGGTGCCATATTACAGCCTCAAGCATTGTGTCAGCCAATCAGATGTTATATGGATTTAAAATACGAAAAATAAAGATGCAAGAACTCATGAAGATTTTGGGTCAGGCTTAAATCACGATACATGTAACTAACATGCGGTACAGTGAATTTATACATTCGCTTGCGATTCATGTTTTCATTTTCTAAAGGCAATATAAGCAAAATTATTAATCTCGAGTCACAAACATCAAATTCCTAGTTAAAAATTGTGCAAATTAAAGAAGTTAAACACATTTCGTCCCATACTTCGCAATCTCAATTACATTCGAACGTGCTCGAAACAGACCATCATCGTTGCATGGCATACAAGCATATGTTTCATGATTTAATCCTCACTAATTTCACACTTAATGAGTTTACTCTCAACAAATTAATGAGATTATTCTTGGACTTACTCATTCCTGCCAACAGTCGGTTCAGGGACCTCCAGACATTGCAGTCCTCTGTGTAACAAGGTTTCAAGCCCTCTGCGACTGTGAGTTATACCCGGAAATTGGGGATTTATGTATTCCCCAATTGCCCTTTTTATCAGGTGACACAATTAGTCCCAGCGAGGTTCTAAGTCTCTGGTGTGGCGGTGCATGGCTATACAGTGGATGCGCGCATTCCCGTTCTACTCTGGTCCTCTCCTTGTTCACAGCCACTTCTCTTCGGATACTGGGTGGTGCTATCACCGAAATCTGATAAAGGCTGTCAACTGGGATAGGAATTATGAAGCCTGTTTACAGAATACAGGTGTCATTGAAGGCCACATCCACCTGTTTGGTGTGAGATGATGAGTAACAAACTGGCCATGAATATTGTTACTAATGTACGAATAGTTTGGCCAGGGCATTGTCATCAGCGTGCAGTAAGCTCCTGGTGGCTGTATGTAATTGCTGATCGTTTTACATATGTTCAACAGGACTGGGGACAGCTGACGTAGACCATTTTTCTGAACCCTCTATCTGATGCGCTGCCCCAGAACGTCGACGAAATCCCTACGGTTCTGGATAAGAGTATCGATGTGTTTGATTAATCCAGCAACTTTTTGCCGTTTGCAGGCCTTTTAAACTAATGAAGAGTACTTGGTGTCATCTGAGAGTGTAGGCCCTAAAGAAATGGATGAAAATACCGATCCAGAAAAAAATCAATACAAAGAACATGTAGAAAAAATAATAATTTGAAGAAGATGAAGAATAACTAGATTCCAGAAACAATCAAATGGAATAACAAGCAACTGTATTTAGAAATAAAAGAAAAAATTCACCAAAAAGACTGTAGCAAGAAATAAAAAATCCAAGAAACCGTTTAAAATCACAGCAACAACCATATTTGAATTATTTGCTGAAGAAGATGATACAGATCCAACAATAACAGATGAAATCGCGGGCGAACAGCGGGGAACTACTAGCGAAACCACGACCAATCTGAAACAGAATCTTCCCCCAATCGTCGTTTTTGGAAAAATGAACTAATTTGAATTGAACAAAAGACTCAAAAGCATGATAACAGGAGAACTTAAAGGTGTATTTAGAGGTGATTGAATGAAATACTATGCGGAATCAAAAGAAGACCACTCAATCATTCAGAACTTTTTTGAGAAGAGTAACATTAGCCATTTCAGTCGCCACATAGAAGAAGCAAGGGCAATAAAAAGGGTTATCACCCACTATAGCAAAGACCTCAGAGCCAAGCGCTAAATTATGCAAACTGTCCACCAATTTAATAAGCGAAATCAGGAGACAAGGGAGCTCATCCCCTTCCAGCATTCACTGAAACTTGCCAAGTGGTCAGCTATCGGATATAATCTGAAACGAACGTGCTATCCTCTATATGAGGGTTCAAATGGAACTATACCGTTCTCAGAATGGACCACCCTAATGCACCAAATGTCAAAGGTACTGGCACATATCGAATTATTACTACCTGCCAAGCCGCTGTGTTAAATCACATCTGATAAAGGACTGTCACCTCTCCAAGACGAAAATAGCCAAATGTGCCAATTGCCAGGGCGGCCAAGCAGCATATAGGTGGGTATGCACAGAGTACCAGAAGCTGCTGCGCCCGCCAGGCACATGTAAACTACAAGAAGGAAAAGACAAAAGAGACATGAAAGAGAAACAACGAAACAAAAAAACACAGGATAAAAAAACCAAATAAAGGATGAGTCATCGAAGAACAGCCAACAATCTCGCACATATACAAATGTCCTTTCAGGGGATGAACAGAGCCCGAAAAATAAGAATCAACAAAAGAAGAAAGTCGAACAAGACCCAAAAAATGAAGTCTCAAGAAAAGTAGAAAGACAAGGGTGGAGATTCGGAAGACGAATCCTATAACAACTCAAGAAAGAAGTCACAAGAAATGAAAAAGACAAGAATGGAGTATCAGAAGACGAATCGGGGACATACCCAGTTTTTTTCTGATCGGAAATGGATTTTTTTTAGCAAAGTCCTAAAAAGATCAAGATGAAGACAGCACTAGGCTTATGGAAAATCTTCGTCTTACTTAAATTTTTGATGGCCTTAGCGAAACAATGGCAAAAACAACTTACCAGAAGAAAACGACGGCAGTATTATGGAATGAAATCAACGTTAAGAGCAAGCGAAATGAACTACTGACTTCCTCAACAGAGAAAACGTTGACATCATGCTGATGATAGAAATTTTTCTTGAGCCGACAGATAAATTACTTTTAACTGGATACCACGTATACAGAACGGATATACCAGAACAAAGAGGAGGAGGCACAGCTATAGCCATACGCAAAAACTTGTCACATGCTCCAATAACTAATCCACAATTGATCAATCTAGGGACCATAACAGTCTGCATCCACTCAAGAGAAGGACATATAGAAATTGTCGTGCATTTCTAACGTCAAACTGTAACTTACGTGAACAGGATCTAGACGAGATATTGTCTGTAAGCAACAAGGTCATAATTGGGGGAGACCTCAACCAGAAACACGCTCGCCTTCACCAGACGCGTCTGAATTACAGGACTCTGTAGACGCTACCTCGTTCTACAGAGAGCCTTATAACAACCCCGAAGATGACTATGCTTATACGGACGATGAAGCGCCATTTCAAACCGCAGTGCAAGCAACATCAGCATAGGCAAAGCCCTCGCGAGGGAGATGGTCAAAGCCTGGATGAAAAAGCACTCTGTTTGGCATATATAGATGCCCCCTCCCCCCGTTGTATAAGGGCTCGATGGTAGCCTCGGCTGACACAATGTTAGATGGTTCGTGGTTTTAATTAATAAAATAAGTAACTAGTCCACCATCCAGTTTCAAATTTTAACTTGTTTTATTACTAGTCAGACAACGAACTCAATAGATAATGGACACATGTAATAAACTCCAGCGATTACATTCACCACTTCGTCGAAAGGCAATACAGTCACACGCGGTGTTCATACCATGGAGCAAAGAAAAGAGAGCAGACCATCTAAGGGACCTTCTCAATACAACGAAGTGACGCCGAGAGGAGTGGGGAGGTCGCCATATTGGTAGGGCCAAGACACACATGGAATGTATATGCATTAGAAGACTTTATTCGTTTAATAACCTAATGTATATTACCTAAAAACATTAGAATTTAAGGAAAAAAGTTGCTAAATAATTTTTAATAGGAATGTTTTACGCAGAAACAGAATTTTTTTTTAACCCCTACAGTCGCGAAAAACACTGAGGGTCATATTGCTATTTCAAATAGATTTGATAGATGTTCAAACAGATTATATTTCTACATTCCATTTCAGTAATTTTAATCCTTTCAATACCTTCGATGGGTAAGATTACAAAATCAATAAAAAAAAGTCTAGACCTATTTACAAACAGCGGCAAGTCCTATATGGAATTTTAAAAACAGCCTAGTTGTATAGTTACGACTTTAAACCAACTGAAACCCTCAAAAGAATTTACAGCTTACTCAGAATATATTCCACTAGTAGTGGATAGACCTATATAAATTCGTCAGCAGCATACGTGTAAGGGGATTCTATCATTACCGCGGGCCACAATCTGATGATAAATTCTTATGAAACTCGATGAGACAAATCAGTAATAAAATGTCTCAAAAGTGATGTGAGTAGGTCGGAATGCGGCCTGGACCAAGAGAAAAGAGAATTAACGGAGCTACAAAAAAGTTTTGTTATTTACTTTCGATTTGTTTCGTGAAGTTTCATAAGAATTCATCATCATATTGTGGCGCCATCTTGCTGCAATATATCAAAAGTCGCAAGCTTAAATAGGAGTAGTTTACATCGCGGTACACCTTCTGTTACTAACATGGTGCTCAAAAAATTACTAAATAAATAATTTGTTCCCTATGCTATAAAGAGAATATTCTACTACAGGCTGCATTTCAAACTAATCACAATTGTCTTAATATTTTAGTTAAAATATCAAACGACGCAAACGCACCTAAACGCATGAAAAGTATGGTTTATTATATTTCGGATAATAAAAAAATTTACTTCATTACGATTCGTAGTTCGAATGGTACAAATTATTACAATTAATTTCATCATACACTTTCAATATAAATTACAATTGGACTAAATCACGTAGAATAATATTATCGCTGCATCGCCATGTAAACTTAATCCGCTTAGCATAGACTTTGAACGTTCGTTTACAATAAGAATAAACAAATATTCGATAACACCATAGTCCTATTGAAAGCTGTGAATAAACTTTTTTACAGTCATTGTAAATCTATAAATACAAAACCCTACTCTTGCAAGACACCACATTACGAGCACATCAAGAACAATAAATAGAACGTGACTTACCTATGGAATGTTATTTCAGGTTGTTTCTTACTTGTTCTGTTTGTACAACCACACGCAACACAAGATTGCATTATAAAACTCTTTGAAATATCAGAACATGAAATGTTCACAGTATGGAAGCTAATGAAAACAAACCAATGTTATAGGAATATGGCCGCAGCGCATGCGCAGTCGGCTCCAGATTTTCCAGGCGGTTTCGCAGTTTTAGCGGACACCTTGTCTCCTCTCTTTTCCTACCTCCATAGGTCATACAATCGACCAAAAACTATCCAAGTAAAAACTGTCTCTGAGACTCAGCTGGCCGCTTCGTATAGGTTCCATCCACAGTTATAGAACACTACAAAGGCTTCCGACAGATTAACAATACTTAAACAATTGAAAACATATTAAAAACACTCAAAATCCTTTACAATAATTACGAAATGCTCAGAAGACTACATTTCATTATAACTACTGTTTTAACAGAAGTACACAAAAAAATTATCTATATTTATTTAAAGACACAATCTTATATACAAAATCAGATATTCCAACAACTAATTCTCATAAAAATAGTTGACATTAGGGCACCCCTCTCCAGAATTCGGTAAGTACACATACATTTTACTGTAAAAGTGGGTTTCAGGATTTCACTGAATACCCAAACTATGTAAATTACTTTTTCCGAACCTTCCAATTTTCTTCTACTTTTGAATGAACATCTAATACTACACTTCTATATACACAGAACTTCACTATACATTGCAAGATATGCAAACAGCAGACTTTGGAATAACCATAGAACAGCTTACAGATCATATGGTTCGGTTTTTACAAATTGTTTGTCAATTAAAAGCAATGTTGCTGATTCAACTGGCAATTCAATTTTACAATCATCACCACTGTAGTTCAGTCTGTTATTACTTCCAATTCCACTCTCCATTATCTGAAGACAACTACCTAAACCTAACAAACTATTTGAATCATTACATTCAACTGTATTAACATCTGGCTCAATGACTTCTTTCACAACATGATTAATTTTCTCAGCAAATCCTACTTCACTATTACCTCCTAAATCAAACAGTGTACAAAACATTGTATCACCCAAATCACATTATGTACATTTTTCCAAATAAAGAACTAGTAAGGTAACTTGTTATTCCACCCGTTTCTTTTATACCATCATCTACACCAAATAAATAATTAAAACATGTATCAGCTAAGTCACATTCAGAACATCTTTCCAATTTAGGGTTTGGTACATAAGCCTTTTCAATCTCTCTCTCTTAAGTTGACAATTATTCTAACTCACAACTCTCCTCCTCATCTGGGTCTCTTATCCACACCACTGTATCTCCCTCATCGTCAAGGTATTTAAGAAACTCCTCAATTTCAGCACACTTACAAACTTCCTCACCACCTATGCAAGCATACATAGTCCCACAACAGTTTCAGATAGGCATACTGAACTGTGTACTATAAAACCTGCATCCCTTTTGGTAATTAAACTATGACCATTCTGTGAATTGTCTACACAAAATTAATTACTTTCACATATTGACATGGGTGACAAGGTACTATGGTGGTCCCCCTCCCAGCCCTAAACAATCATCAACATTTGCCTCATCAATATTATTAATTACATCACTCGTTATGATAACCCAATCCTGAAATTCACTTGCTGCTACCACGATCAGTTTATCTACCATAATAGGACTATTTTCTACATTACACTCAGTAACTTTCTTGTCACATTCTGGAGTTGCAACTTTGTCACAGTCTGGACATGTTACTACAGCTAAATTACTATCAGAAAACCGAGCATAGTGGTGTAACGGTTAGCGTTCTGGCCTCGCATTCGGGAGGACGGTGGTACAAATCCCCGTCCTGGCATCCAGATTTGGGTTTTCCATGGTTTCCCAAATAACTCCAGGCAAATGCCGGGATGCTTCCTTCAAAAGGTCATGGCCGAATTCCTTCCCATTCCTTGCCCCACATCCTTTCCCGTCTCTAAAGACCTCGCTGTTAGAGAGACGTTACGCAGATAAAAAAAAACTATCAGAAACTACTTCCTCTAGAGTTAGATCAACTACCTGGTCATCATTAGGAATTACTTCCATCTCTTGGATAATTTTATTATTATTAGAGCCAAATTCTTCCTTATGAACACTTACTTTTGACTCACCACTAACCAAATCCTTACTAACTTTTAAAACGCCAGTGTTTGTAACTATAGCATTTACCTTATGGGAAACAGTACCAGGACCCAAAATCTTTCCCTCCACTGTTGGGTCCCATGCAGTGGCGGTCCTTAGTTTGACTGCTCCTCATGCTGCTTTTCCTTTTCAGACTGTGGATTCTGTTCTCCCACCTTCCCATTATCTTCTCTCCTTGAATAATTATCATGACCTCTTCCCCTTGATCTACAATTTCTTGATATATGATACCCCCTTGAAGGAATTATGCTTTCCCTCCTACTGTAATGATTGTAATACCGATCAGAGAATGACTCCTGAGTAAGGACTGCAATCCCGCAGTGGTTTCAATCCCGCGAGATTTTTGCGGGATTTGCACCAATCCCGCGAGATCCAGCGGGATTGGCATATATTTAAAACATAATTATTTAAAGTGTTAAAAAATTAAGGTCTGTCAATTAAATTAATAAACCAATTTTAATATTAAATGATAAAAGTGAACAATTAACAATATTTTATTTGGACAAATTACATTAAATCTTTTTAGCATGACTTACTTATATTTGGAGGTTTTAGATTTTTGTTCTTAAATCTAAACCAATATATAAATAAATAATCAAAAATGGAAAAAATTCAGTCCTAGGTCATATAAATAACAGCAGTTTAAAAACACGATATGTTTAGTGACTAAGTCACAGTTTTTTTTATTATTTATGTATTCTGAATAAACGTTCTACCAAGAGAAAGCACACAAAGTGAAGTGAATGTACTCTGAACTTGGCGCAGAAGAACATCTCGTAACTTTTTGTTACTGAACAAGCACGAGACTTGGTCTATTTTTACTAGAATATTTTTTGTGGGATTCATTATTATGTCTCTTGATTTTTGGATTGATATTATAGTTGATTCAATGTTATTAAAAAAACTAGTCACCAAGTCGTAAACTGTCAAGGATTTCAGTTATACTTTAAGTAGCGTAACGAATTTTTAGAGTGGAAATAATTTTTTTTTTTATGTAAGAAAGGAGAATTTCTTGGCGTATTAATACAATGAAGTCCTCGCGAGTGTATCACCGTATAGCGTTATAAAAACACGAGATTTCACACGTGAGGAAGACGGTGGTAGCAGCCGGCGTAGTTGGTGTTTTCACTATATTATTTGGCGATACACCCGTCAAGAGTTCATTATAACGTTTGTTGCCTTTAGTCGGAATAATAACAAGGAGTTGAAAGTACACATGCTATTCACTAAAAAACAATGTATTGTGGCGACTGACTAAATTATCCGAAGAGGGATTAATCGAAAGCCAGAGTGGCACATGTAAGCAGGTGGCTTTCGTCAAAGAACATGAGTTTCAAACGCATTGAGACGGCGGCCAAAGCAACAATAAGTCAGAGGATATGCAATTACCTTTTGTTAGCTGCTAAATAAATAGGTATGCGATCGTTAAAATTATGATAACATTAGTTTCGTATCAACGGATAATCAAATTTTCAGCCGTAAATTTAGGAAGTTGTAACAAATACAGAAAATGAAAGTAACGAAACCGTGAATAAAAAGCTATAAGTGTGTAGTTCCGATAACGTCTGTGACACATAATAAAATACTTATTTAATAGTTAGAAAATCGTAATAAACACACATCATAAGTCAAATTATAGAAATGTATAATCAAAACAAATGTAAATCTGGTTCTATTTACTTATGAATGAAGAAAGTTGACAAGAACAACAAAAAGTTTGTTCAAATGAGTCATATGACAAACTGCAAGGATACAGGCAAACAGTGCAATACATCCGATAGAGATCGAGCGGGGCAGCGAATCACGCTGATTGACATATGTTTTCGCCGCATTTTGTGCGGGATCCGCCAGACTGTCTAATGTTGCAGGATTGCGGGATCCCGCTTTGTTGGATTGCAATCCCTACTCCTGAGCACCCAAGCGTCTCAATAAGTCTGTCCACATTGATTACATCAAAAGTAGTATAATTTTCCTTAAAGCTGGGGATTAGTTTTAACATGGAAAAAACACCTTATACGGTGCTAGCTCGCAGAAGTAGCAAAAGTTATTTAATTTAATTTCATAATATTTATAATGGGTTTTTCACATGACAATTCTCAGGGGATTACACAAAAAATGGGTTCACATTAAAAAAAAATTGAATTTATTCACAAAGACAAAGTGGTTGTCATTTAAAGATCACAAATATATGTTGAACAAATGATAGGCACCCAGGCTAATAGCTCTTTGATTCTGGCATGAATCACTCAGTGCAGTTTCCAGGGTTTTGAGATGTTGCAGACTGTCTCTATATCAGCAGACGGTACACATTACCAGGCATGGACACTGGTCGGCGTCGGCAACGGAGTCGGTGGGCCCGGGTTTGACCAGCGCAACTGGTTGATGCACACAGCCACCTCAACTCAGTCCAACTTGCAGCCGCAGTACACTGCCCACAACCTTGCTCTGTGGCATCCAGCAACCTTCTTCATCTCCCGACGACATAGAACATATGAAAAATCAAAAACGCATCGGAGGAGTAGATGCAACCCCCCCCCCCAAATCCACTGGCTGTCCCACACACTGCCACCACATACAGCACGCCCTGCACAAAACAAAAATATCGTGAGAAGCTAGGGCAGGCCCCCTGCCGCTTCGCCTACTCAAACGTGTCTCTCTGGAACAGGCATCTACCTAATGTCACCATCTGTTCCCCAGAAAAACACAGTGACAAACAGCACCCCTCTGCGCCAGGCTCTGTGGGTCATTATAGTAGCTATTAAATTTCTTGTTTGATGTGGTAGTCTTGCTCCTATCAAATCAATGAATTCTTCTCTCCTATAAGGATGGACTAAGTATTTAGACCTGATCCAACAATTATGAAAAAAAAAAAACATGCTGAGTCTCATTACCCGGTGTATAGGGCCTGCCAGTCGTCATTTCTTTCTCCTGAATCTGCGTACCTGCTGACCAAAAATGTTTCAGAAATTTTTCTTTTAACAGCTTATATTCATTCACTTCCCTAACTTGTATATCGCCCCATGCCCTAGCATAAGATATTTAGCTGTTTAAACTCAAGAGCAATTATCTTACTGTCCAGTAACACATTAAAATAATCGGATCTTTCATAATTATCCGTAAATTCTATATGATATAATCATCCACTATCATTATAGAATTCAAACTGTTCGTTAAAATCAGTACTGACAACTGGATTACCTATTAAGGGAACAACAACTTGACTCAGTTGAACCTGTAATCCAGCAACATTTTCTCCAACTAATTTACATTTTTTTCTAATCTGTTCCTGCTGCTGCACCAGTGTATTAATATTCAGTCCCACCTCTTGTCTCAATTCATCGACCATTTGAGAAACTTGAACATCACTGAATTCTAATAAACTCAAATAATCCTCCTTCATCTTCTTACAATTTTCATTGATTCCCTTCACTTGTCCACTTCATTAATTAAAACAAGACATGCATTTTTATTATCTTATTTTTATTCACCTTTTTAAATTTCTCCTAGCACTCTCTCTATTGCTTTCTCCAATTCAGAATTTCAATTATTATCATCCTCTTTGAATTGAGAACTAAAACCCTGAAATTGCATATTAATTTTCACATCAAAACAGTAAGCTAATTCAGAGCATTTTCAGTTCAGAAACCTGATTATTAATTTCAGAAGAGTTGCTGTAAAATTTACCAACAATTTCAGAAAATTTGGAATTAAAATCAGAAAATCTGTTGTTGAATTTACCATCAGTTTCAGAAATTTGGCTACAAAAGATTCCAGAAATGTTTGTAAATTATAATTGTCGGAAATTTTCAATTAATAACAAAATCAATTTGAAAACAACCCTGAGGAGAATCGAAATTTTGCCAAGCTGACACAAACGAACAAGCAAAACAAATATCTTAATATTCAGTACTTATTGTTTGTCGTCAATTTTGTACCACATAAACACTTTTTGTCACCTTATATTTCTCCTAGTAGCTCTTTTACACCATTAAACACCATTTTCTCCACTGACTATTAACACTTAATCACACTCTTCAGACACAAATCACAACACTGACGAAAACACCTTGATCTTCCAATCATCAAGTTTTGACGTCGAAAAAAGCTCTTATCCTGTGGTCCAGAAACTCCGCCTCTTGTCGTCGGTAGACCATTGTCGATTCCAGTCGCCGAATCTCCACACGAAATCAGCTTTTAAGTAGTCACCGAATATATATCACTCCTTGAAATTCTTCAACTTCGTCTTAAAACCAATGATGCCTTCACTCGTCATAATTCTCCGAAGCATGCTGCCTTTATAACCTCTCCTAAGCGTCGTGGCCAGTCTGTAACTCGGAAGATGTGATTCGTGTATTGCAAATCCGCTGCAGACTCTTTTAGGAATTTAACATATCACAGATATCAAATTATTCCTCTTTCCTTGAACGGTCGCCATGTTAGATGGTTCGTGGTTTTAATTAATATAATGAATAACTAGTACACGATCCAGTTTCAAATTTTAACTTGTTTTTATTGCTAGTCAGACAACGAACTCCATAGATAATAGACACGAGTAATAAACTCCAGCGATTAAATTTACCACTTCTTCCAAAGACAATACAGTTACACATGATACTCATAAACTCGTCGAAAAACTGTCCATGTAAATACTGCCTCTGAGACTCAGCTGGCCGCTTTATATAGGTTCCATCAAAAGTTCTAGAAAACTACAAAGGCTTCCGACAGATATTTCTGGAACATTAATAATACTTTAACAATTGAACACATCTTACAAACACTCAAAATCCTTTACAATAATTACGAAATGCTTAGAAATGAAAATTAAATTTACTTAAACACAAAATTATACACAAAAATCATGTTAAACTGTAGTAGATAGTACTTTAGACATCGTACTTTGCCTTAATACTTGTAATTACAAATATTTAACCAATTCTCTTGCAAAGTTCTGGCCTTAAACATGTTAAATGGTATTTACATAATTTCTTTTCAAAAAACAAAGTCTGTTTACACTGATTTAAAACAAATTGCAAAAATAAAAAAATAATAAAACAAAATCATAAGCTATCAAAACTCTAGCTTGTTATAAATGCTTCATGAAACACAATTACATTTAATGTTTAGGTTTGAGGGCTGTTAAAACAGCTCCAAATCGAACATCTGCTCAGTGATCTTCTGCTGCTTATCCCACTGGTACTTCCGAGACTGCCTCAGATTCGGAGGAGCAGCAGCATCTTCTACCGCAGACACATCAAAAAGATAATGACGGCTACGAGATTCAACGAAGCACATCCAAAGCGTTATCTTCAGCTAAAAACCCCTCAACAATGGAAGTAACCAATAAATTCCAACCATTGCAGATCGATCCAATGCCAAAAGATTCTACCAAACCACAACCGTGATCTTTTCATATTCCTCCATTTGTGATGCAATTTGAGGTATATTAAAAAAAAAAAAAAAATAAACCATTAGATTAGATGCCGTAATGAAAAGTCCCTTCGTTGCTAAGACTGCCGGTTTCGACAAGATTAAGTTTTCCTTCACTAATGTAGAGGGTTATATAGCTGCTACGGGGATGTTGCATTAATGTGGGACCACAAACTATAAATTCCATATTAGGGCAGTACCATTTTTGAAAGCGGTCATCAGAGGCACCCCCTTAACCTTGCCCACAAAAGACCCGAAAGATAAACTCATTGAGATGTGCTTTACAGTACAGACATTGTCCCTACTTCACCATCCTTGGTCAGCTGATCCATCCCATTGTTACAACTGCCAGCGTTTCGGACATTAGGCGAAGAACTACAAAATGCATCCAGTATGCGTGAATTGTGTAGGGCATCCCGATTCCACCCAGTGCAACACGCAAAGAAGAGATACTGCTAAATGATCAAACTGTTAAGGTGGGCTTATTGCCAGTTATAATGGCCCCTGGCATATAAGACGACTTGGAACATGCAAAGAATACACACTGTAAAACAACTGTTTTATAGGATTTAAATAAATGATTCAGTTCTGTTGTATTTTTACCATCCGAATGAATGTATCCAACCTTCGTAAGTTATTATATATTTAAATGCGGTCGCCACGGTTGATGGTAAACGTATTTGCATGCAATTTCAACCATCTGTAAAATTTTTGTATCCACAATTTCGCGGGGAATTGCAATATAAAATGCACACACAGTTAATGTCTGCTGACGTACCCTTTTATTCTAATAGTTTTGAATCAATATTAATATGATGAAATTAAATAGTATTTATCTCAAGATTGAAGTTCTTCCTAGTGAATGGTTTAATTTGTAGATAGTCTGTTCAGTCAGAAGTACCGTTAAAATCTGCACAACAATCACCAGTCCAACACATTAAATACTCTCCAAGGACGTATTTATATAGTTTCATATCACCTGGCTTTTCTGACATTGTAGATAGTCTGTTCAGTCAGAAGTACCGTTAAAATCTGCACAACAATCACCAGTCCAACACATTAAATACTCTCCAAGGACGTATTTATATAGTTTCATATCACCTGGCTTTTCTGACATTGTGGACGCTAAAGCCAATATTTCTTTCTGGACGCGGAAGCGCGAGTTATGTATTCAAATGTATCCGTGAAATCTTCATAGCACGCCACATAAACACATAACGCGACTGTCGTACGGCGAGGATAGCACAACTATGCGCTTTATTGATCAGTTGACTATCGATTCCTACGCACAGATTCACTTTAACAGTAGGTCGCTATCTTATCGTAATATCACAATACGGCGGAGAAAGAAAAGTTACTATCAAGTCAAAATTAATCTCAAAACCAATGGAGAAAAGAGGGTTTTTTCTTTATTTACAGGGAATAATAGCATCTATTAAAGAGGTCTATAGAAGCTAGGTCAGTTGCGATTGGGGGTGTCTACAAGCGAGCCAGAAAGAAAGTTTCAACTCGCAGAACGATGACCCAGTTAGTGCCATCAGCAATTGGGTATATGCAAGTATTTTTTTTATTCTTTTAATCAATTACTTACATTCGTAAATAACCGTAAAAATATAACATTGATGTAAATATTAAGATTTAACATCAAAATAAATACTTTAAAACTGGAATCCAGTTCCACCGATTTAAACGTTGCCATTTTGGCGCGCTGCGCTGTGACGTGTAAGTACACGACCGCATTGGCGTACTATATAGCGTGGAGTGTTTCATCTCAAAACTTTCATGTTTTCTAACTAATGGCGTTATGGAAGGCTATCGAAAACCGTTTTATAAGTACTGTATTCTACCTGTGTGCAAAAATACTAAAAGAAATACACTTTATAAAGTGTATTTTCTTGTCGCGCGAGGTGCGAATATAAGAAAAAAGTGGTGTACCGCTATGAGAATAGATCTGCAACTAGTTGTTTATATTATTGTGAAGATTATTTCTACGTAAGTACTTAGAATTTCTTTCTTTATGTATTGTAAGAAATGTAACATAAAAATTCGTTACCTGTTCAAACTAATCATATCTTACTCGGAGACCATCAGACATTTTAAGAACGGATTGCGATCTCCTTCATATATGTTGAAAGGTACACAGCTTATATGTGTGTGCTATAGTCGTTTTTCAAAATGCTCCCTAGTTTGAGATATTTGCATACAAATAAACAAAAAATTCTAGATGACGGGTATGTAGTAAATTATTGCCCCGCGTTATCAAATGGCAGACTGGTATATGGGGTAGGGTGCTGGCTTGATTATTTCGTGACCCGAGTTCAAATCTTGTAGAATCACATATTTTTACTTATTTTTATCTTCAAAAATTGTCAAGCTTCACTTATTTATTTTGTTAAAACTTCATTTATATACTTTTATAGCAAGAATTAAAATTTTAAACAAGTCACGTTACTTATAACAAATACACCAAACATAATTTTGGCCCATTTATCAGCAATGGCTTCCTAATATGACTCGCTCCATACCCAATGAAATTGAGTCATGAGGCGAATCTGCTAGTAAACTGGAATCTGATACAAGAATTTTACAATGTTTAGAAGCATTTGTCACTTGTTCTTCCATATCCTTGTCGAGCTCCATTTTTCGTCACGGATAGGCCTACTATTTTATTTTCAACCATTTACTCGCAACCGTTCTTGGAACAAATCGAGTGTATAAGAAAGAAAGAAAAAACTATCTTCCCAATGCTACGTATTTCGTTTAAAATACCTCCTGATGATATACAAGTAAAGAAACGATGAAGATGAAATAAATAACTTGATAGGAACTGTTTCAAACAACTTATTAACAAAAAGTGAAGAAATGTAAGAATGCAGACTTTCTTGACGAATGATTGCAATGAAGTTTCTAAGGGTGTGTGGCCGATTTGTGTTGTGAAAAGTCAATCCGTTGGTAGACCAGTGAATTCATTACGAAAAAAAATAATTTCAGAAAAAAAATGACACTGAATTGTAGGTAATATGATTTGTTTTAAATATTATTTCACTCAATAAAAGATCGTAAATGAAGTTTTAACAAAATAAAAAGGTCAAGCTTGACAATTTCTGAAGATAAAAAAAAAAATAATAATAATAGTTCTGCGAGGATTTGAACGAGGGTGAGAAAATTATGAAGGTAACACCCTACCGCATAGACCACGCTGCCATTTGATAAAAACGGGTAATAATTAACTCTATACTCAACATCTAGAATTTTTGGATTATTTGCATGCGAATATAGAAATATCTATCACTTAATTACCTTGCAGCTTTCACTGCTCCGAGTTAAGCGGCCGTAAAATTCGGATTTGTTGCAAAATTTCTTTTCATCATGAAAGCATCAAATTTTGGAAGATTAACCGACTGTGCTTTCAGAAAACCGCTTTCAGTCATTATTTGGTGTGTGTATTGTAGCAAGAATACAATATCTCACCAGTTTTGCTGATATGTTAATACAAAATTCAACACAATCGCAAAGCTATTAGAACTTCCAGCAACTACGCCCTTGTTCACAATAATATCGTGTACTTGGTCGTCACGATTCGATTCGACCAATAGCGTTGAGTTTTACGAAGTTACATTTCCCTTGTATTTTTAGCACTTTTGATTAATTAAAATTAGTAAATAAAAATAGAATAAACAGGAAAAAAACGTTATAGCGGTAATTCTACACTAATAAAGTTTCAAAATAAAAATACTAGACGTAAATTTGAATTTCATGCATATTCCCTATTTCACTCAATTGACGGCGTAATGCAACCAGTATAACGGCATCTGGACGTTCGGGGATTGTCACCATTCTCTTCTCACAAAAGGTAGTGGGAGAGACGAACAAACTCGAGAACAATCTTCGTAACGGGGTCCAAGTGGGTGGCGGTGTCTGCAATGTAAGCCCTGGTGATCAAGACTGGCCGGCGGTAGCAGAAAATTGCAGCCGGGTGCAGCGTCGCTGACAGAAGCTGGAGCGGACGAGAAAATAAATATTCATTTTTAAAGGAACCTGCTTAGATACCGATAGCTATTTGGGGATGGTACAGCCTAGTGGGAAGTTTAGGGAGAACTGTAAGTCTCAGGCATTAGTCGCAATAGCTGTAACTGATCCAGCTGGAATAACGGAATGGAAGGCCAAGTGGGTCAAATGGTCATCATGTACAACCATGCTCATATGTATCCGAACAACCAGAATTGCACATCGCTCCTTTTCCTCCTGGGACTTATTCAGCCAATTATACACATCTACCAAGACAGTACTATATTAGTAGGTGGTATAATCTCATGACTATCAAACTTGAGACACATCCATCTCCCAAAAACGAAATACATTTCCGCTTTTTTGTTTTATAAAACAAAATTGGGATTACATTTCAACAATAAACGAGTTAAATGAACATCAAATACATTTCTTTTTACTTTTTTAAAGTCAATTTACAGTTATTAAGTGTCCAAACATAACACAAAAGTTATCACTTTCAAACAAAACGCCGTGTCCAGTAAAAATGCAATAAATAATAAACAAATATTCAACTTTGAGCTTGTTCGATCTCACGATCGCTGCTCCTCTACACCACGGCTCTACCACAGAGCCGCGACGTTTTACGGGATGATGCGTGACGTCCAATATGTAAGTGAAATAAAGATATTTAAAGAGAGAATATTGCGTCGTATATGGTGACTGATAATCTATATAAAGAATCAAAATGTTATTGAGGACGTATGCAATTATATAAAAGTATAATACGTCAATCTTGCGGAAAACGGAAATGTGTCTGTACTTTTGACAACGTCGAGTTATGATACATTATTCCTTGAACACCGAAATCTCTTCAGCACTGCTAGAAGGCAGACAATGTGATAACATTGCAGGAAATAGATTTGACAACATTGTACCCGGAAATAAATCTTAACATTCCTCTTACGGCCTCTATAATATGTAAAACAAGTAATTTATCATGAGCACATTAGTTCAAAATTTTATTGGTTTTTCTACAATTTTCCAACTTAAATAATCAGGCTGGTATCTAAAAATACAGTGGGAATCCATGTTAATTGTACGAGGGCAATACCAAAAGCAAGGTTTCCAAAGCAATTATAGATACGAAATTCATTTATTTTCTGAAATATATATATCATTTTAAAGGTTGAACTTATGTATTTATATGTTTAATCACCATTTTTTTCCGGCGCAGTTTTTTAGACGCTATGACAGTCTTTGAATGACCAAGCGCGATGGGATGAGCAGTTAAAAACTGGACTCGAATTCGGGAGGATACAGAATCCAGTCCCCGTCCGGCCATCCTGATTTGGGTTTTCCACGGGTTCCCCAAATAACTCCAGATGAATGTCGGTATGGATGCTTCCGTTCTTTGTCGCCAGATCGTTCTCGCCCCTAATGACCTCGACGACGACCAGGCATAAGGCCATAAGCGAAAAAAAGCTATATCTCGTATGTGCTTTGAAAATAGTCACTGTTTCAAAAATTTCAGAGGTGTGTGTGCCAGTAATCGTTGGTTATGAGGAGTGAATTTAAGAGATGATTCTTTTTATAGCCTTATTATACCCTACGATTTATACAAAGAAGATTTTACTCAGTAAGATTTAATAGAAATGGTTTATGTCTGATGTGTTAGCTTTTATATGTTGTTTATTACAGAAAATGCATTTTTATATATAAGCAGTGGGTATATTTGAATAGTATGAAAGCTAAAGAAAAATAATTCACCCGACACAGTTTTCAACCACCGGCCTCACAATTAGTTGAGAACCTTCACCGCTATACCGTACGGGCTTTCTCATCCAGTCGGTAAACAAAACAACCTATACGGAACCAAGCTATAAATCCTCATAATGAATTACAGTGTGACTCTTGATAGTTATATTTTCATCTATTAGCTGACACATAATTTTTATTTAATAATATAGTAGTTTTTCTAATACCAAAATATTACGCATAATAAATGTCACTATTTCTCTCTGTCATTTTGTGGTTTTATCTTGGCCAAAAATCTTGCAAAAATATAAAAACTGGTATGTTTTTGGTTAGAATAAATCAAACATAGGGTATTTATAAAACCACTTCTCTTTCCCCTAGTCCTCGTGGATGTTATGATGTCCATAAACTGGCTATCGTTCTTCTATAACTATGAGGAAACAAACATTTTGTTTAACACTTCGGCTAAATGTACGATCGCTAAAAATTTACTTCCAGTATCCGGAGTTCTACTACAAGACCGGATTGCTACACGATTCAGTATTCAGAAACAGCTTATGTTCGACTTTAGCGTCACTTCAGTATAGAATATGTGCAGATACCAGTAGTTCTAAATTAATTCTTTATTGTGTTACTGATCAGAAAATTAATAGGAATATAATCAATTAATATTTTCGTTGAACGATTAGCTCAGAAACTGTATTGTTTCATTGATTGTATCGACCGATATTTGACTAATCTATTACCAACAATAAAAATACGAGCCTCACTTTTAATAATTATTATCAATAATTTTCAGATACAATTACAAATAATATATTTGCTTTAATCAATAGCTGAACAAATTGGGTGAATTCACAGTCCAGCCATCAAAATCTCGGTTTAATTTAAAAATTCCGAAATTGCTCAAGGGAATGGGGAATTTCCTCTTCTCAACAACCGTCGGCGATTTCGTTTACGTTTCTTGAAAACTAATATTTTCCGGGCCATAGCAATAGTAATGACTTAACTGAAGATTAACAACGAAAATGAATTACGATTGCAAAATAGATAATGGAGGACTTCTCAATAGGTGTATAATATATTTTCATTGTCCCAGTGTATGGGTAACACATGAAAAAGATAACACTTCATGAAACCAATTTCATCCGAGACCTGACTCTAACCGTGGAAACGCGAGATCAGCATTCATCGCGTCAGGCTAACTTGAGACGGAAGCTGAGGTAGTAATAACTAATAATCAGCCTGCATTATCTTTCCTCGTTCATGTAATTTAGTGTTTATTTCTTGGGATTTTTCATTAATTAATAGCAGAGTAAAGTTCATCAGTTAAATTAGACAGTACTCAATTAACATTCACGATCCAGTCATCAAAATTTCTATTAAAATAAAAAAAAAATCCGAAATTGCTCAAGGGAGTGGATATTTGCCGTTTCTCCAAGTCCATGGCCAAATTCGTTTTACGTTTCTTGATAACTAAACGGGACATTGAAATAAAAATGACTTTACTGAAAAATATCAACGAAAATTGATTTTTTTGCTCAATAGATATAGGCATAAATCTGTAATTTTAAATTATTAATATGTATAATAATATGTTTTCACTGTCCCAGCGTAGGGGTAACACAAGAAAAACCTAACACTTCATTAAACCACTTTCGCCTTGAGCCGGACTCGAACCGTGGAACCGTGAGACAAAACGCTATCTTCCAGGATCAGCATCCATGAATCTAAGCCACTTACAGCAACATCGCGTCAGCCATACCAGCTGAGGTAGCAATAACCTGGCATTATCTTTCCTCGTTCATGAAATTTCCTGTTTCATTTCTTGGGATTTAAATATCGGAAAAAAATATTATCATGTTACCAAAGAAACTGTGCATCAATGGTGGTATGCATCAAAATTAACTTGTAAAATATTTTTACATCTTTAATAACGTATATTTTTTCTGTGCTACGGTTAATAGTTTGTGTCTTACTGCAGACCGAATTTTTTAGGGATTCACGGAGATGGCGTTCAACGCTATTGGAGAGTGTAGAAAAACTCCATGCCACGAAAAATACCCTGTTGGGGATATTCATTAATCATATCAGTAGAGATCACTAGTATGAGCAACATGTTGTTCAAAACTGAAGTTTATAATAACTTGTTCTTCGCTAGTAATTTTTTCTCTCGTAAGAACAGTTACTCACTTTTTCAGTTCTCATTTGGTTGCCAATATTACTGGCTCGAAAATTTCGCTATCACACAATGGGCACATTAGTTTGATGCGATATGTAATGATGGCAGTTTAAAAATGAAAAAGAACGAAATCAATTTCAGTCTCCCGTCTTTGTCATCAGGCCTTTAAGAAATTGGGAATATTGAGTGATAGAAATCGTTACGGAAAAGTTAAATTTATCGGAAAACTGTCTTTCAAATTCTACTAACGCATGCTGCGTTGACAGATGTTAAACTACAACGCTTATTTGCATTAAACAGTCCTCGTTGCATGCATAAATCATGTCATATTACTACGTTAATAATAATGTTTAATTGTATGTACAGTACCTCCTTTATTAAAAACCTTCACAAAATAAATATTGCTTTTATATTCAGCACTTCCTTTATTATGGTACTTCAAAAATCCAATACATCACCGCCAATATAATATAATACCACTGCTCAACGCAACAGCTAACCTTCCTTGTTTCTCTTCCTATGTTCACTTATTATTCAAAGATTATTATATTATAAATTACATGCGGGGTCTAAGTACTTTTAATACTTCCAGATATTTCCTCAAATAAAAAAGTTTATTAGTGTAATTTGAGGAAATATCGTAAACCTAAATTACAAGTATATCCTTCTCCTCTTGGATTTCATAATTCAATGAATGGTCATTAATGCCAATATACCTTATAGTTTTTACATTGTACGTCTTTACAAAAGTCAATAACAAAATTATTTCACAATTCCATGTACAATCTATCATTGGTTCACTTGTGTTTGTCTAGAATTTAAAAGAGAGAAAAAATGTTACTAACACAATTTATTTTTGTTTATTCCCTAACATTCCTGCTACTAATAAAAAAACAAATATACAAAGTAGATAATGTACTATTAGTAATACTTGGGAAGCCAACAGATCCTAGAAATAACAAGAAAAACCAACCACTCTAAAAAGTAGACGTTGTACTATTTGTTTTAGGAAGACCACAGATCCTAGAAATCACAACAAAATCAACTAATCCACAACGTAGATAATGTACTAATAACAAAACGTAGCAAGAAGATATTGGGTGTTCATGTGGTAGACCCCTTAAGCACTCCAGTTCCCTAACAATCACACGAACGGAAAGGTTCTACAAGTGTAATATTACCCGATTTTTTTTCTCAATGTTTTGCTTGCGTTTTAGCACATTCTTTCCTTCCCAGTAAAGATTTAATCCCTTACGCAGCTTTTTCTTATTTTCTTCTTCATTCCTTCCATCATCAGTTACCTCCCAATAAGCACAATCTTTACTGCCATGTTTAATTTCTCGGAGGAAATTATTCTCTTCACCTTAATTAATAATTTCATCCCTTCCTGGGTCATTCTTAGCCCTTTGTACAACATTCTCATTTGTTTGAACATCATTCTCCTTTTCTTGTATATCATTTTCTTCTTCTCGTATGTCCTTTTGATGTTCTGGTATGTCGTCTCCGTCCTCTACTCGTCCTTTCCCCTTTGAATTCACTGTAAAGCAGTGGTTGGTCCCTGGACCAGAAAAGTTTGTTACATAGTCCTCAACAATCTTAGTATTCATTTTAACTTTATTGACCTCCCTTCTTTGCACAGTTATTTGCTTAGATAGTACAGCTCTTCCGTCTCCCATTGTCACCCCTTCCATTTCAAGCCTCTCTTCAGGTTGCCTAGTTTGATTCTTGAATCCATGTAGTATTTCCCCCTGTTTGAAATTTGTCGCGTTTAAATTAGGGATAAGGTTTTCTTGTTCCTCCAATTGTTTGTCAATACGCTCAATCAGAATAGCGTTTCCCTCACTAATAACACCTTGAATAGCCCTAATTTTGTCATCATGATATGCTTGCAAAACACTAAATTTTCCATCGACATTACATTGAAGAGCATCAATACTACCCTGAAGAGTGTTATTAGCTGCCTGAAGAGCATTAAATTTAACATCAAAACTACTTTGAAGAGCATTAAATTTGACATCAACACTACTTTGAAGGGCGTCAATACTACCCCGAAGGGAATCATAACCACCCTGAAGGGAATCATAACCTGTCTGAAGAGCATTAACATTAATTTGAAGGGCATTCATAGTACCTCTAATGTCTAACAAAATGTCCTTCAGAGATATCGTTGCCTCTTGGGTCTCCCATTCCTTATCAGATCCTCTGATCCATGTTACCAAGTGAATTTATTTCAAAGGAAATTCAACAGATCGACAGATGATTGTCAGTAAATGGAACTAAATCCTACTTATTGAAACAAACAACTTCCTACTTCAATTAGAATGACAAAGTTACAGGTTAAAATCAGAGCAAGAATAAATCCTTTGTCTTCTCAACGATGTGAAATATTAGTTCCTTTAAAAAAAAAAATTCAGAAGAAAAGGAAAAATATAGTTTACTAGTAATGTTGTACTTTTATTTGGCAAAAAAGCGGAGAGAAAAGATAAAAAGCATAAAGCTTTAACCAGAAACAAGAACAGGTTAACTTACGAAAAATTCTGTAAGCGTTAACTTCCGTTATTTTAAAATTACTTGAACCAAATTGATTAAAAAATATTGTTTTATTTTTCTCTCTTTTAAATTAAAAGAAAATGACTACTATTCAAACTTCTACTAATGCCTGTTTAAAGTAAGTTTCGTTTCCATCCGTTCTTTTAAGCGCGGCTAACAGCTGTTAGAAACTGCAGGCAGCGATGTTAATATAGCTCGCCGATCGATATCCAGAGTAATAATATCTCAGATCTTGTAGCCGTCTCTTTATACTGTTGTTCTTTGTTTCCAATCTGGTTAATGAATGTAATGTTATTATAAATCTACTTCTTTGAAGGTTCGTTCGTGTAAGTTCGGAGATTTCGCCAGCAAGTTTATCTCTTACTTCTTTCTTTTCACACGTTCGCCATGTCAAATTACAACGCTTATTAGCATTTAAACAGTCCTCGTTGCATGCATAAGTCATGTTATATTACTACGTTAATAATAATGTTTAATTGAATGTACAGTACCTCCTTTATTCAATCCTTCACAAAATAAATATTACTTTAATATTCAGCACTTCCTTTATTATGGTACTTCACAAATCCAATACATCACTGCCAATATAATTTTTTTTTTTTTTTATATTTTTTTTATATTTTTTTTTTTTTACCCCCCAGCTCTTGAGCCGTTGGAGGGACCAATATAATATAATACCATTGCTCAACGCAACAGCTAACCTGCCTTGTTTCTCTTCCTATGTTCACTTTTTATTCAAAGATTATTATATTATAAATTACATGTGGGGTCTAAGTACTTGTAATTTGACATAGTGTCTCAAGTCAGTCACAACATTAATGTTATGATTATTTTCCATTGTTGCACGCTTTGTATGTTCAAGAAACGACAGAACTAAAAGAATTGCTTTTTGCAGGCAAACATATTCACAAGCTGTCTTTTAATATTAGAGTATCTGAAATCTTGCTACCTTTTATTATTTAACAGAACCCATAGATAACTCTGTATTTTTTTGGAGAATTGTAATACAGAGCAAACGTTGAATATTAAAGTAAATTTCCAGTCATTTTACGTTGCAGTAGATGGATATAAAAGATGCATTTTGCTGTTATCCTGTACTTGTTCGAAACCAGCATTTTGTTTGAAAGTGATAACTTTTGTGTTATATGTGGACATTTAATAACTGTAACCTGTCTTTAAAAAAAGTAAAAAAAAGGTATTAGTTGAACAAAGCATGTTATTACAAATATATGTCATACTTGGTCCTGAATCCGAAGGTCGTCATCTTCAGCCTATTCACAGCTCCTTTTTGAGCTGGTGTACTGCGGAGTATTTTTTCCTAAGACATTGCCTCCAAGTTGTTTTGAATAGTCATATCTTCACAGTTGGTATGTCTTCCTGTTGGCTGTAGTTGTTGTCTTCAAATGATATTTCTTCACAAGATGGAATGCAGGCGCATCTGCCATCTCAGAAATGGTCCTCCGATTTTGCTGTGGTGCACTTAGGGCTGCCGCGGCGTGTTTCGCAAGTCTTCCTTTGAAGCCAGGTGGTTGACGCGGTTCTTGAGTAGATCGATGAGGGCATCAAGTCGGTCTTCTCGCTGTCCTGAAACTTTGCAGGTGCAGGAGTGGCTGATGTGAGCTCTGTCGAACTTCTGAGGCTCCGACTTCTTCTCTCTTGTTGCTGGATAGTGAAGAGGAATTCGACGCTGCTGTGGCGAAACAGAACTCAACTGACGCTGCTTTGGGCGTGTCTTGCTCACTTACTGACGTGGTGTGGGCTGCGTATGAGCCTTGGACTCCAGTGCTGCCGAGTCTTGCGAAATTGCTGCTTCCACTTGTCACAACCGCGGAAAGAAGCTGCGTGTTTGGATCCGCAGTTGCAGCAGACTGGCTCATCCCGGGGTTTTTTTGCAGTCTGCAAGATTATGTCCGCCTCCGCAACGGACACACCTGACCGGTTCAGTGCAGTCCCAGGCATAGTGCCGGAATTTTTGGCACCTGAAGCACTGGACCGGGTTGCGTGAGGGCGGCTTCGCTGCTATGGTCTGCGTTGTGGCATTACGAGGGAGCGGTTTCTCAACGATGGTCGGCGTTGTAACGCTGGTACTCGTTCCATCAGGGAGCATGTTGTTGTGGCCCTCTGGATTCTGCTGCTCAGGAGCTTCATTTTCCACTGCAGTGGTGTTGACTTCTTCTCCGTAGTGGAAAATGATGTGATGGGTGGTGGAGCGATTCTATAGGATGTGTATAACTGTCTCGAAGTCGTTGAGGCAGGGCGGCAGTATCTTTACCCCTTGTTGGTTAGGCCAACAGAATAGGGGCAGCATCGTTCGGCGATACAGATAGGCCAGGATAACGGTGTCATTTCTCCTATAGCGGGTAAAGATGAGTGGCACTGGGCCTTCCTCTGCGTAGACTGATGATTTCTGCGGTGTCCTCGTGATCGGAGTGGTCAGGAAGTTACGGCTGGTCGTCGAATCAAAGCAGAACGTTTCGAATCGTCCCCTTATGAGGTCGGCGTACTTCTCCCAGTCAAAGTCGCTAGCTAAAGGGGTCGGAAACATTAGTGCTTCCGGCCACTCTGCGACTCCCGCTGGGAGAATCTTCTCTGTAAGGTGACTATGTTCGCGACTTGAGAGAACCACCTCGAAGGTGGCGGCGTCACAGGTTGGAATCTCGCAGCAGAATTGCAGATCATCCAGTAGGATTGCGATGAAGAACTTCCATTTCTTGGGGTTTCCTCGGTCGAGATGACGTCTCTATAGCTTCATTGACCACTCTTCAGGCCTGACGCTTTCAACAATGCGTTCAGAGGCTCCTGCCGGTAGAAATGAGGCTTCAGCGTAGAAGCCGATTTCTCCTGGAAACGCAAATTTCTTGTTCCTCTTCTTCTTCAACTTGGCTTTCTTGACGGCATCAGAGCCGGTCGAAGTGGCGTCAGTACATGGAGCGGTGTCTGCCATGGCTGAGTGAGTGTGTGAGTGAGTGAGTGAGTTGAATCCGAATGTTGGCGCAGATGGGAACATTTATACCGATTGGAGAACTCACCTGGATCCTGATTGGTTGAAAATAACTTTAGAAGAAATTTCCTGGAAAAACGTAGAATTTTCTTGGAAAACTGCAGTAGAACTCCCTTATGAAAACATTTTGGTATCTGGGAAACCATGTTACAGATTAGGAGAAGACTGTCTGAATTTTTTGGATTACTTTAACGCAAGAATGTAAGGTAACCCTGTTAGTAACTGATGTAAATCTGGAGTTGGATTGTGAATCATTGGAAAACAGATGGAAGTTTGAGAAAGTTCTGGGAGATTACGCGGCGTATGTTGGAAATGAGGCTAGGGATGTCTCGTTGTGAAAGAATTAGGAGTAGTGCGTAAAAGAATATCAGTACGAGCTGGCACTCGATTTCTTCCATAAGGGAGAGGTTAAATTTTCTATATCTCCACCTTGGCCACTGACGATGGTATCTACGACCAGTCAGCATGTTCCGTGCTTAGCACTACCTTAGCGTGACTCGATTTTTATCTCATAGGACTAGGGTAGTCTGCTGGGGACCGATTTTACAGGGGTAAAATTAGTAAGATTAACAAACGGTGTTTCATACGAAGTGCTCGTTCTGTGCTATAAAATGCAATTAAAAGGAAAGTAAAAGGTGGGTAAGTATATTCCAGAGCGTATATCTCTCTGTTTCAAGTGAATCACTGATATGTCGCAAGGGATTGATTGAAATTTTAGAAAAAGTGCAAATAAGGGCCCTCAATTTGTGATTGCTTGCCACAGTTTGTAACAGCCCTTGTACCTGAATTGTGAATAGTATTGTACTGTGTGAAATATTTGTAGTGAGCTAAAGTTTGCTTGAAAGTGATTTGATATGTTTATTTTGTAATTTCTTGTAAATAAGTGTATATAGACTTTGTTTTAGGTAAGAAAATTATTTAAAGACCATTTAATATGTTTAAGAACCGAATGGTGCAAGAGAATTTATTCAAAGTTTGTAATTCCATGTATTACTGTAATTTACGATGTCTACAGGACAATTTTCCACCATTTGAAAGGATTTCTGTAAATAATTTTGTATTTAAGTGTATCTAATTACCATTTCTAATCATTTTGTAATGTTATTAATTAATTTTGTATCAATTCCGATTGTTTTTAATATGTTTGATTGTTTGAGTGATTGTTAATGATCGAGAAATATCGGGCGGAAGCCTTTGAAGAATTCTCGTAAATTCGATAGACTCTATATAAACAGATCGCCTGGACAGAGAGTTTTAGTTTGCATTAAGTATTAATTCAGTGTTACAGAGACATTCATGCAAGTCAGTATTGCATCTTTGGATTGTAACAACTGTGCTTGTGAATGTCGCAGACTTGTTTTGATTGAAAATAAACGAGCATTCACATAACCTTGTTTTTTTGGTGGACTTTTAATTAATGCAGTAATAAAACCACCCAAAGAACCTTAACATGGCGACCGTTGACATGACGAGAAGTTCTTAAACATCTGTGGGATGTTTATCTTCTAAAAGAATCTGCAGAAAATTGCGAGGAAATTTCGACCGGCGACGACACGGATTTGACGGCCTAAGGCGGAGATTTTTCATCGGCAATCAGCTGTAATCTTCCGACGTCGAGTGGATTTCCTTCGGCCTCAAAATCGTCTTCCTACAGTGAATTGTGAAAAGTGTGGTTAAGTGTTTGAAGTCAGTGTGGTGTTTAATGGTTAAATAAGTGCTTCTAAGTGAAATTTAATGTGATACAAAATTGAGGAAGGAATTGTAAGTACTGCATTGAATATTCAAGTGATTTATTTTGCATGCTATTGTGTGGCAGATTGGAAAGATTTTAATTTTTCTTCAATTTTGTTTTTTATGTTGATTTTGCTAATTACTAAAAATGGCTGATAATCAGAACCTGCAAGCATTTTTAGAATCTTTTGTAGCCAAATTTGACGCTAAATTTTCTGAATTTAGAAATGAGTTAATAAGTGATAATGACTAGTAAATTTTCTGAAATTAAGTCTCAGTTTTCCGAAATTGATGACAAATTTGATACTAAATTTTCCAAATTGGATAACAAATTTTCAGAATTTAAAAATGAGTTAAATCTTGACAACAAATTTTCAGAATTTAAAACTGAGTTAAATCTTGATGGTAAATTTTCTGAGATCAATTCTCAATTTTTTGAATTTAGAAGTGAGTTAAGGAATGATACTGACAGAAAATTTGCTGAAATCAATGACAAGTTTTCTCAACTGCAACAAAGCAATGATAAAACATTCTCTGATTTGACTAAATGTTTTGATGTTAAAATCGCAGAGCAATTTCAGGGTTTTAGCTCTCAATTCAAGGAGGATATTAACAATTTAGATTCTAAATTGGGGAAGGTAGTAACAGAATGTAAGGAAAAATTTGAAAAGGTTACAGAAATTTGTGAACAGAATAAGACTGAATGTGTAAATTTGATTTATAAGGAAGTCAGTGAAAATTGTGATAAGATAAAGGAGGAATATGTTGCTTTATTCCAAGCCAGTGATAGTAAAGTTGCTCAAAGGGTCAATGAGTTGAGACAAGAGGTGGGATTAAATATTAATACATTGGTAAATCATCAGGAACAACTTACCCAGGGATTGGAAACAACCCAATCTAACGTTAATCAGTTAGAGAAAAGGGTTACTGGGTTGCAGATTCAGTTAAGTCAGGTTCCCTTAACAGGTAATCCAAATTTCAGTGTCGATGTAAAAGAAGAATTTGAATTCTATGATGATAGTGGGAGGCTTCACCCTATTGAATTTATAGATAATTTTGAAAGGTCAGACTACTTTAAGTTGTTACCCGACAGTAAGAAAATTGCACTTGTGGGTAAACATCTAAAATCTTATGCTAGGGCATGGGGTGATAGACAAGCTAGGGAAGTGACTGACTACAAGCTGTTTAAAGAAAACTTTTTGAAACATTTTTGGTCGACAAGCAGGCAAATTCAAGAAAAGAGGGAGTTAATGACTGGTAGGCCCTATAAACCTGGTAGGGAAACTCAACATGATTTTTTTCATAAATGTTGGATCCGTTGTAAGTATTTAGACCATCCTTATGGAGAGGAGGAATTTATTGATTTGATAGGAGCTAGGTTACCCCAGCAAACAAGAAATTTAATTGCCACTTTGGATGTAGTAAATGTGGATAGAGTTTCAGAATTGTTGAGACGCTTGGATGCCCAGGAGTCATTCAATGAACAACATTACCACCATCAACACCATAGGAGGGGCAGCAGGAGTCCCCCTAGAAGGGGTAATGGGTCAAGGGAATGGTAGATCCAGGAGATGGGATCGTGATAATTACGCAAGGAGGATAATAATGGGGGAGTGAGAGAACAGAACCCTCAATCTGAAAGGGAAAGGCAGCATGGGGGGCAGGCAAACTAAAGACCACCCCTGTTATGGGCCCCGCAGTGGTGGACAAGAAGGTGGGTCCAGGTACCAACTGCTATGGAGTTAATACCATTTTTATGAATAATCCCCGAGAAGATTTATTGGAAGAGGTGGAGGATAAGAATGAAGTTGTAGATAAAGTTCCCATAGTGCAAATTAATGCTTTTAACAAACAAATAGATGCTCTTATTGACACTGGGTCACAGGTTTCTTGCCTTGCTGAGGGATTATTTAATGAAATTGAAAGCACAAATCAAATTGAAGTGTTACCCGTTAGTAGTATGACAGTTATTACTGCTACTGGTTCTCGAAGTAAGAGAATTAAGCGGGAAATGTTGATGGAAGAGTGTATGGGGACTGTAAATGTAGAAATACCCATGTATGTAGTCCCTAAGTTGAATGTAAATTGCATTTTAGGCATGGATTGGCTTACAAAAGTAAAGGCTTTGGTAGACTGTGGAGAAGGTAACTTACGGATTAAATTAGACAGTGGGGAATACTGGGTTGATTTTGAGAAGACTGTTTGGAAAGGCATACAAGAAGTAGATCATGTGAGAGTTAAATATAAGGATGCGGGTGTAGCTAGAGTTTGTGACAAACTATTACCACAGATTTGTGTAAATGTGTTAAGGCAGAGTAGTGAGATTAATAGTCTGATTGAAGGTCAGGGGATAAGCGAAGGAAACGTTATTAATTACCCAAACAGTATGAAACTATTACCGTCAGACCAACAAGAAACGCTGAAATGTCTAATTGAAGAATATAGGGACGTATTTTCTGACAAACCAGGTCTGATAAAAAATTATGAGTGCAAGCTTACTGTAAAGTCTGAAGAGCCTTTCTTTATTAAGCCATATCCAATCCCTTTGACCAAAAGAGATGAGGTGAATAAGGAGATAAATCGAATGTTAGAGTGGGGGGTAATAGAGAGGTCAAGGAGTCCTTACAATAATCCCTTGGTTGTGGTAATAAAACCGGACAATTCTGTGCGACTAGTGCTGGATGCTCGCACATTAAACAAGCATTTAGTAACAGAACGGGATCATCCTCCACCTATCAGTGAGTTGTTGCACAGGTTTAAAGGTAAAAGATATATTTCGTCTATCGATTTGACTGCGTCCTATTGGCAAGTCCCGCTTTCAGAAGAATCCCGGAAATACACTGCCTTTCTATTTGATGGCCGTTGTTATAATTTTCGAGTGTTACCATTTGGGTTAAATATTTCAGTGGCTACCTTTATTCGTGCTTTGGATAGTGTGTTAGGAAAGGAATTGCTTGAACAAGTAGAGATATACGTAGACGATATTCTTATAATGTCAGAAACACTTGAGGAACATTGGGTGCTACTTAGAAAAGTTTTAGAAGCATTGAGAAAGGGGGGTATGACGATTAAGTTAAAGAAATGTACATTTTTGCAAAAAGAGGTTGAATTTTTGGGCCATCGTATTACACCACAGGGGATCTTGCCTAGTAATGATAAAATAAATGCCATTAAGAATTTTCCCCGACCTAGAGATAAGAAACAACTACAGAGTTTCTTTGGATTGTGTGAATACTATAGGAGATTTCTTCAGGGACAAGCTTTAAATAGTCCAGCCTTAAGAGATTTGGTTAAAAAAAGTGTCAGGTGGGTGTGGTCCTCAGAATGTGAAAGAGATTTTCAAAAAATCAAAGATGACTTGTGTAATTCCAATATCCTCTATTATCCAGATTGGGATCTAGATTTTTGCCTTGCCGCAGATAGTTCTGACTACGGCTTAGGAGTACATGTCTTCCAGGAAGTGGAAATCAATGGAGAACCGGATTTTAGGACTATTGCTTTTGCCAGTAGGAAAACTGCAGCCAGCTGAAACTAGATACACAATTACTGAACGGGAGGCCTTATCTATTTTGTGGGGTTTGACTAAGTTTAGGTACCTACTGTTAGGTAGAAAAAATTATTGTATATACAGACCATAAGGCTCTTTCATTTTTGTTAGAATGTAAGTTAGTCCACAGTCGGTTAACCCGTTGGGCATTGGTTCTGCAGGAATATAATTTAGAGATTCGGTATAGACCTGCTAGTAAAAATCAAGTTGCAGATGCTTTGTCACGTTTACCGTTAGGTCTAGATTCTGAAAAGCGATGTCTAGGACCACAGACTGAGGTTAGAATTGCTTATCTAAAAGGAGTACCGTATGAAACTGAGGTTAAGTGTTCCTTGCGACAAATCAAAGACGAACAGGACAAAGATGTAGCTATAGTAGAAGTAAAAACTAATCTTGATAGCCCAGAACACAGAGATAAGCTTCAGAAATATTATACTTTGCATGGGGAAGTATTGTTTAGAAGGACTAGTGAAGATGAGGATGATTGGAAGTTATGGCTTCCAGAAAGTTTGGTTGAAAAAATTGTTTGGCATCACCACTATAGTTATGGGCATTATGGGCCATCCAAGTGTTACCGAGTGTTAAGGGAAGATACATATTTCTATAATATGAGAAGGAAGATTTCGAAGCTATTAAAATCTTGTCAAGTGTGTCAAAGATCTAAAATAGATAGTGTTAAACGAGTGGGGAAAATGCAAAATATCATCCCAAGTAGTGTATTGGAATTAGTTTCTGCTGATGTTCTTGGCCCGCTACCCATGTCTCGGGGAGGGGTGACCCAAGTTTTAGTTTTATTTGATGTTTTTTCCAAATTCGTTAAACTTTACCCTGTAAAGAAGTCTACGGCTAAAATTTTGGTCAGAAAGGTGATTGACGAATATTGTCAGAAGGTAGGTAAACCTAAGAGGGTGCTTTCGGACAATGCCCCGCAATTCACTAGTAAAGTGTGGACAGAAAAACTTGAACAAGAAGGAATAGAGGTTATACATACTTCTGCTTATCATCCAGCAGGAAATCCCGTAGAACGCCTAATGAGGGAAATTGGACGTTGGTTTAGGACATATTGTACAGACCAACACAGTAAGTGGGCATGTGAAGTAGAAAATTTTGAAAATGTAATTAACTCTATACCTAGTGATACAACTGAAATACCACCCATTGAGCTGATGTTTAAGAAACCGGCTAACAGATTAATTCGAGAATGTGTTAGTTTTCCAAATAGAAAGAATTTCAACTATGGGGAAAAGGTAGCTTTAGCTCCTAAAAATTTAAAGGAAAAGGCAACAAGGAGAAAGAAAAGGCATGATGAAGGTCAGAAGTGTATAGAATATAAAGTGGGTGATTTGGTGTTAGTTGAAGTTCATAGTAAGTCGTCAGCTTTGCGACAAGAGACTCGTAAGTTTAACCGTTTGTTTGAAGGCCCTTTCAGGATAGAGTCTATACCAAGGAAAAATTCTTATGAGCTAATTGACCCTGAGAGTGGTAAATGTAAGGGGGTGTATAATGTTGAAGCCCTAAAACCCTTTTATGAATAAGTGGTCACTTATGAAATGTGCCACTATATGTGTAAATATCTAATTTTGTAAATAAGTTTGTGAATGGATGCATGTAAATAGTTTGTGTGAGTACTTAAGCTCAGATGCAGATGTAAGCATTTCAATGTATAATTTGTGACAGTTTTGTGTAGAGACTTTTGGTAATTTCATGATGTTGTGACTTTCTACATTTTGATGACAAATTATCAGCTGTAAAATGTAAACAGACTGGTGTAATTAACAAGCAGACATCAAGTGTGTAATTTGGAGTGAAAAAATTGTAACTTAAGGTGATGGCATTGAACGTTTGTTGTGTAAAAACAGTAAATGATAAAATGATTGGACCTGAGAAAAGACAATTATTGTAAACAAAATCAGTGTCATGGACTATGTGCAGATGTTGTATGAAGAATTGTATTTGTTCATTGTAAAAGTCATTATGGTTGATTGATTGTAATCTGTTCGTGTCTGCATTATGTGTACATTCAACCTGCTTAGATTCGTGACGGATTCAATCAATTTTATCTGTGTAAAATTAAGTGAATCCTGGGGAGGGGTTGTAACAGCCCTAATACCTGAATTTTGAATAGCATTATGCTGTATGAAATATTTGTAGTGAGCCAAAGTTTGCTTGAAAGTGATTTGATATGTTTATTTTGTAAATTCTTGTAAATAAGTGTATATAGACTTTGTTTTAGGTAAGAAAATTATTTAAAGACCATTTAATATGTTTAAGAACCGAATGGTGCAAGAGAATTCCTTAAAAGTTTGTAATTACATGTATAAATGTAAGTTACGATGTCTACATGACAATTTTCCACCATTTGAAAGGATTTCTGTAAATAATTTTGTATTTAAGTATCTCTAATTACCATTTCTAATCATTTTGTAATGTTATTAATTAATTTTGTATCAATTCCGATTGTTTTTAATATGTTTGATTGTTTGAGTGATTGTTAATGATCGAGAAATATCGAGCGGATGCCTTTGAAGAATTCTCGTAATTTCGATAGACTCTATATAAACAGATTGCCTGGACAGAGAGTTTTAGTTTTGCATTAAGTATTCATTCAGTGTTACAGAGACATTCATGCAAGTTTTCATTCAGTAAGTCAGTATTGCATCTTTGGATTGTAACAACTATGCTTGTGAATGTCGCAGACTTGTTTTGATTGAAAATAAACAACCATCTTCATATCTAATTTTGTTTGGTGGATTTTTTTTTAAAGTAATTAATGCAGTTATTTAAACCACCCAAAGAACCTTAACAAGTTGTTTAGCTATTAAATAGGGGACATAACATAGAATTTCTTCTAATTGTATGTCTGGTCGCTGTTAATTTGTGAGCGACGTCTGGCGCGCGACGTCACCGTTCTCCGCCAATAGCCATCGAGATGAGTGAGTGAGTGAGATTACGAAATTATATTGTAGATTAGATGATTATTACTAAATTTGTTATTCTGAAGAATGTTTACTCTAGCAGTTATCATACAAAATAAAAATATCTCTTTCCATCGGATATTACATTTATTAGTTTCATTTAAGCCATTAGATTCAGGTTATAACATGCAGACTTACTTTCATACAAAACTATAACAATTTAGTGACCTTAACCCGAAAGACCTAAAGCTTATTCACAACCTCTCAGCTGTAGAAGAAATTTCTTATTCTTGATTCAGTTGTCCCGAAATCGAATAAATCACAGCAACTATATCTGTATCATTGCATACAGATTGCTTAAAAAATAGAAAAGCAATTATGCTGACTATTTGCATTACATAAATATTTTAATTTTATAATAATATCTATTTTTAAGATTTTACGATATTTGACTATTTCACTGAAGTATTTATAAAGATAAAGAATTGTATTTACACACCAGATCTTATTATACTTTTTTAATTCCATTTTCTTACGGTGAAAATTAGTGATTTAACCAATACCATATATCATATTTTACCTTGGAGTCTTTTAAGTTTTTTAATGTATTAGTTTTTTTTGTTATATCTTTCATCACGCATAATCTTTCATTCATACAATAATATTAAAATGTTAATAATATACTTTTATTTAAAATAATACCGATGAATTATTGCAATATTTGGGTATAAAAATTATTAATAATGTTTCATTTTTATTTGTTGTAATGAACTGACCCAATGATGCGTTTATGTTTTCTTAAGGGTTACGGGAAGACAATTCTCTGTTAATTCGACACCGATGTATTGATTGACCAGCATCAATTTTTACCATAGTTGCAGAATTCCGTGGATGCGTTGGATCCCACGTTAAACTGAAACGGTGTACGTCATATACTGTATTTAACCGATTCAACCCACAGCTTCTATTTCTTCTTTAGTTAATTTTGTCATAAATATGAGTCCGATCGCACAAGCTTGGACCCTCGTACTTTACGTTAGTTACAAACTTTATCTTCCTTTGCTTCAAAATTGGCATCGTTACCTAGACAGATATTCATTTACTTATTATAACCTGAAACAAATGATAGTTATAAGCACACTGCAACCACGATACGCATAACTCAGAAAAATACGTTACAACCCATTTATGTCTGATTTATTTATTCATTCGTGTCCATATATACTTTGCGAACTAAAAGTTTAGAGAAATTATTATTAATACCATTTAGGAAAACAAACCAAACACACAATTTTACGATACACAATTATACAAACAAAACGTTATGTCGTATAAAATAGAAGAATACTTTATAATCCATGCAAGAATCAAGTAACTCTAACAAAAGTAGAGAATCATGAGAGACATGCATCAGTTTAAAAGAGTTTAAACAAGATTATATATTGCCTATGTCCACTGATATTCAATTTGTATGTAGAGGAAGTAATAAAAGAAGTAAAAGTAAGATTTGAATGTGGCATAAGTGTTCAAGAAGAATAATCATTATGTTACGATTTGCTGATGACAGAACGTACTGAGGATATTGAGAAGTTTACTGAATGACATGAATAAAACATTGAAGGAAGATTTTGGACTAAATATAAAACAAAGAAAGAAAAGAGTGATGTAATGTAATAGAATTGATAGCAGTAATAGCGGATTAAATATAAAAATAGGATTGTATGCAATAGAAGAAGTAAATGAACCTTGCTACCTAGGAAGTAAAATTACAACTGATGGGCGAAGCAGGAATGATGTTAAAAGCAGGATACCCCTTGCAAAACGAGTTTTCATGTAAAAGATAAAACTTTTAGTTTTAATTCTGGTCTAAGACTCAGAAAGAACTTTTTAAAACTGGAAAACAGTACTTTGTGGTATGGTAGCAAAACATGGACTTTAGGAATAAACGAAAATTGATGAATTTGAAATGTGGTGCAACAGAAGTATGCTGAAAATTAAGTGGGCAGATAAAGTACGAAATGAACGTGTTTTGGAAATGATGGATCAGAAAAGAAGCTTGTGGAAGAATCTTACAGAAAGAAAAGACAATATATGTGATATTGGTTAATTTTTTAGTGGCGGGAACAGTCGAACGAAAGAACTGTAGACGTATTGCCGGAGATATTAGCTGTATCTCGGTTGTGCCTCACTGCGGAACTCACTTGTTTCTATCTTGCTGCATTTATCGGTGAGGGGGGGGGGGGGGAAAGAAGGAATAATCTCGGTAGTTGTAGGTCAGATCAGCACACAGGAGGAAGGCTGCTGAGCCAGCCGTCAAAATATCATGTTTTCACAACCCAATTCGGTGGTAGAGCCGTGAAAATTTAATTGCAATATAATCTTTCAGTAATGATTTCACCGGGCATAATCACACTGTCGAATATGGTTATTGTTATTAAGTGAATTATCTTCATTATTTTTTCTTATACTTGAGTTACCGCTTTTAATAGACTTCTGTCTCGTGTGAGGATTTTTAAGCCCCACTTTCCTGAACTGTGTTCCTTCTATACGTTCTTCAATTTCAATGAGCGCTTCTCACTAACGATCATATTAAATTATTTTCGGAGTGAATATAAGATTGTGATTATGATTTAGTCTTATGCTAGGAATCAAATCACCGTTTAATCAACCATATAATATTCTTGTCTGTTTCTTCACTGGGATTTAACTCATACATGTCACCGTTAAAGTGCAGAAATCAGTTATTCTGCAAATTATCTATGAAATATGCCGTTAAAGTACAAAAATTGTTTCTTTTCTCAAATATTTCTCATATTGCCTAGGTAATCTGCAAATTACCTATATAATCTGCACGGTACCTACTAGGCACTCGTTGAAGTGAAAATAAGATCTTTCCTGGAACAATAGCAGCGTTTCTGTACGCCTAGGAAAGCAGTGGGTGATTCAGCTTCGAGAGCCTTGTCTGTGGAAACTTTACTACGTGAAGGAGAAATGACGAAGGCAAAAATGCAGGATTGGCCAGAAAACCTCTGTCTGGACCTTGGATTATCTTACAGCTGATATAATTTTGATCATCCACGGTATATATCAAAGTACATACAACCTCATTTAAAAAATTTAGGTCTAAAAGATTTGATTGGTAGCAGTTATTTGAATGATTACTGCAATAAAACGGATCAATTGACAGCTCAATAGTTTATTAAATATTCATACCACTATGAGACAAGAGGGTTAAGAGTTTCTGCTCAACTTATAAGCTTAAATGACCTGACTTCATTATTTACAATCGTAATGAAAAGCCACAGCTAAAGTCATCTATATACTCCATTAGAGAATTCTGTTAAATCACAGTCTCGTTTTATCCTTACCGCCGACTAAGAGCGGCCTGGTGGCTGGGTAGTAAAGCTCGAGATCGAAAGGTCCCCTGTTCGAATCCCTGTCTCGGCGGAGATTTTCAAAGATACTTAACGCGATCATCACCTTCTCCAGCATAGCTTGCTGTTTGATGTGTAATACGCAGAACGCTTCTGTGGTTCTATTTCCATGTTAAACTGAAATTTATCCTTACCCGGTAGGATTACCGGTTTAGGTTAGCCTAGGGAGGAAAGAAACTGGCCTTCCTACCTCTGATACCACG
The DNA here is from genome assembly GCA_031002005.1 of Vandiemenella viatica. Taxonomy (NCBI): domain Eukaryota; kingdom Metazoa; phylum Arthropoda; class Insecta; order Orthoptera; family Morabidae; genus Vandiemenella; species Vandiemenella viatica. Next base: position 139,886,747 of record JARYHS010011408.1, read on the forward strand.
CTCAGTGTTCTCCCCTCATTAGGGTCCAACCAACCTTTGGGTTGAGGGACGACCTTAGTTTTTTTAACCTACAACTATTACAGTGTTCGTTATAAAGTTAAATTAACACGCATAATGTTACGTGAATTTTTTTAATGTGTTTGTGGATCGTTAGAAAAACCAAATTTTTGCAAAATTTAACTTTTAACATTTTACCGATAACCTTCTCATATGTGATAACTAGGGTTCGGATCTTAATGACCAAACAAATAGAGGAATATGCAGTCAAATATGACTTTAAAATTGGTAAATATGACCTAAACTTACAAAATATGACCAAACATTAGAATTTACAATACATCAAAACACGCTCAGTTGCACTTCATTTATTTTATCTAGTAGTGCTGTTTGCTTTCGTGCACTCACGGCTCCATTGGGAAATTAAATTTTAAATCATTTTGTTTAAATCACTTTATTTTCACATAATTTACAGAAATGAACTCTTTCATCTGCACTAAAATACGCATTCCAAATTCCCATGCGTAACTTTATAACTTCGTACTTTCAGAAAATGTTATTTGAGCATGTCGATAGCCACTGATCGACTGCAGATTTAGCACTGACTGAGGATTATTTTCAAAAGTTTTTCATTGAGACGTTGATGGACGCGGATCGACACAGGCATGCTGCTGCTGATGAAAGGGGGGCGCACGTTTAGAGAGTGCATAACATTAATTCTTGACTAGTGAATTCTGACCAATTCAGTGACAATTAGTTTGTTTTTTCCTCCAATGAATAATAGGATTACAGTTCATGAATAATTATCTTAATTTCTTCTCATCTATATCTAGTGAATTCCCTGTACTATTAAAAAATTTCCAAATTTTTCCTCAAAATACGATCATATGACCATAAATAGTATCGTAATATGACAAAAACTAGGAAATTGGTCTAAATATGCATTTATATGCGATATAATATATATTCAAATACAATCAGAAACGTCGAATCAGTGTTTAATTCAACATTTCAGCTCAAAAAGAAGGCAGGAAAACAATATGACTTGTCATTAACATCCGAACCGTAGTGATAACATTACTGAGCTATTTCGACCACTGTGAACAGGACTAGAGCTAAAACTGCTAACTGTTAATTAAATACATCTAAAGAAGCTGGCACCTACGCTTTTACTTTATATTTATGCGTCGACAATTTTAGGTATTGTCCTAGAGCAAAGATTTAAATGAAACCTTAAGTGGCAATGAACTGTTTCTTCGAACTAAACAAAAAATTATAGCTATATTTAAAAAAAAAAATGCGTAATATCTGCAACAAAGATGATTTTTAAGTAAAAAATAGAAATTTATTTCTTACAATTGAAAAAAATGTAAGAATTTAGACAAAAATTTCTATTTTTTGTGTCATTTACTGAAACTCCTAAAAATAAAGAAAATAGTTTTCATTGATGAACTGTAGACTTTAAGACCTGAACGGACATACCACCCAAAAATTTGATGTGCGGCTTACTAAGCTAAAAATGAACATAAACAAATTTGATTAAAAAAGAATATTGGATCAACTTGTCAAAACTGTCGAACACCAAAGCATTTTTTTTTCCTTTACGTCTAGTCCACGTCGAGTCACTAGAGCAGAGAGGATAAGGTATAAGGAATCTGGCCTCTTCCTTATGAAAGAACCATCCCTCCATTCTCCTGTAACGAATTCGGGAAACCGTGGAAAATCGAAATCAGGATGACCTAGTCAAACCTTAGGTAGACGATAAAATTTTTTTAGAGTACTCGTATGAAATTGTATTTTTAACACTATTGATAATTAAATATCTACATGATTTATATTATTTGTGCTCATTTGATTTTCAAACATGGTAAAAATAAATATGAATTTTTTTTCTGCAAAAATTAAATTTAGTAGGCAATATTTAGTGAAAATCATTCAATCATTTTTCATTTTTTTAAAAAAGTTTTACAGCTTTTTAAACATGACGCTGTAAAAAGTTTATTAATTACGAAACACGAAAGAACTCGGTCAATTATTATTTATTATTTTACTAGCTGGTGCCAATGACTCCATTCGCGTTTTAACGAATTCTGATTGACAGACATGTAACCACCATAGTGCAAAATGGGAGACTCGAGACTAATACCACACAAAAAAACACCAGTGATCTGCGCTGGGTATTTATGGCTGCAAAGTGAAATATGGGGACACGCATGTCTTTGGTCGAAATATCAAAACGCCCTCCGTCGACCAATTTCAACCATCATATCTCCCACACCTCCATAGCTACCGACATCTGACCACGTTGGGAAACTTGAGGTTAATACCACACACAATCAACAGTGGATTTTGGCTGTGGAGGGAAATATAGGTACACATGTCTTTTTTTATATCAGGCCCACCACTTTCAACACCCCCACAGCTACCGACATGCAATAACCATAGTGCATGATGTAATACTCCAGCCTACTACCACACACAAACGCCAGTGGTCTGCGCTTGGTATTTCTGGGTGAAATGTGAAATATAGTGACACACACATCTTTGGTAGAAACAGGAAAATGCCCTACGTCTTCTACTTTCAACCACCATATCTCCCACACCTCCATAGCTACCGACATCTAACCACCATAGTGCACCATGGGAGACTCGATGCTACTACCACACACAAACACCATTGATTTGCGCTATACAGTTGTGGCAGCAAAGTGAAATATACGGACACATATGCCTTTAATCGAAATACGGAAATATCCTTCATCGACCACTTTCAGCCACCATATCTCCCACATCCACACAGCTATACAAGTTTGGCCAACGTTGTGCACGATCGGTGAATGTATGCTACTGCCACACACAAATACCAGTGGATACTTTTGACTAAAAAATGATACATAGGGACACAAACATCTTCAGTCGAAATGCAAGTGCCCCAGGTCGACCACTATCGACAACCATATCTCCAACTCCCCTATAGCTACCGACATGTGCACAATGCTGATGCTGATACCGCACACTGTTTTTTTTTTTTTTTTTTTTTTTTTGTAACTGCTTTACGTCTCTTTTTAACATCGAGGTCTTTAGAGACGGGAAAGGATGGGGGGCAAGGATGGGGGGCAAGGATGGGGGGCAAGGATGGGGGGCAAGGATGGGGGCAAGGAATGGGAAGGAATTCGGCCATGGCCTTTTGAAGGAAGCATCCCGGCATTTGCCTGGAGTGATTTGGGGAAACCATGGAAAAACCCAAATCTGGATTCCCGGACGAGGATTCGAACTGCCGTCCTCCCGAATGCGAGGCGAGAACACTAACCGTTACACTCGGTGATACCACACACAAACACCAATGGTCTACGCTATGTAGTTGTTGCAGGAAAGAGAAGTGTATGGACACAGAAATCTATGGTCGATATATGAAAAAGCCCTACATCGACCACCTTTACCCACCATATCTCCCAGACCCCCATAGTTAATGGCATTCGGCTAACATTGCGCACGACAGGAAACTCCATGCTAGTACCACATACAAACACCAGTGATCTGTGCTAGGTAGTGGTGGCAGAAAAGTGAAAAATAGGGAAACACTCGTCTATTTATATAAGATTAAAAAATCAACTTTATTTGGGAGAAGCTTAGAATATTGAAATACCGCTTTCTTTATCCTTATGGCTATACGTCTCGTCGACGGAGGTCATTAGAGATGGGAACTGACTGGGGACAAGGAACGGGAAAGAATTCGGCAATGGCCTTTTGAAGGAGCATCCCGGCATTCGCTTGGAGTGATTTGGGGAAACCATGGAAAACCAAATCCGGATGCCTGGATGGGGATTCGGACCCGCTTCCTCCCGAATGCGGGGCCAGAGCGATACAGCTCACCCATCACGTTCGGTTTGAAATACCGAAGACTAATATAGCTGTGAAAAGAAGCCTAATTCTCCAAATCTCAGGCCGGAAGCTACCGGTCACTCACCACACTCGGTTTGTTGTCGTCTTTTCGGTAGCAGATAATTACAATACTTATCTGGATGTTTGTATACAATCGAGTTTCAAAGCAACTGGTGATATCAACCCTAAAAACAAGGCGGAACTGGTTTTCAGTCCCTATTCATCGTAAGCAATACATTTCCCGGTAGCTTTGAAGAAATCCTTTCCAATCAGAAGCTTGAAACGATACCACTCACATTATTGATAGCGCCAAAAACGCATTAAGAATCATAGAAATTCTGTTCTAACATCTACCGTATCTGACAGTTCTTGTCTACTGCAATATCGAAGACGATGTTCATTCACGTAGGCAGTTGTTCAGCATTAATACTGTCGGCTTGATCAATCGAAATATACATACTCTTCTTTTCTGAAGTATCATTGGTTATATTCCGATTAACGAGGGAAGCTCAGATCCAGAAAACGTCAAAAACTTGTTACGTGGTGTTGGTATCAACGTTTAAACCTCACATCGTAAGGAGGCGCTGAGTTTGTTTACTGGATGCGGAATCCCTGCGCGTTACCAACGCGTCCGGACAAGTTTTGGAAAGTTGCTAACCAAATGTCGCACAAGCCAGCTAGTTTTTTTTTTTTTTTTTTTTTTTGTGCGAGTGTTTACTCTGTCGGCCGTTACTCGAAGCATTGACCTTCAGCTCGCTGAACCGTGTCCTTTCCCGTTAGGCCGGACTACTCCAACGCTAGCGCCAATCGCATAAAATTCCGACGAATGTCTATTTATAAACGACCTGCATCATCGCTTTACCTGAACGCACGCATTACGTAACTTCCTCCGCAGCACGCCTGCACTCCGGGTCAATACTCTTTTCCTTATCAGCTTCAAAATAGCCGAATCGAGGTCGTCAGTGATATAGAAATTTAGTTTTTTGGTACCTAAATAGAAAACAACACCGCTTATAATAATTTGTGTTTAGTGAAAGATTTTGGACTTATGTATAAAACATGATTTCACAAACCGTATACAGCAACTGTTGAGATTACCTTATTAGTAAATAAACTAAATCCTTGTTATAACTTTTTCGTTATAGTGACGCGCTTTACAATTCGTGCATTCAACCTTTGCTGTGAATGCATCTACAAACCTACATGAAATATTAACATTGGAACGCTCTCATCGTACTTCGAATCTTCTTTTTTTAAATTATTTTTTATTTTATTTTATTGCTTAGCGCTTAAGCGTTGTCGACATCGAGGTCATTACAGATGGGAAAGTGCTAGGGGCAAGATACGGGTAGGATTTTGACCATGACCTTTTGAAGGAACCATTCTAGCATTCTCCTGGAATCATTTAGCATAACCATGGAAAACCGAAATCCGGATGGCCGGACGGGGATTCGAGCCCGCCTCCTCCCGTATGCGAGGCCAGAGCGTTACTGCTCACCCACAACGCTCGTTATCGTACTTCGCATATACCGGAAATGTTATTTTCAGTGTCACACATACGTGAACCCGAAATTCAATAGATATTTTCCTACTACTACGATCTCAATAAAAACAAAATAAGGGTGACAAAAGTAAATGAATCCCTTATTAAACTTGGAGGCAAGGGGGCTGAGCCAACGCTTAAAAACGCGAAAACGATAACACAGTATTTCCGATGATGGAGAGTGATGGACTATATGGCAAGGCTGACAAGTGTGCACGCCACGCCACAATCCTAACGCGTTAATGATCTGAAATTTACGTTGACCGTTTGAGGAGAGAAAAAGTTCACGAAAGAAAAAACGAATAACTTTTCCAACGTAATATCGTTGAAAATGGCGACAGAAAATAGCAGAAATGTAATGATAACACTGGCACTACAGATGCGGATATTTTTGTTTTAGTAATCTTCTTGTTTTGATTCATTTATACTTTTGAAATTACAAACAAATTCTAGTTTTTGTAAGAAAAGAATTTTACTCCTTTTTAAAAGAAGACAATCTCAAATTAAAAACTTATGGCAATTTCCGTTCTGAAGCACCATCCCGGCATTTCCCTGGAGTGATTTCAGGAAAACGTGGAAGACCGAAATCTGTATGTGTGGACGGGGATTTGAACCCGTCTCGCCCTGAATGCCAGACGCGATCCTTACCGCGCTCGGTTTGAAGATAAGGATGTGTGTGTTAAGGTTGCAATATTGTAGATTTCTTTTTCGGTTTTATTGTCCCGGTGTATATATCGACTGCTTTGATGCAATCCTCCCTCTCTGCAATACATTCTCAGGATTTCCTGTTCTCTTGTCGGTTTTTTGGTTTTCTCACTCCAGCGTCTGTAAAAAAAAAATATACAAATGGTTGTAGACTCGAACTTCTGTGACAAGAAATCGAAAAGTTACTGCTACCCTGAAACAATTATTTAAAAAATCAAATTTTTAGTTTAAGTAAATACATAAAATGTGTAAAAATGTGTGAATACTATAAAAAGAAAATATCTGGGTATATCAACTGATAATAAGCTCAGTTGGGCAGTATATATATGGGAGATGGTACGGAAAGGTTTCTATGCCCTACATCTACTGGACGAGGAGTGTAGGCCTACTTAATTTTTTTTTTTAAATAAAGGCGGCGGTTTTATCAATTAAATTTATAATAATTTGGTTTGGAAGGTAGTACTTTTTTTCATAGAAGACTTTATAAATTAAAATGAATCGTCGGGGATTATAAATCAATGAATATGGAATAATATATTTTAGGATTTTTATTTGAAATCAAAAACACCAAAACGAATAAATTTATTAATTTAAATAAAGTCAACTTTTAATATATCATCGAAGGTGGTGGGTGAACGGTTAACGTTCTGGCCTCGCATTCGGGAGGACGCGGGTTCGAATCCCCGTCCGGGCATCCAGATTTGGGTTTTCCATGGTTTCCCCAAATCACACCAAGTGAATGCAGGGATGTTTTCTTCAAAAAAGGGCATGGCCGAATTCCATTCCGTTCCTTGTCCCCAGTTCCATCTCTCCTCAAATGACCTTAGCTGTCGACGAGGCGTAAAACAATAAGAAAAAATTAACATATCACAGGAGGTTTAAAAACATGAGAATTTTGGCTCAATTTTCATTGGCAGAGCATTTAAGGGCATTCGGTTGCTGTGGTGAGTCGCATATTGACGAGTTTACCGCAATAATGGAAGGTGAGTTGCGTCATTGTAGCATGTCTGCGACAAACGGCATTCTCTTGTGCCGGCAAGAGCAGTACATCCCTCTGCAGGGAGATGGAACAGGACTTGGTGTGGCCGTAAGTATGCTTTCACTGCCCAGCTGATGTGTCCGGCTTCCTAATTCTGCCAGATAATCGTTGAGCAATGGAAGACGGAATGAATCTAATGGCATCTCCATGATGCATCATCTCAGCCGGAATTGGGGAGGGGGAGGGTAGAGGGGGTAGGAAATCTTGGCCAATTCCACTCTGACGCCGAAGGACCAGATGTAGCAGAAAATAAACATGTGTTACCATGCACAAGAGCCACGTTGGTGATTGGCTGAAAAAAGGTGAACTTTTTGGAGCGTTCGGAGAAAAACTCACTTCTCAAGAAACATGCCCAAGTTTCTAATCTAATGAGCATCAAAAGCCATTCCTAATACTATCGCACTGAATGGTCTCGTGTCCTTGGCTATCTTTTCCCTGCCCCTCTTTAATAGGTTTTTACCGCCTATAAACTTTTTCCTTATAAGGAACCTGTGATCACAAATCAACTATACTCAGACATTTATAGCCCCTGTCCACCATACAGTGAAAGTGTTCTGCATGGAATTGCACCTTCAGATATTCCTTACATTCACACTTCAGTTAACATATCAAACTTCCAACCATCAAAATTTTAAATAACACAATTAAATTTAGTGACAATCGGCAATCCAAAGTTATTAATTTAATTGTAAAAATAATAATACTCAATGTTTAAAAAATTTATATTTATCGGTTTTCTTCTGTCTTAAATAAACTTGAATGTGAGTATAGCTAATTAAAGTCCTGATTTTTTTCCTATTTGGTTTTTTTTGTCAAGCTTCTTCCATATGTAATTCGTCATTCTGAGTCTTATGCATAATATTCATGCATGTAGGTGAACGAATAAAACTATAATAACCGTCAGCGGTACAGAAATTTAATTTAATTAATTGATACGCACTGGAGTTGATACGGAAGCTTCCTAACAAGCCAAGTTTCTGGCAGATGCATTTTGTATCTTTCGGAATACAGTGAATTAGAAACTAATGAGAGTCATTTACGAATTACATTTTAAAGAACTGAAATTATAATATTGTATATGTTATTTTATTCGGAAGATTTTTTTTTAGCTTTCCAGTTTTTTCTTCTAGAGGGAAAAAGGTTTGGGATTAAATAAAAATTGCGTAAAAATAAACGGTTCTTGTGGTCATAATGCCCTAGTGACCAGCTGCACAATCCGCCTAAGCTAACATTGTTTTCCTACTGTGTAAACGGAACCCACTGTTTAACGTGAAATCTGTACCATAAGCAACTAGCAATGTTTTTCCAAAGGTAAAGCGGAGTTTTATTTTGACCCAGTCGACAATTGGATTAAAAGCGAGGACCTCCAGTCACTCATATTAACCAACTGAGACACCAGACCGCTAAAGTAAATTCGCATGTTCTTATTTGGTGACGGCGTTTAAATTTTCCGTACATTCTATCACTGTAATTTCTGGATCTGCAGTTCGATGTGGAACCCTTCATTTATTGGAGAGGTAATATGGTTTATAAAATTTTTGTCAGATCATTGCTTGGCATAGTTTGTGACCCACATTTTGGGTATCAGATATAGGAGCTGGAGGGAGAGCACAAGAAAACTGCTGGATTTGTTTGTGGAAATCGCCACAGAACGCAGTCAGTAATTGATATGATAAAGAAGCTACAGTGGAATTCAAATGAAGACAGGAGGATGGTCAAGAGAGTGCTGGCAGTGTACAAGTATATTGGTAATGAGGTTTGGAAAGCGATTGGTGGAAGAATTAATAATAACTCATGGTAGGGAAAAGATGACCATGACCACATGCTGGCACTCGATATCAGGCATAATGGAGTGGGAAAAAATTTTCTTTTGTAGGTGCAGTAGTTAGCTATTGTAATAAATTACCAAAGGAAGAGATGAATAATTTACCATAAACGCTGAAAGAGTTAAAATTCTTGAAGAGTAAAAAAAGATGGTGGAGGGAGATAGACTGAAAGGATATAATGAAATAATAATAGTAATAACAAAGGGATAAATAGATGACGAGGGACATTGCCACCGGGGTATACAATCCATCGCAATTAAATAAAATAATAATCCGAACTATGAAGCATCCTGTCATATTCATACCAACAAAGCAAAATTCTTTGCCACACTGGTATTAGAACACAGAATGCTACATTTTCGTGGTGAATGTTTTAACCACCGAGCTACCAAATCATTCAGAAAAAGTAAGTAAGTATTTTGATGGCTAAATTAAGCTAGTAATTACACCAAACTGATGTTTTACTCTGTCGCTGATGCCGAAGTAGTGTATCACGCCGCGAAGCATTACGTCTCAATGGATTTGTGGCTTACGATCCAGTGGGCGAGATTGTAACGGCACGATGATTTGTTGCGAATCTTGGCTGACGTGATCGCAGTTTATGAAGCGTGAAGCACACGATACCTCCATCATTTGTTTCGACAACCCCTGGTGAGCGTATACCGTTCCATATCGGTTCGCACACATGCAAAGTTATGATCACCGTTTCTTCACAGCACCAAGGCGTATACTTTCAGAACTACAGTGCTCCCCGAACCGACCATAAGAAATGTTATAATGGAATCGTAACTTACATATTCATTGAAGTAGTTTGTATTTATTTATTTCCCATAGGATTCATGCTACTTTTACGATATGAATTACCCTTGATTCTTTCGTCACGCGATTAGTAACACACCAAAGAATCAAATGTTAAAGAAATTCGGTGAAATTCAGATAAATATTTAGTATTAATTCCTGGGAATATATCCATTTCCGAATATACCCTGGCCTCAAGAACGAACTGATGGTCTGTTAGCTCAGTGAATTCAAAATTCAGGGTCCCAAGTCCAAATCGTTGTGGGGTTAGGAATTTTTAAGCGTTCTGACTGATCATATGAGATATTCCAGATGTTCCTTGGTTCGGATTTGTTGTTAGACTGCAAGTCCGAACACGACAGAGGCAGACTGTGCAGTAAATAGAACTCTGTCACCATGTCATAAGACGATACGAATTTACTTATGAACGAACTTTAGGCAGTTTTTCCTGACTCTCAGAGAATGTTCAAGGTAAAAAAAAGTAAAGTGCATGATGTCACTTTTGAAGTTAGTTCAGTGCATAAATATGATCCATATCAATGGAAAGATGGAGGAAGAAATAACTCGGAGAGTAAGGAAGAGCGGACATTTGTATCAGCAATAAAGGATGTAATCTGGAGGTGGAATATAGGGAAGAATGCCAAAATTCTTCTCTATAAAGTATGTTACCAGCCCACACTGACTTACCGTTCTGGAACATGGACTTGGACAAAAAGAGATATTAGCACATTTCTGAGAGGTATAGATAATGTCACGAGGAAAGAAAAAATTAGAAATGAAAACATCATGGAGAGACTACAAGTGGAAGCATTAGATGAAATGTTAAGTTGTTAAGTAGGAAAAGACTGCAGTGGTTGGGACATGTTACGAGGATGGAGGAGGAGAGGATGCCGAAAGTAGCACTGCTGAACAGCGGGAAGGGAAGGAGACCAGTTGGAAGATCTCGGGCAAGATGGATGGACAAAGAAGAAAGATGTAGAGCTTAAGGGAGTCATTTGGAGAAAAGTGATGGATGCAAAACCTTGGAAAGACCGACAGACTTGGAAGAGGATGTGCAGGATGACCCGTAAAAGCGGAAACATCTAATGATGATAATGATCTAGACTAGCCATCAGATAAAATTCTTTAATAATATTACGAACTACTCATTATGGGTTAGTTATTTAACTTACCATAATCATAAATAAAAATAAATAACATGTCATGTTATTTACTAGTTACTGGGTGACCGATCTTCGCTCAGCATCTTTCGATTTCTGTTCACTATACAAGATTTCGAGTAAAGTTTGATTAAAGTAAAAGGCTTGAAGGCATCCTAGACATTTTGAGGTGCACAGTTAACCAAGAGAAGCTTAACTAACATCAGTAGGCTTACTGGTACCTGAACCTTCTACGTAATGAGGTTAGAGCCGTTTTTGAGAAACCAGATACAAAAATTGCTCTTTCTTTTTTTTTTAAATCGTGTTAAAAACTTGAAAAGCAAATCGTTATCTACATATGAAATTTCATCCAAATCGCTAGATCCATTTGCAAGACCGCCTCATAAATGGCTTTCAAATAAAAATGCTATTATTGTGTTAAATAGATATCTCAATGCCAATCAGGTATTAATTAATGGTGCGAGATTTGTGGTAATTCAGGGGATTCTACGATAACCCTTGTTGAAGGATTGTCATGTAGCTCGACGAGAAAAATTGAAAGTAAAAAATATTTTTGTTTATATCTTACTTAGCTCTCGAAATATCGTATCTCAAAATTGACGTGGTTGGTTCAAATGCTACCTGAACCAGAAGATAAATTGCGCCATAGTCAAGTTTGATGAATTCGTATAAAACTCGTCGAGACAAATCGTAAATAAAGAATTTATTTTTCTGATATCTCAAGTGAAGAAGTTAGGATTAGATCCGGCCTGGACCAGAACAAAAATTCAACAAAAACCACCACTATGTATATACGGTGGAAATGTACATTCAATGTTTTATTTTGTTCCTAGTGGTTGTTGTTAGGTTGAAATACGGCTTAGACCAGAAGAAACATCGCCAATAGCACAAGGAACTATACCTATAACTGATCTTTGACATGCTATATCTCGAAAACCAAGAACATTTATTCCTTATTTTCGATATGTTTCGTCGAATTCTATAAGAATTCATCATCAGATTGTGACGTCTCGGTAATGATAGAACATCATCAGCGCTAAATTCATTCACTCCGAAAACACTATTCTCATACCTCGCGTGGTAGTATTTACGGTCAAAAAGTAAACCATGATTACTTTATAACTGGTACCGATAATATTATTTTCAAAGAAGTTGCTGTAAAGTATCACCTCTGACAAAACCAATGATAAATTCCTTTTTAAATGTTTTAAAATTAAACTTGCAGTGCTAATATTTCCACGGGTCAGCGAGTATACAAGAACTGTTCGTTTAAATATTCTTTGAAATCAAAGAAACTATTTGTAGGCTTTTTGGTACCTGAATTGTCTACGAGATGGCGCTAGTGCAGTTTTCGAGATACCGAGTGAAAAAATCTTTCGTTTTTTGTAAACTCGCTTTTTTGTAGGGGAGACAACTATTTAGGTAATCTTAGAAGTCAAAACGTTATCTAAATATCATTTCATCCAAATCGTTATAGCTGTTTCCGAGATCCGAAATATATATATACAAGAATTGCTTGTTTAAAGATATAAGATATGAGCGGGTAACCAAAAACAAACTACTGGCAGAGCATCCATAGTGCGTGGTTCTCCCACCTGGGAAAGGTAAAGCTATGTCTCCTCCTGACCCAAGACTCTTTGTGAATAGGTAAAGGTCGCGGGTCTTCTGCAGTTGTTGCCGTTTTCCTTAGGATTCGCAGAGGTAGAGCTCCGCATTTCCATTCACAACCGTTGGAACTAGAACAATGCGACGGGGTCAGTGCCACGCTCCGGCAATTCTTTACCTACCCGCGGTACTTATTGGATGGCATGTTGAGTGGGCCTAGGGATCCGTTCCGGACGTTCAAGTTCGAAGAAAAATTCTCGGCTTCGATGGGGATCGAACCTCAGTCGCCCGGGCCTTTTTGTGAATAATTTCAACAAAAATATCATATTAGTAATTATGAATAATTTGGCTCCCTTTTCCTTCCTTATTTTAAAAGGGTGTGTTCTCAACTATCATTAATTACCAAATTCTGAGAGCAAATTTCTTTCACGGAATGAAATTGATTTTCAATTTGATTTAAAGTTGTCAAGTTTTTTAGATAATATTTTACTTTCTGTTTTAGGATGCTGAATAAGTTCCAAAGAATATTATGATGATTTGTGATCTTTGTTGATGCTATATTGTTAGTATTATAGCATTGAGACTGTATTAGATATATACGAAGCATTTACATTGTTCCTACTTCGTTTTTTTTTTTTTAACTTATGGCTTTACGCCTCGTCGACGTCGAGGTCATTAGAGGCGGGATGAGACTGGGGACAGTGAACGGAAAGGAATTCGACCATGGCCTTTTTGAAGGAAGCTTCCCGGCATTCGCCTGGAGTGATTTGTGGAAACCATGGAAAATCCAAATCTGGATGCCCGGACGGGGATTCGAACCGCCGTCCTCCCGAACGCGAGGCCAGAGCTTTAACCGCTCACCCACCACGCTCGGTCCCTACTTCGGGCCTGGCATTCGGGGGTACGCGTGTTCGACTTCCTATCCAGCTATCCAAATTTCCGTTGTCCATGGTTTCCAGAAATCATTCCAAGCGAATGGCGGGATGGTTAATTAAAAAAAGCCATGGCCCAATTCCTTCCCGTTCTTGCCCTCAAGCATTTCCCACCACTATTGACCTCGATGTATCAAGGCATACAGCCAGATGCAAAAAAAAAAAAGCCATAATCGAAACAAAACAAAACTTTCCAATTTCCTCATTTAATTACTATGTTAGTACTGTGTTGTCGTTATCACGTAAATGAGTAGGTGAGCGGACATTTGTATTGCACGCTTTGTAATGTGTGTGGGATACGAAACTAATGGATCCCTGCTGTGCTGACAGGTACAACTAGCTGATGGATGGCAACTGTACGCCAACACCCGTTAATTTACTTCCAAACGTGACCGACAAGCAAATTGATTCACTGCTCTCTTTTTCAGTGCCTTTCTGTTTTGAAAGTGGCTGTAGTAATTAGTATGTACTTCCTTACTATCCATCAACTCCGTATACTGATTTTATTTGAAGAAGCATTAGCCTTCAAAATTTACAGTGTAATAGATACGTACTTCGCAGTAAAAAATTACTGCATGGCTTAAGGAGGTAAATCATTCGCTGTAAGGCTAATTTTTGACAGAATTGGGTTAAAATAAAGGATTATGTTTTAATGGCAGTATGAAAATGCTAGTAAATACTCTGTAAGAGAAACTCTAAAAAATTGTTGGTGTGTATTACAATGTAGCGTTGTGATCAGTGACGGATCTACGAATTTTCCAAGCTGCCACTTGAAACATGGTTTTGCCGTTCCAGGGCAGCAGTGGAGCTCATGCATTTGCTATGATAACAACATTTCTCTAATTAATCGAACCGGTGATTGTTGTACCCAAGATTAACCTCTTAATTATCTGATTGGTTAATCTCGCACGTTTGCTCAGAACAAGCACGAAATCTCAGCTTTCAAATATCGAAAAATTTGGAGTTACATCTCTGTTGTACTTAGACAAGAAAATCAAATAACAAAGAGAACAACGATTCATCCTCCTCCAGAAAAGTTGATAATATCCTGTCCAGTTATCAGATAATTTTGTGAAACTGTTTAGAACTGACCCGAGCATCATCCTCCATTTTCACCTCTAAAATCGGCATTTGCAAATAGAATAAAGCAGTAAAAATTATTATAGTTTACACAACTTGCAGACAGACTACAATGGCTTCTCTAACCACTAAGTTTTTAATAGGCGTAAAACAGTAGCACTGTAACTATCTCACGATATGTTCCAAACTACTCATCTCTTACAAATTTTTATTACATGCTAAACATGCATGACTGAAAGAATAATGTTATATCAAAAAACTAATATACGAAAGCAATGTTAAGTTGTAGTCAAGATAATGCTCACCCCAGATAACTTGTAAGTATAATAATTCTTTCATGTTTTATGACCACCCAAGATTTATGGATATCTATTTATATGACAGATGGGTGTGACCATAACTCTCGAGTTAATTTACGGTACGCTTTCTGATGATTCAACGGATAAGGTGCTTGCCCTTAAAATTTGTGGCCCACAGTTCACTCTCCGGGGCGACGAGTAATTTTTACCGTACTTGTTGTGTATATGAATTACGTCATGACCCTTTGTGGTTCGGATACCGCATTAAGTAGCTGGTTCCAGAGAAAATGAACTGGCCGTCCTACCTCTGATAGACTGGATTAGTATGCCCCCTTTTGAAGGATCACACCGATCTTCGAATGGTGGACTAAATTAATTCACGTCTTTAGTATATAGGTTATATTGCCATAACCGGTATTAAAAAAAGGACGCCTTCGTAGAAATTCATGAAATTTTCCCTCGGTAATGTCATTCAGTTTTTAGTAGTTTAACAATAAAAGACAGGAGCTTATGTTTTTCGAACGCACTTGCACCGGATTTGCAGGTAGATGGCGCACCTGTTGCAGCAACCTGTTGCTCCACCCTACCGAACAGTTTTCTGTCTGCCGGAGACGGGATCAAAGAAATTAAGGAGCATTTCCTTGGTAACCTCATAGACCTTAACACTAATCTCCCAAACTCGGCGTGTGAGGTCTGGCACCCCGCCAGTTCTCGGGTCAAACACCGGCAGTCCAGCAGCACGCTGCCCCACATGGCCACTGGAGCGGCCACGCCCGAGATCGGCACGCGGGTCTCACAGACCGACCGCAGGCTTCGGGATCCACTCACTACAACACGTTACGCGTAACTTCCAAGTCTTAGTTCTAAGATGCTCCAAATATACTGGATGCCCAAACATGTTTACACCTATCTAGTATCTTGTTGCATCATGTTTTGAGTTGTCACTTTGCCTCGTTTCGTCGTGGCAATAATGAAACAGTTTTAGACCTATTTTTTGAAGACAGAATAGTGTTTAGAAATTCGCTTATATTCGATGCTGATGATTACAATGCTAAGAACTGCACACAAGTTCTCAAAAGGAATGAGGTATCTAAAGCAATGTTTTACACCACTGAAATGATCATTACACGGTAGGAGTTGGTGATTGAGCGCGTATGCTGTCGGAAATACCTGCCATTCTTATTAAATGCCACTTCTGAGAATGAATGAATATGGCCACCAACAGTTTTAACTTAACACAGATCGCCTTCATGTAAAGTTATTCAATAGGCCTATTGTTCGTATCTTCTCTAGATATTTTAGCAACTTTTCCGGCAGTTTCTTCTTCCTCATACTCCTCGCTTGTCAGTACTGTCATGGTCTACTCTTTTGTGTCATAATTCTCCTGAAATTAAACTATTTCTTATACTGTCTCCCTTGGTAAAGTTAAATTTTTTTGTTTTTGTTTTTTGCTTATGGCTTTACGCCTCGTTGACGTCGAGGCCATTAGAGGCGGTATAAAAGGATGGGGGGGGGGGCAAGGAACGGGAAGGAATTCGGTCCTGCCCTGTTTTTTAAAGGAAGCATCCTGGCATTCGCATGGAGAGATTTGGGGAAACCCAAATCTCGATGCCTGGACGGGGATTCGAACCCGCGTAAAAATTTTGTCCCTATTTGCTTGGCTCTTTCTTGCAACAATTTTCTTAATTTTTCATGTTCGTGCTGCATTATACATTACTTGGCACTAAATTGTTTAAGGTAACACTTTTATTCATTTCAAAAAAGTAACTTGAAGAAGACTTCTGTGTGTCTTCCATTCCCTTCTGTCAAACTTATGTGTTATTTGAAACGCCAACTAGTTTCCAGTTCTGAACCTTTTGGCTTCAACTTTAGTTCATGTTTCACACTTTCCCACTTCTCTCCAGCTACAAGGCCTGGTGGATGAGCGACAACATTCGGGGCGGGCCTTCAAAAGTACCTGACTTCAATTCCTGTTTGGCCTTCCATTTTTTCGGCGATGGATTCCCGAAATATTTCCTGCCGAATGTAAGGATAATTCCTTCTTAGAAGCAATGGAAGATTTCATTTCCTATCCTTGTCAAAATTCCTACCTGCACCCTAAATAACTTATGCTGACGAGCAGAAAAGCCATAATTTTTTTCAGCTAGGCTGCTTTAAAAACATTTGCAGTTATTCCTCTATATTTAGTGCAGAACCTCTTCGAATCATTCTATCATCTGAAAGAAATAAAGCTTTATATTACTTTTAACAAGCCTTGCAACCTCTTATATTGGGATTTCAGCTATCGTTAATACGAATAATGGTTTCAGTGCATCCCATTTCTTCAATCCTCACCGTATCTCTAACCACTCTATGCATCTGCTCGATGTATTTACACACTATTCGTTTCGCTAAATCTGTGTTTATAAAGACCTCTATCCGTCCCTCCTCTCAAACAATTATAGCATGAATCTTGATGTAAATGTAGCACCGAGCGTGGTAGGTGAGCAGTAACATTCTGGCCTCGCATTCTGGAGAACGCGGGTTCGAATACCCGTCCGGGCATTCAGATTTGATTTTCCATGGTTTCCCCAAATCAGTTAAGACGAGTTCCGGGATACTTCTTTCAAACTGCCATGGCCGAATTCCTTCTCATTCCTCGCCACCAGTTTTTCTCGTCTCTAATGACCTCAATGTCGACGAGACGTGTGGCCATAAGAAAAAATAGTAAAAGTAACTTCATTAATTGTTTTCCATTTTCATGATATTTTTCATGTACTTGAATGGGCGCTAATGTTTGATCCATAGACTTTCCTGCGCGGAAACCACCTTGTTTTTTTCTCGAGCAGCCCTCCATTTTTTTATTTTAGTAGATAATTTTTTTTATAAACTTGTGGGCAATATCTCATCTGAGTGATTCCTCAGTAATTACTACAATCTTTTCTTCCCCAGTTTTTGTTATCTTATTCGTATTAAATTCCATTCTGAATGCCCAGTACACCCACTCGATTTCAGATGCACTTGTTACTTCCACCATTTCTATAGAAATCTCATTTGCTCTTGGAGATTTTCATTTTTCACCCTGTGGAGCGCTTTTTTCATTTCCATCTTTTCTAAAAGGTGTTTATCAGGACTTCCTTAAAATTCTTTTTTTTCCCTTATTTATCCGTGTGGGGGATGTACTTTTATTATTTTTGTAAGTACCTTGTTCTCCGAAATCTTTGATGTTTGATTATTCTCTCGCCTCCTGTTTTATATTTACCCTAGTTATGAACCCAACACCATTTCTTCATCATCAGTATGGTTATAAATCTGGATTCCTTTTTCAGTCCCTTCTTCCGTATACTCATTCCTGACATTGGCGGTATCCTTCTATCCATTAAATATGTAATTTCCTCCACCCTCTGCGTCAATGATATTATGATTAAGCTGCCCACCGAAATTTAGAGATATAATTTTTTAATCATTAGAATAGTTTCTTTAAAACCTCGTACATAGAAAAAAGGTACTTTACAAAAATGCAGTATTAACTTTCTTCTACAGCTGTTCTGATCAAAAGTGTAAGCAATGTGAAGTTATAACGTAAAATGATAGTTGATTAAATAGACTACTAAAATAATGTATGTTTCCACATCTCTCATAGTTTCCTTCACGAGAAAAAATCAAAACTTACGCCGTCGTAAAACCGTCACAGGACTAGAAGAAAGGTTCTGAATAGTACTTGGCCCCACCGAGATTAGAGGTAGTAAAATATTTCTAGCATGCTGCTTTCAGTACGTGTGGTTAGTACTACGACCAGCGCCAGATTAAGGGAGGGGGCAAACCGGGACACTTGCCTCGGGCGGCAAATTGCAAATTTATGTAGGGGCCACATATATATTGTGGTGGGTACCTTGGTGGGCAAACCACGTTACAATTATCTTTCATACCTTTATGATTAATAATTGTGGATTTTTAATTTTAATTTTTATGAAGGAGTGAAAATTTACTAATTATGCAAGAATCTCGACGTTAGTTGGAATTTAGGAAAAATTGTCACAATATGACATTTATTTTCTTATCACTGGCGATTACAAGTCTGAGCGAATTTACCGTTAACATTAACACAAATTGGCAAAATCATAAAAGCAACGCTCAGAGTTACAATTAGCCGTCATGAGCAAGCAAACAATTGTATATTTACTTTTAAATATATCTCAGTATCAAAATGCAAGAAATAATGACAAATGGAAACAATAAAAAATACAAGTTATGACTACCTCAGACAAAGGTATCATGATACTGTGACTTTACAGTTAAAAAGGAAAATCATGGGCGCCAGAATGAACAATATATCATTCGAAAATAACTAGTTCTGGCAAATTATGCCGCTAGCTCAGGGGTTTTTACAATTACAAAGTGAGAACATGGACCTATCCTCTCAAAGTCGCTACGGGTTCTGTCTCACGGAATGCACAATCACATGGCTTGGTCGTAATCAATTACCATTGTAGTTCTGCATCTGATGTCTGTGATGAGTGTAGCGGACCCACGATATGTGAGATTATCTCACAAGTCGGCTACAGGCATCTCTGGTCTGGCAATGCGCATCATCGCATTACCGGCTGTGTTGCGGTGATACGCTCGCTCCAGCAAGACAAGCTGCAGTTAGCGAAAGAAGTCGACTTTCCAAGTCAACCTCAGACTGGTGCGATCGAAGTTAGAATGTCAGCTCCTCGCTCTTCGGTCCACGAGGAAACTTCTTGCTCCGCCCATTTGTAGTCTCGAAGCTCACATACAACAAAAATTCCCAGGATTTTGAGTTATACGCTCATTTTGATTGGACCTTCAGGTCGGCACCTAATGTCACGTGATATCCTCGATATGTGATTTGGCCAAAGAATCCAACAGAGGTCGGACATATTCGGCTAAGTTCGCCGGGGCGAGAGAACATTCGGGTTTCGGACGGCAGGCTTTTCCCGCTCGGTGAGTGACCCATCCCCAGGGAGCAGTGTGTGTGGTCCGGCAAAAACCCAAATCCGCGACGTCCCGTCGCCATGATCCGGAAAGACCAAGATTAGCTTCTAGCCTACATAGCTCAATAACTCTTTAATATTCGCTTTGCTACGATACACTGTATAAGTTCACCATTTCATTACAGTCCTCACTTGGAATCTTGCGTACTTTATAAATTACAACAAAAATCTATTCACGTGGTCGCCCAAGATTTATGTAAATTACTCTTATATTATTACATATATAATAAAAAATGCACCTTGTAACGTGGCGACAGCGCGGCTCGTTACAATATATATATATTTCCTTTTCTTTATTTAGCTTCACTACTACCCGGGTGGTGACAAGATAATGTTCGAAGAGGCGGCAATCTCACAGTTTTTGCCCCAGATCGAAAAATTCCCAGATCGGCCAGTGACTACGGCATTCTTTTTAAATAATAATATTTAAACTAAACGACCCGTGCGAAAATTTCGCGAATAAAATGCGATGAATAGTGAGGTTGAATGCTTGTAATATAATGAAAAGTAGAACCGTACTTTTGTAGCAATTGTTTTGTCTCTCTCTCTCTCTCTCTCTCTCTCTCTGTGTGTGTGTGTGTGTGTGTGTGTGTGTGTGTGTGTGTTTGTGTGTGTAATAGGTATACATCAAAATACTCGCAACATATTACGAAACAGTTAGGAAAATTTAAAACACTCTGTATTTATGACAAACTGTCACTGACCTTAGCAGAATAAATTAAACCTGAACAAAATGCACACAACGTATTAATATCTCTGAAATATTTGTTGCTGTGCGAGGAAAATAAATACCTGGTGACAGAAAAATGCGTAGTAAAAATACTAATAATTTGCCCTCTAAGGTCAGAATTTTGAAAAATTTCTTTCTTAAAATGTGGTAACGGAACCGAAGACATTAGAAAACCTCAATCTTTAAAATGATACATCGTTTATCAATTTTGTTTAATTGTTAAGGGAGATAAATGGCTCCAGATACAAAAAAATGCATTTTAGAAAAAATTGACATTTTTACCCTTTAAAGTTCAAATTACAAAAAATTCCTTTCTTAAAATATAATGTTACCACGGCGGTGACCTTATTCTTTTATATGATACCTCATTTATCTATATCTGTTAGATATTAAGGGAGATAAATCGCATCGTGACACAAAAATGCGTTATAGAAAAATTTATATTTCCCTTTATGGGATGAATTCATAAAACATTATTTTTTAAAATATGATGTCACAAAGCTGAAACATTACTCCTTATAATCATACTTCATTTATCGATTTGTTAGATATCCAGGGAGATAAATGGCTCGAGATACAAAAAACGCATTTTAGAAAAATTGACATTTTTTCCTTTTAAGGGTCGAATTACGAAACATTCCTTTCTTAAAATATAATGTTACCACGGCGGATACCTTATTCTATAAAACGATACCTCATTTATCTATATCTGTTAGATATTAAGGGAGATAAATCGTTCGTGACACAAAAATGCGTTATAGAAAAAATTATACTTTTTCCCTTTAAGGGTTGAATTCCAAAAACGTTCTTTCTTAAAATATGATGTCATAAGGCTGAGACAATATTTTTCATAATCTTACTTGATTTATCGATTTTGGATAGATATCCAGGGAGATAAGTGGCGCGAGACACAGAAAAACCTATTTTAGAAAAATTGACATTTTTGCCCTTTAAGTGTCGAATTTACGAAAAATTCCTTCCTTAAAATATAATGTTACCACGGCGGTGACCTTATTATTTAATATGATACCTCATTTATCTATATCTGTTAGTTATTAAGGGAGATAAATCGCTCGTGACACAAAAATACGTTATAGAAAAATTTATTACTTTTTCCCTTTATGGGATGAATTCAAAAAACATTCTTTCTTAAAATATGATGTCACAAAGCTGAGACAATACTCCTTATAATCCTACCTCATTTATCGATTTTGGTTAGATATCCAGGGAGAAAAATGGCTCGAGATACAAAAAACACATTTTAGAAAAATTGACATTATTGCCCTTTAAGGGTCGAATTACGAAAAATTCCTTTCTTGAAATATAATGTTACCACGGCGGAGACTTCAGTCTTTAATATGATACCTAATTTATCTATATCTGTTAGATGTTAAGGGAGACTAAATCGGCTCGTGACACAAAAACGAATTGCAAAAATATTGATACTTTTGCCCTTTAAGGGTCGAATTCCGCAAAATTTCCGTCTTAGTATATGACTTCACTAAAGCGGAGATCTTAATCTTTAAAATGATACTTCACTAAACGATTTCAGATAGGTATCAAGGGAGATAAATGATTCATAACACAGAAAACAGCATTTTAGAAATATTGACATTTTTGCCCTTTAAGGGTCTAATTCCGAAAACTTTATTTCTTAAAATATGATGTAACCAAAGTGGAGACCATATGCTTTAAAATGACAACTCATTCATTGATTTCGGTTAAGTATGAAGGAAGATACAGGCTTGTGACAAAAAAATACCTTATAGAAATAATATATACTAGACGACCCGTGCGAAAATTTCGCGAATAAAATACGATGAATAGTGAGGTTGAATATAATGTCACCAAGTTCAGTCATTACTCTTCATACTCCTACTTCATTTATCGATTTTGGTTAGAAATCCAGGGAGATAAATGGCTCGAAACACAAAAAACGTATTTTAGAAATAATTGACATTTTTGCGCTTTATGGGTCGAATTACGAAAAATTCCTTTCTTAGAATATAATGTTACCACGGCGGAAAACCTTAGTCTTTAATACGATACTGTCATTTATCTATATCGATTAGATATGAAGGGAAATATAAGGCTCGTGACACAAAAATACGTTGTAGAACAATTTATACTTTTTCCCTTTAATAGTTGAATTCCAAACACTTCTTTCTTAAAATATGATGTCAGCAAAGCTGAGACATTATTCCTCACAATCGTACTTGATTTATCGATTTTGGATAGATATCAAGGGAGATAAGTGGCTCGAGACACAAAAAACGCATTTTAGAAAAATTGACTTTTTTGCCTTTTATGGGTCGAATTACGAAAAATTCCTTTCTTAAAATATAATGTTACCACGGCGGAGACCTTATTCTTTAATATGATACCTCATTTATCTATATCGGTTAGATATCAAGGGAGATAAATCGCTCGTGACACAAAAATCGGTTATAGAAAAATTTATACTTTTTTCCTTTAACGGTTGAATTCCAAAAACATTCTTTCTTAAAATATGATGTCACAAAGCTGAGACATTACTCCTCATAATCCTACCTCATTTATCGAATTTTGGTTAGATATCCAGGGAGATAAATGGCTCGAGATAACAAAAAACGCATTTTAGAAAAGTGACATTTTTGTCCTATAAGGGTCGCATTACGAAAAATTCCTTTGTTAAAATATAATGTTACCATGACGGAGACCTTATTCTTTAATATGATACCTCATTTATCTATATCGGTTAGATATTAAGGGAGATAAATCGCTCGTGACACAAAAATGCAGTTATAGAAAAATTTATACTTTTTCCCTTTAAGGGTTGAATTCCAAACACATTCTTTCTTAAAATATGATGTCACAAAGCTGAGACATTACTCCTCATAATCCTACCTCATTTATCGATTTTTGGTTAGATATCCAGGGAGATAAATGGCTCGAGATACAAAAAACGCATTTTAGAAAAAAGTGACATTTTTGCCCTATAAGGGTCGAATTACGAAAAATTCCTTTCTTAAAATATAATGTTACCAATGGCGGAGACCTTACTATTTAATATGATACCTCATTTATCTATATCGGTTAGATATTAAGGGAGATAAATCGCTCGTGACACAAAAACGCATTGCAAAAATATTGATACTTTTGTCCTTTAAGGGTCGAATTCCGAAAACTTTCTGGCTTAATATATGACGTCACTAAAGCGGAGATCTTAATCTTTAAAACGATACTTCATAAAACGGTTTCAGATAGGTATCCAGGGAGATAACTGACTCGTAACACAGAAAACAGCATTTTAGATAAATTTACATTTTTGCCCTTTAAGGGTCGAATTCCGAAAACTTTCTTGCTTAAAATACGATTTAACCAAAGTGGAGACCATAAGCTTTAAAATGACACCTCATTCATTGATTTCGGTTAAGTATGAAGGAAGATATAGGCTTGTGACAAAAAAATACCTTATAGAAATAATATATATGATGATTTTGTATAACTTTATCATTCCAGCTCATTTAAAGCTGAATAATTTTAACCGCTGACAATAAATCTATCACAAAGCTAATTAATGCAATGATTCTCCGTTAAACACGTAATTTTTGTATACTGATTTCGGAAAACCATGGAAAATTTAAATCTGGATGGCCGAACAAAGGATTCAACCACCGTCCTCGTGAATTCTGACCAAAGCGTTAATCGCTTACACACCAGGTTCAGTCAAGTTTCTTTTGGATATTAAGATGTGTTTTATTTATCGTGCAATTTTTAAAATTTTCGACGGATGAACCCACTTTTATTTTCGTTAAATAATGTATTTTTGACGAAACAACTTTTGTTTCTACGTGACCATGTATTGACTGCCAGGGTATTAAGTACTTTTTGCATCGTTAGATTTATGTGGACCCGAGAACACTAGCTGCCTGATGATTTAGACAGCTAGTGTGAACGTGAAAAAAAGGGGGTAGTAACCCCATCATGAATAGAATGAAACTTCTGAGGTCTGCACCATTTAACACTAGAGGAGGAATGTAGCCATCCGTCTGCGAAATGTGCAACTTAGGTTATGTATGATAAATGTATTTTTCTTTATGACATGTTTAGTTTATGAGGCGGAGAACTGGGACTGTCCCACTATTCACCTAGATGATTGCGAGAATTTAAAAACAGCAAATACGACAAGCGATACGTGGACCAGGACTCGGACCTGGTCCCGCTGTACCTCCAGTGTGGAACCTTAACACGCGCAGTCACACTAAAGGATCGATATTGAATTCATTCTCCTTCTTCTTCACGAACTGTTCCGAACATTAGAGGTAGGCTGCCTTTAATGAATTTTAACTCATCATTGGCATCGTTAAATTTGGAGCTTTCCTGTATGACCGCTTGCCCTTCATGACGTCAAGCAATTATTAACCAGTGCCAGATTGTATTATGTACTAATAGAGGAAGTGAAGAGTTGCAATGTCTGTTTGGGAGAAGCGTATTTTTTGTATGTGAAATGTTTAGTTTAAAAGGCAGAGATTGGGGCCTAGTAATCGTAGTCAAGGCGTGGGGTTCGCGGATGCCAGGACTCGTATCCAGTCCAGTTGAACTTCCCTGGTCCAGTGTGTAACGCATCAGCGTACCAACCCACACTGGCTGGAAAACTGATATTGAGTTCTTTATTAAAGAAAAACTAGCTGACCCGGTCACGCGTTGCTGCGACTTAGTAATTATAGTACGTTAGATTAATGTTATTCTAAACTTCCTAGAGTAGTCAAATTAATATTCACTAATAAAGACAAAAACATTGTAGTCGATTTGGAAATTCAAATGTAATTGGTAAAGAGTTACGGAGAATTGAAATTAAGGACAAACGATCATAAAAAGAAAATTAATTTACATTTTATTACAAATTACTTAATTGAAATGATATAAAAATTGATATTTATAAAAAAAAATATTTTTTGTTTATTTATATAAACTGAAATTTTAGTTTTCTAAATGAGGCCTATGAAGTTGATTTTTAACAATTTTTAACAATTATTTTCATTATTTTAAATTATTAAAATTTATAATTTTAATTTATCTAAGCGCTAATTGGTGCACAATATTTTTAGTTAGTCTGTATTTTGCTAATACAAATAGATTTAATGGTTTCCCTACACTTGAGCAGGCGACAGATAGTTGCCCATGGGAGAAACACGTATTTTCCAAATCCAAGCAGCAAACGGACATTGTTTGGCCTTGTGACTTTATGTAATGTCATAGCGAAAGCCAAACGAATCGGAAATTGAAGCCTTTTAAATGGTATTGGAGATTCTGACGGTATCATTGAAATACGTGGCAACAGGACGATTTTTCCTTTAAACATTCCAGTTTAAAAACTCATTTGGAAAATTTATTGCTTCATTTTCATCTACAATAGTGTCTATTGATTTAAAAGACATCAGATCACCTGGCAACAACTTTTTAATTTCGTTGACAACAACATTTTTTGCTGCCAAAATAGCACGATTGCTGATCCAATTATGATCAAAGTTATTATTTCATATATCTAGGAACACACGCTGAGTTAGTTCATTTTTGAGTGAACAACAGTGCAGAATTTGTCTGGCAATTTGATGTATTGTGTATTTCGATGCAGTTCTATTTCACCTTTTCCAATATCCAACAATTGCTTACAAAATACTTGTGCCGACGGATCATTTTGCAACTGTACTCGCATGTTCATGTTCAATCAAAGTGTTTCGACATTCCGCCATAAAAACGATTGTTTAAACATGCGTTAATCACATCGGCAAAAGTAGAGCGAGGAATCACTGGTAATGCCTGTCGGAAGCCACCGGACAGTAGTAGGACAGTACCACCGAAAAGTTTATCGTTGCCTTTCAAATCTTGCACAGTTCTATGAAATGCATCGAGTGAATGTTTATGAGCCATAGTACACTCATCCCAAATTATAATTGAACTCTTTTGCAACACTGCAGCCATCTCACTTTTCTTTTTGATGTTTACACATTGCTTTTGGTTTGTTATGAATGTCTAGTGGCAGCTTAAATGCTGAAAGTGTGGTTCGCCCACCGTGTAACAAAGTGGCAGCAATGCCTGACGATGCAATTTTCTGTTGCGAACGTACCTTCACAATGATCAGCGATATTAAAAATGTCTTATCGGTGCCACCTGGCGCGTCCAAGAAAAAAAACCGCTTTGTTCAGCATCAACAGTCAGCATAATCCAAATATAAATATTTTTTTGTTCTGCTGTCAGTAATGGCTCATTATTCCTAATAATTGTCGGTCGATCAGGTGATGGCATACCATAATGATTAAGTGCAAATCTGAAATTAAAATACATAAATCTTCGATTAACATTAATGCTTCATTAATCTTCATACATCTCTGGTGTGATATCTAGATTTGGACATTGGTTTTTTTGTTTAACTCGGTGTAGTATATCTTCAGTCATACTGTTTGTATATTTTTCCCACAAACTCGAAGATTGTGTTGGATAACATGTTGTCAAAATAATTGCAAACAGTTTGACGAATACTATTCGGCGTGGCTGTCAACGCTGCATCAGCAAGTGTCAGTTCCCAAAGATTGTCGTCCACCAGCAACTGCAACTCGCGACATGCATCTTGACATGTATTGAACACTCGACATGTATTAAACACTCGACATGTATTGAACACTCGACCATTAACTGTTCGTAAAAATTCGAAAGATGCTGGTCCGGGAACATTCACCAATAACAAACGCTGAAAGAAGCATTCACGTTGTTTTGGATGCACTGTGTATAGTCGTCCTAATGTCTTTGCTTTGAATATGCCTGCGATCGAAGGATGCGGTTCTCCTTCTTTACGTGGCTGCCATTTTTTACCTAATTTGTTCCATGAAAAATAGCTGGAACATCGGTATATAATAATGTTTTGGCAAATTGGCGGAACACATCAGATTTTTGACACAATGTGATAAAATTCAGCTTGTGGTTTGTCGTTTTTGGTGGCTCAAGTACTTTTTAAAAATATTGTCTTTGGTGAAATATACACTTTGACCGTTTTCAAGATGCATTGCAAGATGCTGGATGGAAGGGTCTCTATCATGGATGCGATAACTAAAAATATGCCAGATAGCTTCGTTGCTGCTGATGTATCTACCTATTTGGTGTCGTGTTATTTCGTCATTTTTAATTACAGTTTGAATTTCAAATACGGCCAAATCACTGCCTTTATTAACATATTTGCAAACGTACTTACTGGATTTTACAGAATTGCAAAACTCGACATTAATATGAGCATTATACGTTTTTGAAAGCAATGGTGATTATGGTACCACCCATTGATTGTCAATTTCAACTTGGTTTCTAGAATTTGAAATTCTCATTGTAAATGTTTGGCCACCATTTTCAGCGTTTCTGCGGCGATACAACGGATAACCGTCGAAATCCGTAATAGTATCATTCGTATATTCCTTTGGAAAACGCTTCTTAAATCGGGGGGCGTAGAACTTCATTGAAGTAAGTTTTTTATTTGTTTCATTACCTGAAAAAATAATAAATTAAATAGTAAAAAAAAAAGAATAAGAAATCAATATAGTGGGCCCGCTATTATCCGGCCCCTGGTCGGAATACCGCGGGTCTACTGTACTAATAAAATAACGAATTAAATAGTTGGATATTAAATTTACCAGCAACTGGATCACGCTGTTTGATGTTGATGTGATATTCATCCTGCCCTTGCCAGAATATCAGTGGGTGCTGGAGTGCGTCATACGAACGGTGTATATCCGAAATTATACTAACAGTGCTATCTTGACGTGTGATTTTAATCAACTGAGTCACCAACCATAAAAACTGCAACTTCATCTATGGTTGGCGCGTTGAACCTGTCAGCGTGTTCTCCTGATGGCAATTTGTCAGCTTTGATGACAATTTGATAGTTTTCATTTTTTAATTGTGGCGACACAATTGAATAAGTTGATTATTATTTTCCAAAAAAATTTCCAACAATACCACAGTTGCTCTATCTTCTGCTTGTTCGATAAAATTACACTGGCACCTAGTTTTCACGCGTTCCTCACAAGTTCCATTAGATTTGGAGAAACTTCGGGTCATCGTTTGGCATCGGTATTAACGACCCAATCTTATGGTACACCTGGCCTTGTATTTTGAATGTAGTTTCAAAATGACGTCCATTATGTGAGATCGCAAATTTTTGTTGCCCCAAAAGACGTCATCTGTAAGCAAGAATTGACTTTGCGTGTCTTGCGCAGAAACAATTTCTAATCGTTTGATTCGCCAGCAAGAAGTGATTGTAAATGTTCTGGCGAATTGGGAAGCGGTAATAATACAACTTTTCCTGATGCACAACACATGCTGGAGCCGGCCTCGGTAGCGTAGGGGCTAGAGTGCAAGCTCCGCGTGCCGAAGGCCGCCGGTTCGAATCCGGCCGTGGCCATGGATGTTAAGTGTTGTGTGTCTGTGTGAATGTCCTGTCCGTCCTGTGGCGTCTATACACTGAAAGCAATTATAATTACCTTGAGCTGGCTGTATGGCCTCCGTTGCCAAATGCCAAAAAAAAAAAAAAAACAACATGCCGGCTGCTTCGTTGCGGAATTTCAACGCCTGATAATATTGCCATATTTTGTTCATTGCACCGATTGCAATTTTAGAATGTGCAGAGTAATCAACGTCTGGTGCATATTGGAACGCAAGACGAACAGATGATACATGTGTTAAAGCACGGCTGATTTGCTGTCTCTCTCATTCTCTTTCTCTAAATGTAGCTATGTGCTGTTCTCGTGCCGCTCTTGTTCTCGATATATTCTGTCACAGACATTCATCACGCTGTTCTTGAGATTCTTGCATACGACGCTTAGCTGTCCTGATTCTTTTAACTTCTTTACTTGCTGCGATATGTGTTGCTGATTGATGAGCTCTCTCGTCGTGCGTCGTGCCTCTCTGCTACACGCATTGTCGAGGTTAGATTTTTTTGCGACATTTCACTGGAAAATATTTTGAATTACAACAAAAAGTGCCTTTCTGAAAGCCTTAAAATAAGACTCTATAATACAGTGGTGAAACCGGAATTTTTGGATCCATTGAAAAATACATTAAAATTTGAAGTTAAGAACTATTGAGAAAATATATAATAACATTGAAAAAATAACAAAAAAAGAAGAATGATATTTTTTCGATACATTTATAGCATGGATGACACCAGGCTTTCAAGAGGTTTAGAAAGATTTGAAACGAAATAATACCAGTGAACTGTATGGAAAGAAAATTTTTTCGATAGCAGACTTTGAATATGGCAGGATTCAAAGGTAGAGAGGAGTGCAATAATGAAGGAGTACTGGGGAGGAAGAAAGAAAAAACAACAGGAGAGGAATTGAAATTGATACGTTGTCTCTAGCTGACCATAACAAAAAGAAGAAGAAAAATGATAAGCTAGCGAGAAATACTTACACGATTCGAATTTATCGTAACGTTTTCTTCAATGTTATATTCATGTGTGTAATTACTTTGTCGTTGGGTATAATAACACACAAACGATGAACAACAATACAGTATAATTATTATTTCGTATCAGAAACATACAGTTACACAATTACAGTCATCAAATTATAATCGACCAGAACTTGGCCACTTCCAGTGCATTTTCTGAGGCATCATACAGTTCAGCTGCCGAGCAGGATGCTGGACACAGTCGACACTGTAGCATGTGCTGGACAGTCTGGTCCTCACCGCAGTCGCACTTGATATCACTGATCTCAGTATAGCCCCATCTTGCTAAATTCACTTTGGATCTGCCCACTCCTGATCTCAGTCTATTCAAAGATTTCCATGTCAACCATCCCTTGTCATAACCAGGTGGCAAAGATTCAGACACTCTTCCCCAGCCATGCGGAAGGGGAGCCTTAGCTTCCCATAGTTGTAACCTGGCTTCTTCAGTTGTTGTTGTAAGTTCCTGAGATATTCTTAGGAAACTTTTCCTGGACTTAAGTCTTTGCCTGTGAGGGATATACCCATATAGTGGATGAGATTTTTCATGGTTCACTTTCCTCCTTTCCTTGTTCACTGCTATTTCCCTTCGAACAGAAGGTGGTGCTATTCCTGCGAGACGGTGGAGCCATTCGACTGGAGTTGGTTTTAAGCAGCCTGTTATGATTCTGCACGTGTCATTAAGTGCAATGTCTACTTGTTTGGCATGGGTTGAACTGTGCCATACGGGACAGGCGTACTCTGCAGCCGAATAACATAGTGCTAAGGCAGAAGTTCTAATTGTTTCAGGTTGGCTGCCCCACTGCGATCCAGCCAGTTTTCTTATGAGATTGTTCCTACTGGCAACTTTCAGCTTGGAGTTCATGCAATGTTTCCTGAATGTAAGTGATCTGTCAAGGGTCACTCCTAGATATTTTGGAGTATCACAGTGTTCTAGTTCGACCCCCGACCATGTTACCTTTAACCTACGATTTGCTTCTTTATTCCTTAGATGAAAAGCACATACTTGTGTCTTCGTAGGATTTGGTTTAAGCTGGTTCGTGCTATAATACCTTGACAAATCTTCCAGAGCATTGGTAAGGGTGCTCTCCACTGATTCAAAGTCTTTGCTCTGTGAGACCAGAGCAAGATCATCAGCATACACGAAACTCCTGCATTTGCGTGGTATAGGCTGATCATTGGTATATATGTTAAACAATAATGGGGCTAGCACACTTCCTTCGGGTAGACCATTCTTCTGTGGCCTCCAACGGCTACGCTGACCTTGGAAGTCAACAAAGAATCTGCGGTTCTGCAGAAGAGTAGCAATGAACTTACTAAGAATAAAATTCCTGGTCAGATTGTAGAACTTGACTAGTAGTAGCTGATGGTTGACGGTGTCATACGCTGCTGACAAATCAACAAATACCACCCCTGTTACCTTACGAGCTTCAAATCCATCTTCTATAAACTGCGTGAGGTTTAGTAGTTGTGCTGTGCAATTTTTACCCGGGCGGAATCCAGCTTGTTCAGGAATAAGCAAAGGATCAACTACAGGCAACAGCCGGTTTAAGATCATTCTTTCAAGCAGTTTGTAGAGGTGACATAAAAGTGCAACAGGTCTAAAATTCTTTGGACTGTTTCCTTCTTTGCCAGGTTTAAGCAAGGCGATCACTCGGCTCTTCCGCCATATCTTTGGAATTTGACATTTACTCATACAGTTGTTAAAGAGCTGAAGCATCCACTTCTTTGTTGTTAGACCAAAGTGCTTAATTTGTTCTGTCCTAATGTCATCCAGGCCTGCTGATTTTCCATTTTTGCAATTTCTTATAGCCTCATCCAATTCTTCCATGCTGAATGGTATTGTGAGGTCATTATTCTCCTCTTGGCCTTCTTTCCGCAGTATGGGCATTTTGGACTTGTGATTAGCTTTGCCATTTAATAGCATTTGGTGTGCTATTTGGTTGGCGGTAACATTATAATGAGTTTTGGTCTTAGTTGGATCATTGTTTAGATGCTTCAGTAGTCTCCATGCTTTATGGCTGTCTCTTGCGAAATCTAAGTCTTCAACAGTTTTAATCCACTGATTCCGCTTTGTCTCTTTAATAACGGAAATGAGTTTGTTTCCTGCTTCCACTGTTGCTTCACCAAAAGGATCTTCTGTAAATAAATTGTTGTATTCTTTAAGTAGAGCAGCTTGTTCTGATGTGAGACCGGGGATGTAAGATGTCCGACAACCACGAGGGATAGACATTCTGGAACATCTCTTTACAGCCGTGGTGAAGATGTCATAGCATTCTGGTGTTGGTTCTATTGAAAGAACTTCGGAATCCAATAGTTCTGAGAATTCAGACCAATTTGCCTTTTTGAAGTTGTATCTTCTACGGAAAGGTACTTCCTGTGGTCTAACTGCGGCATATATTTGACACATTATTGGTCTATGCTGTGAGTTGGGTATTGGGGAACAGACAGATTTAATGCACTGGTGGCTAGTACTGCTACTACTGAATATGAGGTCAGGGTTGAAACCACGCCTCCACCGACCGCTGTTGAATGATGCAGGTAGTTTTGCATCATGGATTAGAGAGAGGTGATTTATTTCAGCCCATTCTTGTACAGCAGTTCCATTCTCATCTTCATGGTCATAGCCCCAAACATTGCTATGACTGTTGAAATCACCAATCACGATCTGTATGTCTTTATTATGGAAATTATGTGGTTTGTTGACAGTGAATACAGCACCAGGTGGTTTATAAAAAGACGAAATGGTACAGTTCGTCATTTCTAGAGTTAGAATTTCAATGTCATTTTGTTCCGTGAATGCAGTGGACATTACTTGTACATCTGGACGTACAAAGATTGCACTTCCGTATTGATTATGAGGTCTTTCTGTAGCGAGATGCATTCCTTTTATTTTTGGTCTACGCATTTCATAACCTCTGTGTGTTCCTGTACGCACAGTATATGGCACTGATATTGACTGCATAGGTCTTGTAGCAGTTCTTCCTTGGCTGGTGACATGCCTTCTATGTTAACAGAGATGATTGTTAATTGTGGCCCTGAAAAGGGCTTGGGTAGTAATGTTTCTGGTGTGAAAGGATTAGCCGTCAGGACATTTCGATTCATTCTCTGACGTTGCCCAGGGTACGCCTGATTGCTATTCTTCGCTTGGTCGCTTAACATTGCAATCTTCTAGGAGGCTCCTTTCATGTACAGTATAATTATAACACAATACACAGCACAATTAAAATTGAATAAACTCACACATATGGCGTGAAATAGACTGAAGCATAAATAAATCGAAATACAACGCCATCTACTTGATGGTTCGATAAATTAACACACCGCCATCTGTTAGGAATAAACTGTAGCATAAATAAATTGAAACAGAACGTGATCTACTGGATGATTACCCAACCTAGATAACCAAGTGTTTTATCGATAAGTCAACACATCGCCATCTGTTAAAAACTTATGGAACTATAATAATAATTTCGTGTGGTCGTAATGACCTGGTGACATGGTTTCTACTGGCTGGGCATTCTGCCCCTGTCGTAGCCGCCTTTACCTAGCCCGCCCATCCTGCTTGGTACAGGGGACCTACATTTTAACGTCTAATCCGAACCACAGTACCGTCCTAGCGTATTTCACCTTACACAGCAAGCTACGCCGGAGGTTAATGCCGGGTTAAGTGTCTATAAAAATCCCCACCGGGACAGGGATTCGAACCGGGAACCCTTCCATTTCCAGTCAGACGCCCTAACCACTTAGCCAGCAGACCGCTTAGCCTTGGTGACTTACAGATAACTACAAACAATTGTCCTATGAAAAACATTTAATGAACATTTATTTCACAAATAATCAATATTGAGGTCTATAATCCAGATAAAAACTATCCTATCTTTTAAGTTGGACTAAATTACACACAGTAAGACAAATTTCATCTAAATTGGTTATGTAGTTTCGGAGTTCATCCCGGACGAACATCGTGACACGAGATTTTTATATATATAAAAATTATTTCAAATCTTTTTTTGATTGAGTATACTGCAAGCTAGGCTTACAGGTATGCTCTGATGCCTACGACTCAGGCGAAAAGCGGATTTGTCGTAAGGTACAGCCACTCCAGACCTGAGAACACTTGTTTTTCCAGATATTTCAATAGCGAGGGAATACGAGAGAATGTGGTTCAATTTTTTTTTTTTTTTTTTTATTTTTTTTTATTTTTTTTTTTTTTTTTACAGGGTTGCTCACTTTACAGGATGTTTCAAAAAAGAAAAATAGACTATCGGAGGTAGCAGTGTATCGGGATCTGCTGCAGTAGTTGCTGTCCAGATTTCTGTCAATAAGTAGGAGGCGAGATTGCATCACACTTGGTTATGCCGCTCAACAATGCAGTCTGTCCGATTGTGTTTACCACGGTAGCGTCTAACAGGTACGCGGCCATCACAACAAGTTGAAGCAGGACTCGCTTTAAAACACTACATATCGCTACAACACTGTGGCGGAAGCTGTTTTGTCAGTTACGGCCATGAGGACAAGATGGTGGTAATCCTTCGTTGTGGTAACATTGTGTGGTCTAGTACCAGCCCGTCACTGTGTACAGCTCTCTTCTATCCACTGGTTTCACACAAGCGTCACTGTCGTAGCAGCTGCCCTGTATGAGCACTAATGTCACGGTAAGACAACCCCGTTTGGCAGAGACCAATCATTCTGCCACGTTCAAATTCACTCACGTGCTGATATTGTACCCTTTGAAGTCGACAAGGCATAACAGTACTTATTTGCACGTTTGCACAACGTTTGACGGCACTGCACCGACCGAGCGTTGCGTAACACTGACCTGTCCGGTCACATAAAAGAGGGCGCTGCTGGGCCTACGTGTACGCCACCTCTCTGCAATCTTAATCACTTACTATGGATCCATTGTTCTATACCTACTCTTATTTCGGAGTGATTCAGACCATTCCATCTCGGTGTTGCAATTAGTGTATATCGTGGAAGGACAAAAATTCGCAGAAGAGGCGTTTAAAAAAATTACTACTTAATTGATTTTCCCAGCAAATATTATGCTATCTCAGAAACCGATAATAGTGTGTAGAAATTCTTTCTACAAATAGAATATTTCCGAGGAGATTTAAATACCAATATTTCAAGAAGAATAAAACAATTGTTACTCTTTGAAATTGAAAGGATTTTGCCATTTAATAATCTAGTGAAATCAAAATTCGATTAGTAAAAAAATTTCATGTTTAATTCCAGCCTCCAGGTGGCGTTTCATGGCGAAAAGATTACGTAGAAAGTTATAATCGATCATTTGAAAGCTCTGAGAAAACAACGTTTGTAAATATTAAGAATATCGTAGGAAAAGAAAGTGATTAAACAGAAAAAGTGACAAAAGAGCGAAAAGCTGTTCTTGACTATGCAGCGCTTTGATACTGTATTTCCTTTAATTAATTGAACATTCGTATAGGACAGCTCATAGAAACCGAAGATAATAGCGGTATGTGTTTAATCATTAATAATACCATAAATACGAAGAAACTGAGATTCATCGTCTGTATTTACATGCAGTAAAATTTTCACATCCCGATCCTTAAACTCAGTTTCTTTATAATTAAATTTTTTGCAAGCCAAAACTGATATATAATTTTGTTTACTGAATAAATAATTTTGAAGAATATATTACCAAATGAACGACACAAAGGTATTATGTTTGAGTATCCAAACTTTTCGGTGTATTGGCAGCGGATAGAAATAATATGCTAAAGTTTTTTTTTCTTAAAAATGTCATTCAGCTTTGTAGCGTTTCTTTTTCATTTTCCCTTGATTGTATTAGACTCTTCTAGTGCTATTGATGATCACAAGTGAAAAGACAACACAGGACGGACACATCAATTAATTAAAACCACCCACAGCCTGGGCCGGACTCGAGCCAACGACACCTGCAACATGAAGCTAGCTCGCTATCACCACGCTACCACAGCCGTCTGTGCTGATATTAAACAGTTTATAGATGTTTCATCACAAAGAAAGCTTAGTAACTTACAGTTACAGAACGTCAAGTAAGTGGGAGATTTTTTTAATTTCACCAAATTATTTTCTAAGATATTAAAAACAAACTAATATTTTATGAAGGCTACCGAAATTTCCTTTCAGAAATCATTTAAAATTTCTTTTATGGCATGATGATATTCAGGGAAAAAATTATCTTAAAATTAATTTTAATATTATTACCTTTCCTTGCCGAGCAAGGTGGTGTAACGGTTAGCGTTCTGGCCTCGCATTCGGGAGGACGCGGTTCGAATCCCCATCCGGGCATCCAGATTTGGGTTTTCCATGGTTTCCCCAAATCACTCCAGGTGAATGCCGGGATTCTTCCTTCTAAAGGCCATGGCCGAATTCCTTTCCATTCCTGGCCCCCTATCCTTTCCCGTTTCTGAATACCTCGCTGTTAAGAGACGTTAAGCAGTTAAAAAAAAAAAAAAAAAAAAAAAAAAAAAAAAAAAAAAAAAAAAAAAAAAAAAAAACTTTTCTTGGTGTTGCTTTAATGCGTAAAATTAATTTTAAACAAATATGATGCACGGTTAAGTACTACCTTCATTTCACTTCTGCTATAAACTGAAGCTAACTAATTAATGATCACATTTTCGAAATAAAACCAAAAAGTTTATTACACGCTGATATGCGAAGATGTTAACATCACTCGACGAGTATGGTAATCTCTTGTTGCATACAGATTTGTTTACTTTCATTTATTACATCACAACGTTGTTTACATTGTTGTCGTGCATATCCTTCAGTGCTGTTCACGGCACTGACTTGTCTCGAGTGCTTGTTTGTGGAAGGCTAGATGACCAATCCAATTCCATACGAAGAAGATAGTGATCGTGCTCTCCAGTAAGTTATGAATCGTTTTGCAGAACCTGTTGTCACACTAGTAGTACGACCTAAAGCACTGACTTGCTGGAGGAATATGTCACCCAGAGCATGGACAAATGGTACCACAGCCGGCTGGATGGTATCTCTGATTGCTTTACATACAAACCAGATGTCAAGACGCACTTTTAGAA
The DNA here is from genome assembly GCA_031002005.1 of Vandiemenella viatica. Taxonomy (NCBI): domain Eukaryota; kingdom Metazoa; phylum Arthropoda; class Insecta; order Orthoptera; family Morabidae; genus Vandiemenella; species Vandiemenella viatica. The sequence goes on from JARYHS010011408.1 coordinate 139,923,863, forward strand.
TAACACCTCTCAAATCTTACTCCGTTATGTACTGTCTAGCGGGTGGCAACAAATATTAGAGTTTACTGCTGACTAAAATCTACGTCTGACACTTGTGCGGCAGTTACTGTTTCTCCTATCCGAGTACTTCTGATACTGAGGACATTATTCTACCATTCCTGTCTCCAGTTAACCATTCTTTACTGCATTACAGAAGCTTCTTGGCAATAAAAGAAGGTGAACAGCAAATATATTATTGGAACAAATGAATGCTATATAACTTTCAGGAGACGATTTCATACTGTTCTCTTGGCCGTCTAATATCAACAGGCTAATCTCATTATGGCTGCGGTTAAACTGTAGATAATCAATTCCTCTGGTAAAATACAACCGTCCAAACATTTAAATTTCCGTCCGTGATCTACAGCATCTCTTCCGAGAGTTTTCTTCTTCCGTATTTCTGTTATGTGATATCTGTAAAATAGAAGATCTAAATTTGTCTTCCACAAAGCAGCTTCCTCAATTTTTTCACGTCCTTATCTTTCTTTTTGCCTGTTAATATCCAAATCTCTTATTTTTGTTCCACTTTCATTTCAACTATTCTATTTTTATCAGATCCTGTGAAATAATAGACCTATGAAAAGGGTTACGTTTTTCATGTCTCGCGTGACATTCTACTCCTGCTCATCTTCTCATTTCATGTTTTCTCTGTTCATTTAACTTTTCACATACTTCTTCATAATTACGTTACTGAAATATTGAGACCTGAAAATGTTCTTGAATCATATTAACAATATTTCAATCAAAATCAAGTTTACCTTGGAATATTAAGAATCTGGTCAGTTGTCTTTTTTGAAGGTCGTAGTGAGAAAATGTAAAGGACTCATACCGAGATACATGGTGGGTAGGAAACAGACAGGTACAACGAAAATATGCAAGGATACCAACAGTGGCTAATACGAAAGTTATGAAGTCTAGGAGGGAACATCTAAGTCGCCTCTGTGACGAAATGATGATGAGATTTAAATGGCAGCCCGAGAACTGATATTTCAAAAGAGGAACACTAAAAAAAAAGTCTTTTACCATACGGAGAGAATTGGAACAAATGACACTAAGCTCCAATGTTAAATAGATCTGAAGAGAAAATAAGAATAACCAATGATCAGAGAGCTCTGTTGCAGCGTGGTGTTGCTTGTGATATTCTTCACGACTGCGGAAATGTTTCCATTACGAAATCTACAGGAGCCGTCATTGTAAAGCACGTCCTCTGTATAAAGTGCAAATAATCCGCAAAATAAGCCACTGGAGAACACCACCTGGAAGAAGCTCAAAAGATGACAAAATAAATTTGGAGGGGTAAAGAGGATACCTTGAGTACGATGAGGGTAATGCAACATGATATTTAGTTTCGAGTCAACGGTACACATAAAATATGCAAATATCTCCAAAATATACCGTTTAAAAGCTAGAACTATTTGACATGGAAAGATAGCGGGGCAGCAACTAGAGGGCTTCTTTTCGCATACAGAATCCCAGAAACGTTGACTCGCTCCTCTCTCAAGCCCATCTCTTTTGTTTTGTACTTTTCCATCGTGTGTCAGGTACAATCCTCTCACTTCCATTGATGATACCACTGATAAATAGTTCTCAGCGGCGTGGTAGCATGTCGAGCCAACTTCTGAGTGCCAGCGACAGCACGCGTGACGTAAAGGTAGATGGATTAACTGCGATCCACGTTTACGAATGAAAAGCTGTCACATTTGTATTGCTCGCTCGGACACTCACCCCTCATAGAGTGGGTTGGTCCATTCTTCATTCCGTAGCTATCTGAGAAAAAGCGTAATTATGGAGACGGATGATAGATCACTATAGGAATCGCCATACCTGCCCACAGAAGCCCCAGTTTACATCACTTCGGTAACATATTTTAATGGTCGCTGTAAAATTTCTTGTTACATTATCGAGGATCCTACGGTGGTAGAAATTTTTGACAATTTGCACTTGATCAGGGGAGATAGTATTTTACAGTTCCTAATCAGCATACAGTTCAGTAACTCCTAAGTTGAATCGTGTAAACTTTCTTCAGTACATATGGCAATAGAAACGTCTTCGGTTTTGACGTGAATACGTCTTCCCCGTTTGGTACTGTGAAGCAACCCAGAATTAGGAGAGAAATGAAAACCGTCTATTTTTAAACGCCTAGTACTCAAAAACTAAACAACGTAAGACAACAGGGTAAAATGTTTCGGAAGAGAAATCTCGAAAGCAAGTATTATATTGGCCAACATTTCTTCTGCTCTCCTTACGACGCGGAATTAGGACGCGATTGATCAGCTAACCAAACGGCGATAAGTATACACCGCATGTGCTTAGAGTAGACCCCGCTCGTTTGTAGCGTGACTTGAAACAAAATAATATCTTTTCGTATCATATAAACTACTGCGGACGATTTAAGACAATTTGCATGTCGATAAAAGTGAATTGTGATACTTTGAAAGTGAAAAAGTCAAAATAAAAAGTAAGAAAATGGAATCAGAAAAAGTGTAATTGAAGCAAACTCCGTTTGGATACGCACAGTGGTGTCGGCTTTAACCATCAAGCAAGTAAGAAAGCGGGCCTCGGCGCAGGAGTCGAAGAGCGTTGAGTCTATACACGTTGAATGTTCTTAGAGAGTTAAACCCGCTTGACGAAAATGTAAAACCGTTTACAGATCAATAAAAATATATTTCGAAAAATTATAATACTTTGAAAATAATAAATACTAAGAAAATTGAAGCAGAACCAGTGGAGCCCATGTAGGACTGAAGCAAGCTCCCTAGCTCCCTTATAAATACGGAGAAGGTCGGCTTTATAGATTCAGTAAGAAAGCCGAGCGAGAGAAATCCAAGCGGAAACATTTTTCTTTTTTACTGCTTTACGCCTCGTCGACGGCTAAGATCATTAAAGGCGGGATGGGACTGGGGAGAAGGAACGGGAAGGAATTCGGCCACGGCCTTTTTGAAAGAAGCATCCCGGCATTCGCCTGGAGTGATTTGGGGGACCATGGAAAACCCAAATCTGGATGCCCGGACGGAAAATCGAACCCGCGTCCTTCCGAATGCGAGGCCAGAACGCTAACCGTTCACCCACCACGCTCGTTGCGGAACCATGATTTTGGAGGATCACGAGTGCAGCGGAGGAAGTAGAACTTCTCCGACAGACGTCGACTGTCCATAGCAACACAATGATACCACATTCGATCAGCCTCCCTCCCCAACCTCCCCCCCCCTTCCCTCCTCTGTGAACATACCCTGAAACACGAGTTGTTGCAGTTAAGTCCTGCTTAGTAGTTTCTCTTGTGTACCTAAATAAAATATTTAATAGTTAAGCAGCT
>JARYHS010011408.1:139928214-139975815 GCA_031002005.1 Vandiemenella viatica
TTTTTCCCCCTTAGCGCCTAAGCCTTGTCGACATCAAGCGGAAAGGACTAGGAGCAAGAAACGGGTAGGATTCAGCATGGCCTTTTGAAGGAACCATCCTAGAATTCTACTGGAATCATTTCGGATAACCTGGAAAACCGAAATCCTGATGCCAGACGGGGATTCGAGCCCGCCTCCTCCCGTAGCGAGGCCAGAGCGTTACTGCTCACCCACAACACTCGGTATCTTACTTCGCATATACCGGAATGTTAGTTTAAGTGTCCACATACGTGAACGCGAAATTCAATACATAAGTTCCTAACTATGATCACAATAAAAAAAATAAGAATCACTTATTAAACTTGGAGGTAAGGGGGCTGAGCCAACGCTAAAAACGCGAAAACGATAACACAGTATTTCCGATGATGGAGAGTGATGGACTATGGCAAGGCTGACAAGTTGGAACGCCCACGCCACAATCCTACCGCGTTAATGATCTGAAATTGACGTTGACCGTTGGAGGAGAGAAGAATTCCACGAAAGAAAAAACGAATAACTTTTCCAACGTAATATCGTTGAAAATGGCGACAAAAAATAGCAGAAAATGTAATGATAACACTGGCACTACAGATGCGGATATTTTTGTTTTAGTAATTTTCTTGTTTTGATTCATTTATACTTTTGCAATTACAAACAAATTCTAGTTTTTGTAAGAAAAGAATTTTACGCCTTTTTTAAAGAAGACAATCTCAAATTAAAAACTTATGGCAATTGCCGTCTGAAGCACCATCCCGGCATTTCCCTGGAGTGATTTCAGGAAAACGTGGAAGACCGAAATCTGTATGTGTGGACGGGGATTTGAACCCTTCTCGTCCTGAATATCGACGCGAGCGTTACTGCGCTCGGTTTGAAGATAAGGGTTTGTGTGTTAAGGTTGCAGTACTGCTGGTTTGATGCAATCCTCCATCCCTGCAATACATTCTCAGGATTTCCTGTTCTCTTTTCGGTTTTTTTGGTTTTCTCACTCCAGCGTCTGTTAAAAAATAAACAAATGGTTGTAGACTCGAACTTCTGCGGCAAGAAATCGAAAAGTTACTGCTGTCCTGAAACAATTACTTAAAAAATCAAATTTTTAGCATAAGTAAATACATAAAATGTGTGAAAGTTATAAAAAGAAAATATCTGGTCATATCAATTGACAATAAGCTCAGTTGGTCAGTACATATAGGAGATTGTACGGAAAGGTTTCTATGCCCTACATCTACTGGACGAGGAGTGTAGGCCTACTTAATTTTTTTTTTAAAATAAAGGCGGCGGTTTTATCAATTAAATTTATAATAATTTGGTTTGGAAGGTAGTACTTTTTTCTCATAGAAGACTTTATAAATTAAAATGAATCGTCGGGGATTATAAATGAACGAATATGGAATAAATATATTTTAGGATTTTTATTTGATATCAAAAACATCAAAACGAATAAATTTATTAATTTAAATAAAGTCAACTTTTAACATATCACCGAAGGTGGTGGGTGAACGGTTAACGTTCTGGCCTCGCATTCGGGAGGACGCGGGTTCGAATCCCCGTCCGGGCATTCAGATTTGGGTTTTCCATGGTTTCCCTAAACCACACCAAGCGAGTGCCAGGATGCTTCCTTCAAAAAAAAGGCCAAGGCTGAATTCCATCCCGTTCCTTGTCCCCAGACCCATCTCGCCTCAAATGAACTTAGCTGTCGACGAGGCGTAAAACAATAAGAAAAAATTAACACGTATCACAGGAGGTTTAAAAACATGAGAATCTTGGCTCAATTTTCATTGACAGGGCATTTATGGGCATTCGGTTGCTGAGGTGAGTCGCATATTGACGAGTTTACCGCAATCATGGGAGGTGAGTTGCGTCATTTTAACATGTCTGCGACAAACGGCATTCTCTTGTGCCGGCAAGAGCAGTACATCCCTCTGCAGGGAGATGGAACATGGCTTGGTGTGGCCGTATGTATGCTTTCACTGCCCAGCTGATGTGTCCGGCTTCCTAATTCTGCCAGATAATCGTCGAGCAATGGAAGACGGAATGAATCTAATGGCATCTCCATGATACACCATCTCAGCCGGAATTGGGCAGGGGAAGGGGGGGGGGAGAGGGGATAGGAAATCTTGGCTAATGGCACTCTGACGCCGAAGGCTTACTATCTCCGACTGGACCAGATATAGCAGAAAATAAACATGTGTTACCGTGCACAAGAGTCACGTTGGTTTTTTTTTTTTTTTTTTTTTTTTTTTTTTGTAACAGTTTAACGTCCCTTTTCAACAACGTGGTCTTTAGAGACGGGAAAGGATGGGGGCAAGGAATGGGAAGGAATTCGGCCATGGCCTTTTGAAGGAAGCATCCCGGCATTCGCCTGGAGTGATTTGGGGAAACCATGGAAAACCCAAATCTGGATGCCCGGACGGGGATTCGAACCGCCGTCCTCCCGAATGCGAGGCCAGAACGCTATCCGTTACACCACCACGCTCGGTGTCACGTTGGTGATGGGCTGAAAACAGGTGAACTTTTTGGAGCGTCCGGAGAAAAACTCACTTCCCAAGAAACATGCCCCGAGCCCAAGTTTCTAATCTAACACGCATCAAAAGTCATTCCTAATACTATCGCACTGAATGGTCTCGTGTCCTTGGCTATCTTTCCCTGCCCCTCTTTAATAGGTTTTTACCGCCTGTAAACTTTTTCCTTATATGGAACCTGTGATCACAAATCAACTATACTCAGACATTTATAGCCCCTGTCCACCATACAGTGAAAGTGTTCTGCATGGAATTGCACTTTCAGATATCCCTTACATTCACACTTCAGTTAACATATCATACTTCCAACCATCAAAATTTTAAATAACACTATTAAATTTAATGACAATCGCCAATCCAAAGTTATTAATTTAATTGTAAAAATAATAATACTCAATGTTTCATAAAAATTTATTTTTAAAGGTTTTCTTCTGTCTTAAATAAACTTGAATGTGACATAGCTAATTAAAGTCCTGATTTTTTTCCTATTTGGTTATTTTGTCAAGCTTCTGCCATATGTAATTCGTCATTCTGAGTCTTATGCATAATATTCATGCATGTAGGTCAACGAATAAAACTATAATAACCGTCAGCGGTACAGAAATTTAATTTAATAAATTGATACGCACTGGAGTTGATACGGAAGCTTCCTAACAAGCCAAGTTTCTGGCAGATGCATTTTGTATCTTTCGGAATACAGTGAATTAGAAACTAATGAGAGTCATTTACGAATTACATTTTAAAGAACTGAAATTATAATATTGTATATGTTATTTTATTTTGAAGATTTTTTTTTAGCTTTCCAGTTTTTTCTTCTAGAGGGAAAAAGGTTTGGGATTAAATAAAAATTGCGTAAAAATAAACGTTTCGTGTGGTCATAATGCCCTAGTGACCAGCTGCACAATACGCCTAAGCTAACATTGTTTTCCTACTGTCTAAACGGAACTCACTGTTTAACGTGAAATCTGAACCATAAGCCACCAGCAATGTTTTTCCAAAGGTAAAGGTGAGTTTTATTTTGACCCAGTCGACAATTGTATTAAAAGCGGGGACCTCCAGTCACTCGTATTAACCAACTGAGACACCAGGCCGCTAAAGTAAATTCGTATATTCTTTTTTGGTGACGGCGTTTAAATTTTCCGTACATTCTATCACTGTAATTTCTGGATCTGCAGTTCGATGTGGAACCCTTCATTTATTGGAGAGGTAATATGGTTTACAAAATTTTTGTCAGATCATTGCTTGGCATAGTTTGTGACCCACATTTTGGGTATCAGATATAGGAGCTGGAGGGAGAGCACAAGAAAACTGCTGGATTTGTTTGTGGAAATCGCCACAGAACGCAGTCAGTAATTGATATGATAAAGAAGCTACAGTGGAATTCAAATGAAGACAGGAGGATGGTCAAGAGAGTGCTGGCAGTGTACAAGTATATTGGTAATGAGGTTTGGAAAGCGATTGGTGGAAGAATTAATAATAACTCATGGTAGGGAAAAGATGACCATGACCACATGCTGGCACTCGATATCAGGCATAATGGATTGGGAAAAAATTTTCTTTTGTAGGTGCAGTAGTTAGCTATTGTAATAAATTACCAAAGGAAGAGATGAATAATTTACCATAAACGCTGAAAGAGTTAAAATTCTTGAAGAGTAAAAAAAGATGGTGGAGGGAGATAGACTGAAAGGATATAATGAAATAATAATAGTAATAACAAAGGGGTAAATAGATGACGAGGGACATCGCCACCGGGGTATACAATCCATCGGAATTAAATAAAATAATAATCCGAACTATGAAGCATCCTGTCATATTCATACCAACAAAGCAAAATTCTTTGCCACACTGGTATTCGAACACAGAATGCTACATTTTCGTGGTGAATGTTTTAACCACCGAGCTACCAAATCATTCAGAAAAATGTAAGTAAGTATTTTGACTGCTAAATTAAGCTAGTAATTACACCAAACTGATGTTTTACTCTGTCGCTGATGCTGAAGTAGTGTATCACGCCGCGAAGCATTACGTCTCAATGGATTTGTGGCTTACGATCCAGTGGGCGAGATTGTAACGGCACGATGATTTGCTGCGAACCTTGGCTGACGTGATCGCAGTTTATGAAGCGTGAAGCACACGATACCTCCATCATTTGTTTCGACAACCCCTGGCGAGCGTACACCGTTCCATATCGGTTCGCACACATGCAAAGTTACGATCACTAATTCCTCACAGCACCAAGGCGTATACTTTCAGAACTACAGTGCTCCCCGAACCGACCATAAGAAATGTTATAATGGAATCGTAACTTACATATTAATTGATGTAGTTTATTTATTTCCCATAGGATTCATGCTACTTTTACGATATGAATTACCCTTGATTCTTTCGTCACGCGATTAGTAACACACCAAAGAATCAAATATTAAAGAAATTCGGTGAAATCTTATATATATATATATATATAAAAATAGACGTGTTTTTTCCTATATTTCACTTTTCAGCCACCACTACCTAGCACAGATCACTGATGTTTGTGGTTGGAAGTAGCATGGAGTTTCCTGTCGTGCACAACGTTGGCCGAATGCCGATAGCTGTGGGGATGTGGGAGATATAATGATTAAAGTTGGTCAGTGCAGGGCGTTTTCATATTTCGACCAAAAATTCGTATCTCCATATACTTCTCTTTCCTGCCACAACTACATAACATAGACCTTTGGTGTTTGTGTGTGGTAGTAGAATCGTCTTTTCTGTCATGCACTATGGCTGTTAGATGTCGGTAGCTATGGGGGTGTGGGAGAAATGGGGGTTGAAAGTGGTCGACCTGTGGCAATTTCATACTTCTGTCAAAGACAAAAGTGTCATGGTGTATCACTTTTCAGCGAAAACTATAGATCACAGATAACTGGCGTTTGTGTGTAGTAGTAGCACAGAGTCACCTTTCGATCACAACAGCGGCCGAATTTCAGAAATTGTGGTACTGTGGTAGATATGGTGGTTGTAAGTGGCCGACCAAGGATATTTTCGTATTTCGACTGTCTCCGCATATGTCACTTTTCTGCCACAACTACATAGCATAGAGCATTGGTGTTTTTGTTTGGTAGTAGAATCGTATCTCATGTAGTGCACTATGGTTGTTAGATTTCGGTAGCTATGGGGGTGTGGGAGATATGGGGTTTGAAAGTGGTCGTCCTGTGGCAATTTCATATTTCTGCCAAAGACAAAAGTGTCATTCATGGTGTATCACTTTTCAGCGAAAACTATAGATCACAGATCTCTGGCGTTTGTGATTGGTAGTAACACAGAGTCACCTTTCGATCACAACAGCGGCCGAATTTCAGAAACTGTGGTTGTGTGGGAGATATGATGGTTGTAAGTGGCCGACCAAGGATATTTTCGTATTTCGACGAAAGGCATTTGTCTCCGCAGATTTCACTTTTCTGCCACGACTACATAGCATAGAGCATTGGTGTTTATGTGTGGTAGTAGAATCGTGTCTGTTGTCGTGCACTATGGTTGTTAGATGTCTGTAGCTATGGGGTTGTGGAAGATATGGGGGATGAATATGGTCAACCTGCGGCAGTTTCATATTTCTGCCAAAGACGCATGTGTCATGGTGTATCACTTTTAAGTGAAAACTATCAATCGCAGATCACTGGCGTTTGTGTGTGGTAGTAACACAGAGTCTCCCATCGATCACAACGTTGGCCGAAATTCGGTAACTGTGGGAGTGTGTGAGATATGGTGTTTGAAATTGGTCGATCATGAATATTTTCGTATTTCATCCAAAGACTTGTGTGTATCCGTAAATTTTACTTTGCTGCCGGAACTACATAGCGCAGAAGACTGGTATTTGTGTGTGGTAATAGTATCGAGTATCCCATCGTGCACTATGGTGGTTAGATTTCTACAGCTGTCAATATAAATTCTTTACAATCACGAACCAAGTCGTGGGTACCAGCTATCATATTATAAATGTGGAAGTAAGTCTCTGTCTTTTTGTTACGTTTTGACGACTAAATGGCTATATGAATATGATGGAATTTAACAATGAAATATTGTAGGAAGGACACAGGACATTTTTTCGGTATGAATAACAGTTTTAGTCACTAAATTTTAAGAACTTATCGAATGATGAAAGACAGACAGATTCGTGTGTTAGTCTGTAATGTTACGTTGGTTGCTCAGTCGCGCAGTCTGTTAGTGTTTGATGTGTTAATAAATTTCGATAAGAAACAAAACTTATTATTTAGTATAGAAGTCAATTTGCTCTGCACTGTACTATTCATTTGTGTCTGTATAAGAGTTTCTGGCACCAATTTGTCTTCCTTTTTGACATGCCTTACGAACGTAAACCTGGCCTAAGTTTTTTTTTTTTTTTTTTTTTTTTTTTTTTTTTTTTTTTTTTTTTTTTTTTGTAACTGCTTTACGTCTCTTTTTAACATTGAGGTCTCTAGAGACGGGAAAGGATGGGGGGCAAGGATGGTGGCAAGGAATGGGAAGGAATTCGGCCATGGCCTTTTGAAGGAAGCATCCCGGCATTTGCCTCGAGTGATTTGGGGAAACCGTGGAAAACCCAAATCTGGATGCCCGGACGGGGATTCGAACCACCGTCCTCCCGAATGCGAGGCGAGAACGCTAACCATTACACCGCCCCGCTCGGTCTGGCCTAAGGTGCAGGTCTAGAAGACAATGCGCTGCTATTATATTATAAGATTCAGATGCTCATGTTGAAGAAAGAAGAAAAAACCAAGCTGAAATAAAGCTGCCATCAGTTAACCCCCCCCCCCCCCGCCCACACACACACACACACACACACACACATCCCCGCACCTTCGCTTACTTTTCTGTTTTTAAATATGTAGTAAATTGATTCTCTTCATGAGACAGATTAGACGATAGGATGATATAATGATGGCTTTCCATCATATTATGTCGACTCGGTGTTATTTGGGACAAATCTTACGTTACTAACAGTTTTCTATATCCAATTCTGGCAATGAAACTCCAAGTTCACGCGTACGAAGTCGCGGGTAACAGCTAGTTCTAATAAATATTTATTATTAATTCCTGGGAATATATCCATTTCCGAATACACCCTGGCCTCAAGAACGAACTGATGGTCTGTTAGCTCAGTGAATTCAAAATTCAAGGTCCCAGGTCCAAATCGTTGTGGGGATAGGAATTTTAAGCGTTCAGATTGATCATATGAGATACGCCAGATGTTTCTTGGTTCGGATTTGATGTTAGACTGCAAGTCCAAACACGACAGAGGCAGTAAATAGAAACTCTGTCACCATGCCATAAGACCATACGAATTTACTTAAGAACGAACTTTAGGCTTTTTTTCCTGACTCTCAGAGAATTTTTAAGGTGAAAAAAAGTGCAGTGCATGATTTCACTTTTGAAGTGAGAAACTTCAGTCGTTAGTTCAGTGCATAAATATGACCCATATCTATGGAAAGATGGAGGAAGAAATAAGTCAGAGAGTAAAGAAGAGCGGACATTTGTATCAGCAGATAAATGATGTAATCTGGAGGTGGAATATAGGGAAGGATGTCAAAATTCTGCTCTATATAGTATACTAGCTGACCCGGCGAACTCTGTTCCGCCTTGGAGGAAATATATAAGCAGATTTTTGATTTTATGAAGTTCAATTTTTTATTAGGAAATACAAATAAAAAAATTAAATATTTTAATGATTCTTTATTGTTCATGTATTTTGGTGCATAGGTTGCACTCTTCAGTTAAGTACCTTGTAATACACGACATTTTTTGTTTTATTATCAGGCGCGAGAACAAACAACGCAGATGGTCTTCCGACCCGTGAACATGCCACATATAATTGACCATTTCAAGGATTGGCCTTGTGATTTGTTAATGGTCATGGTGAATGCAAGACGAATCGGAAATTGAAGTCTTTTAAACTCAAACGGCATATCGGTTGGGATCATCGGGATCCTCGGAATGAGAACTTGCTCACCTTCGGAATTTCCTTTGAGTATCGTCGCGTAAATCACATTGTTCATCAATTTACTTACCACCAAACGCGTACCGTTGCACAGTTTTGGACTTTTGGTTGGTTTATGTTTCGAAGCATGATTACTACGGAGCCAACCTTTAGGCGTAAATTGTGGTAAACCAGGCACATCCAAGGAGTTTAAAAGTTCAATTGGATAGTTGGTGGCTTCATCTTAATTTGTTACACAGTCAGTAGATTTGAATGAATGCATTGTTCCAATGATCTCATTCTGAATTATGTAGTTTAGGTCATCTACAGCTGTCATTTGCGTTTTGTTATTCCAAGTCAGATGCGTTTTTCTTATACCACGTTTTATAGTGACTTATATTCTCTTTGACGTTTTGTTATTCCAAGTCAGATGCGTTTTATGTCACGTCACACGGGAACGCGATCGAACGGGATAAAAAAGTATCCTACGTCCGTCTCCTGGTTCTAAGCTACCTCCGTAGCAATTATCAGCCAAATCGGTACAACCGTTCTTGAGTTATAAATAGTGTAACTAACACGACTTTCTTTTATATATATAGATCACCAGCCCATACTGACTTATGGTTCTGAAACAAGGACATGGACAAAAAGAGAGATTGCAGTTGGCAGAGATGAGGTTCCTGAGAGGAATAGAGAATGTCACGAGGAAAGACAAAATTAGAAATGAAAACATCAGCGAGAGACTACAAGTGGAAGCAATAGAAGATATATTAAGGAGGAAAAGACTGCAGTGGTTTGGACATGTTATGAGGATGGAGAAGGAGAGGATGCCGAAAGTAGCACTGCTGAACAGCGGAAAGGGAAGGAGACCAGTTGGAAGACCTCGTGCAAGATGGATGGACCAAGTGAAGAAAGATGTAGAGGCTAAGGGAGTCGTTTGGAGGAAAGTGATGGAGGAAAAAACCGTGTAAAGACCGCCAGAGTTGGAAGAAGATGTGCAGGATGACCCGCAAAAGCGGAAACATCGAATGATGATGATGATTCTAGACTAGCCATCAAATAAAATTCTTTAATAATATTAGGAACTACTCATTATAGGTTAGTTATTTAACTTACCATAATCATAAATAAAAATAAATAAAATGTCATGTTAGTTACTATATGAGCGGGTAATCAAAAACAAACGACTGGCAGAGGATCCATAGTGCGTGGTTTTCCCACCAGGGGAACGTAAAGCTATGTCTCCTGACCCAAGATTCTTTATGAATGGGTAAAGATCGCGGGTCTTCTGCAGTTGGTTGCCATTTTACTTAGGATTCGCGGAGGTAGAGCTCAGAATTTTCATTCACAACCGTTGGAACTAGAACCATGCGACTGCCATTCACTACCTTCCCGAGGAGTTTCCTCCACGGCACTTTTTTTATTTTTTAACTGCTTAACGTCTTTTAACAGCGAGGTCATTAGAGACGGGAATGGATCGGGTGCAAGGAATGGGAAGGAATTCGGCCATAGCCTTTTGAAGGAGGCATCCCGGCATTTGCCTGTAGTGATTTGGGAAACCATGGAAAACCCAAATCTGGATGCCTGGACGGGGATTGGAACCGGCGTCCTTCCGAATGCGAGGCCAGAACGCTAACCGTTACACCACCACACTCGGTCCCACGGTACTCATAGGATAGCAAGCAGAGTGGGCCTGGGAAGCTGTTCCCGACGTTCAGCTTCGAGGAAAAATCCTCGGCTTCGATGGGGATCGAACCTCGATCTCCCAGGCCTGTTTGCGAATAATTTCAACAAAAATATCATACACCATATTAGTAATTACGAATAATTTTGCATCCTTTTCCTTTCTTACTTTAAAAAGGTGTATTATCTTTTCAAATATCATTAATTGCCAAATTCCAAGAGCAAACTTCTTTCATGGAATGAAATGTTTTTTCAATTTGATTTAAAGCTGTCAGTTTTTTTAGATAATATTTTGCTTTCTGTTTTTGGATGCTGAATTAGTTCCAGAGAATGTTATCCTGATTTGTGATCTTTGTTGTTGCTATATTAATTGCTAGTATTATAGCACTGAAACTGAAATGTTCAGGACTGTAGATTCTTCAGTCCTTGTCGCAGGTTAGAAACCTGTTGTATTCTTCTCAACTTGCAGGGCAGATATTTACTTACATCAAACGGAGAGGGTTCAGTTAATGGGTGAGAGTTATTTTTGTTTTTAAGTCTAAAACGATTCCACAAATGAGGTACCGAAAATGGTGGCTTACCGGAGACACCAGGGGCTTAAAAGAATGTTCCGTATCAGACCCGAACCGTGACGACCGAAATGAAGGTGATAGATTCCAGCGAAAAAGAAAATATAAATGCTACTCCAAAAGTTAAGTATGATCGATGTATTCAATTACGTATCAGAAAATAAATAACCGAAAGCAAAATACGCTAAAACAGCGCCATAAATTTTCAGAACCATTTGTAAAACATGAATAAACTTGCAAATTTACGTAATGCAACTAACTCAAAATCTGATTTAGATAATGGCAGGAACAATGCACCAATATCATACTATTGGCGCCAGTGGTTGGTGAGCCGGGTAGTTCACTCGGTAGAGCAACTGATTGCGGAGTGGACGGTCTGGGGTCAGTCCACTCTGAAGTCGAGGATTTTTTCTCTGAAGCTGAGCATCCACGAAGACTCCCCAGTACCTCTCAGCATGCAGTCAAATGAGTATCAAGAAGGGAGCTCAGAAGACTTCACCTCACTTTGGTGCTATATTATGAGCAAGATTACGGAGCTCTAGTTTTGTCAGTCCCACCGCAACGGCCTCAGAAATTTATTACGCTGCCAACGGCATTTGGTTAACTCTTTGATCATGCTGCACACAGTTCTGTGGCATTTTTGCTGGTACCGCTTAAACCTGTTTGGTTAATAACGACCAATCCTACTCGATTCGCGTACGTTAATATAGCGTCTCTTCAGCTTGTAGTAAATCCCTCACCATAATTGCCCTGTAAAACCCCGTGACAGACCGCTGTCCCAGGAAGACTCAAATGAGGTCCAACACGTCTTATTTCTTCATCTGTAAATCTGATCATTGGCTAAACATAATGTTTGTCTAATACCAGTATACCAATCCCAGTGATGTGATTACAGTTTCATTGGCCTCTCTGTGTATATGTAATATGCTTATCAGTTTGTGAATACTAATTTATTTTGGACTTAAGTGAAATTTTTTTTTTTTTTACGCCTCATCGACGGCTAAGGTCATTAGAGGCGGGATGGAACTGAGGACAAGGAACGGGAAGGAATTCGGCCACGGCCTTTTTGAAGGAAGCATCCCAGCATTCGCCTGGAGTGATTTGGGGAAACCATGGAAAACCCAAATCTGGATGCCCGGACAGGGATTCGAACCCGCGTCCTCCCGAATGCGAGACCAGAGCGCTAACCGCTCACCCCCCAGGCTCGGTAGTGAAACCTTAAGGCCACCAGGATATTTTAGCCTTAAAAACAAAGATGATGAGGTTAGACAAATGAGTATTCCTGCAATCCCATTGCTGTTATGGGGTGTAGGGAAAGATACCTTGAAGTTTTTCTGTAAATCACGCTCTGCCGTGCATATTTTTATAAAAATTACAATGTACGGTTGCGGTTGTAGCATAATTACGGAATTGTTCAATTAATTACTATAATCGTATTTTCCGAGCTATTTACCGGCCGGAACAGAGCTGTAAATTACAGACTATTAATGCAAATGCATCTATAATATCGTTGCGCTAATTATTACAATCGTAAAAGTACAGTATATCACATATATACAAAGCATTTACAGTGCTTGCGTTGTCCCCAGATTGGAAGATACGATCGTACTCAGTTTTTTTTTATTTATGGTTTTACGCCTCGTCAACGTCAAGGTCATTAGAGGAGGGATGGGACTGGGGACAAGGAACGGAAAGGAATTCGGCCATGGTCTTTTTGAAGGAAGCATCCCGGCATTCGCCTGGAGTGATTTGGGGAAACCAAGGAAAACCCAGTTCTGGATGTCCGGACGGGGATTCGAATCGGCATCCTCCCGAATGCGAGGCCAGAGCGTTAACCGCTCACCCACCACTCTCGGTCCCTACTTCGGACCTGGCATTCGGGGGTACGCGTGGTCGACTTCCTATTCAGCCATCCAAATTTCCGTTGTCCATGGTTTCCAGAAATCATTCCAAGCGAATGGCGGGATGGTTAATTAAAAAAAGCCATGGCCAAATTCCTTCCCGTTCTTGCCCTCAGGCCATTCCAACCACTATTGACCTCCATATATCAAGGCATACAGCCAGATGCAAAAAAAAGCGATAATCGAAACAAAACAAAACAAAACTTTCCAATTTCCACATTTAATTACTATGTTAGTACTGTGTTATCCTTATCACGTAAATGAGTAGGTGTGCGGACATTTATATTGCACGCTTTGTAATGTGTGTGGGATACGAAACTAATGGATCTCCTGCTGTGCTGACAGGTACAACTAGCTGATGGATGGCAACTGTACGCCAACACCCGTTAATTTACTTCCAAACGTGACCGACAAGCAAATTGATCCACTGCTCTCTTTTTTCAGTGCCTTTCTGTTTTGAAAGTGGCTGTAGTAATTAGTATGTACTTCCTTACTATCCATCAACTCCGTATACTGATTTTATTTGAAGAAGCATTAGCCTTCTAAATTTACAGTGTAATAGATACGTACTTCACAGTAAAAAATTACTGCACGGCTTACGGAGGTAAATCATTCGCTGTAAGGCTAATTTTTGACAGAATTGGTTTAAAATAAAGGATTATGTTTTAATGGTAGTATTAAAATGCTCGTAAATATTCTGTAGGAGAAACGCTAAAAAATTGTTAGTGTGTGTTATAATGTAGCGTTGTGGCCAGTGACGGATCTACGAATTTTCCGAGCCAAGCTGGGGCAAGAACTTTGAGATTGCCGCCCTGGACAGTAGAGCTATTTCGCCGCCACTTGAAACATGGTTTTGCCATCCCAGGGTAGCAGTGGAGCTCATGAATTGGCTATGATAACAACATTTCTGCAATTAATCGAACGGGTGATTGTTGTACCCAAGATTAACCTCCTAACCATCTGATTGGTTAATCTCGAACGTTTGCTCCGTACAAGCACGAAATCTCAGCTTTTAGATACCGAAATATTTGGAGTTACATCTCTGTTGTATTTAGACAAGAAAATCAAAGAACAAAGAGAACAACGATTCATCCTCCTCCAGAAAAGTTGATAATATCCTGTCCAATTATCAGATAATTTTTTGAAATTGTTTAGGACAGATTCAAGCATCATCCTCCGTTTTCAACCTCTAAAATTGACATTTGCAAATAGAATAAAGCAGTAAAAATTATTATAGTTTACACAACTTGCAGACAGACTACAATGGCTTCTCTAACCACTAAGTTTTTAATGGGCGTAAAACAGGAGCTCTGTAACTATCTCACGATATGTTCCAAATTACTCATCTCCTACAAATTTTTATTACATGCTAAACATGTATTTTCTGACTGGAACAATAATATTATATCAAAAAACTAATCTACCAAAGCGATGTTAAGTCGTAATCGAGATATGCTCACCCCAGACAACTTGTACTATAATAATTCTTTCAGGTTTTATGACCACTCAAGATTTATGGATATCTATATATATGACAGATGAGTGTGGCCATAACTCTCGAGTTAATTTACGGTATGCTTTCTGCTGATTCAGCGGATAAGGTGCTTGCCTTTAAAATATGTGGTCCACAGTTCGCTCTCCTGGACGACGAGTAATTTTTACCGTACTTGTTTGTTTATATGAGTTACGTCAGGACCCTTTGTGGTTGGGATACCACATTAATAACTCGTTCCAGAGAAAATGAACTGGCCGTCCTGCCTCTGATAGACTGGATTAGTATGCCTCCTTTTGAAGGATCAAACCGATCTTCGAATGGTGGACTAAATTAATTCACGTCTTTAGTATATAGGTTATATTGCCATAACCGGTATTAAAAAAAGGACGCCTTCGTAAAAATTCATGAAATTTTCCCTTGGTAATGTCATTCAGATCTTAGTAGTTTAACAATAAAAGATAGGAGCTTATGTTTTTCGAACACACTTGCACCAGATTTACAGGTAGGTAGCGCACCTGTTGCAGCAACCTGTTGCTCCACCCTACCGAACAGTTTTATGTCTGCCGGAGACGAGATCAAAGAAATTAAGGAGCATTTCCTTGGTAACCTCATAGACCTTAACACTAATCTCCGAAACTCGGCGTGTGAGGTCTGGCACCTCGCCAGTTCTCGGGTCAAACACCGGCAGTCCAGCAGCACGCTGCCCCACATGGCCACTGGAGCGGCCACGCCCGAGATCGGCACGCGGGTCTCACAGACCGACCGCAGGCTTCGGGATCCACTCACTACAACACGTTACGCGTAACTTACAAGTCTTAGTTCTAAGCTACTCCAAATATACTGGATGCCCAAACATGTTTACACCTATCTAGTATCTTGTTGCATCAAGTTTTGAGTTGTCACTTTGCCTCGTTTCGTCGTGGCAATAGTGAAACAGTTTTAGACCTATTTTTTGAATACAGAATAGTGTTTAGCAATTCACTTATATTCGATGGTGAGGATTACAGTGCTAAGAACTGGACTCAAGTTCTCATGAGGAATGAGATATCTAAAAAACTTTTTTACACCACTGAAATGATCATTACATGGCAGGAGTTGGTGATTGAACGGTTACACTGTCGGAAATACCTACCATTCATATTAAACGCCTTTTCTGAGAATGAATGAATATGGCAACCAACAGTTTTAACACAGACCGCCTTCATGTAAAGTTGTTCAATAGGCCAGTGTATCGTATCTTCTCTAGGTATTTTAGCAACTTTTTCGGCAGTTTCTTCTTCCTCATACTCCTTGCTTGTCAATACTGTCATGGTCTACTCTTTACTGTCATACGTCTCCCGAAAATATACTTCTTCTTATACTGTCTCCCTTGGTAACGTTTGATTTTTTTTGTTGTTTTTTTTTTTTTTTTGCTTATGGCTTTACGCCACGTTGACGTCGAGGTCATTAGAGGCGGGAAAGGATGGGGGGGGGACAAGTAACGGGAAGGAACTCGACCCTGATATTTTTTTTTAAGGAAGCATCCTGGCATTAGCCTGGAGTGATTTGGGGATTCGAACCAACGTAAAAATTTTGCACCTATTTGCTTGGTTCTTTCATGCAACATTTTTCTTCATTTTCCATGTTCTTGCTGCATTATACATTACTTGGCACTAAATTGTTTAAGGTAACACTTTTATCCATTTCAAAAAAGTAACTTGAAGAAGACTGTTCCCTACTTCTCTGTGTCTTCCATTCCCTTCTGTCAAACTTCTGTGTTATTTGAAACTCCAACTAGTTTCCAGTACTGTACCGTTTGGCTTCAACTTTAGTTCATGTTTCACACTTTCCTACTTATCTCCAGCTACAAGGCCTGGTGGATGAGCGACAACATTTGGGGCTGGCATTCGAAAGGACCTGGCTTCAGTTCCTGTTTTGACCTTCCATTTTTCGGTGTTAGATTCCCGAAATATTTCCTGACGAATGTAAGGATAATTCCTTCATAAAAGCAATAGAAGATTTCATTTCAGATCCTTGTCAAAATTCCTATCTGTACCCTAAATAACTCATTGCTGACGAACGGTAAAGCCATAATTTTTTTTCAGCTAGGCTGCTTTAAAAACATTTGCAATTATCTCACTATATTTAGTACATAACCTTTTCGAATAATTCTATCATCTGAAAGAAATAAAGCCTTATATTACTTTTAACAAGCCTTGCAACCCCTTCTATTGGGAATTCAGCTATCTTTAATAGGAATAATGGTTCCAGTGCATTCCTGTTCCTTCAATCCTCACCGTATTTCTAACTACTCCATTCATCTGCTGGATGTTTTTACACACTATTCCTTTCGCTAGATCTGCGATTATAAAGACCTCCATCCCCATGATTTTCCATGGTTTACCCAAATCAGTTCAGACGAATGCCGGGATACTTCTTTCAATTCCTTCTCATTCCTCGCCTCCAGTTTTTCTCGTCTCTAATGACCTCAACGTCGACGAGGAGTGTGGCCATAAGAAAAAAAAGTAAAAGTAACTTCATTAATTGTTTTCCATTTTCATGATATTTTTCATGTACTTGAATGGCCGCTAATGTTTGATCCACCGACTTTTCTGCGCAGAACCACCTTGTTCTTTTCTCCTGCAGCCCTCCATTTATTATTTTTGGTAGATAATATTTTTTTATACTTTTGGGCAGTATCTCATCTGAGTGATTCCTCTGTAATTACTACAATCCTTTCTTCCCCCGTTTTTGTTATCTTATTCGTCTTATATTCCATTCTGAATGCCCAGTACACTCGATTTCAGACGCACTTGTTACTTTCAGCATTTCCATAGAAATCTCATCTGCTCTTGGAGATTTTCGTTTTTTATCCTGTGGAGCGCTTTTTTCATTTCCATCTTTTCTAAAAGTGTTTATGAGCACTTCCTTAAAATTCTTTTTTTCCTCTGATTTCTTCGTGTGGGGGATGTACTTTTATTACTTTGATCAGTACCTTCCTCTCCGAAAATTTTGGTGTTGATTATTCTCTCGCCTCCTGTTTTATATTTACCCTAGTTATGAACGCAACACCGTTTCTTCAGCATCAGTATGGTATAAATCTGTATTATTTTTTTCGTCCCCTTCTTCCCTATACTCATTCCTGATGTTGGCGGTCTCCTTCTATACATTATACATGTAATTTCCTCCACCCTCCCCGTCAATGATATGATGGCTAAGCTGCCCACCGAAATTTAGAGATATAATCATTTAATCATTAGATTAGTTTCTTTAAAACCTCGTACACAGAAAAAAGGTACTTTAAAAATAAATGCGGTATTAACTTACTACTACAGCTTTTCTGATCAAAAGTGTAAACAATGTGAAGTTATTGACGTTAAATGATCGTTGAATACTAAAATACTGTATGTTTCATCCTCTCTCATAGTTTGCTTCACGAAAAAAAAAAAAAAAAAAAAAACTTACGTAGTCCTGAAACCGCCACAGGACTAGAAGAAAAATTCTGAATAGTACTTGGCTCCACCGAGATTAAAGGTAACAAATATTTCTAGCATGCTGCTTTCAGTACTTATGGTTAGTACTATGACCAGCGGCAGATTTAGAGAGGGGGGCAAAACAGGACACTTGCCTCGGGCGGCAAATTGCAAATTTATGTCGCGGCCACATATATATATTTCCTTTTCTTTTAGCTTCACTACTATCCGGGTAGTGACAAGATAATGTTCTAAGAGGGGCCAATCTCACTTTTTGCCCCAGGTCGATAAATTCCAAGATCTGCCAGTGACTACGGAATACTTTTTAAATAATAATATTTAAATTTTCAATAACTTTATCATTCCCGTTCATTCAAAGCTGAAAAATTTTAACCGCTGACAATAAATCTGTCACAAAGCTAATTAATGCAATGAATGTCCGTTAAACAATAATTTTTGTTTCTGGCATTACGCCTCATAGAAGACATTAGGTGCGGGAAATTATTTGGGTCAATAAACGGCAAGGAATTCAGCCATGGCATTTTTGAAAGAACCATCCAGGTATTCGCCTCGAGTGATTTGTGGAAACCATGGAAATATCGAATCTGAATTGCTGGATGGGGATTCGAACTCGCAATCTCCCGAATGCGAGGCCACAGCGTTATCGTTCATCCACCACGCTTGGTAAATGCTCTCCAGTGTTTGGATTGTGGGACGGCTTAATTTCGCCAATCACAGACATGAAAATAACGTAACTGACAAAAAACAATTATGAATTGTGATTTGAAGAAAGGTTTTATCGATGTGTTGTCAGAGTGTAGTGCAGTATGCTGTCATCAAAAATAACAACAACGTCGAAGCTAAATTCTCAACAAATCTAGAGGGACAACCGCAGCAAAATGGTTACTGAATGAATATCTAGGTTGTAGCTTTACTGAATATTCTCACTATACCAGACAATGACTGGAGCGAAACACCTGCCATCAATACGTTATATGCATTATTATTTGCAAGAAAAACAATGGTCAAACAATGGTCAAACATCTTGCACAAATGACCAACTAGTTTTATTAAAGCTTCAAAAATTTAACAATGCATTAATTTTGGTAATATGAAAAACAGGTAAAATGAAAAAATTATTCTTTTATTTTCAGTGAGGTAAAAGAAAATTGACTAATAACATCAATATTTCCAAAATATTTTCCATTTTGCGATTTCTTGAAATCATTTAGACTATTTTGAATTAAATGGGCGAGGAAGAATAAGTTAGCAGTGTAACACTAGATTTCTCCAAGGCATTTAACAAAGTGAGTCATAAAATAGTGGTAAATAGGACAAAAACCACTGGAATTAATTTTAAAAAAAATGAGGAATTCTTAAAAATAGAAAACACGGAGTTAGAGTAGGAAATGCAATTTCAAAAGTGGGGGAAGAGATAACGGTAGTGCCACAGTAGAGTGGATTGGGATCATTCCTTTTCATTATTCTAATGAATCTTTGTGTTGATGGTTTATTGGTGGTAGTTGTTTGCGGATGACACAATATCTTATATAATATGTTAATAACTGGAGAGTACTGTGAACATCTACAGGGCTATCGGGACGCGGTATACAGGCTATAGGTCAACGTGAAATAAAAATAAATGTGAAGAAGAGTCAACTTATTAAGGAATATTAATGTTTCTATGATTATAGGAAGGGGGAGGCATTGCATAATGAAGACGTTAAATGTAAACAGGTAGTAAACTCAACGTCAAGGACATTACAGTCGTAAATTGACGCAAAACACTAGAACGAATTCGGTCATGGCCCTGTTGAAGTAACCCTACCGACAGTCGTGTATACTGATTTCGGAAAACCATGGAAAATTTAAATCTGGATGGCCGCACAAAGGATTCAACCATCGTCTTCGTGAATTCTGGCCATAGCGTTAATCACTTACACACCAGGTTCGGTCAAGTTCCGTTTCGATATTAAGATGTGTTGTATTTATTGTGCAATTTTTAAAATTTTCGACGGATGAATCCACTTTTATTTTCGTTAAATAATATATTGTTGTCGAAACAACTTTTGTTTCTACGTGACCACGTATTAACTGCCAGGGTATTACGTACTTTTTGCATCGTTAAATTTATGTGGATCCGAGAATACTAGCTGCCTGATGATTTAGGCAGCTTAGTGTGAACGTGTAAAAAATGGGGGTGGGGTGGAAACTCCATCAGGACTAGAATGAAACTTCTTAGGTCTGGAGCATTTAACCATAGGGGAGGAATGCTGCTATCCGTCTGCGAAACGTGCAATTAGGTTATGTATGATAAATGTATTTTTGTTTATGACATGTTTAGTTTATGAGGAGGAGAACTGGGACTGTCCCACTATTCACCAAGATGATTGCGGGAAACTCTTTAAAAACAGCAAATACGACAAGCAGTACGTGTACCAGGACTCGGGCCTGGTCCCGTTGGACCTCCAGTGTGGAATCTTAACACGCGGTCACACTAGAGGGTCGATATGGAATTCATTCTCCTTCATGACCTGTTCCGAACAATAGAGGTAGGCTGCCTTTAATGAATTTTGACTCATCATTGGAATGGTTAAATTTGGAGCATTCCTGTATGGCCGCTTGCCCTTCATGACGTCAAGCAATTGTTACCCAGTGACAGGTTGTATTACGTACTAATGGAGGAAGTGAAAAGTTGCCATGTCTGTTTGGGAGAAGTGTATTTTTTGTATGTGAAATGTTTAGTTTAAAAGGCAGAGATTGGGCCCTAATAATCGTAGTAAAGGCGTGGAATTCGCGGAGACCAGGACTCGTGTCCAGTCCAGTTGAACTTCGCTGGTCCAGTGTGTAACGCATCAGAGCACCAACCCACACTGGCGGGAAAACTGATGTTGAGTTCCTTACTAAAGAAAAATTATTTCAAATCTTTTTTTGAATGAGTATACTGCAAGCTAAGCTTATAGGTATGCTGTGATGCCTACTACTCAGGCGAAAAGCGGATTTGTCATAAGGTGCAATCACTCCAGAAAACCTGTTCGCTCAGATATTTCAATAGCGAGGGAATACGAGAGAGTGTGGTTCATTTTTTTTAATTTTTTTTTTTTTTTACAGGATTGCTCGCTTTACAGGATTTTCTAAAAAGAAAAATAGACTATCGGAGGTAGCAGTGTATCGGGATCTGCTGCAGTAGTTGCTGTCCAGATTTCTGTCAATAAGTAGGAGGCGAGATTGCATCACACTTGGCTATGCCGCTCAACAATGCAGTCTGTCCGATTGTGTTTACCACGGTAGCGTCTAACAGGTACGCGGCCATCACTGTATAACAAGTTGAAGCAGGACTCGCTTTAAAACACTACATATCGCTACAACACTGTGGCGGAAGCTGTTTTGTCAGTTACGGCCATGAGGACAAGATGGTGGTAATCCTTCGTTGTGGTAGCATTGTGTGGTCTAGTACCAGCCCGTCACTGTGTACAGCTCTCTTCTATCCACTGGTTTCACACAAGCGTCACTGTCGTAGCAGCTGCCCTGTACGAGCACTAATGTCACGGTAAGACAACCCCGTTTGGCAGAGACCAATCATTCTTCCACGTTCAAATTCACTCACGTGCTGATATTGTACCCTTTGAAGTCGACAAGGCATAACAGTACTTATTTGCACGTTTGCACATCGTTTGACGGCACTGCACCGACCGAGCGTTGCGTAACACTGACCTGTCCGGTCACATAAAAGAGGGCGCTGCTGGGCCTACGTGCATGCCACCTCTCTGCAATCTTAATCACTTACTATGGATCAACTGTTCTATACCTACTCTTATTCTGGAGTGATTCAGACCATTCCATCTCAGTGTTGCAAAAATACGCAGAAGAGGATTTGCATTTTAAAAAATTACTACTTAACTGATTTTCCCAGCAAATATTATGTTATTTCAGAAACTGATAACAGTGTATAGAAATTCTTTCTACAAACAGAATATTTCCGAGGAGATTTAAATACCAATATTTCAAGGAGAATAAAACAATTGTTACTCTTTGAAATTGAATAATCTAGTGAAACCAAAATTCGATGAGTAAAAAAATTTCATATTTAATTCCAGCCTCCAGGTGTCGTTTCATGGTGAAAAAATTACGTATAAAGTTATAATGGATCATTTGAAAGCTCTGAGAAAACAACGTTTGTAAACAGGAAGAATATCTAGGCAAAGAAGGTGATCAAACAAAAAAAAAAGCAACAAAAGAGCGGAAAGCTGTTCTTGACTATGCAGCGCTTTGATACTTTATTTCCTTTAATTAATTGAACATTCGTAGAGGACAGCTCATAGAAACCGACGATAATAGCGGTATATGTTTAATAATTAATAATACTATAAATACGAAGAACTTGAAGTTCATCCTCTGTATTACATGCAGTAAAATTTTCATGTCCCCTGCCTTAAGCTCAGTTTCTTTATAAATCAATTTTTTGCAAGCAAAAACTGTTATATAATTTTGTTTACTGAATAAATAATTTTGAAGAATATATTACCAAATGAACGACACAAAGATATTACTGTTTGATTATCAAAACTTTACGGTGTATTGATAGCGGATAGAAATAATATGGTAATGTTCTTTTTTTTTCTTAAAAAATGTCATTCGGCTTTGTAGCGTTTCTTTCTCATTTTTCCTTGATTGTGTTAGACTCTTCTAGTGTTATTGATAATCACAAGTTAAAAGACAACACAGGACGGACACAACAATTAATTTAAACCACCCACAGCCTGGGCCGGACTCGAGCCAACGACACCTGCAACATCAAGCTAGCTCGCTAACACCGCGCTACCACAGCCGACTGTGCTGATGTTGAACAGTTTATAGATGTTTTATTATAAAGAAAGCTTAGTAACTTACAGTTACAGAACGTCAAGTAAGTGGGGGATTTTTTAATTTCACCAAATTATTTTCTAAGATATTAAAAACAAAGTAATGTTTTATGAATGTTACTGAAATTTCCTTTCAACAATCATTTAAAATTTGTTTTATGGCATGATGTCCACTTTCTTTTAATACATTCAGGGAAAAAATTTATCTTTAAATTAATTTTAATATTATTATCTTTTCTTACCGAGCATGGTGGTGTAATGGTTAGCGTTCTGGCCTCGCATTCGGGAGGACGGTTCGAATCCCCGTCCGGGCATCCAGATTTGGGTTTTCCATGATTTCCTCAAATCACTCCAGGTGAATGCCGGCATGCTTTCTTCAAAAGGCCATGACCGAATTCCTTCCCATTCCTAGCCTCCCCCCCCCCTATCCTTTCCCGTCTCTGAATACCTCGCTGTTAAGATACGTTAAGCAGTTAGAAAAAAACTTTTCTTGGTGTTGCTTTAATGCGTAAAATTAATTTTAAACAAATATGATGAACGGTTAAGTGCTACCTTCATTTCACTTCTGCTATAAACTGAAGCTAACTAATTAATGATCACATTTTCGAAATAAAATCAAAAAGTTTATTACACGCTGATATGCGAAGATGTTAACATCACTCGACGAGTATGGTAATCTCTTGTTGCATACAGATTTGTTTACTTTCATTTATTACATCACAACGTTGTTTACATTGTTGTCGTGCATATCCTTCAGTGCTGTTCACGGCACTGACTTGTCTCGAGTGCTTGTTTGTGGAAGGCTAGATGACCAATACAATTCCATACGAAGAAGATAGTGATCGTGCTCTCCAGTAAGTTATGAGTCGTTTTGCAGAACCTGTTGTCACACTAGTAGTACGACCTAAAGCACTGACTTGCTGGAGGAATATGTCACCCAGAGCATGGACAAATGGTACCACAGCCGGCTGGATGGTATCTCTGATTGCTTTACATACAAACCAGATGTCAAGACGCACTTTTAGAATAACACCTCTCAAATCTTACTCCGTTATGTACTGTCTAGCGGGTGGCAACAAATATTAGAGTTTACTGCTGACTATAATCTACGTCTGACACTTGTGCGACAGTTACTGTTTCTCCTACCCGAGTACTTCTGATACTGAGGACATTATTCTACCATTCCTGTCTCCAGTTAACCATTGTTTACTGCATTACAGAAGCTTCTTGGCAATAACAGAAGGTGAACAGCAAATATATTATTGGAACAAATGAATGCTATATAACTTTCAGGAGACGATTTCATACTGTTCTCTTGGCCGTCTAATATCAACAGGCTAATCTAATTATGGCTGCGGTTAAACCGTAGATAATCAATGCCTCTGGTAAAATACAACCGTCCAAACATTTAAATGTCCGTCCGTGATCTACAGCATCTCTTCCGAGAGTTGTCTTCTTCCGTACTTCTGTTATGTGATATCTGTAAAATAGGAGATCTAAATTTGTCTTCCACAAAGCAGCTTCCTCAATTTTTTCACGTCCTTATCTTTCTTTTTGCCTGTTAATATCCAAATCTCTTATTTTTGTTCCACTTTCATTTCAACTATTCTATTTTTATCAGATCCTGTGAAATAATAGACCTATGAAAAAGGTTACGTTTTTCATGTCTCGCGTGACATTCTACTCCTGCTCATCTTCTCATTTCATGTTTTCTCTGTTCATTTAACTTTTCACACACTTCTTCATAATTACGTTACTGAAATATTGAGACCTGAAAATGTTCTTGAATCATATTAACAATATTTCAATCAAAATCAAGTTTACCTTGGAATATTAAGAATCTGGTCAGTTGTCTTTTTTTCAAGGTCGTAGTGAGAAAATGTAAAGGACTCATACCGAGATACATGGTGGTTAGGAAACAGACAGGTACAACGAAAGTATGCAGGGATACCAACAGTGGCTAATACGAAAGTTATAAAGTCTAGGAGGGAACATCTAAGTCGCCTCTGTGACGAAATGATGATGAGATCTAAATGGCAGCCCGAGAACTGATAGTTCAAAAGAGGAACACTAAAAAAAAGTCTTTTACCATACGGAGAGAATTGGAACAAATGACACTAAGCTCCAATGTTCAATAGATCTGAAGAGAAAATAAGAATAACCAATGATCAGAGAGCTCTGTTGCAGCGTGGTGTTGCTTGTGATATTCTTCACGATTGCGGAAATGTTTCCATTACGAAATTTACCGGAGCCGTCATTCTAAACCACGTCCTCTGTATAAAGTGCAAATAATCCGCAAAATAAGCCACTGGAGAACACCATCTGGAAGAAGCTCAAAAGATGACAAAATAAATTTGGAGGGGTAAAGAGGATACCTTGAGTACGATGAGGGTAATGCAACATGATATTTAGTTTCGAGTCAACGGTACACATAAATATGCAAATATCTCCAAAATATACCATTTAAAAGCTAGAACTATTTGACATGGAAAGATAGTGGGGCAGCAACTAGAGAGCTTCTTTTCGCATACAGAATCCCAGAAACCTTGACTCGCTCCTCTCTCAAGCCCATCTCTTTTGTTTCGTACTTTTCCACCGTGTGTCAGGTACACTCCTCTCACTTACATTGATGATAATACTAATAAATAGTTCTCAGCGGCGTGGTAGCATGTCAGGCCCACTTTTGAGTGCCAGTGACAGCACACGTGACGTAAGGGTAGATGGATTAACTGCAACTGCGATACACATTTACCAATGAAAAGCTGTCACATAGGTATTTCTCGCTCGGCCACTCACCCCTCATATAAAAACCAAGCGTGGGTTGGTCCGTTCCTCATTACCTAGCTGAGAAAAAGCGTAATTATGGAGAGGATGATAGATCACTTTAGGAATCGCCATACCTGCCCACAGAAGCTCCAGTTCACATCACTTCGGTAACATATTTTAATGGTCGCAGTAAAATTGCTTGTTACATTATCGAGGAACCTGCGATGGTAAATTTTTTTGAAAATTTGCACTTGATCAGGAGAGATAGTATTTTACAGTTGCTAACCAGCATACAGTTCAATAACTCCTAAGTTGAATGGTATAAACTTTCTTCAGTACATATGGCTTATAGAAACGATTTCGGTTTTTGACGTGAATACGTCTTCCCCGTATGGAACTGGAAACAACCTAGAATTAGGAGAGACATGGAAACTGTCTATTTTTAAACGGCTAGTACTCTAAAACTACGCAAGGAAGGACAACAGGATAAATTATTTCGGAAGATAAAGCTCGAAAGCAAGTATTATATTGGCCAACATTTCTTCCGCTCTCCCTACGACGCGGAATTAGGACGCGATTGATCACCTAACAAAACGGCGATAAGTATATACCAAATGTGCTTGGAGTAGACCCCGCTCGTTTGTAGCGTGACTTGAAACAAAATAATATCATTTCGTATGATATAAACTACTGCGGACAATTTAAGACAATTTGCATATCGATAAATCGAATTGTGTTACTTTGAAAGTGAAAAATTCAAAGTACAAATTCAGGAAATGGAATCAGAAAAAGTGTAATATAGGTAAAATTGAAGCAAACTCCGTTTGGAAACGCACAGTGGTGTCGGCTTTAACCATCAAACAAGTAAGAAAGCAGGCCTTGGCGCAGGGGTCGAAGAGCGTTGAGTCTATACACGCTGAATGTTCTTAGAGAGTTAAACCCACTTGACGAAAATATAAAACCGTTTACAGATCAATAAAAATATATTTCGAAAAATTATAATACTTTGAAAATAATAAATATTAAGAAAATTGAAGCAGAACCAGTGGAGCTCATGTAGGACTGAAGCAAGCTCCCTTATAAATGCGGAGAAGGTCGGCTTTATAGATTGCGTAAGAAAGCCAAGCGAGAGAAATCCAAGCGGAAACATATTTTTTTTTACTGCTTTACGCCTCGTCGACTGCTATGATCATTAGAGGTGGGATGGGACTGGGGACAAGGAACGGGAAGGAATTCGGCCACGGCCTTCTTGAAGGAAGCATCCCGGCATTCGCCTGGAGTGATTTGGGGAACCATGGAAAACCCAAATCTGGATGCCCGGACGGGAATTCGAACCCGCGTCCTTCCGAATGCGAGGCCAGAACATTAACCGTTCACCCACCACGCTAGGTGCGGAACCATGATTCTGGAGGATCACGAGTGCAGGGGAGGAAGTAGAACTTCTCCGACAGACGTGGACTGCCCATAGGAACACAATGATACCACATTCGATCAGCCTCTCCCCCCAAATTCCCCCCCTTCCCCCCTCCCCCCCCCTCTGTGATCATACCCTGAAACACGAGTTGTTGCAGTTAAGTCCTGCTTAGTAGTTTCTCTTGTGTACCTAAATAAAATGTTTAGCTGTTGTTTTTGTTGTTGTTGTTGTTGTTGTTGTTGTTACTTTAGGTTGCGTCGACAGTGGGGTCATTAGAGCCCTAATTTAGCTGTTAAGCAGCTAGTAATAGTCCCTCTGGGAACCTAAACAGAATTTTAGGTTATGAAATATATTTTTTATTCCACTGGTTACGTTAAGACTTGCGGTAGTAGCTCCGAATACAATCTACGCCCAGATTCTTTTTCACTATTATTATTATTATTTTTATTTTAAAGGTAGAAGAGGATTGAGGCCAATGAACAGAAAGAAAATCGACCATGGCCTTTTGAAATAACCATTCCGGAATTTGCCTGGACTGATTTTGGAAAACAATGGAAAACCGAAACCTGGATTGGGATTTGAACCCGCATCCTCCAAAATGCGAGACTCGAGCGTTACCGCTCACCCACCGGGTCCGTTAATGATTTCGTTAAACCGTGTAAAATCGATACATGTGTGTGGCGACAATGGGGATCGAATCTTCATCAATCTGATTTCCATGCCAAAAAAGTTGTCACTCGCCCACCCAACTCTAAATCGTCTTCAATGGTCGACCTTTTCCTTATATTTTCAAATATAATCAATAACGTAACATACGTTGGTGTCAAGATTATATTTTTTGTGGGTTTTGACGATACTAACCTGCCTTCCTTGGACTGATCGTCTGTTAGTAATATTGGGTGTGTTAGGATGCAAATTGCAAAAATGAAATGCTTTGCTAGAATGTATGCCATAATACTTGTCAGAAAAGTGCACGGGCACATCGTAAGATGCAAAAGTGATGGTTATCCGAAGCACTGCTGACGTGTCTTTTCTTGCAGTATCTATGGCGAACCAGCTCTGCCAGCGGATTATCGGTCCGTCCATCTGCCTCCCACTCGCCGAGGGTGACAAATGGCTACCAGTCCAGTCGCAATGTCACGCTCGCCTGTCACGCCGTATCATCCACTCGATGATAAATTGGCTCTCAGCCACGATCTAATTAAGAGCACGGTGAACGGACAACTAAAGACACCCGAAAGGTCGTGGCTGAATGCGACCTTGGGGGTACAATGATCGCGAACCCTTTTGTGTACTAGCTCTGAGATCCGGGTTTTTCATCCGTTCGCGCCGTTATGCTTGATGGTCCTTCTGGACTAGTGCCTCTTTTTAGTTCTCCGCCCACAAGACAAACGTGCCGCATGGCATCAAGGACGAAAAAAAATCTATTTCGTCGAACTTTAATTGCAATTATAACTTGCATCCTTTTGTAACAACTTATGCAGGTGTTCTTAAATTTGATTTAAATCCATGATCGTTTTTTGAGAGTGCTTATTGTCAATGCTAACAAATAAAATATTTCTGTAATGGAGTGCTTTGTCACTAAACTTAAAGAGAACTCCCTCACGGTTACCTCATATAGCCTTACTTCCAAACTGAAGTTATCTATCGAGGAAAAAACTAACCAGTTCGGAAAAACAACAAACAGGTATCATTTAAATCACAAACACTGTCGAAAGGACTTAACCCAGATGTTTTATAACAAAATCCTACAGCCAATTAATCACAATATATTCAGAAAAATTATTTACATACCTGCAGAAAACTTGACTGTCAGTAACAACATCCTAAAAGCTAACATCACTGTAGTAGATATACTGCTGTGTGGCTGGCACGAAAAATATTTTCGCTTCATATATATTTCCGGAAATCTAATATGCCTTCGTTTGCTCAGAAAAAAAATAGAAATAAGTAAAGTAATAAATTCAGCCTTTATTCATCAAAAATGAAAAGAATAATGATCCTGAAGTTAATTCAGATGACCTCAGGGGCGGATCCAGGGGGGGGGGGCTAGGGGGCTCAAGCCCCCCCCAAGCGTATCTAGGTCCACCCCTGACATTGTAGTTTTGAGACCTTACGGATTTGAGGCTATAAATACTACCTTTTTTACGACTCAAGCACCCCCCAAAACAAAAATCCACTGAACGCAAGCCCTCTGAACCAAAATTTACTGAAGCCAAGCCCCCCCCAAAACCAAAGTCCGCTCAAGCCCCCCCCAAAACAAAATCCTGGATCCGCCCCTGGATGACTTATTCAATGAAAATGGAGATTTTGTGCTGTAAGTTACCTTGAACTATGAATGAGCATTGATAGTAATTAATTTCAAAACAATTAAGTCACACCGGAAAAGACAGATCCAGATTCAATAAGGAGCCATAATCTGTAAGATTTTGGAATTTAATCTTCACTATTACAGTCAATCTGTCTATAATAACATATTGTACCACAGTCAAACAGACTAAGACAAACAGAGAATCACATTTTAAAATTTGCCGAGAGTAGTTTAAAAGATTAAACATTTGGCTAAATACAAAAAAGATGAAATCTGAAAACGCAACTGTTACGCTCTCTTTATAGTTTCTTATGTGGAAGAACTGAAAAGTGTAACGTCAATAAACATCAGGATACGAACACGGTCTGTTTACTTTTATTGAGTATTTTAATGTGTGTGAGTTTTGGCGGGGTCTGTTTGATGCAGGTTTGTGCATCGCAGTTCTGGCTGTCAGACTACCAATCTACAGCTGCCATTGCCACTATAAATTATTCCAGTAGAGACAGCTGACTATAAATCGCGATAAACGCGACAGACCTTGATCGCGAGCGTGACCTGGCTACAATTTTTCACTGTGTCAAACTCTGTCGAACGCTTCAACACTTCGTTGTCAGTGGCTTCTTCTCCCCCCCCCCCCGCCCCTCCTCTTCAAATGATCCGACATTCCTAACTGTTATTTATTCTACAGGAACAGGATAAAGGAAATTATTACACAACCAGTCAGCTGCAATTCAACACGCTACAAAATTACGTTACTTCGATTTTAGGGATAGCATTAGAGTGTTACCGGAGGCAAAGAAGACTTTCAAAAAATCTGGGGGAGCATCTATTCAAGTTCATCCAGAGCGTTACAAGAACAGAAAAATGACTATGCTAATGGAAACAGCGCTATAGCATTAAACGGATTCCTGATAATACAGTGGGACAGAACTTTGATGGTTTCTCAAGAACAAATAGGGGAGAGCAGGGGAATGGGATCCGACGGGTAATAGGAGCCTATGCTGAATAATTTGAACATCGCGTGCTAGAAACCTGCGAGTTTCGTTGAAGACGACATTCTTCCTTATTACAAGGGGTAGCTCAGTTGCCCTACGTTTGCCAAACAGACGACACAGTGTGTTTTCGACTGTAATTTCTGCTGCTATTATCTTAAGCAGTTAAGTTTGCTATATTTCTTATAACATTAATTTAATATAATGTAATGGTTGCATGATTGCTGGAGTTTAACGGGCACTATGTAAAACTAGAGGGAAAAATTATATATATTTTTACTTTTTAACAAAAGTGTTAACACGTGGGGTAATGAGAGCAATGAGCAAGGGGATATTGGAGCTTAGCACTGATTACCCCATAATTTCCCTTACGCTAAAATTAGGCCACTAACCCCACAAAAAATGCTCGTAAAAAACAGCATTATGAGATTTTGACTGCTTCACCCTCAAGAAAATTCTATGAAGAAAAGGAAAAATTAAAGAAAAAGAAGAAAAAAGGCAATAATAGTGCGCCGAAGAAAAATCCACATTTCTTGCTGAACAAAAAGGAAAGTAACGGCGAATGGAAGGAGGGGTAGACCATCTAATTGGAGATCTAGGTCTACAAGCCGTTTGACACAATCTTCATAGGTTTTAATTAGCGATAAAAGGGATGGATGGTTCCTGTATAAAAATGGTTTGCTTGCTTCACTTCACAGAAATAGAATCAAATAACACTCTCATGCCTTTTGAAGTGTGTAGCACATCTGGACTATGCTGATTGTGAACATAAACCGTCCTTGATTTGTACATTTTGTGCTAACAAATAATAATGTATTTCTAATGTACAAAAAGTAAATGATCGATTTGTAGATCAGCAAGAGTGGAATTGTATTAATTTTCAATTTTGTCAAGAAAACTTAAGTCAGTCAGTATTGTAGACTATTTGGCTATAGCTCCCATTACCCAGTTGGCCGAGTCAATTGGGTTTTTCTTTATTTTCTCTTCAGTGAATTGACTATTTTCGTTTTGTTTTACATAGTCCATGTAGTAAACAAAATCTAATTTTTTTAAAAAAAGATGCAAAAAATCGTTTCTAAGCTACTGTAATGTCACTTTTTCCTTAGTAGGCTCCCATTCCCCGGTTCTACCCCTATATTATATTAATGCTATAAACTCCACAAAATGATTCTTCACCCCAAGTTATATTTTAAACTTATTTATTATTTCTAAAATGTGATTTTTAGTGGCAAACACTATTTCTACCTTCATATGTAACTAAAATATGTAAATAATGTACCATTTTTAAGATTAAGTTCTTCCTTCTGCTGAATTGTTAATTTGTTATTGCACGTGGTACTGTTTGTTTACAATTTGAAGATTTGCCCCTTGAATATATGGCACGGGTGACATGGCTTCTTATCAATGGATACACGATTTCATATTTCAATTAATACCCTACATATTTAAATTTCTGCACTAAACACTTCAACAAATTTAGAAATACACAAATTTTTTTGCAATAACACGTTTAATACTTTAAAATATTTATCTTTTCAACACATATTCTCTGACACAAGTTACTTTAATACGATTCAAATATCGTGTCACTGTATTATTACGATAATAAAAACTGTTTAAATAACTCCCAGATTATTAAATTTTAACGCTTTATTTCTTTTATTCGCAAGAATAACATAGAATAAAATATCATTTTTATTTACATAGACCCTTTCTCTGAAGTGAGGGCTTACCGGGAAAGAGGTGGGATTATGTGAATACAAAGGACTTTGTTCACATTAAAGCCATCAGCACCCAATATGGATCTGACTGAAATAACAGTTCAAATTTGCTGTAAACTTTAATAGTAAAATAAATAGAAGAAATTTCTGGATCTAAAATACGGTAATATAATAGCATCATCAGGACGCAAGGAAGATAGCATATAACACTAACCGATCAGGATAATATCGCGACGAAATAATCGATAAACCCGGAGAAACTCTAAAAAATGTTTGTAACTAATTAATATAGATTAAATGAGACCATGACGGATATTTTTTATAGATTAGGCTATGACAATTTTTACAAACGAAAGACGTTAATTCCGCGATAAGTTTCGAAATGATAGGCGATCCTCACCTTTTGATATCTGTATTTCAAAATAGTTTCCCGAAATTTGCTTATTGTTCTACGCCTCATCGAGGCCATTAGAAGATGGAACGACTGCGGGACAAGGAAAGGAATTCGGCCAAGGCCTTTTGAAGGAACCATCCCTGCGTCCGCCTGGCGTGATTTCGGGAAACCACGGAAAACATAAATCTGAATGGCCGGAAGGGATTTGAAGCCACGTCCTCCCGAATGCGAGGCAAGCATTACCACTCACCCACCAGGCTCGGTGTATTCAAAAATCACTGCAGGCAAACCTAAATGGTTTATTCAAAAGGCCATGCCCGATATCCTTACCATTCCCATGTCGAGCAGTAAAGAGTCCCACCCTACTAAAAGGCGTAATTTGGTTTTATCCTTCTCTTTGCAATATATATAATAATCTCGCACTTTATTCAAAATAATTACTAAATTCTTTTAATTTTCCCGCCACAGATTGCTTACTTTCGATACGTACTGTATATGTAAAATCATTATAATTACTGTAATTTTGTGTTGAAACTCTTTATTTCACCTCTCATTAATAATCAGGAGCTCACTGTTTTCAAAGGTTTCTGATCCCCTCATATTTTTTCAGATAAATACCTTCAACACAAAACGTGGCGTTCCGTAGAATGGTTGCTACGGTAGCAGTCTCTTAGACAGTCGGAACGGCATCAGTAACTAGGGTCAGATCAGTGAAATACGCACTATATTCAAATACAAACGGCTAGTTAAAACGGTGAAAACATTATTACCAAACCTCTGATTTTAACAGTCATATATTTTTTTAACAGAATATGAAAGTCCAAGACTAATAAGGAAATACTTGTACAATTTTTTTTATAAATTTAATTTTATCCTGTAGTAGATTTTTTTAACTGAATGAATCACCCCGAAAATGTCTGACAGTCACTGAAAAATGTAAAAACAATCTTAAAATTGCAAGTGTACACTGGTATTTGTTTTTCTACGCTCTTGTGCTTCATTTAGAAAACAGCGTTTCTTCATATTTTTACGCCACAATCCGGCTGCAAATCCGTGAAGATTATATTGCATTAAGGACTTGTCATATTTTTCCACAAAATAAAGGCTTCCTTGTCAAAAAGCCGCTAAAAATTGTGTTTTTATACATAGACATAGCTTTAATGTAGTATTTGTCACTGTTCAGGGGCTGTCCTGAGCGCTGTGCTCTTTTTATTTTTTGTGTCGTGTGTTGCAGGGCATCGAACTGCGTCCCCGGCTGAGCGGAGCAGGGCTGGCCCGCCAAGGACACCTGTAGCTCGCCAGGTAGCCGGGAGGGCGTTCACCCAGCTGCGTGTGGGCAGAGGACCCGAAAACTTATCACCTCGGCCGCGTACTGCGCAAAATACAAGTTGTTTGTGTACTGAAAACATGGAATTTGTAAAAATATGCTGAAACACTGTTGTGACATATAAATGCAACACCACCTTACTTTTGTTGACAAAACAACACTTACCACTTCTGCAATGAATATTGCGATTTTAAAGAACATTCATACAGGAATTTTACTGCATCTATCCCTTTCAGTTTGGTAGAAATCCTAAAAAAATATTAAGTGTAAAAATATACGAAAAGGGATCATTATTATCTAAGTTATCGTGAAAATACAAGGAATCCATCACAACTCGCAAAAAAAAAAAACCTTTGAAATATCGGAGCTAAGTTTATACGTGAATACAGTATTGCCATTGTACTATGTTTTATAGTACTGATACCTGCACCACCAGTAAATGGACAATATCTATCAATTTTATATGCAATAATTTTTTTTCCTCAGTGATATCAAATATATATATTATTTCCCTTCACATATGATTACACTTCATTTTATAGTTAAATCACGCAAATCCGAGATCAGAAACTTCAATCTTGGAGAAACAGACTCCAATAACTCTAGCAACCATCCATAGATGCTAAACTTACCGCCTGAAAATTCTTTCGCCAAAAATTTTATCTCAAATAGCATGGAAACTTAAAACATTGGAAATGTAAGATTGCAGTCATACAAGACAGAATTCATAACAATTTAGACTCATATAGAATGAGTAACCTAGAATAATCTACAAGTAAACACTTTATTTAGATAAAAAGTAGCAGATGGCGATACTGAGACTCTGAAAACATTCATCTAACAAGCTGAGATCAGATCGCACTGTTACGCAGTGGTAGCAAATTAACAAGGTTAAGGAACTTCTTGACCCGCAAGAAGGTTAACTAAATCTGCAAAATATGTTAATACGAATTAGTAAGCTGACAAAGATTGATGCAGCGAGACCAAATTATTTTTTTCAGATGTAATGTCACAAAGAGTATTCTTTGTTTCCTAAATAAAGTAACTAGTATAGTCGTAATGACCTGGTGACAGGGTTTCTAATGGGCTGCGCAATCCGCCCCTATCGTAGACGCATAGCCTAACCCGGTAATCCCACCGGGTAAAGGGGACTTACAGTTTAACTTGGAAGCGTTCTGGCGTACTTCATATTAAACAGCAAGGTCGGGATAAAGTCCTATGAAAGTCCCCGCCGAGACAGGGATTGAAACGGGGGACCATTCGATCTCCAATCTGAGGCCTTAACCACTGAGCCACCAGATTTAGGCCTATTAGATAAATTATAAAAATTGATCAACAGAACCAAGAAACTTAATGACTCGATTCGTTTTTGCTTCATATTCGTCCAAATATGAGCCCTAAAAGAGTAAGTGAGTGACTCTAATGATTCAGAATCAGAATGTAGCAAATGAAATGATTATGATCAGGGTCAAATAACGGGATAGTCATTATGTTACATAGGAAAGCCCCATTCCTTTTGTTGCCACAGTCTCATACGTTTAACATTTTTGGCAGCCGGTAGTACTGATTGCAACTATGACCAATTCCTCTGGCATATTGATATCTACTTTGTTTCCCATTTTAGTGGTTCGCTTCCTGTATTCTTTCCAGTGCCTTGCTCATGACAAGAAGTTTCTTGGGACGTGACTCGTCACACTTTAGAGAATCAATTTTTAGTTTCCAGCCATATCTGCAGCGATCAGTCTTATCTTATCATGGAAATGGAACCTAATCTATTAGTTATTACGATATATTTACTGATATTCGTCTCCGAACGTCTATGAAAGAGTCGTTCTTCAACTGCAACCCGCTTCTCGTGTATCAGTGATTCACACAAACAGCTCCATTCAGCAAACTTTAATAACCGCTGTGGAGCTTTTTGGAATGGAAAGTATGGATCTATGGAAACAAACAATGTAGCACTAACTGTAGACGGGACAGTTTGAAGATTTCATGGTAATGGAGTAACACTCAACAATCTTATACACAGAGGCTATCGGAAGAGAAGGTAATTGTTTTTAGGATAACCGCGTAGGTCATTACGTCTCAGCAACAGGTACAATTATATCTCTAAAGTACACTAATCTGTGTCAAGTAAAAAGTCTTCCTAATGCTTAACGGAATGCATATAGAAAGTATGTCATCTTATTTGTGTAAGTAAAAAAGAATAACGGAGGCTTCAAACCGATTATCTGTATTATTACCTTCATTTGCGTCAATGAGGTCAGTACTTCTAGTTTTATGCCGCTTACTTGATGCAGGTGACTCGTAACTTTTAATTGGGATATCTTGTAAGAGCTTTTCAGTTCGTGGTGCTTTGTGGAATTATGTTGCGCTGTGCTACTGGCTTGGCCAGTGAGGCCACTGATCCCCCACCTAGTCAACCAGCAATCTCGACTCAATGACTTCATCTGCTGACACGCTTGGGCGTGGCTACTGGTAGTTATCGCAGCAGGAACCTTCCTTGCATCTTGCTTTATTTCGTGAGTTCTCCTCTTAATACTTTTTGTTCGTGTTGCCAAGATGTCTGAAAGATAAAGCGACTTTCGGGGAATACCTTAACTGTACAGGGCTAGTTAACTGTTTTTACTTTGTTCGCTAATTAAATCAGTCTCAGTTTCCATTAAAAATTTTTTTTAAAAAAACCAGCAGAGTGGATCAATTGCAGTAATTGGAAAAAAAATCAGACGAGATTCGCCGAGTCTAGACGGTGGATCCTCAGAATGCTTCTACACATCATATCTGTAGGAGTTCTCTAAGTTTACAGTAATTTTACGATATCGTAGAAACATGTTTTATAAATAATTAATACTAAATTATTTTTCAGTAATTCAGACAGAGTTTCGTTTAATAAATTCACTGCCTGGTCCAGTATATATATTTTCTCTAATGATATCATTTATACATACTTATTCATTGATGTTTTATCTTGGAGCTCTACGATTCATCGATATAAAGGTAATTAGAAATGGGAGAGAATTGGCTGCAAGAAACTATAAGGATTTCAGCCATGGTCTTTTAAGACAACCATTACAGCTTTGGGAAACCATGGAAAACCGAAATCTGAACAGCTGGAGCGTGAATCATCCTTCCAAATGTCAGCTGGAGCGTTAACCACTTGCCCACTAGGCTCGGAATTATTTCTTTGTAGATAGTTAGTATTTATTTATACTTCATCAATCCTAATAGATTTACCTTCAATAAATCTGCTACCTGGTCCGGTACACATCTCTGTCATCGCCAGTGCGGCTCAGTCCGCCGAGGGGCCGCACCCTCGATCCGAGAGGCACAATGGACCGGACATCAGCCCAGGACTCCGCGTATCAACCATCCTGACCGCGGTTTTTATGCAGCCATCAAGGCGAATGCCGGCATGGTTCCCAATCTCCGCTTCATAAGCTATACATGTCACTTATCGCAGACAGAACAGTTACACATTTCGCAGAGAGGTGGCACCATTTCACTTTGATAGATTGTTGGTGATTTAATTGATATGATAATTAAGTAGTCCACGATACGTTTCAATTTAAACTTGTTTATTTTCTTAAACACGTAGTCAAAGATACTGGTTACATGCATTCATACAATCCAGAGATTGCATACAACACTTCTTCCACAGACAATAGAGTTACAGGCCGTCGCAAACTGAGTCGGTGAAAACTACTTCTATTTCTCGGATGACCGCTTTATATAAACTTATATAAATTTCTAGAACAATTCAGAGGATTCCGACAGATATTTCTCGAACATTAACAATACTTAAACAACTGAAACATATTTTAAAAAATCAGAATTAATACATAATCATTTAATATCATTACAAAATGGTCAGATATGGAAATTAAAGATACGCAAACACAAAATTATTCACAGAAATAATTTTAAACAGTAGTAAATTGTCCTTTAGACATCGTAACTTGCCTTAATCCTTGGAATTACGAACATTTAATCAATTCTCTTGCACAATTCTGTTCTTAAGCATACTGAATGGTCTTTAAATAATTTCTTTTTTTTTTTAAAAAAAACAAAGTCTATATACATTGATTTACAGGAAATTGCAAAACAAACATACAAGATCATATTCAACCAAACTCTAACTTACTACAATTGCTTCATAAAATAAATTTAATTTATGTTTGAGAGCTGTTACAACTTCAGCCATTAGAACGCAATACTACCTGGCAGAAGGTATGAAATGTTTGGCGTCAGCAAGTGCACGCGGCCGTAAAACCAAAGCTCAGAGTATTACCAGGCCAATGATGAGCAAATCTCAGCAAAGACATCCGATTCCTTATTTATTTATTTATTTATCGTATGGCTAATCTACCAATATGTTACATATTATACGTATATACAAGGACAAGAACGTTGACAGCAATCACAAATCGATGTCCAGCCAAGCTAAGAAGGAAGGTGTAACACTGATAACATCATCAGATGGTCCATCGTACTTCCTTATTGAGCATTCCTTAATGATGTGCTCCACTGTCTGGGCAGGAGCTCCGCAGTCACAAACAGGAGAATCCCGAAGTCCCCACATAATGGCTTTGTTTTTGGCGTGGCCTTTTCTTAGGCGGTTTAGTGTAACACATTGGTCTCACTTCAGATGGAATCCCGGAAGTCCAGTTCTAGGATCTTCAATATCTTGATGTTTGCTGAGTATCAGTTTTGTCACCATTTTTCCTTGACATTGAAGTCATATACATCATACCACAATTGATTGCTAGATTTAAGACGAGTGGAGAGGAGGAGGGGAGGGGTAGGACATTAAGGCTTGTGGGTTGGGTGATTCGGTGATGGTCAGGATGATGTAACTTCCACCACTCACGTGCCGTTGCTTCTTGACGTCTTACATTTGGAGGTGGTATGTTAGTGATGATACGTAACCTGGATCCTACCCCTACGTTGAGAAAAGGTTGAGAAGAAGAAGAAAAAGATAATGTTATTTACTCATAGGTATTTATCCGTGAAGTCCCAAGTCATAAACTCGAGATTCTTTCTATAGATTGTTACAAATTCATCAAACAATTGCCGGAATAGATTCTTGAAGCAGATTATGGCCATTTTTCTTCCAGTTTCTGTTAGGTACCCGCCCGCTCCCACCCTCCGGGAAGGAGTTGATCTTCAAAGAATCACTAGATTTCTTCGTAATGTGTCACTCCGACTCGCTACTGAACTTTTCCTAGTCTTCTGTTTTTCGTTCTCTCAAAGTACGTTTGAAGCATGTTTCCAAATAATGTTACCATGGTGACGTCGTGAAATAAGTTTATCGCTATACTAATGACTCAGATTCATAAGCAATAAAGTCCAATGAGATTTTGATATCTACTTGCTTCTGTACTGATATCCATAAATACTTGTCTACTCACTATTATTTCATCACTAACTTGGACGAATATTTTTGAATTGTGTCTGTTACTTCCGTACGCCTTCTCACTCCAGGTTCAGCGAAGCCGAAAATCTGATCTGATCGAGAGATTATCACGGAGTTAATCAACGATTGATGTTCTGCTCGGTGACCGAGAGTGGTGGGTGAGCGGTTAACGCTCTGACCTCGCATTCGGGAGGACACCGGTTCGAATCCCCGTCCGGGCAACCAGATTTGGATTTTCCATGGTTTCCCCAAATTACTCCAGGTAAATTCCGGGATGCTTCCTTCAAAAGGCCATGCTCGAATTTCTTTCCGTTCCTTGTCCTCAATCCCATCTCGCCTCTAATGACCTCGACGTCGACAAGTATTATAGTAAACATAAGATCTCATTTAGACGTACTAATGATGTTTTACAGTGTAAAGTTCGCATTAAACGTTTTCTCATACTCCCTGCAAAATTTATTTCAGCGAAACACATCCGTTATATATTTTTGGCACAATTATTTGAAGATTCGTAAAATAATTATTTAATTATTAATGAAATTGTGTATAAGTTGAAACTCCAATATTTTAAAGTTCCTTTGTGATACGTCATTACTCCATATTACTAGAACAAGCACCTAAAGAGAGCAGTTTGCTATCTGTTACCCTCTGGATCACAAGCGCGCACAATACAGGTACACTAATTCCTGTCGTGCAAGTACAATCACCGTCTATCGAAATAAGATTAATGTGGAACGAAAAACATGATGCCACTATCTAAAAGGTTTTTTTAAAAAGGATTTAGTCTTTTTTCTTATCCTGATCAAGGAGGAGATTAAGAATCATTTACAGTACACTTATGGGATTTGTCTTAAATTTATCAGAAGCAAGAAAAGAGGTCATTGTGTGTGCAGCCTTCACAGCAGAACTTCTTCTCAGGATGTTATGAAAGAAATCATATCACGTACACGTTCAGATAG
Source organism: Vandiemenella viatica (assembly GCA_031002005.1). Lineage (NCBI taxonomy): Eukaryota > Metazoa > Arthropoda > Insecta > Orthoptera > Morabidae > Vandiemenella > Vandiemenella viatica. The sequence continues at coordinate 139,967,958 of JARYHS010011408.1, forward strand.
TACATACAGCCTTTCTGATTACTAAATTTCTGGATTACCGGACGGGAATTCGAACCCGCGTCCTCCAGAATGCGAGGCCAGACCATTACCGCTCATCCACCACGCTCGGTAAAATTGCAAACTAAACCGGATGCCAGAAATATCTCAGCCCCGGCGATATATTCAAAGAGAGCAGCTAGGTACAACGCTATACGTCCTGCGTAGTAGAAGAGCTATTGATATCTTCCTAGAAAAAAATAAGACAAATAAGAACTGAAAATAGCTCATCATCAGCATTACTCGGCTAATGAATATTTAAAAAGTAGATTAAAGATTTCATGCTTATGAACTGTATCTCGATAAAAGAAGGAATATGAAATTACTTAAGTAATGATAGGTGTCAACCAGTGGCGGATACAGGGGGTGGTGGGGGGGGAAGCTAGGAGGCTCAAGGCCCCCCCCCCCAAAAAAGTACCTAGGTTCACCCCCGACATCGTAATATTGGAGACTTTTTTTTAGCTCTAATGATCTTTTAAGGGCGGCATGACTTGACTATAAAGCCAACCCCTGCCCGACTCAACCCCCCCCCCCAAATTCCGCTCAAGTCTCTCCAAACCAAACCAAAATCCACTCAAACTCTCCCCCCAAACCAAAATCTGCTCAATTCCCCTCCCCCCAAACCAAAATTCTGGATCCACCACAGGTGCCAACACAAAATTCCGTTCATTTGTGTTAACGAGGGAACTCTATCAAAACACATAATTTCAGTTATCATCAAAAAGCTATGAAATAATGGGTCATAAAAATCATAGAAAATATATGCAGCAGTATTAGAGAAAATTTATCTCCAAGTCCTGAACGGTGGTAATATGCGCTTCTACAAATCGTACTTCAAAATATTGAAGAAATAATTACTAACAAACGTATCGTCGGACTTGGATGGGTGGTTTTAATTAAGTGCTGAACTCACTATAGTGTCCAAAATTACGTGAGCAAAGTATGATACAAGAATTAGAACAGAATAAATTTGAGTTGATTAAATGCTAGCAGAGACCGGTGGCATTTTGTAGGAGTCAATTACTTCTGTTGACGGGGAAACAAAAGCAGGAATTACATAACAATATTATGTAACACAGAAAATAACAAAATAACAGAGAGCACATAATAATTAGTTATACGTTATGTTTTGCTTGCATTTATTGCAACGGAATGTGACGAGAAGAATTTTGGATCTGGAAGATTTATTCGAAAGTTTACGAACCCTAGGGTGAATGACACTGACTACTGGGCCAGCTCGTGTTTGATGAAGGAGTGACAGTCCTGGATGACGCACACTCATTGCTTGGTGTGAGTCACAGCGTCCATCGTCGCCCTGACCTCTGGCATTCCTCAGGTAGACCACGTGTTTCCGGTATGTCTCACGCTACAGCTTCGCAGGGACAACAATTCGGTCTTTGTCTGACCATCACTATTAAAAATGAGTCACACTGCAACTGCGAACCATTTTAGTTCTGGTATGTCGAGGCGCCAACACAAGAAAAGATTCCAGTGTAATGGTTTTAGCCGGTTCTTCGATGGAACACACCGATGATTCGTAATTTAATTCACATATCGTAAAGTATGTTCCTGGAGAATTTTTTAATGATTAATGCCCGAATATGCTAGATATTATTTCTAACAGAGATACGTACTCACTTTTTCGTGCACGCAACAAAAAGTTAAGCCAAGTATTGAATTATGCCAAATGCTTCTTCCTTGTGAGTCCATAGGATGTCTGGATTACAGGTTGCAAGACAATTCGGGCAGACCAGCAGGAGTTTGTGCTGTTCCACAGTCGCAGTCTATATCATTTTCATGTATAAGACCCCACATTGATAGCTTGTTTTTTACTGGTGCCACACAAGACCTAATGAGATTCAGTTCTACATTCCTTCCAGAATAAGAATGAGCTACTGGGAATCTCCGCTGTATATGGATAGTAGGCTGATGCTTCATCCAGCGGAGTATTCATAAACCTGATGATAATTTTACGGACAGATTCGCAGTATGGATATATAACTCTGTTCTTGCTTTAATCTCTGAAAAGCCGTGTATTCGAATCTGTGAAAGCAATGAATAAACCGAGTGTGGTGGGCGAGGTGTAACGCGTTGACCTCCCATTCGAGAGGACACGGGTTCGAATCCCCGTCCGGGCATCCAGATTTGGTTTTTCATGGATTCCCCAAACACTCCAGGTGAATGCCGGGATGCTTCATTCATTATTACAAACAATAAATAACAATGACAAAAATGTATAATACTAAAAAATAACAGCAGTTTTTTTTAAAGAAATAATTAAGTGCTACTTGTTTGTCAGACACGCGCTTGCAGAATGTTTGACAAATTAAAATCATATGCATGAGGAATCTAACCAATGCGAAACTGTAAAATCTACAATACACCTTGTACCTGATTTCAATATCAAGTTGTTTTGAGATGCGAGTTTAAATCCACATCCGGCCTTGCTGATTTTTGTTTGAAATGGATTTCCAAAATCACTCCGGGTGAATAATTCCTTCAAAAAGCCTTAGTAAAATTTCTTCCTATTCCTTGCCCTCATTGTCTCTGCACATGATATATACTTAGAATGCATTTTTAAATTCTTTCGCCGTTAGTGGTATATTGTTCAGCACCCGTTGCGGTAATTTATTCCATTCTTTGATTGCACAATGAAAAATTTCTCACCTCCTACAGCCTGAAATAAAAGACTAATTTATGGTCATCGTCCTTTTTTTTTTTTTTTTGCTTATGGCTTTACTCTCCGTCGACGTCGAGGGCACTAGGGGGGCATCCATAAATTACGTGAGGCGAAATAGGGGGGGGGGGGTCCGGCGAAATCTTACCAGATCTCACCAAGGGGGAGGGGGGGGTCTACGGAAATCTCACGTGAGATTTTGCGAAAAATTTGGGGACAGTAGAGCAAAAAAAAGGTCTACAATTTGCGGCAAAGTCGATTTTAGGAGGGTATTTGGTAAAAAAAAAAAAAAAGGTCTACAAATGATTCCAGATCTCACCAGATAGGGTGGGGGGGGGCCGGCCAGATCTCACGAAATCTCATCAGGGGAGGGGAGTCCAGAAATCCGGAAAAACACCTCACGTAATTTGTGGATGCCCCCTAGAGGCTGGAAAGGATGGAGACAAGGAACGGGAAGTTATTCAGCTACGGCCAGATGAAGGAACCATCCCAGGCATTCACTTGGAGTGATTTCGGGAAACCGAAATCTGGATTGCCGGAAGGGAATTCGAACCCACGTCCTACTGAATGCAGGACCAGAGCGTTACCGTTCACCTACCACGATCGGTGTTGTCTTCTCATCCCTTCCATACAGTATCTACTCCTCCGAAAGTCCATCAAGGGCTCATTGTCAACGTGTGTTTTAGACATACCAGCCACTCTCCTTTTTTATTTGATAATGGCTTTACACCTCGTCGAAGTTGAGGTCATTAGAGGCGGGAAGTATGGAGGAGAAGGAACGGGAAGGAATTCGGCCATGGTCTTTTTAGGAAGCATCCCGCCATTCGCCTGGACTAATTTGGGGAAACCATGAAAAACCCAAATCTGGATGCCCAGACGGGGATTCGAACACCCGTCCTTCTAAATGCAAGACCAGAGAGTTACTATTCACCTACCACGCTCTGTGTCATCTTCTCATCCCTACCACACAGTACTCCTCCGAAAGTCATCAACAGCTCATTGTCTACGTGTTCTTTAGACATTCTAGCCACTCTTAGTAAGATACTTTCTTCTGTTTGTGTGTACACCAGATGTCGTGTAATACCGGTATCATTGACCACAATTACGATCCCTCAAACGGAACTCACCCTATCGAAAGTAGCCACTCATTTAGCAAGAGTATTTAACTGCGATTATTTATAGTGATGGATAACTTCAATTAAATACACTGTTGTATGCTGATGCGATTTTATCAGCTTCTTCAGTCACTTTCTATACTGTAAATCGCATCTCTATCGATAATAAATCCTGTTTCCCCACTACCACAACTCTGTTCTTCTTTATGAAGCCCTCAGACAATATTCTACCATTTCACTTGGGGTTGCACTTGTGCCACATTAACCACTACCCAAATCCTCTTTTACGGCTACTCACAAACGGAAAGTCCTCACCTTTTACTCTCCTTTAACTCAATGATCAGCTGAAGTTCAAAATTTCATCATCTTTCTGCGTGAGGCTTGAACTTCTATACCTTCTCCCCTCCCGCATTTGGGAGGACGCGGATTCGAATCACCGTCCGGTCAACCAAATTTGGGGTATTCCCAAATCACTCCAGGCGAATGCTGTGATCGTTCCTTCAAAAGTCCATGGATGAATTCCTTCCCATTCCTTGTCCAAACCTTTTCCGCCTCTAATGACCTCGACATCGACAAGGCGTAAAGCCACAAAAAATGGCCTTCAGCATTGATATTTGAAGACAGCGAAGTAAAGGAGAAAAAAACTAGACTGTCTCAGAGCTTAGATGTTGTCAGAAGGTGGAAATGTGAGGTGAAAAGATTGGAGAATCATTACTAGAAACAATGGTGAAGAATAGGAAGAAGTGCATGAAAATAGAGTCGTAATTCCAAGAAATGAGGTTCAGTTGAGGGTATACAGAAAGCATGTCGCACAATACCTTAAATTGCAGAGAAGCGATATAAATGAATCAGATTATGCATGGTGGAAACAGAGACAAAATTAGAGCCAAGACAGAAAAAATAGGGTGCATGCAAATTTCGAGAAATAAATTGAGTTCTAAAGACTGTTCATACAAGAGCTTCCCCAACATTTTTCAAGGCTTGATAAGTAGTACAGTATTGTGATCGGCAAATAGACGGGTAGTTATTTGTGTAAATGTACAAATATTCCCTGAGAAGTTTTCACGCTTCCTGGTCGTTGGTTCACTCTTGCTTCTGCAATTATGTCCTTTTTTTTTTTATTAAGGGCGCGTCGACAGCGAGGTCATTGGCACCCTGTGTCACTCGGTGTTGTGGCCAAGATGATAACGAAGCTTTTAAGAGGTATCAGACATTGAATTGACGAGTACTATAGTTAGAAGTATAAATTCATAGTGAATCTCTTTCAGAGGGAGGGAGAGACATTTTGTGCCAAATGAGCAAGACTTCTCGTCACTCTGACAAATTATGCTGCCAACTCTTGTTATCCGAGAACGGCTAGTAACTGATTCTATAACTATTATCTATCGTCTCTCCCAAAGAGACTTTTACCAACCTCCGTAGAACTATTGCCAGCGTCTCTCCTCGTTACAACAGTGGTAACTATTTATCAATAGCTTATCGCCTCCGCGACTCATTCAGCTGGCCCAATAATTGGACATTTAAATACTTTCAAGTTTTCACCGTGCAAATCCCACCAAAACAAGGTACATGTTGATTCAAGTTCGTATACTTTGTACTGGCACAAGTTTCACCTAAAAGTTTCGGTAAGGTCCAACGTTACTAATCTACAGTCACAGATCCCGTCAGAGTACTCTAAACCACGGGATTAGAATAAAAATTGACAACAGGTGAAGGACACGTGAGGGATGCTGCAAAGGTCCTTACGCCCCAACGAACACCATTCAAAGCTATCACCTACATCGTTTTAAGCTTTGCAAGAGACACCGGGTCACTTACATGCTCTTTTGGTGACAATATTTAAACGTACAGTTAACAGAAACAAATGAAGACAAAAGCTGAAAGAGGTACACAGAATTTTGAATTTATTGATACCGCACACAAGGCCGGCGCTAGGATTTTCGGGCCCGGGGTAAAATGGGCGAAGATTTTTTTTTTTTTTTTTTTTTTTTTTAGCTCTACAAAGTAGCCTTGTGGCCTTGGGCGGATTCTTGGCTTCGAGGCCTGGGGGGCCCCTGTAGCCAGTAATCGGGGCCCCCCATCAGCCGGCGGGCCCGGGTACATTTGACCCGCTTACCACCCCCCCCCCCCTTAACGCCGGCGCTGACCGCACAACACTCACAAAAGGAATCTTCCGTTTGTGAGTATGAAACACGGTAGATACTCGGCAGTGAAAATTCTATTTATTCATTCACAAGAAAAACGAAATGATTGTTCAGATACCTCACTAAGGAATAAGATCTACTAATAAGAACTGTTCAGTAATCCCAAATAGACATACTGAATCAGATCATAAAACACTGAACATTGACAGTTAATAAAAATTCATCCAATACGATCTTTCATTTCATGTAATTAGTGACAACAGTATTGTGTCCAGAGAAAGTTCATTCCCATTTCCCGCTGATCAGACTTTTACGTCTCTTCACTTTTTTCGTGTTGCTTTTCTACTATTTTCCTTAGTTGCTGGTCTTGACAGAGTAGAAGGTAACACGTTGGCCTTGGATTACATAGGTCGTAAGTTCGAATCCGGCCTCGGGCATGGATGGCTTTAATTAAGTGCTTTGCCCGTCCGGTGTTGTCTGTACTTAATTGAACACATATATAATGTCGCAATTTAGTCAGGGCCGGAAAAACAGGTCGCCCATCTGGCCTGACGCGAAGGCTGCCCCTACAGAAGGCGCGGGGCTGCCCTAGAAGGACCGGGGGCACCCCCACAAGGCGCGGGGCCCGTAGCATTAGCTAACTCCTGCTATGTGGTTAATCCAGTACTGGATTCAGTCACGAATATGTAGAGAAAACTACACTATTGGAGTTTGCTGTGTGACCTAGAAACCATATGCCATTTATATAATGAATATATTTTTTTAAATCCTCAACTCTTACTTATTTTTACAGTAATTTTCAGCGTTCCTCTTAATCTTTTCTCTGACATGCTTCACTTTCTCACGTTTCATCAAGATATTGAACTGGTCTACATTACGTTCATTCATTTCTGTTATGTGATCCCTTTAATCTTTTCCTCACTGCTTTTAACCATTTTTCTTATATTTTCTTATATCTCCTGTAGATTTCAACCCTGAAACGACTGTAAAAATAGGTATTCATATTTTTAACATCACCGAATTTTAAGTTTTCAAAATGTTCTATTCTCTGATGTCTTTCAGAATGTTAATTTTACTTTAGTTCATAATATTATATTAATTATTTTATAATAAATTTAAATATACTATAAAGATAATATTTTAAATAATTTAAAATATGAGATAATGATTTAATTAGTAAATATTTTTGTATAAATTATAATGTGATATAATTTAATTATAAGGAATTAGGCAAAATAAATTCCCGCCTGTTTATCAAAAAGACATGTCTTTTTGATAATAATTTGAAGTCTGACCTGCTCACTGATTAATTGAAGAGCCGCGGTATTTTGACCGTGCAAAGGTAGCATAATCATTAGTCTTTTAATTAAGGGCTAGAATGAATGGTTTGACGAGGAATTAGCTGTCTCATATCAATTAATTGAATTTAACTTTTAAGTTAAAAGGCTTAAATTTTTTTCTAGGACGATAAGACCCTATAGAGCTTTATAATAACTATTATTTGTTTTATTAGTTATTTTTTAAATAAAAATATTATTTATTTTGTTGGGGTGACATAGAAAATAAATAAACTTTCTATTATATAACCATTGATGAATGTTTTGATCCATAATTTATGATTATAAGATTAAGTTACCTTAGGGATAACAGCGTAATTATTTTAGAGAGTTCATATTGATAAAGTAGTTTGCGACCTCGATGTTGGATTAAGATAAATATATGGTGCAGAAGTCATATAATTAGGTCTGTTCGACCTTTAAATTCTTACATGATCTGAGTTCAGACCGGCGTAAGCCAGGTCGGTTTCTATCCTGAATAAAGTTATTTTTATTAGTACGAAAGGACCATAAAATTAAGATATTCTTGTTATTTTGAATATTATTACT